>CM028137.1:585097500-585697500 GCA_016271365.2 Neoceratodus forsteri | reverse complement strand
AGAAGACATGCTAGAGTAAATGGTGGGGTGTGAAGGGTCATGGTCAGGTAGCCTGCATTAGTAGTGACTGCTGGGGATCTCATGGGACAGTGAGTTGGGGAGGGGTGGGTGGGGTGGCGGGTGCCAAAGAAGCATGACACAAACTGATTGCTGAGGCAAGTCATGTAAAGGGACAGAGGGAAGGGTACCTGAGGCTTGCCTAGTGCTTGCTGGGGGGGCAGAGAGATAGCAGGTGTGGCTGGACTTAGGGCTAGGTGCACTTAGAGAGTGTTATTAGGTGCTGTTTGAGGTCAGTTTTAAATTGGGCAAGACAATTAGTGGCCAAGAGGTGCCCGAGGAGATCATTCATCCACAGGGGGACTCGGTAGGCAAATGCAAATTGTTCAAGTGAGGTGCGATGGAAGGGGATAGCCAAGGCCACTCTAGTCCTCCCTCTGGTGACCTGTAACAAGTCGGCTGCCTTGATCAAATTTCCTACACAAGGTGGTGTTTTACCCAATAGAGCCTTCTTCCCTAGGATGCAAGTCTGGAATTTGACCCTGTTTCTTAATAACAGCCAATTTGCACATTCGTACAGAATGCAAGTGTGAGTGCCACGCTCAGCATCCAAGGTGAGTTTGCAGGCTTTGTTGAGTACAGTCTGAACCCTCTTGAGTGCTGTATCCATTGCCGCCCCATAGACCACTAGTCCATAGTCAATAGTAGATATAATGGAGCTGTGGTCTGAGAGGTGGAGGGCCCCCGGAGATTGGTATTGCCTGTGCCTGTACAGGACACTAATCTTGGTATTGACTTTCTTGACCAGAGAGTCAATATGGTGTGCAAATGTGAGGGTATCATCTATTATGACCCCCAGATACTTGAATAAGTGGACTTGTTCCAGCAGATTACTGCATGAGTTGGAGATGATAAGGAGGTGGTGCTTATTTTTGTTGTGGGGGCTGGACATAAATGTGGTCTTGGTCTTCTTGTAGTTTAGTAGCAACTTATGACTACAGAACCAGCCCTCGAGTTTGTAGAAGGAGTTCTGCTGCTCAGATTGCAGGGCAACTTGAGATGTGCTGCTGCTCAAGAGCACAACATCGTCTGTATATAGTATGAGTTTGGTGTCGCAGGCTGTGGGAAGGTCACTTAAGAAGAAGCTGAAGAGTAGGGGCCCCAGTGTTGATCCTGGGGTACCTCTAATGATATCTATCCTGCACTGGATACTGTTTGCCCAATTCTGAAACATTGATTTCTCTGTATCAGGTAGTCTTGGAACCAGCAAAGGGCATTGGGCGACACACCTATGTTTTGCAGTTGTGTCAGTAACAGGGGGTGGTTGACTGTATCAAAGGCTTTAGTGAGGTCAATAAAGAAGACCCCACTAGTTTGCCTTCATCCAGGGCCTTATGTGCTTAATTTGTGTAGTCCAGCAGGGCAGTGGTGGTACTGTGATTTTGTCTGAAGCCATGCTGGTTGGGGCATAGTAGATTATACTTATTGAGGTAGTCAATGAGTTGATCCACCACAATCTTTTCCAGTGCCTTGGACAAGGGGGAGAGGATCGAGATGAGTCTATAGTTGGCTACCAGAGACTTGTCACCTCTTTTATGCACTGGCATAACTAGGGCCTATATAGAAAATATAGGAGGGTAGCTTCTAAATGATGGTGCTATAGGTCCATAGCATTTCTCTGCCATCTGTAGCTTAGGGAAGACTAACCCATAGCTGTATATAGAGTGCAATGATGTGTAGAGTAAGGGAGACCAGTGATGAACCTTAAGGCTCGGTGGAAGAGTGCATCCAGTTTAGCTAGCACAGTGTTGGGACCTTGACTATATAGAAAATCTGCATAATCAAGCAATGAAAGGAAGGTGGTTTGCACCAATCTCTTCTTCGCATCCTTAGTAAGGAAGTGCTAAATCCTGTAGAAGAGATCAAGTCTGTCTGAGTTTTTTTGACAGCTCCTCAATGTGATCAATAAATGAAAGTGCGTGTCAATCCAGACCCCCAGATATTTAAACTTGGGTACAAATTCCAGGGGTTTACCAAGCAGTGTGGTAATCTGTGGAGACGTTCCATTTATTGATGGATTTGTTGCATAAGCAAGGGGTGAAAAAAGCATCGCCTTGTTTTTTTTGGCATTTAGACATAATTTCTGATTTACGAGCTGTAGCTGCAATTGATTGAATTCCTGTTGTTAGATCACTACAGGCTGCTCCATGTGTAGGTCTGCTGATATAAAGCACTGTATCATCTGCGAAAAGGTGAATATTAGCATCTTTAATACTGGAATCAATTCTGTTAATGTAAATTGCAAAGAGCAAAGGACCCAATATGGACCCCTGAGGTACACCTCTCAAGAGGGGTTTTTGTGGTGATAATTCCCCTTCCACTTTTACCTGTAGGAACCAGCCTGCAAGGTAGTTAGAGAACCATCTCAGCAATAGATGGTCAGTATGATACTCGGAGGGAAGAAAGAAGCAAGCCATCGTTGACTGTATCAAAGGCCTTGCTTAGGTTCTAGAGTAATGCATAAACAAAGTTTTTGCATCCAATTCAGGCTGCCAGTCATTAGTCACCTTTGCTAATGCTGAGATGGTGTTGTGCCATAATCTGAAAACTGATTGTAGAGGATTAAGCAGATTTTAATTTTCTAAGTAGCTCCAAAGCTGGGAACTCACTAATTTTTCCAACAGTCTGGACAGAGTGGGAAGTAGCGAGATAGGCCTATAATTATTGAGATCACTGGGGTCTCTGGATTTGAACAGAGGGACCACGTGGGCAGTTTTCCATATTGGAGGGAGGTCTCCTTGTGAAAGCGATAGATTAAAGAGGTGCATGATTGGCACAGCCAGGACATAAGTATTGATCTTCAGGAAAAAATGGTAAAGAAGGTCTGCCCTGGCACTTTTCTTGATGTCCATCTATAA
Organism: Neoceratodus forsteri; assembly: GCA_016271365.2. NCBI lineage: Eukaryota > Metazoa > Chordata > Ceratodontiformes > Ceratodontidae > Neoceratodus > Neoceratodus forsteri. Next base: position 585,694,585 of record CM028137.1, on the reverse strand, counting down.
CCGTAGGCCTTCAACCTCTTTCAAGGTTACAGGCTGCAGAGAGAATGTTGCACTAGTGTTATACTTACCTTATACTCGGTGCCAGGGTTCCTATGCTTGAGGTGAATGTTTTACACATTTTGGCATTGATCCCCAACTGCCCTGCTTTAGACCACTCCTGAGTGTCCCCAGATTCCTACTCATTCTCTCCACCCCTTCTGACAGCCTACCCTATTTTAGACTTTGGCATCATCTGCAAAGGGCATACATTTCCTCCCATTTCCTAAATAATGTCACTTATGAAGGCATTGAAGAAGACTGTTCAAGTATTGAGCCCTGCAGCATCCCACTGGTCACTCCTCCATCATCTGATTGAGTGTCGTTTAGCATGACCCTCTGCTTCCTATCTGTAGAACAGTTTCTAATCCAATTCACCACTTTGGATACTGATCCCAGGCTGCTCAGTTTCTTTATCAGCCTCCTGTGAGGCAGTGTCAATTGCCTTGCTAAAGTCCAGAAAGGCCACGTCCACTGCCTTCCTCTGATCTATTTCCCTGGTCACCTAGACAAAGAAATACATCAGATCTGTTTGGCATTACCCCCCCCCCCCCGTGAATCCATGCTGCCTGTGGTCATGCAACTCATTAGATAAGAGATACTCTCTACTGCTACTCTTATGTTAGGGACCACATCAGCTCTTCTTCTTCAGCCTTACAGAACCTCACCTGTTTCCAGGTAACTGTTGGACAAGACTGTCAGTGGGGCAGCTAGCACCTCCCTGAGTTTCTTTAAACTCTAAGATGTCTCCATGCAGTCCTATATCTCTGTCCAGCGTCTGAGCTGGAAGTCCTTCAGACTTCTGAAAATGGACTTGTGTCCACCTTCACCCTCCCTCTGTTACTGCTATTCCCTGGTGGACCATCCTCTCCTCCCTTCACTGTGAAGACTGACCAGTAGAACCTGTTTGGGATGTCTGCTTTTCTTGGTCTTCTTCTGCAGTCCCCCCACCCTTCTAATTCTCATCATCCCTTCCCTTGCTTTCCTATTTTCACTTTTGCATCTGGAAAAAATCTATCTCCCTTAGTAAAATCTTTGGCAGTTCTCTCCTGTGTCTAGGCCTTCACTCCCCTCACCACCTTGTCTGCTTCCTTTTGCCGTACTGGGTATACCTCCCTGTCCTTCACTTTCTGTGTTTTCTTTTATCTCTTGAACACCTCCAATTTTTCCTTCACAACCTTTGCAATTTACAGAACCATAGTGGTCTTTTCTTTCTGTCTGCCTTTACTCACTTCCTTCACACAGAGGTTAGTTGCTTTAGTTACACCATCCTTTATTTTTGTCCACTGTTCCTCCAACCCTCACTGGCAATCCTCCCCCCTTGAGATGGTCTCTGAGGCAGACTCCTATTTCTTTAAAATCTGCCTAAAGACCAGAAGCCTTCTCCTCATGTTGTTAGCCTCTGTTCTTGATTTTATGTTACAACCCATCATATGGTCATCACTGGTACCCAAGGGACTGCCCACTGTTATGTCTGCAATGCTGTCCATGTTTTTAAGCACCAGGTCCAGCACTGACCCATCCCTAGTGGGTTCTATGACTTTCTGCCTGAGAAAAGCCTTTTGTAGAAAGCATAGAATGTCCCTACTCCTTACAGAAGCTGAAGTTGGAAGGCTTTGTTCCACATCTGGCAGATTGAAGTAACCAACTAGCAGCACCTCCCCCTTACTTGCTATTCTGATGATGGCATCCCCAAGTGCCCTATATAACTCCTCCCCCATGCTGGAGACCTGTGCACTACCCCAGTACAGAAAGCAGCCCCTGAGCCTGTTTCTAGGGTGAGCAAGAACACCTTTGGTCTTCCTTTTCCCCTCATGCCTTTATGCCTCCATGGCCTTAATTTTCTCTTAATTGCCTCTCTGACTTATAAAAAGGTGGTGAATAATGATAAATTTGAGGAACTTTACTGGATCAGCATAAGTAAAGAAGGCTATAATGCTTCACACCATAAACATGGCTGCCTATCTGCTTACCAGTTTTCTAAGCCTGATTAAATAATTCCAAGCTAAGCAACTACTACCTGTGGCCCAAGGAATCAGATGATCATATTCTCCACATTACTATCACTACACACTAGGGCTGGGTGAAATTAGTAAATTCAATTTTGTAGAATTTTCATGAAATTGTTTAATTGGTAATAACTCAGTCAATATTGCATCTAATGGTCTGCAATTTGAAACGCTTACTGTGAAGATGCCCTAAAAGTATGCTTAGTTTCATGATATTTAGAAGAGGGGTGTGGAAGTTATAAGGGCTCACAGTCTGGCAATTTATTATTCCTTTGAAAATTTTGCAAAATATTTCTATGCATACAATTTATCCACCTTTGGAGCTAGATAAGTGGAAATGTATATGCATACATTCTTGGAAGAGTCATAGAATCTGCAAAATAGAGAGATAAGAAGTCAAGTAAATTGTAAGCTACAGGAGTTCAAATTTCACAGTTTAATTATTTGTAAAATTGTGTGAAAATGATCAAAATATTTGGATGTTGCTAGCTCTACTGTCTCTGCAAGTATACACTCAAGATTTGGCATACATACCAAAGTAAATATATCTTGGAACTAATTAAGCTGGATAAATGCGGTTTAGTGGGTTCAAATGTATTATGGATATTAAAGAAAATTACTAACTGAAAAAATTTTGTTCAAAAATTCATTGACACATAAAAGGTAATGCCACCACAATTCCTTTGTGGAATTTACCTTTCACAAAACACTTATCTCTACTAAATCACCTTACAAACGCTTACATCATGGTCCTGCAATACCCCTCCAACACTCCTGTGATGGCAATGCCCAGCATCATGCTCCATCATGACTAAAGGTATCGAGATACTATCATACTTCTGTTAAAATGGCCAAAGGCACAACTATTTGTAAGGTTTGGTATCACTTGGTGCCACTGTTTTCAAATAGTAAAAATATGCATTTTTATCTACAGGATTATTAAAGAGTCAGCAGGTGGCATTGTACAGGAACAATGCTGCACATGCATGTGTCTCCACAAGTTATTAAGTCACTGCGCCCTAGTGATTATCTGCCATATTACAAGAATTCAGGCTAGTGCACTGTGATGTCCATGACTATTCTTCATGGTTCATCACTCAAGGTGTGTGACCTGACACGTGGCACCACTATATTTCACTATGGAGCCTCCTATGAATGCTACCTTATTGCCACTTTACCCAGCCTTTACCTTCCTCTACAATGGCAATTCAAGTGCATGACTGGGTGACATGTATGGAGAGCGGCTTTGATAAAAGTAGCACAACATTCAACAATTTCACAAAGCCCATGAAATTCAACTTAAATTATTGACATTATTTTTGAATCTTAGTCTGCTTATAACTTGGCCAGCCTTTAGGCAAGAGATTAGATAGTTGACACACAAGACTATTTTTTATTTATATTGTTTTTCCCTAGCTGGCAGCTCATTGCTCAAGAATACACCCTGTTTACAGGGATATACTCTGATCCGGCTGAATAAAGCCATTATTCAGCTGGCTACCTGTTAGACCTTCTTGCACCTGCTCTCTCTGCCTGCCCTTTCACTCTTCCCTCAGGGCCCCCTGGCAATTCCGAGAATGAGGCTAAAATCTGCTATTGACAGATATTTTAGTGTTGCAGTCCCCATTCTCTGGAACGTGTTGCCATCTGGGGTCAGGGGAGCCCCTACTGTAGATATTTTTAAGGTTCACCTGAAGGCTCTCCTATTTTCACAAGCTTTTTGGGGTTGAATTATGGATTTTAGCAGACTACGTTAATAATATCTTGAGTTATAATCTTTTTATGTTTTAAACCTATGATGTATTCTGTATCTTTTGATGTATTTATTTATTTTGTGTGGTTCCCAGAGCCTCTGGGATTGGGTGTTTTAAATAAATGTTATCTTGCCTTACCTACCGGATTTTCTCCAACATTAATTTTGCTCCCATGTCCCCTGGAGGGGGTGTTGCTTCTGCCAGCCTCACACAGCTACAACTTTTCCTGCAGTAGGAGAAAACTCCCTGGCCTAGCCACAGGGGTTGCTGTGTTGGTGGAACCCACCAACACCCTACCTGACAGAGATGCTCTACTGAGATGCTGTTGTCTCAGCCATGACTTGCCTGCTGATGTAACATCTCAGGCTCACTTCTGAACCTGAATCTTCAGCATGGTGGTGTGACACTCTGCTGCTGTGCCTTTAGGGTGGCCTCAAAGCCAAATATATAGGGTCAATGAACCTAACAAAATTGGTGATATTCCATCCTCTAGTTTTAAAGTTATAGAAGCTTAAAATTCTGCAGTTTACATAATAGCAAAATATAATTTAAACATTTCTTAAAATTTGGAGGCATATAAATCAGTTAGCTTTACAGACAGAGATCTACAACTTAGTACATATTGGCATGAGCCTTGGTATATGTAAATTCATCATACCAAATTTGGTGCAATTTGGACTAACAGTTCTGAAATTAGACAGACATAATTAAAATCATGATTTTGGTGAATTATTTTAAAATTTCATGGAAATTTCACAAACTTTCACAGAAGTGATATCAGTATTTCACTAGAATTTAATTGGCATAAAATAAATTTTGCCCAGTCCTACCATCCACCCATATATTAAATGTTTTTCTGCTGCAGCCGCATTAGATTTCCTGAGCACAAAAAAAGATCAATAACTAAATTTATTTATTCTTCTGAATATTATTTCAGTGGCTTATTTGTCTAAGACTTTTGCCATCTATAATAAATGTTCCAGATTTAGCAGCACTTGCTGAAGTGATGGTCCATGAATAAATCAAGAAAACAAGTAATGAAACTATAATTAGATCAGTAGTCAAACAAGTCTCAGTTGCTATATACTATTTCATTTATACTTTAGCTCATATTCACATTAGCTATTACCAGCTAATTAGTTTACTGCTCGCTGAACATTTTTCAATGAATTATGAAAACGCTTATTTATATTTGCTAAATTCAGCTACTTGCTGCTGTTGCTTTAAAATCACTAACTCTAAAGTTACTATGTTTTGTACCATTGACAATATCAAGGCACTGCAACTTCAGCATGTGGAATTCATGTGTATATTTTAATTTTATAAACTGCTATCTTTGCTTATGACTATCTCAATTGTACCAGTGATGTGGAACCTTTGTAAAAGAGCCTTGGCTCAAAGATATTTGTAATCCTAGAACAAACAAATAAATAAATTAAAATATTATTTTCATATTGTAAGTGCAGTCAGTCATTTGACACAAGCCATTATTTTTAGGCCGTTATATATTTAACGCTGTGGGCTCAATTTTCAAAGCCCAAGGCATGACATGAGCTGCCTGCATCAAACATAAATGACACAAGTGGTACCTTTCATAACCAGATGTGGCATTCTTGCTCCCAATCTGGGTATTATGCTCCATGGGGGGGCTGACACTCAAGTCTCAGGTGTTGGCCATCATCAGATCCTCATTTTACCATTTGAGTAATATCACCTGGATAAAACACCTGGTCCTGCCTGATGACCTTCCAACATTGGTCCACACCTTTGTGACCTCTTGCCTTGACTTCTGCAATACCCTGTACTTAGGGCTACTGGGGGTGGACCTCCACTGCCTCCAGCTGGTGCAGAATGTGTCTGCCAGGTTGCTGACTGGCATACCAAGATCTTGCCATATCACACCTGTGCTCTGCGGCCTGCATTGGCTGCTGGTTCAGTGGAGGATCACCTTCAAGGTTGGATTACTAACCTATAATGCCCTACATGGACAGGGACAGCAGTATTTGCAATATCTCCTCTGCCTGTACCACGCCTCTGTTTGCTCCATTCCACCAACAAGGGATTGCTAGGGTTCATTTGAAAACTTTGAAAGCATTTTCATTTTTCTTTTCATTTGAAAACTTTGGGAGCGAGATCCTTTGCTTTTGCAGCACCGACCTTGTGGAACTCTCTACCTCATCAGATTAAAGAGTGCCTGACTGCTGAGGCCTTTAAATCTGCCTTAAACACCTATCTATTTAATTTAGCATTTTCCGGAACCTCACATTTCTGCTGCCTGTCTGTTTATTGTTCTTATATATGATGTATTTTTTATTGGTTTTATGTTTGTACAAGCACTTTGATAACTGTTTGAATTGTGCTGTCAAGAAATAAACTTTGAACCCTTGCTGCTTACAGCAGGGTGCACCAGGTGGCACAGCAATGGATTGACTTAGATCAGCCATGAAGTTGTCCAAATGCCTTACACCAGTACCACACAATGTGGCAAATTGGGAGAGCTCTGAAAGTGGAGGCCGGTGGCAGAAGGGACCAGGGCTGCTATAAGGGAGTCAGGAGACAGTAGGCATTTGAGAAGTGATGGCACAGTGCTAGGATGTAATTGTCTGGTAAATTTTGTAAGAATCTGTTCAGCTGCTTCTTAAATTATAGCTTGCATTTTTTATGGTAATATCCCCTTTTTCCTCAATTGTTGCCATCAGAAAGAGAACAAATGGAAGGGGGCATGATCATGACACTTACAGGATAATTAGATGAAAATGAGGAATTGGTCCTTTTGGTAGTTTGGGATCAAAAGGTTAATTAGTGTTAGTGTAATTAACAATTATAGTTAATTGATCCTGAGTTTGTTACAGTTTACTACCAGCAAAAATAGATTACAAAATTATGATGGTTTTCTTCACTTTAAAATAGTGAAACCAATCATTCACACTCAAGGTGAGGATCTAACAAGAGGCACAGTTTTTTTTTTAATCTGTAAATAATGACATATTACTATTGAAGATAAAACTTTCAAGAAACACACAGGCAACTATTTAGGAAGATAACCATATACAATGGCCTATTGCATATGCATATGCATATTGGTCTATTAGTAATCTTAATATTTTAAAACAATCACAAAGGTTTTAACCTAGTTGAGCAATGTAAAGGTTTTAAAACTGCTTTTGCTTCTTGAAGGTCTGAGAACCATCATAAAGGTTTTAACAGAATCTTACAAATGTAGCTTCCATGGGGAATTTCAACTTATGTTCCATTCATGGGAAGCCACTGGAGGTACACACATGCTGCAGTTGGTTCACTAGGTCCTAGGTTCTCTCTAAAATATTTTCAGGAAACTGATGCTACTCAGTGAATGACTTCTCATTGCTTTATTATTGCTTTCCAGTATCCCTCATGCCCAGCAGAGTCACCTCCAACCATCTCTGTCCCGTTAGTATTCCGCTGGGTGGGGGTGGGCAAATCCCAGCAGCAATTCCCACAGGTGCACCAAATGTTTGGCTCTAGCCTGTGGGTATAGCAACTCCTGTTTTTTTGGCACAGGGACCCCTAATTTTACAAAATTGGGTGCAGGGTCCCTGATGCACCCGGAGTTTGCTGCTGTACTAGATTACTACAAATTGCATTGAACTAAGGGTTCTTCGAAAGTTAAGCCCCATATCTCATACTTTAAGAAGAGCTGCATTTTACTTAATATTTGTTCTGTAGGTAAACTGTGTTTTCCTACTAATATGAAATGTAAGTTGCCACCACAAAAATATCAATATATGATCAAACCAGTAAACAAAATTAATACAGTTAGCTTTCTATAGAGATGCAACATCAGCTGCTATATAGTATATGCAAAATATAGTTCATACAAACAAATATGTAGTTTCCTCACCATATAATAACTCAGGCAACATTTAACTTGGGTGCATCCAGTTGCACGTGAGTTTTCAATGCCATTGGCTCTATACCCACTGACATTAACTTTCCCTGTAAAACTGGTGACTTTGGGTCTTATCTACAGTTTCTCATAGATGCAAAAAGAAAAAGTGTCTTGTGGATATGGTCCCTAGCAGTAAAAGGACATACACTACAGTTCAAATTCTGTTCTTTAAAGTTGTTTGTTCATTTAGCATTTATGAACCATCATCTAAGATGTCATCATCGATGACTTAAGATCAGTAGTTGGTATATTTTTGTAGGCATATGAAAACTTTTGTATAAGTCTCCATATTCTGTTACATGTGTTAGGAAAGCATAATTTCTTTAGTGAAGTTCTAATACCAGTTTAAAAGATTTCCTCAATGGCTCCTCCTTTGCTTCAGAGAGGCTAGAACACAGTGAAAACCAGAATATTAGACTGGCATGGGGTCATAGCTGCACAGGAAAGCACTGCTTGGCATTTCACACCACACACATAAGGACATATCCCACAATATAGTCAGGCAAAACACAGATGAATGCAGGCATCACATACCCTTATACGCTATGGGTGTCATCTGTTTATATTGAGGCTTTGCCCCCTACACTCCCCAGAAGTTAAATAATAAACTCTAGGGGGTTGTGGACATTGGGGAATGGAGATCACTCAGTGAGGGGGAAAAGTTTACCGGCAAACAAAAACTCACCAAAATATTTTTCAGCACAGGGAGACCTGGGGGGAAACTGAACCATGGTTACAGGCCTCCCATTCCACCGTGTGCTGGTGCCCTAGCCATTCCACCATGCGAGCAGCTTGACCAGACACCCAGCACATGGCAACTTGAGCTATGCCAGAAAAGTGTACAGCAACAGGGGAAGCAGTATCTTCCTAGCACTGTTCTACCCCTGTCACTGTAACTAAATGTGCTCTATAGACAGTGAGGTTAATACCGTGCTGTCTTGTATGCGCAATATTGACCCAGTAGGACATAGACTCCCACTGGGGAAAGGATTATCAAATTTCACATGATGACCATAGATGTCCAGAGCACCATGACAAGGGCACTCCTTCACGGTGCACCAGACCTGATCAAATTGGTCCTATCCAGTCCACAGAACATAAGAAAGGAGTCAAATGTACAGTATAAAGTAATGCCATTGAAATAAAATTGGAGTGTTGTTGGGTTACGTGAATAAATCATTAAAGGAGGATTCTTCCATGGTAAATGACCTAAAGTACATAGCCCAATGCAAGATCATTTTCTTTGGAGTTCAAATCCTAAATGGGAGGTCAAAATGGGAATGATTCCATATAACAGTCCTACAAAGTAAAATTATCCCTTAAATAATAGGAACCATAATATATAACTCAGCAATGACTTGTTAGCCAACCCTACTGGCTATATGGATCAGGTTGGAAAAGGTAGTAAATCTACTGAAGAGAGTTTCTGCATTTAAAGATCATCCCAGTCTCCTAAATCCTTCATCACATAGAGCAAGTAAGTCTTAGTGTAAACCCTTCTGGGTACCAGGCTAAAGATACCCAACTAAACACACCAACACTGCGGGTACTATTTGGATGAGTATAAAACTCATAAATACACTTTAGGTCATGAATATGGACCAAGGCAGGTGTCAGGATTGCAGAAAAGTAGGGATAGATTTGCTGAGGAAGGGAAGATCAATGGAGAGCCAATTTATTTATTTATTGAAATGTTTCACCAGGAAGGCACACTGAGTGACAAGTCACTCATCTTCCGGTGTGACCTGAGGGGAAGGGGTACAATAGTAATGAGATATTAAACATTCAAGTTACAAGATCAACATTAACATTAACATACAGTTGTAAGGTAGGTGTTACAAATAGTGCTACAACAGTGTTGCGCATAATATGTAGAAAGAGTGGACAATAATAAGTGCTGGGTTAATAAGTAAACAAGTGCTTACTTGAAAGAAAAGGAAGAAAGTGGAGGGAGCATTGAGGTGAGGGGAGGGGGAAGAGACGTGTCTCTGGAGACCCCTCAGGATGCAAGAAGCCCTGCAAAGGGACTGTGGGATCAGAGAATAGGATAAGGCAATGTCCCAGAGACCCCTTTAGGATGGTAGGGGAATGGAAGATGAGAGATACAAGCCCCTTAGGGGAGTAGGAGAGGGACCCATGGACAGCATTCAGGGTCCTTAACATTCTATGAGAGATCAAGGGAGGCCATCAAGGGGGAGCAATTTGGAGGAAGGGGAGGAGAGCTAGAAATTTGGGGGGTGGGTGTGCACAGGGTAAAATGAAGGTGAACGGTAGAGGGGTATGTTTTGTCCAGGGCCTAGAGGATGGAATTAGAAAGGGACATGGCAGAATCAACTAGGTGCAAGGTAATTATTGAGGCAGAGCCGATGGAGTAGGAGGAAGATGAGTGCGGATTTGAGGGGCGAATTCCAAATTTCTGGGAGGCAGTGAGAGTAACTGGATTGGATGATTTGGGTGAATCTGGGGGAACAACCAGGGTATGGGAGTCAGTTGATATAAAGGAATGGGAGGGTGGGGGTGTTATAAAGGAGGAGGTGAGGTAGGAAGGAGCTCACCCAACCAGTGCTTGAATTACAAAATTAAAAAAAATAGCTATTGTACAGACATTTAGCAATAGTCAGAGTGTATGCATGTACCAGGCTCCTTGTATTACCTGTACCACTAAACAGATACAAAACTGAGCTGGGACTGCTCACTCCTCACAGATAAAGACAGAAGATCTGAAAAGAATAGATGGTAGATTAATGATGACATTAAATAATGGGCAACCAGTGTATGGCTTCATTTAACCCATGTTTCTTGTCTGCAGCTTTAAACAAATCAATGTAAAATGCCCCTCTTCTTAGCAAGTTCTTTTCCAGGTTGCCCAACATCTATTTAATGTCACCTTTTCCAGACAGAAGAAACTTAGACTGGGAATAGGATATTTAAAAGTTTTAAAATGTTTTCCTGGTGACCTTATATCTTCAGACCTGTACATCATTCTTGTGTTCCCCTATCAGTTTCTTGAGTTCTTTCTGTGTCTTCCCTGTGTATATTAAACAACAAGGATGGTCAATTATTTTTTGTTTTATTTAACATGCATTTTTCCTCCTCCTTCAGAAAAGTCCGTATCAGCTCACCCCTGCTCCCATCGCCTTCACTCATCTTCTCTGGGACACCCTCTGCCAGCTGTTCCTCCCTTGCCTAACCATCCAGGGCTTGGTCTCTGGGTCCCCCACTTCCTCATTAATCCTTTAGCTAGGTATACAGAGCAGGGCCTCGGTTTAGCTGTGTGGCGGGAACAGAGTGAGGAGAGTGGCATCCTGTGTGTTCCAGTGTTTTTCTTTGTTCTCCTGCCCACAGGACTTCACACATGAGCACATGGAGGCATGCACATGCCCTGGCCAAAGCCGATGTCCTTCCCTTCCTGATCTGATGGAGCCAAATACACTTCCCCCTGTGGTCACCCTGGGGGTGGTAGAGCAGTACAGACAAGCAAAATTAAAAAATTCTATTACGCTAAATATTTTGTGAAATTCGTACGTTTCATGAAATTTTTTGTGGGTGCGAAATGCTAAATTTCACTCCTAAATGGTGAAATTTCACCCACAGAATGGCAAAATTCACCACTCATGGGTGAAATTTTGTAATTTTTGTGTGACATTTCACATTTTGGAAGTGAAATTTCACAACTTTGCACCCTCAAAATATTTAATGGAATGGTGGAATTTCGGGAAATTGTTCACTTGGTGAAATTACTGATTTCACAGACCCCATCGCTATAGAGCAACGCAATCATATACCGCCCTCCTTGAGGTGGAGAGTGTCCAGGTGGACCCTCTGCTCACCTCCCCAGCTCTCTGATGCCCAAGCCTTTTCTGAACCTACCACTGCACTGGCAGGCAAGCCCCAGGACATTTCCCACATGGAAAAGATCTATATTTTTTTCATATCTAATACATATCCTTGTATCCCCAGTATGTTATATATATATATATGTACACATTCACACTTTTCAGATATATTTTGAGATATATTCTAGATATTCACAGAATGATCCAAGATGTATCATATCTGGAAAACATAATTTATCTATCGATATATATATATATATATATATATATATATATATATATATATATATATATAGATAGATAGATAGAGAGAGAGAGAGAGACAGTAGCGCAGTATATTAGGGTTGAGTGCAAATTCCTATGTTAAACCCATAATTTTGAATATTATCTTTGGAACCACTCAATGGATTTGTACGAAATTTGGCATGCATTATACCCGGGGGTAGTTCCCTAGACATGCAGAATTTCACGCAAATCCGTTATGTGGTTTATGAAACAAAAACTGTCAAAAAATCCTAAATTTACCAGTTTTTTCACATTTCTTTGTCCACCTGTATCTCAGAAATGCCTTTATGTTTTGATCTGAAATTTTTAGTGTAGAAAGCCTTTGGGTCACAGATGTGACTTTTGAAGGATTATTACTTTATCTGTTTATCTCCTCTCTGCAGGACTGGCCCCTTCCTTGGGCCCGCCCAACTCCATCACCCCGGCATCCATTGGTACTTACCCTGCTAGAGGTGCCAGCTGGCTGGGTGTGGTGCCATGAGGAGGCTGGCATCATCCAGCTAGTCCACAGTGTGTTTCTTCCTCTGGTTTCTCCCAATCTTGAGTGCAGGACTTAGCATGCACTGGCCTATGTCTGCTTCATCTCTGCCCCCATCTGTGGGATTGGTGTGCCAACCTTCAGCTGCTGCTAGGGGCCAGTCAAACACTGATCTCCAGTCCCACCCCTCCCTGGGAGAGAAGAACTGTCCTCCAGATACTTGATCCTCTCCCTTCCTGGCTGACCCCCGACAACCTGCTTGCACTGTGAATATGGGTCGCTGGCATGGCAGGAGGTATGGCATGATGCCTCAGCCCTCCATGCCACTAGGCTGACTTGGCTTTTGAAGGTCTGGTGAAAAACATTAATTCATTCTAAAGTTATTAACATTTTAATTTCCTTTATTTCCTATGGGAAAATATATATAATGAAAAGTGAAAGTACTTAGCACACTGTCATCCAGTTATGCATAATTTGCATCTTAATAACTTTGCAACCCTTTAATGGATTTGCATGACATTTAGTATGCATAATCTCTGGGGTAGATCTCCTGATGTGCCAAATTTCATGTGAATCATGTTTGTGATTTTTGAGATAAAGAGCGCAAAAATCCTACCTTTTCCAGGTTTGTTTTACATTTTGTTGTCCACCTGTATCTCAGAAATGACTTTAGGTAGTTATATGAAATTTTCAGGGTAGAAAGTCTCTGCCTCACAGATGTCCCTTTTGAAGGTTTTATGAAAAAATATTAATCCATTCAAAAGTTATTAAACTTTTAATTTCCCATTATTTCCTATGGGGACATGTGTATGTCAGGCACGAAAATTGTAATTTATGCAATCTAGATGAGTTGTATAAAATACTGTCAGGCACAAAAGTTGTAATTTGCCCAAGTTACATACCTTGCATAAGATACTGTTGTATGTTGCACAAATTACATAATTTGCACAAAATACAACAGTATCTTCTGTAAGTTATGTAATTTGTGCAAAATACATGTTAAACCCAAATTTGTGAACCTTAGTAACTTTGGAACCATTTCATGGATATGCATGAAATCTGGTATGAAAAATCTCTAAGGGAAGGTCTTCTGATGTAGCACATTGTTTGTGACTCGGTATTGTGGTTTTGAGATACAGAGCATCAAACAATCCTAAATTTACCAGTTTTGTCTTTACATTTCTTTGTACCTGTATCTCAGAAACAGCTTTAGGTAGTGGTCTGCAATTTTCAGGGTAGAAAGCCTTTGTCTCACAGATTTGCCTTTTGAAGGTTTGGTGAAAAATATTAATCATCCTTTCAAAAATTATTAAACTTTGAATTTCCATTATTTCCTATAGGAAAATTTATGTCAGGCATGAATGTTGAAATATGCACAAGTTACATAACTTTTTCAAGATACTGTTGTATTTTGCACATATTACCTAATTTGTGAAAAATACAACAGTATCTACTAAAGATATTAATTAGCTAAATAAGTGCAGGGTCTGAATGGCTCTGTGCTTCCACCATAACATAAAGATGCTGTTATACTTTCTCAATGGAGGATCGGAGTGCATGGTCCAAAAGACCCTGTGGTCCCATCACAACATAAGAATAATGTTATAGTGTCTCAATGGAGAGATGGTAGTGCAGGGTCTAAAGGACCCTTCTCTCCCACTGTAAAATAAGGATACTGTTATAGTGTTTCAAGGATACTGATATACGATCTCAATAGAGGAGTGGGAGTGCAGGGTCTGAAGGACCCTGTACTCACACCATAAAATAAGGATACTATTATACTATCTGAAAAAGTAAGGAAATTCATTGCAAAAAAATGTTGTTAATGCACCATTGGAGATAAAGTGTAAAAAATAGAGAAATGCAATCTTAGGGTTCCCAAGCATAAGACCCTGTCCCCACCCTTGGCTTCCAACCCAAAGGCCCACCTCCACCCTGCGTGCAGAAACAGGTGTGAGGGGTATGCCTTGGAGTTGCAAATCCTAATGCTCACCCCATTTCAACAGTTAATAACCTGACATGGGTGCAGAATAAAACAATGGGGTGTGCATTAGGGTTTGCAACCCCAAGGCACACCCCTCACACCTGTTCCTATGCAGAGACAGAAAATGAGACTTAGAAGCGAATGTGGTGGAGTGTTTGGGTTGGAAGCCAAGGTTGGGGGCAGAGTTATGCTTGAGAACCCTAAGATTGCATTTCCTACTTTTACACTTCAACCTAATGGTTCATTAATGAAGATTTTTATATATATATATATATATATATATATATATATATATATACACATATTATATTAGTGTGCTTGCACCACTATATTTAGAGTCATGAAGGCACTTCTATGTTAAACTTGAAATTTTACATGTTAATAACATTGGACCTGTTCAATGGATTTGCCTGAAATTTGGTATGTGTGGTGGAGCATGGTAGATCTCTTCATCTGCAAAATTTCATTTTGATCAGACTCACGGTCTTTGTGTATGAAAATGCTGAAAAATGCAAAATTATCCAGTTTTTGGAGGCAGGTTTTGGGATTTTGTCTGTGACCCTGTGCAACTGTCGTGTGGTGTGCCATTCTGTGAGATAACTCATCTAAAAGAGCGTGGCTGGCTGAACATGCCTCTTTTCATTTGGTGAAAAAATATTAAGGCATTCAAAAGTTATGCCACTTTTAAGCTCCCATTTTAAGTCAATGGGAAAATTTATATTGTTGTTTTGTGAACAAAGAATGGAGTTTGGGCCATCTCGTCCTGCCTGGTGATCAAAGAATTTGCAACCTCGCGGTTCAAGAATCTTTGTCCCCGAGAACTCTTTGATTCGAGGTCCACCATCTTGTTTTGCATTCCGATTGTAAAAATCAAATACCTCAACTGAGAGGTCACTTCTGAAGTAAAACTTGGATGGGTTTTACTCAGGGGGCTCAATCTATTGACCCATGCCTTTGGTTTGATGTAAAATCGTCTAAAAATAGAGCTATAGCATTTTAAAATCTTTGATCATGGCTCACTAACAATCTTTGATCGTGAGCCTGCAAATTCTTTGATCACAAGATTCTTTGACCATGATCATGCATCACGAGTGAGGGATGAGAGGGCTGAATTAAAAATCTAATTTCTTAGCCTAGGGGTGTCCTAGAAAGATAAATGAGGGCGGGTTCTTCTCAGGGAGCTTTGTTCAATCGAGGCATGGTGGTGGTTTCATTTAATTCTGCATAAAACTCAAGTGTCACCATTTTTTATTCTTTGATTGTGAGCCTGCAATTTCTTTGATTGCGAGGTTCTTTGATTTCAATCCTGCATCGCAAGCAAGGCACAAGATGACCCTTTGAAATATGCAAATTTCTCAGCTCAGGGGTGGCCTAGGAACACAAATGAGGTGGGTTTGGCTCAGGGGCTTCGTGTATGTATGTTGATTTATGATTTATGAAATTAACAGTCTAATTGTCATTTTACGTTTTTAAATCTGAACATTGATTATAAATATGCGGTAGGTTGTCCGATCGGCATGCCAAGCCAGCTCCAGTGCGTATGTCCTAATAAACATTGTGATTGTTAAAATGGCATTTACAATGCTTGTTTCGTAAATTAAATTACATACACATGTCCATATGAGCATACAGTTTCAGAACCTATAACAAAAAATCTGAACTCCCAGTTTTCACAACTGATGATAGTCGTGCATTCACTGCCTTATATAGATTGTTGGCTACCCATATAAACAAAAAACATTTCTTCATCGATTGTTCTCACTTGTTCTCACTCCTCTGATTTGCACTCTTCAGGTAGGTTTTCATAAAGATAATAGTTGTGGCGGTGATGCCACAGCAGGGGGGGATTATATGCCTGAATCAGTGCAATGGTAGTGCTCTGTTTAAATTATTTAGGGTAGCTGGTTCCAGTGAGGTGACCCAGAAACTGCAGCTGCTCTGATGTGACCCCGACAGCCATTCACATCAGCATGTTGCAAATACATACAAGTAGAACCCTGACCTAATGAACCCTGATCTACCAGAACTCTCTATCTACTGAACTAAACCCCTGTTGCCCAATTTCTGTATACACATACAGAGCTATCAAATGGTGTTAGATTGGGGTTCTACTGTCTCGCATGCTTTCCTAAATCACTACCAACTGATAACGTTAAAAAACAATGGTTCTAGGTGCCATTGTCTCACTTCTGGTCATGCTTCTGATTTTGGCAGGCACCACAGTACTCAGAGATTTCAAGGTGAGTAAAAAAAATCGGACTACATATCTGGGCACAGAATTTAGAGTACAGCAAGCAAACAGTACACTGTGATACTGTGACTAAGTGAATTAGTGTGTGAAATGCTCCTGGATACTGTGTTGCCTATGTGCTGTTGAGTGTTTAAAATCAGACTGTTCAGGAGAAAATCAGTCCTGTTTTTTGTGATCCTGCTGGAGCTCAGAGGTCAGAACTTAGGCTGATATGTACAGTACTTACTGTGGGATTTGTGAGATTTTCTGCTGCTGAGACTGTAGGGCGGAGCACAGACTATGTTCTAATTACACTAATGGTGACAGTCATGCTTTTTTCTGCTGTGGCTCTGGGCACTAGCTAGAACTTATTCTTTCACAGAGGAAATTCAGGGCACTAGTAATCAGGCTGGAGATGGCATGTTAACATGGATTAATGTAATCCTATCAGAACTGTGCTAGCCAATCAGATTAGTACATCTGACTCATTTTATAATAATTATAATTTATCTAGCAACTTTCACAGTATGTAACATTTGGAAGAGGAAGCAGCTACCTGCTGCTCGCATGTCTCATCACTCTGTTTACCCTGTTTTTATTTTCCTCTGGTCCTATTGTCTAAAATACATGATCTATTGTTTATACTCAAACTGTGCAAATTTAGTAAAATTCAGAGTTCAAAAGAGGATTAGGGCAGAAGTGTAGCCTGAGCACTGCAGAAGCTGCTAAACAACACATCTTGCTAGGCTAATTCCAGCTTCTGTCACCACCCCACCCCAATATCCTTGCTATTCTAATAGTTGGATCTATATGAGACCTTACTGAAGACAAAGGAGATTTGAGTAACAAACATGAATTATGTGGATAAAATGGCAACACAAGCTAGAAATAAAATCTGGTGCTCATTCTCTGAATGACACACCTGTTGCCAGATCCTATCCTTACAGGTATTAATGGGACGTAACCATTTCTTAGTTAGAAGGTCCACATTTTATTGTTCTGTTTTGAGAATGCCCGCAACCCAAACCTATTATGTCACAAATTGCTAAAAATCATCACCAAGTGTATACAGGGCATGCAGCTTTTTTAAACTACCAAGAAAGATAAGTTGTTCAGTCACTTTACCACATTACCTTGCTCCATTCTTCATGGCTCAATTGCCTCATTCATGTGGTGTTCAGTGACCACAGATTTCATATATTTCACCAACATCATCATCATTACTTTACCACATTGCTTTTTATTATTTTTAGTTACTACCAACTAAATTAAATCAGTGGTCACCTAACTCGGCATGGATTAGGCAACTGAGGCATGAAGAATGGAGCAAATAATGTGGTAAAGTGACTAAAACATTTGTTTCTTGGCGTCTAAAACAGCTGCATGTTCTGTATACAGTTGGTGATATTTTTAGTAATTTGTTATTATCAAGTAGGGTACCAGGGACATCTTACAGGGTGATGGGCAGGTACACACTTTGTGTCAGTTGCTCTTTAAGTGTTGATAAATTTTTCATTAAAATATACATTTAGGATCAAGATCCTATGCGAGTGAAAAAATTATAATTTGGAAAGCATCACAGTGATGATAACTATTAAGCACCAGTGTGTACTGAAATCCTGTATTGAATAATTGATGCCATGACGAGAATTCTGCAAGTTCGACGAATGAAAATCTCAAACTTTAGCATGTTATATCAGGGACACAGTTTGGTCTTTACATTGAAATTTGGAGGTGTTGATGGTAGAGACACGTTTACAAGTTGGTGGGAGTCCAGGGCCTGAGGGGCCTGGACTCCCACTTCTCAACATGTTCTTAGTTTTCAATTCTTTCTCAAAAAGTAAGGAAATTCTATGCAAAAACTGCATTAATCCATCATTTAGGGTTAAACCACAAAAGTCAGGAAATGCAAAATCTTTGAGTTGCCTGCCTGGACCTGCCAATCATCCAGAATTGACCAGATGATGGGGTGTGTCATTGGGACTGTGAGGCCTAAATGTCACCCCATTATTTTTGCTGTCTCTTGTCAATATCATTACACGTGGAATGGGTGACATTTAGGCCTCACAACCCCAATGACACATCCGTCATCTGTCAATCTTGGGATGATTACTGGTCCGGGGAGGGGCAACCCTAGAGATTTTGTATTTCCTGACTTTTTGTGGTTTAACCTCTAATGATGCAGTAATGCATGATGTTCATTCTGGAAATCTGGACTGTCATATGCGGTATGGGCTGCACGCCCATTGGCTCTAGCTCTGCACCAATGATGCAGCCAACGGACAGTCAGTCCAGTGGAGAAAGGTGGCAGGTGGGTGGATGCTGTGGCCGACTGCCGCCGGGGAGCGGGATGGTGGGGCTTAGTGGGTGGGTGGGGTGGGGGACACTAGACACCAGGGAGATGTTTGGGGGTTGTCATTATACATTCTGCCCGTGATCGGACATCACGGTCCACTGGACCACCAGGGAGATATTCGGGTTGGGGAGGTCTTTACATTCTGCCCGGATCGGGCACTGGGGGTTGTCATTATACGTTCTGCCTGCGATCGGGCATTGGGAGATGTTTGGGGGCTGTCATTATACATTCTGCCCGCGATCGGGCATTGGGAGATGTTTGGGGGGTTGTTTCACGTTCTGCCTGATCGGGCTGCAGGGTGCATCGGTCCCCAACGCTGCTGCCTGGCAGGGCGGCCAGGCGCAAGTCCTCGAGGATCAGGCGCACCCTAATGCTAATGGCATGCAAATGGACCATAATCAGATGCAAATAGCCCCCTGCCATGAATTATATTTGTTGCATGTCACCTTTTGAATATCGGAAATTTGCGCATGGCGAATGGTACTTGGCGCCCACCGCAAGTTGAATGCTCAACTTCGACAACTTGCGTGGCGCAAGTTCCACTCGCGCCATGCACAGTGGCTGTGGCTGGGGGTGATATTCAAGGGTTGCTCAATAAGCGCAGCTCCTTTGAATATTGCTGACCACCACCCTCTTGTCAATATTTTGAGCAGCGCAGGGCTTGCGCTCAGAATGGCGCAGTTTGAATATCCGGGCCAATATATATAATGCACCTATAATTAATATGTGATGGAAATATATTTATGATATATCTTAAACATATCTGTCACATATATTCTGTAAATAAATCAGATATTTCAAAACCAGCCAATTTGAGATATTTGCATACACTTCAGACATATGATCAAACATATATGTGAAATATATATCTAAAATATATTTCCATATGGGTTGATTCTATAAATGATAATATAAATGATCCCTGTCATTTGCAATTTAAAAATCATTGATCACTGCCTTATATCAGTCACCACATTGTGTTCCTCCTTGAGATGATTTATATTGAAGCATTGAACACATTGGCCATTAGTACTACTGTACCTTTGATGTTCAGATTGGACAGAAAATTCCCACTTGTATCTTTAGGTATTTGGATCATCACTATGCACCACCCTATCCCTTAGGTTTCTGACTTACATTGCTACTATCAAAGGTGGTTCCCTGAATATTGTACCTCATGTCCCTCTGTAGTAGACTGAAGTACCCACAAATGTCTCAGTATACTGTAGCATGTTTAACATTCCCAAAACTATCTCTGTATGGGGTAGGAAAAAACATCCTGTTCTGTTTATTACCATAAGGAAGTGTCCTGTTAGTATCAAGGAGGGTGGTTCTGTTAGTCACATCTGCTCTTCTTCTTACCAACCTAATGGTTTCTGGTTTGTAGGTTCTGACTCTCAATCTTTCTGCCATGTCTTCTGATGTAGCTTTCCTCTTCTGAAGGGTTTTGTCATGCTCTCAAAAATTGTCACAACAGTATGTTCTCTATCATTCTCTCAGGGAGGAATCTGCTCACATGAAGAATAGAATTTCTGTCCATTTTCTGTTCATGGGCTTGTGGTACGGCCTGGTGCAAAGTTTATGTTGCTTTTAAAGATTTCAAAGTCCAGGAAACAGATACTGTCTCTGCTGTGATTCTTGATGAACACTAAATGGTTTGTCCTACTGTTTAGATATCTATGGAGCAATTCTAATTGTTCCTCTGTGCCCCTCTAAACAACAGAAATGTAATCAATAAAATGTTTCCATTTCACATTGCTATTCAGAAATGGCTTCTCCCTAACCAGAGTACAAGCTTCTCTCAAATGCATTAATGTACAAATTTGCATAGCATGAGACCATAGTGGACCCCATTGTTGTATTTTTATTTTGCCAGAAAAAACAATTCGCAAACATAACATTATTCTTTGTGAGTACTGTCTCAGCAATTTTCACACACACAAAAAAAATAATTTGAATGTGTGTTCTCAATACTTTTCTCCCCCAGAATTTCCCTCAATGCTTGCAGCCCATCCTCATATAGTATCAAGGTGTACATATCTCTCAAGTTCCTTGTGACCAAAATCGAGGTGTAAAAATGAACATCCTCATCATTCATTTCCCTTATTAGTTTTATTACTTCTGTGGTATCAGTAATGTATGCCCTTGTGCCTTCTACCAAGCCTTTTATGAGATAGCCCACATGTGTGGACAGTGGTTCCAATATCCCTTCAATCTCTGCAACTATTGGGATACCCAGAGGTTGGTTCTGGCTCTTATGCACCTTGGGTAGCATATAACACACTTGTATTTTTGGATATACACACCTGAGGGTCTTGTGCCCTCTCTCCATCATCCATCTATGATTTTTACCTTTTTCCAATAAGTCTCCCAATACAGTCTTTGCCTCCTATACCAGGTTCTGTCCAGTTTAAGTGTAACTCTTAGTGTTTTTGAGCTGCCTTAGGCACTCTTTTCTGTAATCTTGATAATTCTGAACCACTGTTGCACCTCCTTTATCTGAATATTTAATTATTTTATCCCTGTAATTTTCAAAGTTCCTTAATGTCACCTATTCTACACCTGTTCAATTATTTCTGATTCTGCAGTCTACAGTACTTTCACTGTTTGATGTAGTTTTCAGTGTCGTCCTGTACCAAATCACACTATTTTTGTATGTTTGCTGGGATGGGGCATGGGGGTAGAAAATACAACTCCAAACCTAAAATTTGTGATCATTTCAATTGCTTATTCCTGTCTGGTTCATTAACCATATTCTCCCCCATGGTAACAAAATAGAAATGCAGTCTCAGTTTCCTAAAAAAAAAAAATATTTGCAGATGAAGTTTGAGGCTAAAGAAATGTATCTTGCAATGTGGACTAAATGTAAACCCCTTTGAAAGGACATTTATTTTCTGTGGGGTTAGTTCCCTGTCTGACAAATCGAAAACTACTGTTAACTTTTTTCTTGTGTCCCTGACCATGGGCTCAATTTTCAAAGCCTGGAATATGGCACAAGGTGCCTATATCAACCATATTTGACACAAGTGGCACCTTGTGTCAAATGATACAACAATCCATATTTTGAACATGGTCTGCATCAAAAGGGAGCTGTTGCACCAAAGTGGCACTGTGCTAGGCTTGTGACCTAATTCAGAGTGCACCAGGTCACAAGGGAGCTTGTGCCATGGTGGGCCACAACATCCCCATTTTACAAGTTTGCAAGCCCCACCATGGATGCAGCAGGGGGTGCACTGTTAGACCAGCCAGGAGGAGGTTTAAGGGATGTGCACCAGTACCACGCATTGTGGTGAATGGTGGTAGAGTCTGAAAGTGGACTATCTGGGGCAGAAGGGACACAAGGGTACCATTGGGGGTGTCTGAGAGACAGCAGTCATGAAAAAGAGTGATGTGGCACCCAGAGGGTTTGTTGTTTGAGTAGTCATTCAGCCAATGGGATGGGACTGCCTGGGAGTGGTCCAGGGACAGAAAGTAAAATGGCACCAGGTGGGCACAGGCCTGGCACCTGCCCCATAGGTGACCACCTATGGGGCAGCTGTCAGAGATGTGCCTACCTGGGGCCATGGCACTGTCTGACCCTGGAACTGACCCAGGAGGTCCCATCCCAATGACTGTATGACTATAAAAATGGCAACCCCTCTGGCTGCCATATCACTCCCTCTCATGACTGCTGTCTCCCTGACAGCCCATGTTGCAGTCACATGCCCCTTCAGACACTGCACACAGTCAGCCAGTGCACAGGGAACAACACACACACCACAGACACTGACTGATAGCTACCCCCACACCATAGTCACCTCCACACTGACACACACACACACACCCATGACCGCACCACACCTGACACCATGTACACCACTGCAGCTGAGCACCTATAGCCCGCTGCAAATCAGAGACCACAACAGTATTCATATCAAAATTAAATCTATTGAAAAAATATATAACCATCAACTATATACAGTAACACAAACTATATACAATAAAACAGTGGAACTATATACAAGGTTGGAGGGGCCACAAACAAGGTGGGGGTGGGTAGAGAGCAGGGGTGGACAAATGAGATGGAGAAGGAGGGGCATGAGGGTGGGTCCGGGGGTAGGGGAATAGTGCCAGCCATCCACACTAGCAGGAGCACCTTTCCCTGCTTTGGGTCCTCTGGGCCCTGTGCCTCCTTAGAACCCCAGTCTCGTCCAATCTATGCAGGATTTCCAGCGACGCCTGTGAGACCACCAGGATCTCCCGCAGTTCCTCCCATATCTCTCGAAGATAGCGGGTACCTAGGACAAGGGAGCACAGTCAATAGGTCTGAATGCACAACCCCATACAGCCCACCCACTGTGAATGGCATATGGTTGTGGGACATACCACTGTGTGTGACCACCCGTAGTGATCACATCCACAGAACCTGCACACCCAGGTGCATACAGCCATGTGGAACGCTGCACACACCCACATGGTCAAGTCATGCACAGAACCACCGTGGCTGTTCAGTGACATGGCTATGTGGTGCAAAGGCAGTGGCACAACCATGTACCTGGTGCATGCATGGACCACCATTGACGCACTCCCAGACATGCATTGCCACTGGACAGTGTTGACTGTAACAAGTTGTGTGCATGGCAGTGGTGTCGATGTTTGGTGGCCATGCCCCACTGCCCACCCTGTCACACAGCATGCAATAGTAATCATGGATGTATGGCACTCACCCTCATCAGGCCGGTCAGGTGGGCGGTGATGGCCCTCGCCCCACCTGTCTGAACCGTCCTCCTCCCTCCGCTGCTCCTCCATCACACAGCAGTGTTCTTCCGGGCCTGTGGGGCAAACAAGGAGAGAAGAACATCAGTACAATCCTGAAGCAAAGTCCCCCTGCCCCCAGGTGTGTGCCCTCCCACCCAGCCAGACCCCCCTCCCACAATCTGTGAACACCACCACAGCCAACCCCAGATGGTCTCTCCCCTATGTGCTGGACACATACAACACTGTTACCCATATGGACGATAAAAGTGTGTTGACAGAACCCCTACCTGGCCGTGGCACTGTGCCCCTCCTGGCACGTGCTCTCAGTCATGCCAGTAGCTCTGGCTCCCTCCTCCGCAGGTCCCTGTAGTAGTGCCTGCACTGCTCCTCCACTTCTCCCCATCCAGTGGCCTCCTCCAGAGCAGTGGCCACCTCCTGCCACACCTGGGTCCTGGCCCTGTCCAGGGGCTGCTCCCTGAAAAGAGGCCCATGGTGTGGCTCCACAATTGCCACCAGATTGGCTAATTCTATTGCAGACCACTGCACTGCCCGTCTGCGTGCCATTCTCTCAGTAATAGTTGGCTATATGGGGCTCTGCAGCGTGGCTCCCCATATGCAGATGCTGTGTGGTACAGCGCTGCCATTCTCTATCGCACTGTTACCCAACAGCACGATAGCGGTGCAGCCATGCCTGATGCATGGCGCCTAGGGGGCAACGGTTGGGCACAGGGTCAAGGGTCTCTGGTGAATGGCCACACACAGTGCCATTAGAACATGATGCATGTGGCGTGATTGGCTGCCTGTGCTGCGCCATAGTGGCCTACTGCACAGTTGGCCCATTGCGCCTATGATGGCCCAGTGCCACGGCGCCATGTAGTGACCATCGCTATAGCACCACTGGCACAATGGTGGCCATGCCCTGCATTGCCTACCATGCACAGCACGTCATCAGTGTGGCAGACGCCTGCATCAGCAACCCGGGCATGTGCAGTGAGGTGTGTACTACGCATGTCACAAAACTGCGCCATTGGCTCAGCACGTTCAACACAATTGCACAAAGCGCAACAGCACGATATTCAGCCATCATATGCAAATCATCTAATCAGCCATTCAATGGTGCAGCACTGCAATTTGCATCTACTTAAAGTTGCTCCTCGCTTCATTTGCATGGGTTGCGCTATAAAAGTGCGACATTGTGCTGCAGTGGCCATAGTCAGTTACTGCAGTCTATTGGTGAGTTCCATGCTGTTTGGGAGTGTGGACTGTGGATTCAGGGACATGCATGGGACTGCACAGTCACAGGTAATAACTGCCATTCTTACAGGCTACATAATGCCACGAACAGGTTGTTGGAGAGGAGGAACACTGTGGTGGGAGGAGGAGGAGGTCTATCTTTACAAAGGCCGAAACCGAGGCCCTGTTCGAGGCCTACCTGGATCAGGAGCCACTTCTCAGTGGACAGCGGGGAATACCTCAAGCCTGTGCTGCTGCATGGGAGGAGGTGACACGTGCTGTGAACCTGCATGGCAGCCACCAGTGCTCCGTGCAGGAGTGTAAGAAAAAGATGGGCATGGACAGGAGGAGGATAAAGGAGAAGGTGACTGCCATCAGGGCAGCATGTGCTGCAACAGGTGGGGGACAGCCGGAGGTGGTGCAGCTGACCACACAGGAGGAGAGGCTTGCTGGAAGCATGCAGTGCAGTGCCATTGAGGGTGTTCCAGGTGGTGGCTTCCAGACAGGTGGTGGCCCATCACTGCATGGTAAGTCATGGTCTGTCTATGAGGGGGGCAGGGTAGGTCACATGCAGTAACGCGACTTTGTTTTCCCTTACAGATCCTGAGCATCTGCATGGGTCAGCGGTGGTGGGCCTGTCCACTGCGGACAGTCAGCTGGAGTTGGAGGAGGGACCATCTACCTCCACAGGTATACGTGGAGCATTGTGACAGTGGGGCCACCTGGCAGCCCACACTGATGTCATTGTAACAGGTGTGGAGGAAGCCCTGCCTGTGTCCCAGTGTGTTGGTGTCCACAGATGCCAGCATGCTGTGACTGTGGCCAGTGCAGAGTCCGTCACTGGTGATCATGACACTACCATCATGGGCAGTGACACATGTGTGCCACGGGATGGCCACACAGCAGGGCAATTCACGCCCAAGGCTGTGAGTGATGCCGCCATGGAGGCCTGCATGTCAGCACAGTCCCAGCCTGTGCCTGTCAACACCAGTGGGGCAGCACTGGTGTCTTTTCAGGACAGTGGAACTGTTGCGGCCACTGCGGCGGCACCACTGAGCCTGGGGAGTGGCAGCTGGAGGGGCAGCATCAGCAGTCGCCCAACGGGCTTGGGGGGTACAGGGTTCAGTGGCAGCCTCTGTGCACCACCTGTGGACATGCCCAGACCTGGTCCTGGTGTGCAGCCCCCACCCTCAAGGGTGCTGATCATTGGGGCTGTGCACACCCTGAAGGACAGGATGCCGAGGAGGATGATGACCTCTTGGACGAGCACACCTGCCTACTGCAAGCATTGATCCAGCAGCAGATGCGGCTTGCGACGTCTGTGGATGCACTGCGTGTGGCTCTGGAGTGGGCAGAGGAACGTCGCAGCAGGGACACTGCACTGATCCTAGCAGGGATGGACTGTTTGCGGGGAGGATGTGACCACTGCCATTGACAGGCATGCACAGGCATTCATTGCTGTCATGGTCACAATGGGCACACAGTCAGGTGCCCATGCATCGCAGACACTAGGCAATGCACTATCCACCCCCTGTTCCCGGTGTTGTGCGACTCCCACCCTGTCGACGCCGGGTTCAGCTGTGGGCATCCCGAGCACTCCTGGCACAGGCATGTTTGGTGTGCTGCAGCCGCTGCGTGAGCACGGTCATGTTCATGCAGTGGAACCCCTTGGGGACCATCAGTGCCACTCCCTGAGGCCAGTGGTCAGCCTGTCATTGCTAGAGGGTCTTGGCAGGGCCTCCCAAGCATCCGTGACCACCGGGGCACTGTGTAGCATGACTGACCTGTCTCCCAGCGCAGCTACAGTCTGGTGCTGCCCTGTGTGCATTGTGTGTTTCAGTGGGCAGTGCAGGTGGGTACCCGGCCCTGCACATGGACACACTGTCCACCTGCACACCCTCCCAGCTGCTGTCCACAGTTGTGTGTGCATGATGATGCCTGCATTGCGCTGTACACCAATGTGCAATGGTGCTCAGTATCTGACACACACACATGGACAGGCAGTGGGTGTGGTGGCCTGTGGACATGTGTGTTGCTAGCGTTGGCATTCTGGGTCAGTGTGCCTCCTCCCCTCTGTGCACATTTGTTGCGTTGTGTGTGTGTGTGTGTATGTGTGTCTGTCCACATGGCATGTTAATTCTTACCCATCCCTGGTTGTGTGTGTGCTTCTGTTCCCTGCCACTTCCCTTGACAGCATGCACCCCTGGTGTGTGTGTCCATGCGTGTTTGTGGGTTGTGCCTTACCCACTGGTGGTTGCACATGGCCCCATGACTTACCTGGGTTGGCTGAAGTGCTCCTCTGTGATGGTGTCCCAGTGCAGCTGTGCCAGCTGGAGCAGTCGGGGGTCCCGTCGGCCAAAGGGGGCTGCCCATCACCATCATCACCGGTGTCCCCATCATCCACATTGCTGTTCCCCTCTTTGACCTGTACAGCTATCCCACATTCATTGGCCATGTTGTGCAGGATGCAGCAGGCCAGGAATAGCCCGCAGGCCTTTGAGGGGCTATACTGTAGGGCACTGCCAGAGGTGTCCAGGCAATGGAAACGTGCCTTCAGCATCCCAAACACCCGCTTGATGACATTACGTGTGGTGGCGTGTGTCTCATTGTAGCATGCTGTGATGGGGTCGTGGGCCACTGGTAGGGTGTGAGCAGCCAGGGACAGAGTGGGTATCCACTGTCACCTATGTGTAGAGGGTGGAGGTTAGTTTTGTGATCAGCATTGCCCTGCCCCAGGCCATGTAGGCCACTACTCATGCCACCTTGGCCATGCACCCCAGGCCCTATGATTGTCCATGTGGTTGTCCCACTCTCAAATCTGTGGCACAGTGCCGACTGGTGCCAGATGAAAGAATCGTGCTCCCGGGTGCGTGGCACAGACATGATTATGCACCCTGGCATTGCACACCACCCCGGCATTGCACACCACCCAACAGTTGATGCGGGCATAGCCTTGCGACGAGTGTATGTGGCCCCTCGGCCAGGTGGTGTGCGTATGGCCACATGGGTGCAGTCTATTGCCCATAGCACACCAGGCATATGTGCTACCCAGTGGAACTCCTGTATGTTTGCTGTGCACTCTGCCACTGTGCTGGGGAAATGGATGTACTCCGCAGCATGTGGCAGCAGTGTGCTGAGGAATTGGGTGAGGTGGCGTGGCATGACGTGGCCAACTGGGTTATGCTTGTGGTGTCCCCAGTTGGTCTCTGGAAGGTACTCATGGTGAGCAAGCATATGCAGGCTGTTACCTTAGTCCCCACTGACAGGGCATTGCTCCGTCGTGTGGGTGCATGCATCACATCACTACACAGCTCACTGAGCCACCTCAGAATTGCCATATTCAGGCAGTACCAGCCCACAATCTCAGTATCAGTGTACAGCTCAAAGTTGGTGTGGGCTCAGTACTGCCTGTTGGGGGCATACCACCAACGGGCCCTTCCACGGCCATGCCCCCTGCTGCCCGCCTTCTCACCCCCCCTCATAACGGCCTCCATTTGGAAGGTGGCACTGGCCATGTTCCTGGCTTGTATTCACCCCTCTGGCAGCTGTTGCTGTATTCCCCCCGCTGTCCTGGCTGCTACTTCCCCTGCACTAGGTACACCTGCCTGTGCTGGCCTCTGTGCTGTGTTGCTCCCCACACCTTCCCTGTGCCTGGCTGTTCAGAGTGCCCTTTCCCTGGCCTGCCCTGTTTGTGCCTCCTGCCCTGTCTGTCTGGCTAGAGTTCTGCCTCATGTGGCTTCCCTGTAGCATTCTTGCGCCTCTCCCTTGCTCCTTTTTATTTTGGCTCATTTCCGCTATGGTGCAACTTCCGCTTGCTCCCTCATTGCCACGGCGCAAAGTCGCTGAATACGCACTGCACCATTTATGCATGGTTCCTCCCCTTTAGTTGTGCATGCCTTCATTATCATTGTGCTGCTGCTCAGCATGATTTCAGGGGTGCAAATGCCTCCTGCTGAATATCGCAGAATGGCTCAATTTGGACTTGCGCAGGCGCAACCCTATTGCGCATGGCTCAACTCTTTTGAATATCTGGGCCTTGGAGAATTTTTTAACACCAGGATTAGCACATCACTTATAACTATCAGCAAAGGAACCAGCTGCTTCACCTGTCTTGTCAGCCATAATAGCATCAGTGATTGTATACAGTTCCTGCTTTACAAAATGATGTGGCTCTACTGACACATTTGTTTTTTTTGTGTTTTATGACAGTGCGATGCAGTGAAAGGTAATTGGAGGAAAAAATCAACCCAAAATGAAACCATAAAAAAAAAATGTTGATTGTGCTGTGAACCCTGTGGCGTTTGAGTTTTAATTTAGAACTTGAACACCAGAATTCAAGCACAGTCTAAATATTCAAAGAAGAAGTTCCAGAAATCTTATTGTCTATACTGTTTCCTCTTTCTTGCAAGTGTCAAATACCCCCCATTTTGACATTTTTGTTTATTGTGCTCTCACCCATTGTTCATTTAGTAAATCATGACTCATGCTGTCAACAATGGAGGTTGGGGACATGGGAAGCAGTCACATCCATCATTCCTCCAATAAATGCTGCTTGCTACTCATCTGCAAGAGGTGCTACAGAGCAATATACTTCAGTCCTCCCTCTCTCCCTAAAGAGCAACTGAAAATAAATTGTGTGGCCTCATAGAAACATAGACATTGGTGGCAGATAAGGACCGCTTGGCCCACCTAGTATGTCCATTTCCCTACCTACAGGATAAGCTGCAGATCCTAATTAATCAACAGCCTATTTCTTCCTACCCCCCACACAAAATTTGCCTTATGGTTGTCCCATGCATTGTTGAATTCTCCCACAGTTTTAGACCCCATAACCTCCTCAGGAAGGCTGTTCCATGCATCCACCACCCTCTCTGTGAAAAAATACTTCCTCACATTTCCCCTGACCTCCTCATCTTCAAATTGTGTCCCCTTTTTTTTGCGCATCTCTTTTTCTGAAAGATGCTACCCTCTTGGACTTTGTTGATTCCACTGAGGTACTTAAACATTTCTATCATGTCCCCCCCTCTTCCTCAAGGGTATACATATTAAGTTCCTTTAGTCTCTCCTTATATGTCTTCTCTTGCAGACCCTGCACCATTTTAGTTGCCCTCCTCTGGACTGCCTCTATCCTGTCTATGTCCTTGCAGAGATGGGGTCTCCATAACTGGATGCAGTACTCCAGATGGAGTCTCACCAACTGCCTGTACAAAGGGATCACAACTTCCTGTTTTCTGCTGGCGATGCCTCTCCCTATATATCCCAGTATCCCCCAGCCCTCCCTACTTCCTTCTCACATTGTTTGCTAACCTTAGGTCATCTGATATGATTACCCCCAGGCCCTTTTCCATTTTGTTGTTGTTACTACCACCCCCTGTGCAATCTTCTCCTGGGTTTTGTTTCCCAGGTGCATTATTTTCACTTTTTGCATTGAATACAAGTTGCCATACTTCTGACCATTCCTCCAACCTTGCCAAGCCCCTTCTCATCCTTTCCACGCCTCCTTGAGTATCAACCCTGCTGCAGATCTTTGTTTCATCTGCAAATAGGCATACTTTTCCTTCCAGTCCCTCTGCAATGTCACTTATAAAGACATTAAAAAGGACTGGACCCAGTAATGAACCCTGCAATACTCCACTAGTAACCCATCTTTCTTCAGAGTGGACTCCATTTACCATTACCTTCTGTGTCCTGTTGTCCAGCCAATGTTTTACCCAGGCTACCAATGTTTTACCCAGGCTACCACCATGGGACCCACTCCCTGGCTGGTTAATTTGACTATTAATCTTTTGTGTGGGACTGTGTCAAATGCCTTGCTAAAATCTAGGTAGGCCATGTCCACAGCCCCTCTCTGGTCTACTACTACTTTGGTCACCCAGTCAAAGAAATCAATTAGATTTATCTTACATGACCTTCCCACTGAGAACCCATGCTGCCTTGGGTCCTGTACCCCACTGGCCTCTACATACTCAACATTTATTTCCGTCAGAAGTGATTCCATCACTTTCCCTACCACAGAGGTCAAATTGACAGGTCTGTAGTTTCCTGCTTCTGTCTTCGTCCCACTTTTGTGAAGGGGAATCACATCTGCCTTCCTCCAGTCTTCAGGTACCGAATCATCCTCCCATGATTTGTTAAAAAGGTAGTCAGTGGTTTCACTAGTTCTCCTCTTAATTCTTTTTAGAATTCTGGGGTGAATTCCATCAGGCCCCATTGCTTTGTCCACCTTCAGTTTTAGGAGTTCTTTCAGAACCCTTTCTTCTGTTGAAAGGACTGGGATGGACCCCCCCTTCTTTGTAAATGAGTGAGGATGGTTCTAGATAAATGCTATTCCCTAAGAAACAAACTCTGGCCAGAGCCGATACAGCTGCAGCTGAGGAATTTGGGGTAAAAATATTTAGTTTGTTTTCTAATATGTTTACACCAAATTTTCAACATAGGCTTGTTATGATGCTGTCTCATGAAGAAAGACAGAGACAATGTTCAACTCCTGGCCTAAAGGTGATTTTGCACAGGGACTGCGAAATCAACTTTCAGGATGCAGAAACACATTTTGGGCAGAAGTTGAAAAATGACAGCTATCATATTCATGAGGTGCTGTAAATATATGACTATGTTGTAAATTTGAGTTAAAAATATTGAAAATGATCAACGTCACAAACGTACATTTGCACAATTCAAAGTAGGCTCATAACTGTATTGTTTTTTAATATTTTTAAACCTAATTTTCAACATAGCCTTTCTATGAACCCACCTCATGAACAAGGTCAAATAACATTTTCAACTCTTGCCCAAAAGGTGATTTTGTGCAGGGACCATAAAATCACCTTTTGGAATGTAAAAATAACATTTTTTCCAGGATTTGAAAAATGACAGCTGTCACATTTGGTATGCTGATTGAATAAGGAGATTTCAACAGCAAATGACATTTCCGTTACAATTTGATGTTGCCACTGTAATGTACCCATGGGAACCTGGCACTGCTTTCTCTGGGGCTTGCACCTCTCCCCGAATCAACTCCAACTCAGAGTTGATTATATTTAAATATCGGGTTCGCTGGGAGCTGAGCCCCCCACATGGGGGGGTATGGGGGTCAAAACCCCCTGAAAAAAACCAACAGCTTACTTGACTGATTTATGCCAACCATAATTTGCAGTCAACATAAATCTGTCGCTGTAACCCAGTTGACAAAATTTTTGTCAAACCAGCATCATAGATCCATGACATTCATTTGACGTGCTGTAAAGATATGGCTATGTTGTGAATTTGTGGGAACATACTGAAAATGACCAACATTATGAGCATGTGTTAGCAAAATTCAACATAGGTGCACATATTTATTGTTTTTTAATATTTATACATCAAATTTTCAACATAGCCTTCTTATGACCCCACCTCATAAACAAGGGCAGAGAAAATGTTCAACTCCTGTCCAAAAGGTGATTTCACACAGAGACCATGAAATCACCTTTTGGGACAGGTTTGCCTAATGTCATTTCAACTGTTCATGAGGTGGGGTCCAAAAAAGGCATGTTGAAAATTTGGGCAACAAATATGCAAAAATGCCCAAGTTATGCCATTAGGTTCTAAACCCCTTTGAAATATATTGAATCACATATCTGTTTCTTAAGTTTGCAGTCCAGCTTTGAAGAGTGAAGATGTGTCAGTGGTCCAGAGAGGATTATGGTGTTGGACTCACAATCAGTAAGTAAGAGCTTGCGGAGGGGGTGGGATGGTGCGTGCTGACTGGGATGGTCGGATGGGGGACTGTACTAAGCCACAAAAGACATTAATGGATGTTTTTCTGTTTACAGGTAAAACAAAAAGTAAACCAAGTGGATTCCTGGACTGGGGGATTGGGCACCCCCCAGTGCCACTATTTCATTTTTTGAGGGAGAAGTGGGGTGGTGTGTGCTGAGAGTGAGGGTTAGGTGGGGGGGGTATCATTAATAAAGGAAAGAAAAAAAATGATCCTGACTGGGGAATTGGGCACCCCAATGTCAACAGGCAGATTCATGCACTTGGGGATTGGGCACTGCCCAGTGCAACTATTTGGTTTCTTAAGGGGGGAGTGGGGTGGTGGGTCCTGAGAGGGTGGGTCAGGTGGGGATATTTTTAATAAACAAAGAAAACATATATCCTGACACTGAGGGATTTGGCACCCCAGTGTCAATCATATGTCTGTGGAGGGTATTGGGTGGTGGGTGCTGAGAGGGAGGGTTGGGTGGGAGGATATCAATAATTTATAAATTATTTTTTCCTTGGTTATGGCAGAATATGGCACAATCCGCTGTGACCAAGATGGCCACTGAGCGCTATTGTGCATGTGCTAGTGGCTGTGACCGACATTTATTTTTTTTCTTAAATATTACAGGTATCCCTTCACCTGACCCTCCCTGTCAGCACCCACCAACCCCCCCCAAGCATAAACATGACACTGGGGGTGTCCAATCCCCCAGTGTTATGATCAGGACTGCCTTTTCTTTTATAAAGAAAAAAATAGTGCTTTGTGAGTGGACGGCTCCACAGATGCAGAGGTGACAGTGATGCATGTCCAACAGGTTGTTCAGTCAAACAGAATGTAAAGAATGCTGAGTCCTTTTCCTGAAAGCAAAAGGACTGCAAGGCCCTGCCTATTGCAGCCCTAAAAAGGGAGATGGGGTGGCTTTTTATGTAAGGGAGAACATAAAAGGCACAAAAATAAAATGAGATCAGGAATACTGTGGGTTACCCTAGAAACAAGGAAGGGGTCAGCTGTTCGAACAGGGGTGATCTACTGGCCTCCAGCATAGGGGAAGGAGGTGGATAAGAAGATGATGGAGGAAATCCAAGGAATAGCTATTAAGGGGCAGGTATTGATAGTAGATAACTTCAATATGCCAGATTTGGATTGGAGCATCCCTGCTGCAGCTACTGGTAGAAGTAGGAATATCCTAGACTCACTGCAAGGGCATTCCTCAAGCAACTAATTGGGAGCCCATACCAGGGGATGATAATGGATCTGGTACTGTTGAATGGGGACAGTGTCACTGATGTCACTGTAGGTAGTCACTCTGGACAAGTAATCATCATACCGTATGGTTCGATATAGAACCAGGCCAGAAACAAACTTCACCAAGACAAAGGTCCTGTACTTCAGGAGGGCTGATTAAAAGGAAATGGGACACTGCCTCAGAGAACCACTAGCAGGAATTGGGAAAAGTAGGGGTAGAAGAGAGGTGGGAGGAAATAATAATGGCCATAGGGAAGACAACAAGCCTCTGTGTCAGACAGATTGAAAAAAGAAGAGAAAATATAACCTGCTATGTTTCTCCAAGGAAGTGGCAGAGGAAGTAAAGGTAAGGAATGTAGCATTCAAAAGGTACAAGGCAACACAGAAGGAAGAGGATGGGGAGGGTTATCAGGAGAAACAAATGGAGGCAGAGAAAGCAGTTAGAAGCACCAAGGCACAAATGGTGTCCCGTCAACACTGTATGGGAATAACCATGTGGTCAAAAACCACTTGGTCATAACAGCACCATACAGTTTTGGAGTTAGTATATAGTCTAATATGGTTTTAGAACACGCGGGTATTGAATTCATGGTTTTTCACCATGCTGTGTTAACATAGCGCCAGCACAAACAGAGGAGATCATTTCCAAGACAGTGAAAAAGGGGGATAAAACATTCTTTAGGTATATGAGTGAAAAGAGGAAGAACATGGTAAGGATAGTAAGATTAAAGGGGGAAACAGGGGAGTGTGTGGGGGAGGACCAGAATAAAGCAGACATGTTGAAAACGTAGTTTTGTCAGTATTCACAAAGGAAGGGGTAAGTGACAGGCCACAGATAGAAGAAAAGGACATAAAGAGAAGGGAAGTGGACATAAGCCCTTTAACAGAGGAGTGAGTTCTCAAGAAAGTAAAGAAACTAAAGATAGATAAGTCAATGGAGTCAGACAGGGTTCACCCCAGGATAGTGAGGGAACTAAGGAAGGAGATCACCACCCCTCTGATGTCATTGTTCAACCTATCACTGGATACAGGGGTATACTGGGAGATGGAGGAAAGTGGATGTAGTCCCGCATCATAAAGGTTTGAATAGGGAGGAGGCAGGAAACTATAAACCTGTAAGCCTGACTTCAGTGGTGGGCAAAGTTATGCAAGCACTACTGAAAGAAAGGATTGTGCAAATACCTTGTGACCAGTGGATTGCATAATCCGAGGCAGCATGGGTTCACAGGGGGGAGATCGTACCAGACAAACCTGACTGATTTCTTCGATTGGGCGACCAGTGTAGTAGATTAGGGAAGGGTGGTGGATGTGCCCTACTTAGATTTCAGTAAGGCCATTGACACTATGCCACACAGATGACTGGTAAACAAGCTGGGCAGCCTGGGATTGGGTACAAAGGTAGTAAAATGGGTACAAAGCTGGCTGAGTAACAGAAGCCAGAGGGTGTTGGTCAACAGGGTACACCCAGAAGAAGGCATGGGTTACCATTGGAGTGCCACAGGGGTTGGTGCCGGGATGGTCCTCTTCAATGTCTTCATCAGCAACATAACAGAAGGGCTGGAAGGGAAGGTATGCCTGTTCACAGATGACACAGAAATCTGCAACAGAGTGGACACACCTATGGTAGAAAACATGAGGGAGGACTTGATAAAGTTAGAAGAATGATCAAGCGTATGGCAATTAGGCTTCAAGAACCTGGGGGCAACATACCAATTGGGGGGGAGGAAGACAACAACAAAGTAGTAAGGGACCTGGGGTCATCATATCTGTTGACCTGAAGGTAGCAAAGTAGTGTGATAAGGCAGAAAGGAAGGCTAGTAGAATGCTGGGGTGCATAGGGAGGGGCATCACCAGTAGAAAGAGAGGTGGTACTTTCCTTTATAGACCAATGATGAGGCCACACCTGGAATACTTTATCCATTTCTGGATGCCCCATCTCATGAAGGACATTGATCATGTTGAGGTGGTACAGAGGAAGGAAAACAGAATGGTGCATGGCCTGCATCAGAAGCCCTATGAGGAAAGACTCAAGATTAAATATGTACCTCTTCAAGATAGAAGGAAAATGAGAGACATGATAGAAACATACAAATACCACAAGGGTATAAATATGGTACAGAAGGGTAGCATTTTGCACAGAAGAGATGCTCAAGGACAAGGGGGCATGATTTGAAGCTAAAAGGGGAGAATCTCAAAGGGGATGTGAGGAAGTACTTCACGGAAACAGTGGTGGACATCTGGAACAAATTCCCAGCAGAGGTGATAAGAACCAAAATGGTAGCAGGATTCAAGCATGCATGAGATAGACACAAGGGAACCTTTGTAACAGAGAATGAGGGGAGGCTGGAGATCAAGTAGCATCTACAGTAACACAGTAGGTAAGATATTTTAAGGCAGACTAGGAGGGCCAAAGGGTCCTTTTCTGCCGACAACTTCTATGTTTGTGTCATGTCCTGGGGTGCATGGTGGGATGATACCAGTCACAATCCCTAATTGTGTCAGCTAAAGTCTGTAACGGAAATTTACATGGGGGGATTCCTTGCCCTGGCTTAGTGTGCTGGCAGCTGAACATAGCAGGTTTAGGTGGTGCATGAATCTGATGGTGCAAACCATCTCTTTTGCACCACCCCTGGCTGCAACTTAGAACTGAGACCTAATGAACTGCATCAACAATTGTAGAGGAAGGAATAGGCAAGCAGGCTGTAAAGAACCTTACAACTTTGTCAGCTGTAAGATTTAGAATTGAGAATACCTTCCCTACAAACTGTTAGTGGTTAGAAATGTGAATGAGTAGGCACAGGGTCATAATGTTGCACAGCAGAATGCCATGTGGCAGAATCGTCTATGCGTATTTCATTTTATTTCTTTTTCTGTGGGCTGCCCCCAGGCCTCCCCACTAAAGATTCCAACTCTGGGGGGGTCCAACTTGGAGTGCGCACAGGTCTGGGATTCGCCATAGTGTCCTACGCTATTAAATGTATGACATTATGACCCCATATGGAATGGGGTAAACGTGCAACTGGAATATACTTAATAGTCCAACATACTGTATAAAAATTATAGAAGTTAGTGAGGTTTCAAAACAAGAACTTTTTAAAACCATTTTGGATTTGTTGGAACCAGTTTAAATTAGAATTAGAAAATGCCTGCCTCTGTTCAGATATGAATCTGCTTGGTTTATAGGTGCCAATGATTTGATGTTTCATGTCATGTAGAAAACTACTTTAGGCCTGAATATCACAGGCAGGTCAGTAAGTAGACTGTGTGATATGACAACATGTACAGCACACTTGTTTTATAGTTTTTCTGTTTCAGATTGGTATCTGGTGTCCACCGTGACCAGCAGCATTGGTTTAGTCCCACTGTGTTCAGTGTTCATACTGTAATTGCCTCACCATTTGGTGGCAATGATTGTTGCTGTTCCAACAGCCATGATTACAAGTATTGCCATTCTGCTTGATGGCTGTAAATGATTATCCATTCAGCAGCTGTGATTGCTTCTGCATCCACCTCAAGAGCTAGGACTTTTGCAAGGAGTTGGGTTATGAAGCAGGTAGAGTAGGTTGACAGTTTAGATGCTGACACTAGTTAAAAGTAAAACAAAAACAATTTGGACCAGAATCCCTGGCAGGCGTCAGTAACCTTTATGAAAAAATGAATTAATGCCAGGTTAAGTGATGATAAAATATCACTGTAAAGGTTATATATTTACTGGTGAGTCTGGTTATTAACCTGTCTATCATCACTTTCAAAATTAGCTGTGCATGTGTTTTTCCATAATACACCTGCGTATGTGAAATTCTAATTCAATCCAGAACAACCGTGAGGCAGCTAAGGATCCTCAGATGGTTCCACCATGTAGCAACACACAGGACAATCGATAAAGAAGAGTTATAATGTCCCTGAATCAAAAACTACATTATTGGAGCAGTTAAAACTTTGTAAGTTTAATAAACATGGAGTAGCACCACCCTTACTGCTGCCTCACACTTCATGTTTATTACACTTAAATAAAGTTTTAATTGCTCCAATATTAAGTGGATTTTTTTTTGCTTCAAGTATGCAGTAATTAAATCCAGCATTGTGCCACCATATCACATCTGTCACTGGAAAAATAATATTACATCATGCTGTACTCAAACTATAAAACTGCAATTTCCTTCATAAATGCTACTCACTTGTGAAACATAGAAACAGAATTTGTCAGCAGGAAAAGACTGCTTGGCCCAGCCATTCTGCCCAAACTCTATCCTTTACATGCTTGAAGTCCCCTACCCTTTTTGCCTCAATCACTTTGACTGGCAGTCTGTTCTAGGCATCATATATCCTTTTAGCGATGTAGCACTTTCT
This sequence comes from Neoceratodus forsteri, assembly GCA_016271365.2. Lineage (NCBI taxonomy): Eukaryota > Metazoa > Chordata > Ceratodontiformes > Ceratodontidae > Neoceratodus > Neoceratodus forsteri. Next base: position 585,656,380 of record CM028137.1, on the reverse strand, counting down.
CACATCCCTCTTAAAATTCTCACTCCAGCTTAATCACATTCTTCCTGGTCCTGGTGCTTGTCCTCATTTGAATGAGTCTCCCAGCCTGCACCCTGTTCACCTGTGAGATATTTGTAGGTCTCTATCATGTTCTGTTTCTCTCTCCTCTCTTTCAGGGTGTATATTTTGAGATCCCTCAGTCTTTACTCATAGGGCTTCTCTTTCTTATGCAACCCCTTTGCTGTTTTAGTTGCCCTCTTCTGGACTGCCTCCACCCTGTCTATGTCCTTTCTGAGGTGCAGCCTCCAAAACTGTATACAGTACTCCAGGTGGGATCTTACCAGGGAGCAATATGGTGAAAACCCCTCCTCCCTCCTCCTATGGGATATACCCCTCCCTATGCATCCTAGTATCCTACTAGCCATACTTACTGCTTTGCCACACTGCCTTGCAATTTTTAGGTCATTAGTTATAATAACCCTTATGGTCCCTTTCCTGCTTAATGACTGTCAATACCTCACCCACATCCTATACTCAGCTCCTGGGTTTGTTTGCCTTAGGCACATTATTTTGCACTTTTTGTCACTGGACCCCAACTGCCATGTTCTTGACAACTCCTTGAGTTCCCCAATGTCCCGTGCATTCTCTCCACCCCCTACTGAGTGTCCATCCTACTACAGATTTTGGTATCATCTGCAAAAAGGCATACCAGCACTTCCAGTTCATCTGTAAGGTCACATATTAAGGCATTAAAGAGGACCGGTCCCACTAATGTGCCCTGTGGCACCCCATTAGTCATTCTCCTATCATTTGGGTGAGTGCCATTAACTACCATCTTCTGTAGCCTATCCATTAACCAGCTTCTAACCCAATTCACCACTCTGTATCCCACTGGCTGCTTAATTTCTTTATCAGTCTCCTGTGCGGCACAATGTCTAAGGCCTGGCTAAGGTACAGAGAGGCTACATCCACTACCCTCCCTGATCTATTTCCCTAGTGACCAAGTCAAAGAAATCAATCAGATTTGTCTGTAATGACCCCCTCCCCCCAAGTAAATCCATGCTGCTTGCAGTCTTGCAGCCAATTGGACTTAAGGTACTTTACTTGCCTCTCCTTCAGGAGGGTTTTCATTAACTTCCCCACCACTGAAATGTGACTAACCAGCTTATAGTTGCTAGCCTCCTGGCTGCTCTGTATTGCTCCACTCTCATATGCACTTACTTTTGAGCACTGCAACCAAAGCTCAGTGATCTTCATTTGCAATGTTTGTAACTTCTTCCTTGTTTAATGTCTTATTCTTTCAGCATAATATACTTGCCCTTTTAACGTGGAACCTTTGTAAAAGAACCACTGGTTCAAAGGTATTGTAATCCGAGACTGGGAAAAATAAATAAAAATAAAGCCTCCTCTGTGCTACCACTTTTATGTAGAGGGACCGTGTTTGTTCTTTTCCAGTACTCCAGAACCATGCTTGTTTACAGCCATCAGTTGGGAAGCTACCACCTCCCTGTTTTCCTTTAGTACCCATGGGTGTATCCCGTCTGGTCCCTTAGCTTTGTCCACATTCAGAGTTGTGTGTTCCCTTCAGTAATTTTTTTCTCTGAAAATGAACTTGTGTCCTCCTCACTTTGTTCCTGCTACTCCCTGGTCATTCATTGCCTCCTCCACTGTGAAAACTGAGCAGAAGTACCTGTTCAGGGTGGTTGCTTTTCTTGATCTTCTTCTGTAGTCTCCTGCCACCCTCTTAATCCTCCCCTTGCTTTCTTTTCTCATTTACAGTATATATCTGAAGAAAGTCTTATCCCTCTGATACCCCTTTGTTTATACTTTCCTCTGCCTGCACCTTTGTTTCCTCACCACCTTTCATTTTTCCCTCTGTTTTACTTAGTATATCCCCATCCTCCTTCCTCTGTGTTTCCTTATACTTCCTGAATTCCATCCTTTTTTCCTTCACCACCTTGATCCCTTCCCTAGAGAACCATAATGGTCTGTTTTGGCTTGCGCACACGCGCAAGCAACATCTTGTGGTAGTAGCACATTTCAGAGGCGTGTCAGTGTTGTGTCAAATGCAAGGGATACTTTAGTGGGTGCGTCTCTCAGATGCCAATCAGTGGTCATGCTGGCAATGACAGGAAACTTCAAAGAGAGCCAAAAAGTTGAAAGAAATCTTCCTCTGCAATCAGGTGCAGTTTTTTCATTGCAGCAGCAGATGACAAGACTCTGGCCATGTGCATTACAATGCACAGTAATGCATATGGCCGGCGTTATGAGCAATATGTTTGCTCATTGTGCCTTTCCTGGTGAAACATTTCAATAAATAATGTAGGCGCAAAGTGGATTTCACAATGGCAGCTCCTCCAACCCACCACACAGTCCCTCAAAGCTGATATCAGGGCACCCAATCCCCTTGTCATCATGTATTCCCCCCTATTAAATGTGGCACACTGAGAGCCCACCCCAGTGTGTCAAACAAGCGGCTCTTACTGCCCACCACACACTCCCAAAAGCTGACATTAGGGTGCCCAATCCCCATGTCAGCATGTATCCCTCTTTCTCCCCATTAATGGCACACTGGGAGCCCACCCCAGTGCGACAGTTTTTTTTTTATTATCTTCCGACACCGGGATGTCCACTTGCAGTGTCGGATGGGCACCTTCCCCCAAAAACCCTCTACATGATTTGCCAACATCAGGGTGCCCAATCCCTGTATTGGCAAGACACCCCCACTATTGTGGTACACTGGGAGCCCACCCCAATGTGCCCACATTATTATAACAAAATATTTCCCTGTGAAAGAAGAAAACCGTCCTTCAGCTGTTTTGTTTTTTGTAACTGTAAAAAGGAAATGGTCCATCATTGTGTCACCGTCCCCTTGCCCATCCCAACCTTCCTCTGCGCACCTACCTTCCCACACCTCCCTCACTCCCCTATCACTTACTCCGAGGTCGGGATGCTGTCATCTTCTGTGGACAGGGACACATCTGCACTCTGCAAATCCGAACCACAAAATGAAGAATCGAAGATAAGCCTTATGATGTGAGTCAATGGAGGGGGTTCAACATAAGTTGCCATCTTAGCCATTTTTTGGAATTTTGGCCCCAAATTTTCAACATGGGGTTCTTGGAACATCACTTCTTGAACACTGGCACTGTCATTTCTTTTCTTGGTCCTGAAAGGTGATTTCATGGTTGCTGATTGAAATCACCTTTTGGGACTGATTAATGAAATGGCCGTGCCACTTTTCATGAAGGGAGATCTCAAAAAGTCCATGTTGCAAATTTGATGAAAAAATTCCAAACAATGACTGCATTATGAGCGTGCATTATGCAGTTTCTATGCACATTTGTAACATGGTTAGTTTTTAATATTTTCACTCCAAATTTTAAACATTGCCATTTTTTCCCACCTCCTTATTAACAGTACAGCTGTCATTTTTCACAACCTTCCCAAAATGTGTTTTCACACCTGTGGCACAGAATGGCATGTTCGCTGTGGGAAATCAACTTTTGGGACAGATTAACACAATTACAGTGTCACTGTTCATGACAGGAGGTCCCAAAATGCCCATGTTGAAAATCTGGTGGAAAAATTCCAAAACATGATTGCGTTCTGGTGTGCATTGCACAGTTTCTATGCACTTAAGTTCACCAGATTTTCATATTTTCACTCCAGATTTTCAACATTGCCATTTGTTCGCACCTCCTCATGAACAGTACAGCTATCATTTTTCACATCCTGCTCAAAATGTGTTCCTGTACCTGTGGCGCTGAATGGCACAGTCACTGTGCAAAATCACCTTTCAGGATTGAGTAACAAAATGATAGTGACACTGTTCATGAGGTGGGGTCCCAAAAAGCCCATGATGATAATTTGGAGTGAAAATACCAACAAACACTTGGGGCATTAGGGTTTCCAACCATAACGCTCCACTCTGTAGAGACTGACAGGCATCGGGGGTGTGACTTGGGTTCATTGGCCATAATGCTCACTGCATTCCACCCCCCCCCACAGCCTGCAGCCATTGGCAGGTATTGAGGTGTGCCTTGGGATCTTTGGCCCTAATGTTCACTCCATTCTCGAATACTGCATCCACCTCAGCTTATTTCCTTATGGAATGGGGTGAGTGTAAAGGCCAAAGACCCCAAGGCACACCGCAACACTTGTTGCTGTCTGCAGGGTGGGGTGAGGTGGAATGGCGTAAGCGTTATGACTGATGATCCAAAGGCACACCCCATTGCCTTTCAATCTCTGCAGAGCAGGGTGGGGGTTTCCATTCCTATTATGCATCTCTCTAACTCCTGCACTATAAATGCCAATGCCAGCAAGCCAACATTCGGCATTGGCAAATGCTTAATTCTTCTGCTTTTACTCACTGTGGATATAAAACACTGTATTCAGTATCTCCATTCATTACAAAGACAGACATTTTTGGGGAATTAATCCCCACAATATAAATAACAACTTCTCAGTGAGTCAACTTACTTTCCTTTTAAGTACGGTATTCTTCACAGTCTGGGTCCTCATTATTACTGTTTCTTTCTATCAGTAAACTCAGCAATTAAAAAATAAAGTAGGGAGAGCTGTATTTACCCATTTTCATACAATAGGAGTGAGAAGATAACCCATTACATTAAAACATGTATTCTCACTGCAGGGTGATAACTCCAGTTATCATATCACACTGCAGTAAGAATACATGTTTTTATCTAATGAGTTATCTGCTCACTCCTATTGTATAATGTACAACACCACATACATTATTCTATATACCTGTATAATAAAGGAGGAATAATAGTATGAGACAAAAGTCTTGCTTGACGTTTCTGTTATGGCTGTGTTTTTCAAATCCATTATATTTCTGCAAAAGCTACACTCTGCTATTAGTTCTCAGTTGCAGTTTTGTCCAGAATATTGTTTTCTCGTAGTTCACAATGATGTCTTGATCTCAGTATTGAAGCTACAATTACCAATTGGGGTGAGCAAATCCAGGGACAGATTTGGATTTGGTTTTTGATTTGTAAACCTCCATTTTTATGGCTGTGGGCCATCTTGCTGTCTGTAGCTGGAAAAATGGAAGATCGTGAACACATTTTTTGAGTTTTCAATGTATCCTTCCACAACTATAACTCACTGTGCCAGTTGAAATAAAATACTCCCTTCTTTCTGTTGATAATGTTTGGGACAGAACTCCAAGCTGCTTATCAGATGGCCATTAGGAAACTGAAACATCTTGTTAAATATCGGTTGCCTATTAAACTGGAGATGTGTTTACCCCCTTCAAAATGCAACAACTTGCACATTTAAATACTTAAGGTGGGATATTCAGACTGCGCCAAAAAGATGCGCAATAGCAGGAGCAGGCACAAGTGCAGTGTGCCACTGTGTAATGCGCATGATATTCAAACCAAGCACAGGCCGAGGTGTGCTTGTGCAACACAGCTGAATATTGCACCACATGTGCCATGGCGCAACCAGGGATGTGCAATGGAGCAGGGCTGATGCGCAGTAGCACAACCAGTGATGCACAGGGACAGAGACAGGAAGCAGGGGTGTACTACCCATGGAAGCCATGGGCAGAGGATCATGCAGCAGGCCAGACAGACCCACCCCCTCCCAGGCACTCCATGAACTGCACAACCAGAGGTCTGCTGGATGGACCACCAGCCCATGAACCGCAGCACTGAATCAACAGCACAGGTACGGCACCCCAGCACACTCCCCTAGAAAGCAGTGACCGCAACACAAGGAGGGCCAGACCTCCAGTGCCACCACACCCCTACCAATGCTGATCTCCCCTGTACATAATATCAAGACACCCAGCTCAGAAGCAATGCCCAACAGTGCATGGCACCGAATGCATGCCACCACCACCACCACCACCGTGACACTGCAGCCCTGTGCACCATGGTGCCATGCATGACAGCCCCACTGTGATCTCCCCACAGTGGGTGACACCAGCCACTGATGCAACAACAGCATACACAATGCCTCCCTGCATGGCCCCCTCCATGGCACAGAGGAGAGGTCGACCCTGTGTCAGTAGCCGAGGGATCCCGCAAGTGACAAGGCCTGTCCTGGACACCACCACCAGCAGGAAAGCACCCCACACACCCACCCATGCACAGACCCGGCCCCAGCACTGGCCCCAACAGACAGCACAGCTGCCCACTGTGGTGCATGGAGGCATGCGCCACACAGGATGCAACACAGGGCATGGACAACCCCCACCCTGTCCCAAGGATACCCCCACACAGGGCCACAAATGGGCAACAGATGCTGCTGGTGTGTGTCCAATGATGCTGTGTACCCACGGCCTGCACCCCACCATGGCACCGGTGATCTAGCCATCTGGTGCATGCACCATGAAGCTGTCCGCCGCCAGCATGTGGCAGGAACACAAGTGACAGACAGTAGACCACAGACACTGCTACAGACACCAGCAACAGCATGGAGGGGGGACAACAACAGCATAGCCCACAGTGACACCTGAGGCAGACGTGTAATAAATCTGGTGACAGGACACCATCTGCCAAGATGCTGTCCCCAGAGGGTGGCTGGCATGGACAGCCACCAATGACATGCCAGCAGACCATGCGTGCCACAGACATGCAAGGGGCTCAGCCAGTATGGGCCAAGTACAGACTGACAGGGGCAGCAGGGACACAGCACATGCACCAGGGACCACTGCACACAGGCATCCAGTGCAGAGGGAACAACACACATACCACAGAGAGGGACCATGGCCCCCACTTACACCAGTAGTGGGGCCCCTGCCAGATACACACACACCAGGCCTGCAACACCTCGACATTACGGCACACCACTGCAAAGCACCATACACCTGTTGCAAATCAGAGACCACCACAGTTGTCGTATAAAACATGGTTACAATTAAAACAGAAACTGTACAAACACCAACACCAACAGAACTATGTACAAAGTGGGGGGGAAGGGCCACAATCCAGGTGGGGGTGGACATGGGGCAAGTGGGAACATCAAGGAGTGGGACAAAGGGCTGTGAGGGAAAGTCAAGGGGGAGAAAGCACAGCACGTGCACCACAGGCCCTACTGGTGGCCCCTCTCTTCTCTCTGGACCCTGTGGCACTGCCTGTGCCTCTGCTGGTCGCCATGCTCCATACCCTGGAGCAACTCCAGAGTTGCCTGGGTCAATTGTAGGAGCTCTTGGATGTATCGCTCCAGGGTTGCCCAGTGTTGTCCACCTAGGACAAGGGAGCAGAGTCAGTATGTGTGACTGGCCAGGCCCCCGCAGCCCACCCAATGTGCATGGCATACAGCCGTGGACCATGCCCCTGTGATGGCATGTGACCACCCACAGTGGCCATGCCCACAAGACCCACTTACCCAGGCACCCATAGCCATGCGGAACATTGCACACCCAGACCGCCCATGTACTGCACAGCACCAATGTGGCCATACAGTGTCATGGCTATGCAGTGTGATTGCAGTGGCACAGCCATGAACCCAGTGCATGCAGAGCCCACCTGCGACACCCACCCACACATGCAGTGCCACAGGACAGTGCGGAGTGCACCATGTGGTGTGCACGGCAGTGGGGCCATGTGCAGGTGGCCATGCTCCGTAACCACCCTGCAACCCACCATGCACAGATGTAAGAGGAAACATGGCACTCAGCTGCATCCTGGTCAGCAGGGTACTGCTGAACCATGGCACCACCACCATGCCCCGGCTGCAAGGCAACACCACCCACTCTGGCCTGCTGTCCCTGTCCACAGGCCAAACGGCCCTACAGTGATCCTCCAGGCCTAGGATGCAAATGGAGAGGGAAACATCAGTACAGGTCAGTAACATAGTCCCCTCACTGTGTGCATGCCTGCACAGCCCAGCCATGACGCACTCCACCACCACCACCACCCCAGGTTGTCCCCACCGTGGCATGGCTTGACAACCACCATGATACTTGGAGAGACAGACACTACCAGTGATGGGATGGAGCACCTACCTGACCGTGGCACAGTGCCTCACCGGGCACATGCCTGCAGTCACCCCAGGCAGTCAGGGTCCAGCTGCTGGAAGTCACCATAATAGTGGTGACACTGCTTCACTGTTCTGCTGCTCCCTATTGCCTTCTCCAGACCCTCTGTGACCTCCTGCTACACCGGAGTCCATGGCCTCTGGAGGGGTACCTGTCCAAAGAAGGAAACAGCATGTGGCTCCACCAAGGCCACCAGGTTAGCGAGCTCGATAGCAGTCCAGACCAGCACTCTGGTCCGAGGCATGGTGCAGTCACAAACGGCATCAAAATGGCACCCTTTAGTGCACGTGCCCCATGTGCAGAGGCAGCACAGTACTGCGTTGCCAGTAGTTATCACGCAGTCACTGGACTGCGCAATAGGGGTGCAGCCATGCATATGCATGACACCTAGGGGGCAAAAATCGATTGCAGGGTCAAGATCTGTCCATTCATGGAGTGACACAATGCTATTGGGATGCCCTGCATGTAGTGCAGTTGGGTGCATGTGTGTGACACTCTGCAGTGCCTACTGTGCTGTGGCACCTTGGTGCCCGTTGCTCCATGGCACTAGCTCTCATGAACATACAGTGCACTAACGCCTGCAGGCACAGTGGTGGCCATGCTCTGCACTGCCTCCCATGCACAGCATGTCTGCAGCACTGTACACATTGGCGTCAGCACCCCAGGCATGCGCGGTGCAGTGCCGATTGCGCACGTCACAGTGGTGCGCCATAGCCTGAGCATGCTCAGCAACTTTGTGCAAGGCACAACAGCACGATATTCAGCCAGAATATGCAAATCAGCTTATGAGCCATTCCACAGCACATCCACTACATTAGCATCCACTTACAGATGTGCCTCCTCTCATTTGTATGTGTTGCGCTATAAATATGTGACCTGGGGCTGCATAGGCCATGGATCGGTATTGCAGTCCATTGTAGTAGGTTGCATGCTGTTGGGATGTGGGGACAGTGGTCTGGGAGGGCTGTATGGGATTGCACAGTCCAAGGTAACACCTGTCTTTCCCCCAGACATGAGCATGACCAAGCGAGAGGAAGAGGAGGAGCAGGGAAGGGGGAGAAGGAGGAGGCCCAACTTCACCACAGCTGAATCTGATGCCCTGTTTGAGGCATATCTCAATAGGGAACTGCTGCTTAGTGGACAGCGTGGAACATCACAGGCCCATGCTGCGATGTGAGGTGAGGTGACATGTGCCGTAAACCAGCAGGGCAGCCACCAGCGGTTCATGCAGGAGTGCAAAAAGAAGGTAGGCATGGACAGGAGGCAGATCAAGGACATGGTGGCTGCCATCAGGGCAGCACGTGCTGCCACTGTGGGGACAGGAGGACGTGCCACCTGACGCCATGGGAGGAGCAGGTGGCCAGCAGCATATGGCATAGTGCCGTCAAGGGTGTTCCTGGTAGTGGCTTCCAGATGGGTGGCAGCTGATCACTACATGGTAGATCCAGAGCTGTCACTGTTTGGGTGGTGGAGGGCATGCCACAGGACCAGGTGGAGCCACTAACGGTACTGCATTTCTTTACAGCTCCTAAGTGTCTACATGAGGCAGTGGTGGTGAGTGTGTCCACCGAGGGGGTGGCCCTGGACACAGAGGATTGCCCATCCACCTCCACAGGTGTCTGAGAGACCAGCCAAGTGCATACCTGCACAGCTGTCTGGACTGATGTGGGCAGTGCAGGTGTGGACATGGCCCTGCCTGTGTCCCAGCATGACACCGCCCCAGTGTCCAGTGTGCTAGTACACAGATTGGGGCCAGATCCAGCACCAATGATGACAAGACGCATGTCCTGGACAGTGATACATGTGGGACACAGGATGGTCCCACAGCAGGCAACTGCCTGGGCGATACCATGAGTGATGTTGCTGTGGCTGCCTGCACAACAACCCATTCCCAGCCTGTGTCTGTATGCCCCAGTGAGGCAGCACTGGTGGGCATCCAGGGCAGTGGGGCTGTTGCGGTTGCTGCGGCAGCACCGGTATCCCCTGGCAAATGGCAGCTAAAGGGTCAGTGCCAGCAGTCAGCCAATGACAACGGGGGGATAGTGTCGGGGCGGTGGCAGTGTACCACATGTGGATGTGCCTCGGAATGGCACTGGTGTGCAGTGCCCATTGTCAAGGATTGCTGGCCAACAGAGCCAGGAACACCATGGGGGACGGCATGCTGGACAAGCAAACAACTCCTTGGATGACCACAGCTGTCTTCTCCAGGCCTCAGTTGATCAGCAGATGTGGCTCGTGATGGCGGAGGATGCACTCAGTGTGGTTCTGCACCAGGCAGATCAGTGGCGCAGCAGGGACCATGGCTTGTTCCTGGCAGAGTTGGTCCAGCAGCGGGCAGATGTGACCACTTCCATTGACAGGCAGACCACTGCAATGGTGACTGTAATGGCTACACTGACCACCCAGTGTGGTGCCCAGCCACCGCAGACCCCACACAGTGTTATGTCCATCCCCCGTTCCAGACATTGTGCGACCTCTGCTATGTCGACACCGGGTTTGGCTATGGGTATACCAGGCATGCCTGGTGTGGGCATGTTCAGTGGTCTGCAGACCCCTGTGCAGACACAGTCGCATTCACGTAGCGTCACCCATGGGGGCCCATCGGTGCCACCCCATGACTCCACTGGTCAGCCTGGCATGGCTGGCAGGTCTCAGCAGGGCCACCCACACATCCGTGGCAGCCATGGTACTGTGATGCATGACTGACCTGTCTCCCACCATGGCCACTGTCTGCCACTGCCCTGTGTGCACTGTTGTGTTCATTGTGTGATGCTTGGGTGGGGTTCCCAGCCCTGCACACACTTAGTCCATTGCACACCCTTCCAGCTGCTGGCCACTGTAGCATGTGAATGATGATGCCTGTGTAGCACTGTCCACCACTGTGCAATGGTGCCCAGCATCTGAGGCACACACAGTGCTAGCCACTGGGCATGGTCATATGTGGTCCTGTGAGGTGTGGGGATGCCTGTTGGGGTGGTGTGCCGTTTGCCCTTTGGGCATGTGTTATGGTGTGTGTGCATATGTGTGCATGTGAGGTGTTCAGCCCTGCCCATCCCTGCCTTCGTGTGCGGTCTCCCACTAAGTCCCATTCCCTTACCGTCGTCCACACCTGGTATCCAGCTCTGCCTGTCTATGGGCTGTGCTCTTGCCCTTGGTGGTTGCACATGGCCCTGTTATCTACCTGTGTTGTCTAAAGTGCTCCTCTGCAATGGTGTTCAGGTGCTGCTGTGCCATCTGGACCAGCCAGGAGTCTCGTCGCCCAGGGGGTGACTGCCCTACACCAGTTGGACTGGCATCCTCATCGTCTCCACCACTGTCCCCCTCTTCAACCTCAATGGCTATCTTACAGTCGGTGGCCATATTGTGCAGGATACAGCAGGCCAGGAATAGCCCGCAGGCCATCGAGGGGCTGTACTGTAGGGCACTGCCTGATGTGTGCAGGCACCAGAACCATGCCTTCAGCAGCCCGAGCACCTGCTCGATGACATTCCGTGTTGTGGTGTGTTCCTCATTGTACCATTCCTGTGATGGGGTCATGGGGTACCGGTATGGTGTGAGCAGCCAGGGCCATAGAGGGTAACCACTGTCACCTGTGTGTAGAGGGTAGACATTAGCATGGTGGTCTGCATCACTATGCCATGGGCCATCATGGCCAGTACCCATGGCACCCCTGACAATGCCCCTCCATGTCTGCACATGTTGTCCAGTGTGCTATGCATACTCACCTACTAGATGGCCAGTGGGGATGTCCCCACTCTCAAACCTGTGGCACAGTGCAGACTGGTGCCAGAAGAAAGCATCATGTGCTCCCCCAGGGTGCATGGCACAGACATTGATTATGCGCCCCCTGGCATCGCACACCACCTGGCAGTTTATACTCGGTTAGTCCTTGTGGTTAATGTACGCTGCACCCTGAGGGCCAGGTGGTATGTGGATGCCTACATGGGTGCAGTCAATGGCCCTGAGCATGCCAGGCAACCATGCTACCCTGTGGAATGCCTGTATGTGTGCTGTGTGCTCTGCCTGTGTGCTGGGGAAACAGATGTACTCTGCAGCATGTGGCAGCAGTGCACTGAGGAATTGTGAGTAGGCCTGATGCAGCTGACTAGGTTATGCCTGTTGTGTCTCTGAAGGTGCCCGTGGTAAGCAGGCACATGACAGCTGTGACCTTGTCTCCACTGACAGCGCATGGCTCCATTGTGAGGGTGCCTGCATCTCTTCACTGCACAGCTCACAGAGCTGCCTCAGAATCACCTGGTTCAGGCAGTACTGGCCCACAATCTCAGTGTCAGGGTACTGTTCGAAGCTGGTGCAGGCTCGGTGTTGCCTGTTCTGGGCGTACAACCGATGGACCCTTCCACAGCCATGACTCCCTGCTGCCTGCCTTCTCCCACCCCTCCCTGCTGCCTGCCTTCTCACATGCCTCCATCTGGAAGGTGGCACTGGACATCACCCTGGCTGGTGTTCCCCCAGGCGGATGTCCTCCTGTTCCACAGCTGTCTGTTGCTGGTGATGCCCCTGCACCAGGTTCACCTCCGGCTGTTCGCCTGTGGCTGTCCTGCCTCTTGCCACTGCCCTCCATCCACTGTGGCACTCTTAGACCCTATCGCACACACTGGCATGGGCACACCCACTCCTACCCTCACTCAGGCACACCTCTAGTGGGCCCTGTCCTACTCCTGACCACACCTGCACCCTGCTTCCTGTCTTGCCTCCCTGGTACTCTATCTCCATGCTCCCACCTATGGCTTCCCTGTGGTGCATTCTTCCTCCCCTCTCTTGCTCCCTTTTATTTTGGCTCATTTCTGCTGTCGCACAACTTCCGCTTGCTCCACTATTGCACACGTCTCATGCTGTTGAATATTGCACTGCACATGTTATTTCTGGTTCTGCCCCCTGCAGCTGCACATGCATTCATTACTGCTGTGCTCTGGTGCATTGCTAGTTGTGCTGCGCTTCTGGCTCCCGCTGAATATCGCACCATGGCACATTTCTGCACTTGCGCTGGTGCATCCCTGTTGTGCATGGTGCATCCGCTCTGAATATCCCACCCTTAGTATTTAAACATTTTCTTGTTACTAACTTCAATTGGGCAGGTATTGTGTTTCAAGAAAGATTCATACCTCATAAATATCACCCTTTCCCAGCAATCTGAAAAGATTTACACTGTTTTTTTAACCTCTCAAGACACTATCTGATAAGAACTTTCACAGACATATGCCACATCTTCTGCGTACTATCCAAGCTAAACATATAACAATCAGTAGGCATTTTACTATGATTTTTGGGGAAAAAATATATTGAGCTACAGCAAATATACACACATACAGTACACACTATCCTCATGGTTACAACATTCAAAATAAATACTGCAATCTAATATGTTTTAAAACAATAAAGAAAGTGCTTGTTTATGTCAGTGAACACAGTGAAGTTCAGTTTACAGAAGATTTCCTTTGAATATTTCTTATCCTGTATTTTATTTCCTGGATCGCGCAGGGGAGATACTACATCTCTTTGTCATATGGATCTTCATTTTACATATTTTGGCCCTGTATTTACTCAGGATGTCCCAGGTTAGATGCAATATCTTGTTTTCAGTGGGATCATGATTTTACCATTTTAATAATGTAGTTAATGTGTGTCTATATATATCTATATATATATAGTATTCAGGGTAGCCTAGTCAAGATGTAAAATATTGTTTTCAGTGTATTCTGATTTTACACAATGCAGTGTAATATTGTGTAGATGCAGAGCCCCACTGAAAATAAGATGCCATGTCTTCTGTGAACTATTCAGGCTACATATATAGCAATCATCAGGCATATGCTAGGAAAACACATTGTAAAAATGTGTAAAAGGAAGACCACATTGAAACTGCCTCTCAGCAGATCTGCATTGTGGAAATTCATTAGCAATAATCGGTAACAATCAGCAATCATCTTCTCATGCCAGAGCCTGAGGCATCTCTGCTGTGGTTTGGGGAGTGTCATGTTGTATGGTTCACTGTGTTGGGCTACCTTGCTGGCTGGGATCCTGTCCCACAGCAACCACATGTCTTAATAAGAGAGAGGAGAAATGGTTGCCTGCATAAGCTAGCAGTGCGGCTTACTGAAGTGTAGAAGTATCTTTCTCTCCACAATGTTTATTATTATATTACTTTTTAAATGTGGGATATGGGTGGTTGGTTTGACTGATGGCTTGTGGGTACACCTGTAGCTTTTGGTGATTCCTAGCATGAGGTTTTGCATAAACGGTGGTGGCCTGGAATAGGCAGACTAACACCATCTGGGCTGAGCAAGAAAAATGGGTAACAACAGTTGCCTAGGTGGCATTGTCAGTGTTGCCAGGATTTCCCATACCTATGGAGATCCACAAGCTGTAATTCTTTAGAGCCTACTGGGGTCTCTCAGTTCATAAAGTGACCTATGGGCACTTTAATCATCTGACACCATACTTCTGTTTTTAAAACCTAGGAGTTGAACTGGGTAAGGCAGAAATGCTAATCTACTAAAGGAAGTCTCAAACTTTTAAAATGTGTAACCCACTTACCATTGTTAATATGGCTTTCCTTATCTAGGAGTTGGACTAACAGTGCACCTAACTTAATGTCACTTTTGTTCTAATATATGTGCCGTCGAGATTGCTGTCATATGGCTGGTGGCGGGTAAAATGGTTCAGCTGCATAACCATAGCTTCATTGGATTAGTTGGTGGAGGGGCTTCACCGTGCACTGGTGGAATGGCTATGCATGGCAACATGACCATTACCCGTCTGTATCCCTTCTTCAGTTTCCCATGATTTTGCACTGGTTTGCCTATCCCCCTAGCCTGCAGCTGTTGTGTATCACCCAATATGAGTATTTCTGTCTTAACACATGCTCTCATTGAGGAGTCTTTACTTGACTAGTTAACCCTTGTATTGTGATTAAAAAAGCAATTTAGGATCAGAGTAGCCTTCTTCACTGATTGCCTTGTGAGGCTTGAATACACCGATTCAATGCTATCTTACAGGTAGCGCTGAAAAGGACATTTTTTTGCATGAAGAGCTCTATCCGCTTCCCACAGATTCATTTACTGAGTGGAGACTGACTGGGTGATAGATCTTGAAGTGTGCAATAATCTGGTTCAACTTGCTATGTTTCCAATCAAGTTTCTTGATTATGTGATAATCTGTTGCAGACAGTTCTAATTTAATGTTTTCATCAAAACTGTCTAGTCTGTACTTACAGTATCCAACAGCAATCATGTTCGATAACAAACACTGTATCCTATAGCTGATCTGGCATAATTACTTTTAATGTAAAGGGTATTAATAACCCTATTAACTGTATGAAGATCCTTCAGGAATTTAAGAGGTGGGGCAGTGATAACATTCCTGCAAGAAAGTCTTGTAACAAGAACAAAACATCTTCTTTCTTTTTATTAAATGTATTTATTTACATTTATAATACAAGAATATCACAGATAAATCAAGTAGCATCTATATATCATTAAACACCCCAACCTCTCCTGCCTTAAACCAACAGTCCAAGCTTTTAGCATCATGTATACTATATGAAACTCCCATATCCCATACCCCACACACACACCCTCCCCCAACCTACCCCTTCCCTAGTCCAACCATGGTTCTCTGAGTTATTCAACATAGCAATATCAAGCCCTACTACATCTTGTTATGACAGAATAAAGAACAGAAAGAAAAAAAACACATCTTAAAGTATTAAGTCCTTGTGGAGTGGAGGGAGAAAATACCTGTCTCTGTCATAAACTGACTCACCTCCTGGCTAAATAGTGTAACAAAGACTCCCAGAGCTCTTCAAATTGAATCCATCTATGATTTCATTACTGCAATTGCTCATTCTGCTATTATCGGTCAACAGTTCTTGTGCCACTTCTCTCTCAAAGTGGGAAGATTATGCCTTAGCCATTATCTCATAATTATCAACTTGTACACTGATGATATGACTGCCATGTGTGCCTTGTCTCTAGGAGATTGTTTAGACTGTTAGTTACCGATAATACAGACAGCTAACGAAAAAATGGCCTTAAAATTAAAAAAAGTGCCCGTTTTTGTTCAATATCATGCCACAAAGAGTTTCTTTTTGGGGCAGGTCTACAACATGTGCAGCAAAGAACCCCCCCCCCGTGAACACCTGGGACATCTAACTTCTGCTATTTTGCCCAACTTAAACAATTTAAGTGGCGTATAATAAAGAGTGTGAAGAACATTAAATTATACTAGTCATAATCTGTCTGTTTTAATAAAATGGTACAGAGTGGCCCAGATTTGTTTCCAAGTAGCAGGGTTATAGATTATCCTGGCACTATGTTGCAATAGAATGCTGTTGGAGAGCATTTATCCAAGACTACCACACCTATTGCCACATATAGTTTCAAAATAGGTGTATTCTGTTGAATTATATCTAAGATCTGTGTATAAAACCTCCCCATCTTATTTGACCAAGGAAGTTTTCCCAAAGACTGTAGCACACAATGCTTAATCTGATGATACCGGAACACTGAGGAGCTCGTTAGGAAAGACGGTTTCCCAAATTCTACTACAGTTACAAACTGTTCCTGTACCACAAGATCAGCTAAAAAGTGAATGATATCTGATTGCCAAAGTCTTTGTGTAATCACCTTATCAACTAGTAGGTTGGGATGTTGAAGAGCGGTTGACACAGGTCAAAGTAGTTTTGTAAACCAAGAAAACAGCACAACTGTCTATGTGTTCCCATTGACCACCCAATTGGGAGTCTCTTAATTGTGGCAGAAGCTTTTTGAATGGGACATA
This sequence comes from Neoceratodus forsteri, assembly GCA_016271365.2. NCBI lineage: Eukaryota > Metazoa > Chordata > Ceratodontiformes > Ceratodontidae > Neoceratodus > Neoceratodus forsteri. The sequence goes on along the minus strand of CM028137.1, from coordinate 585,639,588 downwards.
GAAGAGAAGTTAATGAAATGCTAAATGCATTTACCTGACCCGTTCTATGTCTAGCCAGTCTGGAGCCTTTCCAGTAGGTTTAATGTCACTTAACCACCTAAAGTATTTCACCACATGAAAGGCAAAATAGTACATAAATAGCTGGGAGCTGAAGCCTCTGAATTGTCGGGCCTGCACAGTTTTTCTAAGGCCCTTCTTAGATGTCTCCCAAGCCACAAAAACCTAGACCAGATACCTGCCATTCTCTGAAACCATGAAATTGGTAAATGAGTGTTTAACATTATATTAATTTAGGCACAGAAATCATTTTTAAAATATTCTCTCTCCCCCACAGGGATAGTGGAATTGCTTGCCAACTCTGTAAGTCCTGATCTAATTGCTTAACTATTGGGTCTAAATTAAGTTTCTGGAGATCATGTAAATCTTTTGAAATTTTTATGCTCAAAAAAGTAATATGATCTGATGTTCATTTAAGCCCTAGGTCTGTAATTTCTGTGGGAGAACAGGATTAAGATAAAACGAGAACTGTTGTCTTACGGGAGTTTAATATATAACCTGACAATGCACTAAAGTCAGAGATTATTTGAAGTACTGCAGGGATAGATTGTTTCCAGTCTGAAAGATGAAGTAACACATCATCTGCAAACATAGATAGTTTAAATTCATATTGGCCAAATTTCATTCCTTTCACCTGAGAAATGCATTGATCTTTCTTGCCAGAGGCTCTGTATATAAGTTAAAAGTGGAGGAAAGGGGCACCCCTAATGGTCCCTCTAGTCAAAGGAAATTGTGAAGATATTCCCATTACTTGCAGCCCTGGCCGATGGACATATGTAGAAAATCATGGTCCATCGAATAAACTCATCCGGGATACCATATTCAGGCAAGAGATCAAATTGGAAATTCCACTCAACCCTATCAAAAGCCTTCTCTTCATCCAGGGAGATGAACACTACATCTGTGTCACCCCACCCCCACCCCGGACGTGGGGAAGAAATGAAAAATTTTATGAAAATGATCACTGGCATACTTATCTGCCACAAAACCAATTTGTTCAGCACCAATTAGACTTGATCATACTTTCTTTAACCTAGTAGCTAAAATATTTACCAGGATTTTTATGTCAATATTTAGAAGAGATCTAAGCCTATAATTCTCCGGTAGAATTGCATCCCTCCCTTCTTTGGGTAAGACAATAATTCAAGCTTCAAAAAGGGCTGTTTTTTTTATCTCATGATGGAATAAATAATTATAGCAATCTCTTAGTTTGGGGGCTAATCCCTGGGCAAAACATTTGAAGAATAAAGGGGAACAACCATCCGGGCCTGGAGCCTTATCTGATGCCAGTGTTTTAATGGCACCTATGACCTCCTCCTCTGAAATGAGACCCATCAGGCTTTCTTGTTGTTACAAAAAGAGTTTCAGCAGGTCTATCTCATCCAAAAATTGGAGCAACCTGGGGTCATAATTGTGAATTTTCTGAGAAGCAGTGTGTAAGGAGCTGTAGTAATTCCTAAAGATCTCTACTATCTTTCCTGTCTCTGACATTATACAAGAGGTATCCTGTGTCCTTAAGGCTTGGACCCATCGTGAAGCCTGCTGCTGTTTTATCTGGCTAGCTAGCAGTTTGCCCGCCTTTTCCACCCGCCCTATATAAGTGGTTTTAATTCTGGTCATGATTTTAGTAACTTTCTCTAATAAATAAGCTGAATATTTTGCTGTTAGTGTTGATAGTTCTATCCACAGCCTTTCATCAGAAGAATCATTGAGGTGATCCTCCAAGAATTTTATTCAACTCAACCACTCCACAACTTGCACCAACATTTTCTTTTTCCTTACTGTGGAGAGTCGTATAAACTCTCCTCTCCACAGAGCTTTCAAGGAACCTCATAGTATGTCCATAGCTATGACTGAAGTATTGTTCTCTTGCCAGGACAGAGCAATAAATGTTTTCATGTGTGTTACTAGATATCTATCTTCTAACAATACATTGTTTAAGGACCAAGTGCCAGACAGAAAGCCACGGCCCCCTATGGACAAATTAAGCCAAATTGGTGAATGGTCCGAAATGACTCTTTAGTGGATACCCATCCCTTCAACCTCTTCCAGAGATGAAGCATTAATCAAAAAGTAGTCTATCCTCAAATAAACGAGAAGTAGGTGTACTCCCTTACCTCTGGATTAAATACCCTCCAAGGGTTTGCCAGACCTAGGTTTGCACAAAACTCCCTCAGAGCTCTTTGAGCAAGCGATTGTCCCACCCTCCTCTGAAACTATCTGTCAAGGTCATTTGAGAAAACTAGGTTCCAATCCCCCCAAGGATACATGGGGAGTCACTTATAGAGGCTAATTTAGAAGCTATTGGGGGGCAAAAGGAGGGTGAATCCACATTTGAACCATAAACAGATCCCAGCAGCACCTCTGTATTAGACAAATGTCCTTGTATAAAAATGTATCTACCTCTGGGTCTTCCCATTCCTGAATCAATGGGAAAGGGTGGATCTATGAAACAGAATGGCCACCCTCTCTGTCTGGCACTCCATCCCACTCTATACTTGGCCTACCCACAATTTTTTCAAATGAGATGCTTTGTCAGTAGGAATATGTGTTTCATGTAGCAGGATAACATGTGGATGATATCCACCCAAGTTCTTTAAAGACAATATTTCTTATTTTCTCCTCCCTAAATATTCCAGGATATAATCTTCCAGCTATTCATGACATCTAAATTGTTTAATCCTAGACTTGGATGCTGCCACAGCTTGAATGGTGATCACCCTCCCATACCTCATCAGCAACCCCAACCCCTCTGCCCCCAATGAAACTTAGTGCCATCCCCAAAGACCCCCAGCCCCTCCTTCTCCTAACTAACCAACTTACCAATTGTCTTCTCCTAAATGTGTGGTCCATGACAATAGAGAGAGGAACTGCCCCCACCCAACTCCACTTTGTGTTAATTGAAGTTATCCCACCCCTCCATCTCTGTTCTTTGGCCTGATCCAACCCCCCATAATATCTAAAAGAAGTGATACAGTCATAGACAACCAAGAAAATGGAAAAAGGTGCATACTTAACCCAGGTGTCTGAGTCTGATTCAAATTGATTAAACTCTGCTGTAGAAGCACCTAATTTAAGGTGGTTAAACCCTTCAAAAATGCTTGATAACCTTGAGCTGTCTCTTTCTGTCTCTCCCATAGAGATAAATAGTGGATAAAGCCCAAGTAACCTGCAAATTCAGACTTTAGGCAGAGATAGATCTTCTTCTAACAGGGAATTTGCCCTAATCACTCCATTTCACTGCACAGGGGAAGAAGGGAAACCAAAAAGGGAAAAAGAAAAAAAAAAGAAAAAAAGACTAAGAGGCAGATATAGGCTCTAAGCCCTTCCTTCGATATGTGGCTTCTCTGTTTCCAGGGTGAAGTAATCCCCCCTTCAAGCCCTGACTCCACTATTTCTCTCTGCAGGCTAGGAGCCCAACATAGAGATGACTAGTTATTTTTTTTTAGATCCCACTCTCAACCTAAGATTATGTGACCCCCTTACCCCATAACCCACTCATCCATATGTAACTCCCTTGTTACCTGAGGTTACTAGAATCCCAGTAAGACCTAGTGGTAGGCAGGGAAGGCACCTTGTGAAACTCCAGTTAAATGGGTTTCACACTGTCTCACTCTGTTCTCAGTCTCAGCTGAGACTGATGGATGACATCACCATAAAACTATTGCAGCTGCATGAGTCATAATGGAATCTGCAGCAGGGAGTTGGAGTAGAATGTTGGGAGGTTTGAACAGTAGTCAGTAGTCAGTTGGAGTTTGGAGCTTGTTGTGAGAGGAGCACAGAAGATCTGTGTTAGGCTCTTGGAGCCTCAGCCCAGAAATAGGGCTACAATTAGGGAAAGGTGTGTGTTGCCACCTAAAGAGAGACACAGTAAGCTATTTTAAAGTGGTGGAGACTGCTGAATCGGGTCTCAGTGCCCCATCCCTCAGTGGATGGGTCAGGAAGGTTTATCTGCATTTCCAGGGCAACCCCTGGCTTCTGCTAGTGAAGAAGCTGCCTTATTTTTCAAGTATAGGAAACAAGAAGATTTTGTGATTAAGCCTGTGGGGCACCTGCAACGGAGGGTGAGTTCTGCTCTTTCTAAAGGACCCATGTTTCACTCTGGACTTGTGTTAAAGTGGGGATTGGACTATCTGAAGTAGTGGGAGGCCTAGAGTAATAGGCTTAGCCAAAAGTAAAAGTGTGTTCAAGTCCAGCACATAGAAGTCAAGACATGTAGATGAGACGTGACATCGTCTACCCAGTAATCTACATTGCCAAGCTTTCAGAAAAGGTTGTTTAGTTTACAGAGAAATGGCCAGTATGGATTGTGGGAGCTGGAGGTGGGAGACCTCCCCATCTTTAGTAAACAGATCCACCTCTACGGATTTGCTCTGTGGATTTCTACTTTGCCTCATGCACTTGGCCAGTGATGAGGGAAGTACCCAGACGTGGGATGGAAGGTAAATTCCCTCTAGGAGCGAAGGCTCTAAGGTGGTTTGGGGAGCCACCAATAGGAAAACTGGTTAATTCCCATAATGGACTGTGGATAAAGTGGCCGGTGAGGGAGTTGGGCCATGGGGAAAACCCAAGTAGTGTACAAGTTGGGCTGTGTACCCAAAGCTGCATGCAAATCCGGGCTATGTGCCTGGTGGGTTCAGAGCCTGAGGGCTAGAAGTGTGAAGAAGTGTTCTGTTGTCTCTAATCTGCATTACCAGGAATGCAGCCCCATGGCGGTCCATCTATGCTTTGTTTGTTCAGTTTGGATGTGAATAAAAGCCACATAACGTAGAATCCCATTCCTGGTTTTGGACATTACAATTATTGCTTCATATGTTCAGATTGACTTGGGTGCCCCTGTGCAGAGTAGCCAAACCTAGGCCCCCCTGTGCCAAGTAACCTAGTCCTCCCTGAACCCAGTCCCCACCAGGTGCTGCTGTCAGCTTCAACAGCATGCCATCTGTCATTTTGCAAAAAGGCAGGGGTCCGGGGGTTACACATATACTATAACCAGGCTTCCCTCCTTCACCCCCGTGTCTGCCCTGCTATTCTTACCTGTGAGAAATAAGACTAAAGCCCCAAACTTTGTTACTTTATGTGTAGGATGGAATAGATGCCTTCTATCAATATAAACAAACATCTTAAAATGTAGCGAAAAGTCAACTTCTAGAACTGTAGAACCAGTGGCGTGGCATGGCTGGACATGGCCCTGGTGCAAGGAATGAAATGCCCCCCCCCGAGGGTGATGCCAGATGTAGACGAGCAGTCAGTGTTCCCCAGCACAATGACTTTATTTGCAGTCACACAATTCAAATGATATCATTAGTGCAAGTCCCAGCCAAACAAGTACGTTAACCCATCAATAAATCTGACTCAGCAAATGCCAAATACACTGCAACACTGTGTTGGGACTGAGAAACAAGACTGACACCGATTCTTTGCTTCTTATCAATCAAAAGAAAAAACTGGGCCAAAGCAAACAAAGCTGAAAAAAAAGACAATTCAGCTGCTCATCCGTTTTAAGAATCTAATTTTAAAATCTTCCGGTCCTATCTTGTTTTTGGCATCCACACCAGTCACCAAGCCATGGATTTGTGGACTGACTAAAACAGTAAGGTGTAGCTTTTGAGCAGACTGGCAGCAGAATCAGTAAGTGTTCGCTCTCTCATTATGGACCATGATAGCAAAGATCTAAGCACGAAGCCCAGTCAGTGCATGCCATCTTAACTTATCACATCCACCCTGCTTTAGTTTGCACCGATGGCAGTCCATCACACTAACTGCCCAAAATGCCCCTGTGACTTCCTGCTCAAAGAGCTCGTACCATAACAAAATAAAAAAAAGGAAAAAGTGAAACTCCACCTCACTGCATGATTGCAGCTGAGGCCAGGGCTAGAAATAGTGGCCTCGAGGGTACATTTCCTTTGGAACTGTGGGGTATGCTAGATACATTTCCTGGGCAAAAGTTACCTTTCCATATGCAAAATGGGAAAAAAATATTTTTAGTAGCATGGAATAATTTTATGATATTCACCTTGTACTATACTGTTTCTAATTCTACCCCATCGCATTCTGAATGTTTCACCCCCACCCCCAAGTGTACAAAATACATTTTTTGTTTGTTTCTTTAGTTAAGCCATGTTCAGTTGCAGGGGCTGATTTATATTACAGGTCTGTAAAGATCATTTCTTCCTCACCTGTCACTTCAAAGTTTTTATCACCCATGTGAAAAAGGACCATTGTTTATTTTTAAGTCCTTTTCAGTTACAGGGAATCATTTTTATTTCAGATCCCCCTTCCAAAGATGGTTTCTCACTCCAAGAATCCACAAAGGTTTTATCCCCCAAAGCTTGGAAATGGAGCTTTTTTTCTTTTCCACTGTCAGAAATATTTATTTCAGTTCACCATCCAGGTAAAGACCATTTCTCTCCAACCACACTCCTCAATGGCTCTATCCCCAAAAGTATAGAAAAGGGACTTTTTCTTTTAAGGTCTTTCCACTTGCAGGGCAGGAAATAATTTTAAACACAGGTTCACCTGCTCCTAGTAAGGTGATTGTTTCTCCCACCACAAGTGTTTAGAGGACTTAATGTTTTTAATGCCCTAGCCCTTCCAGCTACAGAGAATTTATTTTGCTAAATCTCCTTTCGAAGATCATTTTTGAGTCCCAATGTTAGCTCCCCTCCACACACTCTTGCTTTCTCTCCCAGTACTAGTATCCTCTCCAACACAGCATGCATCCACAGAATTGTTTTTTTTTTTTAAGTAGAACATACCACTCACATCTCTGGTTTAGAGTGTCCACTCCACCTCTCCGGCTCAGGAAACACAGTAAATTTGCAGAACGCACCCACGGAGATCAATGTGCTATCCACATTCCGATCTACACAACAGCAAACAGCGCAATGAATGGTAAGAAACCCCTGGCCAATCAGCACTTTGGAAAACAGTCAAGGACCTGTGCAGGCTGCCTTTGATGCCTGCTTCCAGGTCATGGCCAATTTGCAGACTAAGTGCCCCACCCCCAACCAGAGAATTAGGCAAGCGCTTTCTACTGCCACTCTGCTGCATGGTCATATAGCAAATTGTGGGGCAGTAGCATAGCATTTCCAGATGGGATCTGAACTGACAAGACTATATTTCGAGCCCTGTGTGGCTGTGCCGTGCCAGTACCTGGGACCCTCCAGCTCATGGGCCCCAGTGCATTTGCATCTGCTGCACACTCTATAGCTATGCCCCTATGTAGAACCACAAACAACAACAAACCAGTAGAGGTTCTATGGCCTGCACAAACAGTCTAGCAATAGTTCCTAAATTGTCTCCGGAACTTTCAAAATTTAACAGGGAAGCACTGTCTCAGAAACAAGATCCTTTCTTCATATACACAACGCTTGCGTTTGAGTCTTTGGTGCTTTTTTCAAATCTTGTTAGTCAAATGACATTTGTTAGTATAAGCTAGCTTAATCATGGCTATATTCAACCTAATGGTGACTAAATTGCTTCGTTATATAACCAAGTGTCAGCTGCTGCTTTTAAATGTCTACAGTAAACTTATACTAAATGGTCCCAAATTCACATTACTAAGACTCTTTAATATTCCAAAACTTTCTGTCATGGTGTTTGTCCTTAAGTTGATATGTCAAACTTGACATAAGAGGAAGGAATATTACAAAAAAAACAAGTTTGTATACTCAGTTATAGAACACGACCCTTGAAATTAAGTAATCTCCCCATAAAGTAAATCATTCTCTAGGTACATAAGCACTGGCAATGTGGTTGGTGAAAGAAACATCTAATGAATAAGAGCTTGCAGGTCCAATAAATAAAATGCAGATGTCTAAATTCAAGCTTCATGGCTTCAATAGGTACCTTCTTGTGTGTTCCCATATTGGTAACATTGCGGCGAGGAAATAAGCATCTGAGGTCAGCTGGTGGATTTAGAGCTTCATAACTATTTGGAACCTGAGCTGTACTGTAATAAAATAAAGTCTCTGTGTCACAGATCAGTTCATACCTGGATGTCTGCAATACAGGCCTCCTTCATAGTCAACTAGTCTTGTCAAATAAATCAGGTAGCAATGTTTTTAATTCTGTTGTTGCTTGGTCGAGGAGTTGAAGCAAAAGGCTCCTTTGCTTGAAATTACCTCTAGACAAGCTGGATAAAGCATCTTGTGTCTGATCCTGGTGGCCCATAGCTTCGATTGTAAAGGGCAGAATGCTGCTTGTTGCTGACATACTTTAAAAGTTAAATCAGGTAACAAATGACATTTCTTTCCTTCCCATTCAACTATTTCCAACTGTAGCACTGCTCTCAGAAGATGATCATGGTCCAAATAGTTTAGCAGTTTGAAAATTATCAGACGAGGGCTCTCCTGGTGCTGGCTTAGGCCTGATTGCTTTTTGTGCTCACTCTATTATATGTTGGGGCATTAGGTGAAACCATGCCAGCCCGAACCACAAGTTTCTGAAGAAATTCTAAAGTGCCGCTCATTCCTCTCCTTCAGGTAAGCCAAGAAGAACAATGTTATTTAGTCTAGATCTGCCCTGTAAATCGTCTACCTTTTCTTAAACTTTTTTAATATTGTGATTAATAGCAATGATCTTTGGTTCCATTTTGGACTTTTATCTTCTGTAGAGGAGATTCCGAGAATGTCACATTCTACATCAGTTCTTTTACTATTGGCTTCCATTTTTTGAATTCATCGATTAACATAAAGAGAGCTGATTTAATTACCTTTAATTCATTGTACATTTGCTTGGACGTAACTTGTTCCAATGTTTCTTGTTCTGAGTCTATCGGTGAGGTAGTCCGATGAGGCCTTTTAGCTTCTAGGCCTATTGTTGGCTCTGATTCTCTGTCTGAATCTTCAAGGTATAAAACGGCTGTTTGAATATTGAGGTCAGACATATTGGTGTCCATTCTGGGCCCTGGATGATCTGCTTCCCAGTGTCTTTCCAGGCAGGCAAAAAAACTCGTAAGGCTGGCAAAAAGATTTAAATTGGGTAGGGTTTAGATGGAACTCCTCCAGGCTGCAGCTCACTCTCTCCCTGTCATCATGTGACTCCCACATAGCAATAACAAAATACCTTAAACTTAGAAGGGCCTGGGTAGAGGAGGCATATTTCTTCTCCTTTGACCACCAATCTCATAGGAGGGGAACAGCAATTCTACTTAACAAAAATACTCCATTGCAAGTAGATCAGGTAGATATGGATGAGGATGATAGGTACAATGGCATCCCTCAGGATGAAACACAATTCTGCAGCATTTGCAGCACTCTACAGAATGCTGCAGAAGACCTACTGAATAAAGCTATGTAATTTCAATGGTAATTAGTCCCTTTGTCATTCAGGAAAATTTGACTCTGACAGGATGAAGTAGATACCACAGTTTCCTACATTACAAAGGGGACTAGTTGCCATCGAAATTACTTGCTTTATTCAGTAGGTCTGCTGCAGCATATTGCAGTGTATGTTAAAATGCTTTTCATCCTGAGGGATGCCACTGTAAGTACATTTGACAGGACATTACAGGCGGCAACCTTGTATTCTTTTCAATTTACATGCCCAAAATGAAGAAGCCCATAGGAACAATTTCTGAAGACAATTATTGGGGATACAGTGATGGATTCACACAGTTTAATTATCAGTGGTGCAATGTAGACGATATTTTTAAATTTCTAACCCTATAGCATCTTTTCTTGGAAGAAATTGAAAAGACATATCTTAATATAGTTCTTATAAGACGTGGCAATTTTAATGCCCGTTCATGAATCTTGAAACTTTTCAAAAGTTCATTAAATTAATTTCATTCAAATAGCAGTTTAACTTGCATAGCCATTTAGAGTTATAATTTTCCTATCATTTAAGTTTATCTATTAGGTAATCCTTAAGCCAAGACTTTGTTATATTATTTTGAATTCTAACTGAATAGCAAATCTGTTTTATAATTCAATTAATTTTATTGACACTTTGACAAGACACAGATTGCACAGTGTTACACGATATACATTTGCAAGTTAAATGTGCCACTAACATGTTAGCACTTGCTGGTCACGTGTTAACAATGTCTATAAAACTAGCTAAAAGTATAACAAGTTAGCCAGCCTAATACTTCCCCCCTGCCACACCCACCACCCATACCTTCCATGGCATCCACACACTGATTGAGGTAACCCTAGGATTCTCCATAATAGGGGAGTCACAGGACAACAGTGCATCTAGTAAAGGGGCAGTGTCTGTGATTAGGTAATCTTATCTTGCCAAGTTGACAAGACGGCTCCCAATGGTCCCCATATGGAGTCATATAGTTGAGCTCTGTTACTCATCTTGGCAATATGTAACTCCAATTGTAAGGCAAGCATCACTTCTCTGTACCATTCTAAAATTGATGGGGAAGTCAAGTCCTTCCAGTGTCTCAGAAGGACAGCTTTTGCTGTGGCTGATAGAATGCCCATATATAATTTATCTCACTTAGTCGTGCCATTGCGAAAACTATTCAGCAAGCAGATTTCTGGTGTAAAAAGGTCTGCTATACCTGTAATTTGTGATAATGAGGCACTAATTGTTTTCCAGAAAGACTGAATCTGAGCACACTCCCATAATACATGGTATAGGTCTCCTTACTTGGTTCCACATCTAATACATGAGGGTGACAACAATTTGCCCATTCTGTAAAGTTTAGCAGGAGTGTAGTACATATTATGCATGATATTGAATTGCTGCAGTTTATATCTATCTTGTCTAATGTTTTTGTGTTATTAGCCCATATCAGTTCCTATTCCCGGTCTTCCATCCCTAATCTTTGCGTCCAACAGGCATGGAAGAATTCCATCTATATTTTACAATAAATTATAAACTCTAGAAATGGAATGGGGTTGGTCGGCCGCTTTTAGCAATAACGACAACTCAACCCTATTTTGTACCCATGTTTCCCTTTTTTTAAAGTGGGTCTTTATAGTATCACAAACTTGTCGAAACTTGAAGTTATGTCCCTTTAATTCTGGGAATTTGGTACAGGTGTGCACATATGACATTAGCTTCCCCTGAGGAGCCAGGTCCCCTAATTTTAGCCCCTCTAATGGACCCCAGAATCTAGGTGGGATCAGAGCCTGTTGTATTAAAAAGTGTATATTCTGTGTCACCGTTTGTTCTGGTGAGTTCCGCTAATCAATTTTAAGGAGCTTCTGAACCTGTTGCGGAGCTTTGAGTGACCACCCGATAGGGGTGTCCTTCAGAGGTTTAGGAAGGAGCTTAATAGTAATGTAGGCAATCGAGCTTAAAGAAATTGAGTATTTAAGAGCTAAGTCTCTCTCAATGTAGAGCCAAGAAGGCACATAGGAGTTTGAGGTTGGCGGTGTACTCAACTTGTGCCATTGTGCTATTTTACTGATATGCGAGGCAATATAATATTTAAAAAAAGAGGGGAGCACAAGTCCTCCCAACCTCTTTGGGCCTGTGAGTTTCAAATATGATCACCTGACAGCTTTCCCCTTCCATAAAAATACATTAAGTGCTTTTTGCAAGTTCTCAAACCAGGCCTTAGGTAGGTAACATCCCAGCATGTTCAAGGGGTAGAAGATTCTAGGTAATATATTCATTTTGACCATTTCTATTCTGGCCCATAATGACAATGGCATTAAGTTCCATCTATCTAAGTCCTGTTTAATGACTTTAACAAGATTATGGAGATTCTCCCTAATCATTGAGCCTATTCCTCTGGTGATCTTGTCACCAAGATATGTCAACATTTTTGGTTCCCAAGACAAACCATATTCCCTTGCTGTGGGGTAACATCTAACATTCAGCGGAAGAGCTTTGTCTTGGAAAAATTAATTTTATAATTGTAAACTCTAGAAAATTTTGTCATTTCCTTTAATATCCGGTATGCCATTTTCCGGGCCTTCCAAGTGTATTAGCAGATCTTCCACATAGGCTGAAATTAGGTATTGTTTATTACCCAGTTTGATTCCCTTGAGCTCATGTGATGCTATTAGCCTACTAGTCAGGGGTTCAAGGTATAAATTGAACAAGAGTGGGGATAGTGGGCATCCCTGTCTTGTGCCACATGCCAATGAAAAGAGAGCTGCAAATTTGTTTTATATTTACCAGTGCCTGCACTAGAATCCTTCCAAGTTCTGCATGTATATGATGTTCTGGCCAAAATTTGCCAACTTTTAACAGCAAGTCATAAAATAGTGAAAATCACAGATCTCCAGGTAGAAGGTCACCTGGGGACCAGTGACCATCGCATGGTATGGTTCAATTTGGCTACTAGAACTAAATCATCACATTCCTAGGCAAAAATATGGGCCTCCAGAGAAGCTGACTTTGATAAGATGGCCAACAAAGTTAAGCTAGCCCTGGCAAAAAGAAATACAGGTGAGGGGGTACAGGCAAAGTGGTCAAGCATTAAGGATGCTATACTTGAAGCAACATCCCATTGTGTTAGAGAGAAAAGGAAGTGGAAAAGAAGAAGGTAACCACTTTGGTTCTCAAAAACAGTAGCAGAAAAGGTCAAAGCCAAAAGGTTGGCCTTCAGGAAATATAAGGGAACACAGTGGGATGAAGATAGAGAGACATACCAAACTTCCCTAAGGGAAGCAGGGGAGGCAGTAAAGCAGGCAAAGGCCAAAACTGAGGAAACACTAGCACAAACAGTAAAAGAAGGTGACAGGACTTTCTATAGATACATTAGTGAAAGGAGAAAGTCCAGAGGGGGTATTGCTAAGATCAAAGGAGATAAGGAGGCATGTGAGGAGGAGGACCATGTAAAGCATCTATCCTAAATAGATACTATTGCTCAGTATTTACTGAAGAGAAGGTAGGGCAGGGCCCACAGCTCAGCACCATAGACACAGGGGGGAGGGAGGTGAGCACTAGTCCCTTCACAAAAGAAAGGGTCCTACAAGAGCTTGATAAGCTGAGGGTGGATAAGGCAATGGGACCTGATAGTATATATCCCAGGGTACTAAAGGAGCTAAGGGTGGAAATAGCAGAGCCATTATCAGAACTGTTTAGTGAGTCTCTGAGCACAGGAGAGGTCCCAGAAGACTGGAGAAGGGCTCATGTGACCCTGCTCAACAGGAGTGGTAGCTGGGAGGAGGCAGGAAACCACAGACCAGTCAGTCTTACCTCAGTAGTGGGCAAGATTATGGAGGCACTCCTTAATGAAAGGATAGTGCAACACCTGGAAATACATAGGAGCACAGGATCCAAGACAGCATGGGTTTACAAAAGGAAGGTCCTGTCAAACTAATCTCATAGATTTCTTTGACTGGGTAACCAGAATTGTGGACCAAGGGGAGCAGTTGATGTTGCCTACCTTAACTTCAGCAAAGCTTTCAATACTGTTCCACCTAGAAGATTGATTGATAAGCTGGGTAGGATCAAGGTGGGTAAGAAATTGGTCAACTGGGTGACAAACTGGTTGACAGGCAGAAAACAGAGAGTGGTGGTAAATGCTATACAGTCAGAAGAGGTGCAAGTCACAAGTGAGGTACCTCAGGGATCAGTCCAGAGAACAGCCCTCTTCAATATCTTAACCAGGGACATTGCGGATGGACTTGAGGGTAAGGCTTGACTGTTTTTGATGACACCAAAATCTGCAACAGAGTAGATGATCCAGATGGGGTGGGCAGAATGAGAAGAGATCTGGATAAACTAGCAAAATGGTCGGAAGAGTGACAACTGGGGTTTAATGCAAAGAAGTGCAAGATCATGCACATAGGGAAGAGAAACTCTGAAGCCACCCATAGGTTGGTAGAGGAGTTGCTGGCAGTCACAATGGAAGAAAGAGACTTAGGCAGCATCATCACTGATGACCTGAATCATCCAAGCAGACCACTAAAGCAGTAGGTAAGGCTGGGGGATGTTAGGGTATATTAGTAGGGATATCACAAGTCAGAAGAGTGAGGTAATAATCCCTCTTTACAAGACACTGGTTAAGCCCCATCTGGAGTACTGCATGCAGTACTGGAGGCCACATCTTTACAAGGACATTAACCAAATTGAGGCAGTCCAGAGAATGGCAACCAAAATGGTGCAGGGACTGCATCAGAAAACATATGAGGACAGATTAACGGAGCTCAATATGTATACCCTAGAGCAAAGGAGGGAGAGAGGTGATATGATCAAAACATTCAAACACCTTAAGGGCATTAACAAGATGAAAGAGTCTAACATATTTCAGTATAAGAAAAATAGCATGACAAGAGGACACAGCATGAGATTAGAGGGAGGCCGATTAAGGGGTGATATGAGGAAGTTGTTTTTCACAGAAAGGTGGTGGATGCATGGAACAGCCTACCTCAGGAAGTAGTGGATATGAATATAGTGCAGGGCTTCAAACAGGCATGGGATGGGCATAAGGGAACAATACAGATGAGTATGAATAGATAGGCCGTAGACAGAGCAAAGGCCGATGGCACATTTATAAGGTAGAAAACAAAATGGGCAAACTGTAGTGGGCCTTGTGGTACTTATCTGCTGTCAACTTCTATGTTTCTATATGTTTCTTTGGTACCCTAAATGAAATGGGGGCCCATGTGCCCCACAACTCTGGTCCTGTAAAGTGTAATTAGATTAATATTAGCCTCTATGGCTCAAAGGTACAGAATTACAGTTTTCCCATTATATGAAAAATTAAATCCAAGAACTGCTTGAATGTTTTGTCTGACTTTCTTTCCAGCGTTTTTATATGTCATGTCCACGTTCCATTAAGAGTAAATTTTACTCCAAGATACACATATTCAGTTACAGTTACTAAGACAATGTCATTCATGTAAAACATTCTAGGCTATTTTCTACCAAATATCATGACTTTTATCTTCTCAAAGTTTATTAGCCTGTGATTTGTAAACAAATTATTAAAACAGTTTAGTTTTTGCTAATGGCCAATCGGAGATCGAGAAAATAAAACCACATCATCCATGTACAGTATGCTGATGCCAGACACTCTCCACATATATTTGGTGAATGAAAGTTTGCATCAACAAGACATTGCAAAATCTCATTAAAATACACATTTAAAAAAGGTGGAGATAATAAACAACCCTGCCTCCCCTGATCACTGCAGTATAGCAGATTTGTATTTATTTATTGAGACCTTGGATTAACACCTTTGAGAAGAAACTTCTTTCATAGGTTCCACATCAAGTATGACACAAACAAGGATACAGATATGTTCCACAGATATAGATACAGCAAGAAACAATTGAAAATTACATCCAGGCATAAATTCTAACAATAGGTACAAAATCTAATCACATACAGGGTGCAGAGTCAAAACAAAGGCTAACGTTTCACTAGGTGACAGTAACATAACATGAGGATGCTTGTTTAAAAGAATTGTGCAAATAACAACATAGGCAGATAACTGGATTGTACCTGAGTCAAAGAAAGAAGTACAGTCTTGTAACAGTAAAGAGGAACAGGGGAGGAGGGAGGGAAGAGAAAAGTGCAGGGAGGGAGAAGGCAAGCAGAGGTGGGGGTAGGATGGGGATAGATAGGAGGGAAAGAGAAGAATGGCTATGTAGTCAAAGTGGCATAAAGGGTGAGGAGGGTGGGGGAAAGAAGGGATGAGGAGAGTATGGAGGAAGAGATTATGTAGGTAGTTGGGTGATGATGAAGCTGTGTTAAGGTGGTAGGAAGGAAAGTGGCATGGAATGACGGAAGGGCAAGAAAAGGAAAAGGAGGTTGACAGAGGGGCAAAAAAGGGAAGAGGAGGTGGAGGGAGGAAGGAGGGAGGGAAAATTAATAATTTAGGCAGGGGTAGAAAGCCCATGAAAGTGTTAACTTGACTGAGGGCCCAATAAATGGACATGAAGTGCAACATTTTACTAACGAATAGAGATCACAGAGATTGCAAATAGTAGGAAAAAGGTAAAGGCAAATTAACGGTAGCAGTTACAGGTTGCCAGTGAGATTAGATGCTGCCTCAGTTTTTTCCTAAAGGAGTCCAGCAAAGTTACATTAGTTATGCCAGGCAGCAGGGAGCTGTACCACTGCAGAGCTCTGTATGTGAATGCATGTTGTCCAAAGGCAGTGTGGCACCATGGGATTCTGAAAGCCTGTTTGCCAGAGCTTCTGGAACTGCATGGGTTACATGCATGGGAAAGAAGGACCATTACACCAGGGAGTAGCAGTCCCAAGGTGACTTTTTTTGCAACCAGGCACAATTGGTATTTGACCCTGCTGTCAAATTGTAACCAGCTAACCTAGGCATAAATATCACAAGTGTGTGTCAAGCATGAAGCACCAGTAAGAAGGCAGCATGCTTTATTTGAGGCTGTTTTGATATGTCTGAGGGCAGTGTCTGTAGCTGCACCATAAATGACAATACCATAGTCCACAAGAGAGACCACAGAACTGTGGATGGCTGTGTTCATGCTTCTGGAGTGAGATTATGTTTGTTCCTGTATAGAACTCCTAAACGTTGGTTAATAGCTTTAGCTGTTCAGTTGATGTGTTGGGTGAAAGACAGGGTAAAGTCAATAGTTATACCCAGGTATTTGAAATGATGAACCAGTTCAAGAGTGGAGCCAGTGTCATTAATGATGGTAAGTGGGAAGGTTTTGTGTCTGCTTTGAGAGGTTGAAAACAACATTGTCTTATTCTTGTTATAATTAAGGATGAGTTTATTATCCCAAAACCACTTCTCTGCAGATGTAAAGGATTTCTGAAGTTGGTCCTGGAGAAGGTGAGGGTCCATGCTGCTGGTAAAAAGTGCAGTGTCATCAGCGTATAGACGTATGTCGTCACAGCAAGCTCCTGGTAGTGAATTGAGGAATATGCTAACTAGCAATGGACCCAAGATAGATCCTATGGGACTCCAGGGCATTAAGGCTCACTATCAGACAGGGCATTACCAATTTTTACCTGCTGCGTTTGGCTGCTAAAGTGGCTGGAGAACCAGCTTGTTGTGTTGGAGGACTCATTCTGTTGACTTGAAAGATGATATTTTCTGTAATTGCAAATCACAAAATCCCCTGCAGATGCCATCAGAGGAGGGCTGTGCTAGTGGGAGGTTCAATGGGCTGCAGTGCACATTAGAGATTTTATAAGCTCTGATCTTTTGTTTGCTGATCCTGATGCCTTCCCTGAGTTAACCACTGTCACAGATGATGGTACTTAGCCTCAGGAGAACAGCGGACTGACAAACATCCTAGGGTAAAGGTAGAAGCATCTACATCACAGTCTGCACATTTTCATCATCAGTGTGTACCTTGTGTCCTGATTTTAATGTTTCAGTTGTATTACTAATTTAATGTAGCCAAAAATATTGCAAGATTAATTAAGACATTGCTTACTAATTGTAACTACCATTAATCTTGGTGACTCCAGATGAAATTTGACAGGCATTGTGACACATGAAAGGAAAAAAGAGGTGGGCCAAGCGCAGATGCAGCAGTAAAGCAACAGTGCTGCTAGTGTCCGACTCTCCTTTTTCAGCACTGTAGGCTGCAATGGATCAAGGACCAAGCACTTTGTCCACCTTCAGGGTTTAATGGTCTCTGAGGACCCTTTCTTCTGAGACTGGTCCTAGCTCAAGTCCTCTCGATTTCTTTGTTTTGGCCTCCACTCTGTACTCTGATAGTGACTCCTCAACTCCACAGAGAATACTGACAAAAGTAATCAGTCAATACAGCAGCCTTTTCCCCATCATCCTCCACCCATGTCTCTTTCTTTTTTTAACTTTCTATTTATTGAGAATTCATAAAAACATTACACATTTATCCAGGTAATACAATATACGCAGCACTGATACACAGTAATATAATGATAGGTGAGCCATTGCATTGTTTACCTGTGATACAAGAAGGAGGGGTGATCCAGTAGCAATAACAATGCCATATAACTTGGTAATCTCTGCATAAGGCATAAATGCCATCAATCCATGGGTGGTAAACAATTTGAATCTGATCATATCCTCTTTCGTTTTCTTTTCTTCCCTAATACACTGTACTAAATAATGTTTTCCCCAGATCACCTTGGTTATCCCTATCTCCTTCTCTGCTTGCTGTTCTCTTAAAATTATTATGTCCTCTTTCAACCTTTTTAAGATAGCCCTCCTTATTGGCTTTACGTTTCTCATTTGTTTTTATTCAGAATGGTACCCTTTTGCCCCTACTGCCTACGCTACCCCTCTGGAAAACCAAATCAGTTTTTGTGCTCATTTTCTTCCTGACCTCTCATGCATGATGCATCACCTCCATTACACCTCTCTTGTGAAATCGCATATAACTACCCTCATGCTCCCTTTGAGACACTTTTTAAAATGAGCATAGCTCAATGACTGATATTCCAATAAACAAAAACATGAACTCTACCCTATACGAGCTTATCTTTCAGCATTTTGTTTTGCTGAAGTTTGCCCTTCTGAAGTCATGGTCACATATTTTAAACTGGACTAATACATTCATGTGGTGTTTTGTACTACACGGTACTGACCTGCAAGATATGTATTTGTGCATAATTCATCAGTAAATAAACCAACAGGAGAAGAAATCTATTAAATACATATGAAAAAACAAGCTACAAGTAAGTTGTTTCATAAAATTATTTTTTCTCTCATACTTAAGTTGTACAATTGCCAGAGTGGCAACAGTATTATGAAGTTGTGCATATGATTCACCCATCTAAATTAGGGTAGTTTTGTAATAACCAGGTCATTTCCTGAGAAGTGTGGTTACAGCACACAGTGTTTTGTTTGCAGCAAGGAACAGCAGATCAGTATCTCTTAACATATTTTGGTGTGGTGTATAATATGAAATCAGCAATATGTGTTATGGTGAACATTTTGTGCAGTTCAGTTTTCTTCTATTTAAATTTGCCCATTTCCTCATGTTTTCTAAGAAGCACATTCCCCCTATTATGTGTTTACATTATCATTATTTTTTTGATTGAAATGAAGGAGAATTAACCTTAGTAGTGATAAGCTCATGTTTTCATAATTGTTCTAATTTGTTTTTGAACACCCATTGTTTTACATCCTTTCCTAGGACTAAGGTGAACTAGCAAGCAACAGATACACTTACATTGATGAAGAATGGGCATTCGAACATAGCTGAGAATACAGATGTAAACCTAGAGATAGTTATAGTTAAATGACTAATGTTTCTTTAGTTACATTAAAGAAAAAAAAAAACATGATAGACTCAAATGAGGAATAAAAGACATATTACAAGACAAGAGAAAGGGCAATATAATTAGAATAAAAATAATTTAGTATGAGATTTTCACTTAAACATATACTGTTGCATGTAACATGAATTTTGGTGACAAATGTAAACAGAATACTTACTTTATTCCTGCATATGATGCATAGGGGAAGAACATGACGGACATTGTATATCCTCTTGCTTTATGTTACTGTGTCATTATGTGTATATAAAGGATATGTCATACATTCCATGAAATAAGCCATTTATTTTCATGAGTGGGAGGCCAGAACTGTAACACAACTGTGCTAAAACTATAAGTGAGCTATAGTGTATAGTTCTGTTTCCCCACATATGAAAATAAATTGCTTATTTAATGACATGCCCTTGCATATTTGATTTATATAACATATGTGAACTGATCCCAAATATATTAAAACTAAAGAAAAGTAAACAATGTAAAATGTGCCCTTTAGCTCATTAGCAATAACAAGAAGAAGAGTAACTACAACAAATGTACAATAACCACAATGTGTGTCAGAAAATAAATGGCACATCACATGTGAGATTAAATATTTGCGCATGCTCAGTGTCAACAAAATTAGTTAATTTTCCTCATGTTGGGGTAAATCACTAATGTATTCATGAGGCTAGCAGTTCACATATGATGTATGTATTATTGGGGTGCAGTTGATCCCCTATAGTTATGGTTAAATCTTCACTTCTATGTTAAACTGAAAATGTTACACTTTAATAACTTCACAACCATTCAAGTAATTTGCATCAAATTCAGCAGACTCCATTAGGGACAACATATTTCTTGCTATGGCAAGTTTTGTTCCTGTTGGATGTGTAGGTATGAAGATACAGAGTGTCAAAAAATGTGTAAATGACCTTTTTTTGTCAAATTCTTTGTCACCCTATTGCACAAAAATGGTGAGGAATGTTGGTCTACAGTTTTTAGGGTATGTAGGTTTTCGGTCACAGTGGTATCTTTTGAAGGATTTATGAAAAAATATTAATCCATTCCAAAGTTATTAAATTTTAAAGTTTCCCATTATTTCCTATGGGAACAGTTAGCTGTGAGGCTCAAAACAGGATTCTTGATCACAAATGGTTAATCCTGAACCGCATATGGGAAATCATTTTATGTGCTGCCACCATCTTGTTTTCAGTTAGTGGTGGCAACAAGGTTAAATTTCTTGAAAAATACACAGGTTACTAGAAGAACAACAGTTGTCTTTACTTAATCAGGAGTCATCGAATCTGATTCTGGAGTTAGGTTTTCGATATTTTGCTAACAAAAGTGTTTTTTTTGACTTGTGGAAATCATTTTTCGCAAATCATGGGAAAGCTATGCCATGAAACAAGATATTTTTCCACAATTTTCAGAAAAAAATTTTCTATTACCCCAAATTGTACCAAAGGAATCTTGAAAAAGGATCCTTTGTCATAATTTCTGGCAAATGATTTCCCAGGCAGTCTAGTGGTCCCCTTCCTCCTCCCCTGATGTCTGATGGCCATCCCTCTATAAAAAGTATATTTCCCCAGTAGTCTAGTGGCACCTCCCCCATCCTGTGATGTCCTATTGTGTCTCTGAATAAAAAAAATGTATTCCCTGCTGGTCTACTGGCCCCTTCCCTAATGTCTGATCTCCGTCCCCATAAAAACATATATTTCCTAGATGTCTAGTGGTCTCCCCCCACCCAATGTCCAGTCACCATCCCCTATAAAAATATATTTTCTGGTAGCCTAATGGTCCCTCCCCCTTCCCCAATGTGCGATTGCCATCCCCATAAAACAAAAAGTGTCCCTGGTAGTCTAGTGATCCATTCCTCCTCCCCAATGTTCAATCACTGACTCCCATACAAAATATTCCTGGTAGTTCAGTGGTCCCTCCCAGTTCCCCGATCCCCATCCCATGAAAACCCACTGCAATCTGTGGTGGTCTAGTGGAACCTCTCACTTTTCAGGTAATCATCCACACCTTGCTTCCCCACATCCTGAGTCCTGGTTGGCAACCAGCACAACCTTACTCTCACCTCCATGGCTGGCCACCAAATGAGATATGAATGAGAGCATACTGTCTAGCATGCATTCATTTATACAGTAGCTCAGTCAGCAGCCAGCTGTGAAGGTGAGATGAGGGCTGTGCTGGTCGCTGACTGGGACTTGGGATTGCACGGCAGGGTGGTGGGTGATTACCTGACAGAGTGGAGGCTTGGGGGTCTGCTACACCACCACAAATAGGAGTGGGTTTTCACAGGATGGAGATCGGGGACTGGGAGGGACCTCTAGACTACCAGGGAATGTTTTTTTATTTGGGAAGATGATCAGAGAATGGGGGGAGGAACCACTAGACTATCAGAGATATTTTTTATTATATGGTGATGGTTATTACACATCTGGGGAAGGGGAGGGGCCACTAGACTACCAGGATATATTTATTACAGGTGACATTCAGAGCTGACCAAGTGCAGCAATTCAAGCTAAGCTAAGCAAAACAGCATTATGCACACTGATCACTAGTAAAATAATTAATTATTAGATTACATTTACAAACATACAAAATTCTTCATTGCTTTATTTATGTGTGTCAAAAATGTGGTTGATGGAAGGAATGCAGTCTAGGATGCCCTGGTTATAAAATGTTTCTGAGCTTCCCCCTTCCCTGATGCATGACTGCCATTCCTGTATAAATAAATATGTTTCCTTGTGGTTTAGTGGTCACTCCCCTGAAGTGTGATCACCTTCCCGTAAAATACAAAGTGTCCCTCATAGTCTAGTGGCCCTCATCCAGTGTCCAATCACATTCCCTGCATAAAAAAAAATCCCTGGTAGTCTAGTGGTCCCTTCCAGTCCTTGATCTCCATCTCATGAAAATCCACTTCTATAAGTGAGATGTAGTGGGCACCCTATCCTGTCAGGTAATCTCTCACCACCTCACACACCCCCCCAATCCCAAGTCCCAGTCAGCAACCAGTCCAGCCCTCCTCTCACCTCCACAACTGGCTGCCAACTGAGCTATGAATGTGCAGATGCTAGACAGTATAAGCTCATTCATAGCTCAGTCAGTGGCCAGCTGTGGAGGTAGAGGAGGGCTGTGCTGATCACTGACTGGAACTCAGGATGAGGGAGTGGGGGTGGTGATTATTTGACAGGGTTGGTGTCCACTAGACCACCACAGATTGCAGTGGATTTTCATGGGACAGGAACTGAGGACTGAGAAGGATGGCATTCGGACATTAGGGAGAGGGGAGGGACTACTACGCTAGCAGAACTTGTTTTATTATATGGGGACAACAGTCACACATTGGGAGAGAGACTACTAGAGTACCAGGAAATATATTATTTTATATGGGGATGATGGGATGATGATCAAACATCTGGGTAGGGGGGAGGGATCACTAGACTACCAGGGTTATACATTTTTATAGGGGACAGGAAAATAAATTAAATTAACACGACAAGGATCAACCTCAGGAAGGGGGGAGGGACCACTAGACTAGAAGGGAATACATTTTACCATTGAGTACAGTGATACTAGCAGAAAATAGAATCATGTTCATGAAAAATGATCCTTTATCATGCTTTCCCATTGTCTATAATGGGATTTGCATGATTTAGAATCCTGTTTGGCAAAAAAGGATCCTTTATCATGCTCTACCATTGACTACAATAGTACTACCTGTTTATTTGTCTCTCCAGAATTGCTAAGCCATTTCTGGATTTTGGTCTGAAATTTTCATGGTACAAAAGGCTTGTCCCAGAGATGTGCCTTTTGCTGGTTTATTGAAAAAATATTATGTTGCTCTGGAGTTGTGTGTGTGTGTGTGGGGGGGGGTTAAATGTTGCTTCTTTTCCCATAGGATAACATTGCAATGTGAGGTGTACACAGTCATTTCTTTGTCACGCTGCTGTGAAGAAATGGTTCTCAATTTTGCTCTGAAATGTTCAGGGTACAAAGGGCTTTCCCAGCCAAAGTGCCTTTTGCTGATTTCGCAAAACTATATTAATGCGGTATTGCGCTACACAGGTTTCAAATTTTATTGTGTTTTCTATAGGATAACATTGCAATGTGATGTATTTCTTTGGTGCTGTACAGTACAGCATGGGAGAGCAGGGCCTAGAGAGCTGTGTGGTCCAACAAAAAAAGGATACCAGTACACTAACTCAAAAATTATGCATGGATGGGAATGCAGAGGGCCCTGTGCTCCCACAAGCAAATAAGATTACAATTAAACTAACTAAAAAGTAAGGAAATTAGTTGCAAAAAACTTTGTTAATGCATCAGTTAGGGATCCACCAACAAAAGTTGGGAATGTGGTATTAGGGTTTCAACCTAACACCCCACCCACAGGCAGCAACAGTTGTGGGGGCCTTGGGGTTATCAACCATAATGCTCACGCATTATCCTATATTGTACCCATCTCAGCTTATTTACTTTTGGAATGGGGTGGGCATTAGGGTTGACAACCAACCCAGGCCACACGCCTGTGCTGCCTGCAGGCTGGGTTGGGAAATGTTAGGGCTGAAAACCCCAATGCCATTTCCCAACTTTTGTCAGTGGAACCTTAATTAATGCATTAACAAAGTTTTTAAATACATACATACACACACACATCTATATCTATATCTATATCTTTATATATATACATATATATATATATATATTAGAGGCAAAAACTCCTTTAATGCATTAGTTAGGGTTGTTCCACAGCGACAAAAGTGAGGAATTAAGCTGTTAGGGTTGAAAACCCTAACTCGGTCCACCCCCAACACCACACACACACAAACACACACACAATTCAAGTATGGGGAGGACCAAGTCAACACAACCAATGACAGACATCCAGCAGCAGGTGACAGAAATAACAAACAATTGTCTAAATGTACTACGAGACATCCCCACCCACCTGACCAGGTACTGCATGCTCAGTGGAGATCAACAGCAAAACTGAGGCCATGTACACCAAACGACACATCCCTGATTGCAGCTGCACACGACTCCACACTTAGTAGTTGCATGGCTCTACCTACCGATGCCCCACACTACACCACACCACTTGTGGTGGGCCACCTGAGCAACAGAGTTAAGCAAAACCAAGGAGTTGTACAGGTATAATATCTCTGATTATAACAAGGGTTTGAGAAATGCAGCTTTCTAATTGACTGTAAACATTGTAACAGCCTTATGTTTAGTTTTTATTAACATACATGTAGAGCCTAACCATATGATGAACATGGTTTAATGTTGTTTAAAAAACAGTTTTATTATGATAGCAATAAGCCACTCCCAGGTATTATGCTAATGGTCAGTTTATCGCTGTCTAGCGACATGTGGCACTCGGATATGCCTCATTCAACATTAAACCCTACAGGGTGATTAACAGACCATTTAACATAACTGTTGGTCATACCTTATTGCTTAAGTGTCTTTATGAGTGATACTCTCCTCTGCTAGGCACTGCAGCAGCTTTGCAACACAGTGTCCCACCCAGTTACACCATACACTGTCTAGTTGCTGGAGAATGGCTGTGAATATGAACTCATGAAGATGAACAGCGTGCATTGATCATTACAGTCATCGAAACCCTAGTGTGATTATAACTGACAGACTCAGTGATAGACGATAACCCCTGCTGTCCTAGTACATTTACCCCATTATGAGTTAAATCAATACTAAAAGACATTCTGTTTATATCTACACCATACCTACTTGATTCCTGTTGTAGCAGAATTAACATAGTTATCACTTTGATAGCATCAGTGACAGAAGTGTGGAAACCCAAACAGTAGGCATACAGCATGAGTATGAAACAACTGTTAAAAAAATCACACTGTGTCCATAAGTGGCATAGATCACTCTTTCAACAATAGCAAATGTATTACTATTTGAATAAGTTAGTCATCACAGATGCAATGAGATTGTCTTTATCAGGTACAACATACTCAGTAAGTGCCTACAGGAAAATCTATCCCACATACATGTCCATACAGGTACATCATTGTTGGCTCAATGGTGCTATGATATTTAGAAGTTGCTTGGCTGATCCATGCAATTACAATCTTTCTTACAAAGAATACTTACTGCATCTTTAATATTGAAACAAACTGAAGGTCTATGTATGTACATCAGCAGTACACCTTCATCAGTAAGAATGCATGTGATACTGGCAGTACCAATTTCACAGCGTTGAACAGGCAATGCTTTTCCATACGTTTACATCAGCCTCTCTATGTTGAGGTAAACCATTGCAGTAAATGTACTACTATGTAAATCACCTACTAAATGTATCACTACTTTTATCTTGTGCATGCTAGTGTCTTGTAGTTAATTTATGTGCTTCTCTTAATTAATGTATACTCAGTAGATTAAAACCTTTCTACAACTGTCATCATGCACCTTCGCATTTATATTGAATAACGGCACAGTACCAGTTGTGGTGTGGTGTAGGGCATCGGTAAGTAAGGCCATGCAACTACTAAGTGTGGTACATTGTGTGCAGCTGCAATCAGGGATGTGTCGTTTGGTGTACATGGCCTCAGTTTGGCTGTTGATCTCCACTGAGCATGCAGTACCTGGTCAGGTGGGTGGGGATGTCTATGAGTACATTTAGACAATTGTTTGTTATTTCTGTCACCTGCTGCTGGATGTCTGTCATTGGTTGTGTTGACTTGGTCCTTCCCCATACTTGAATGTGTGTGTGTGTCTGTGTGTGTGTGGTGCTGGGGGGGGTGAATTCGGAGTTAGGGTTTTCAACCTAACAGCGTAATTTCTTCACTTTTGTCGCTGTGGAACAACCCAAACTAATGCATTAAACAAAGTTTTTGCCTCTAATTCCTTTTTTGAGAATGATATTGAGAACAGTGAATGTAATGCAGTGGTGGGCAGGGGCCGAAGCAGCAATGCAAACAGAAATGCTAACAGTGGTACACATGGTAACCTAGCGCTTAATGATAACAGAAAGGGTAACACACACGTGGCGTAGGAGGGAACGTGTGTACACGTGATGTCTGGTCACATAGTAACATGGTGCCTGTAAATGGAAATGTCAATGGGCATGATGACGCAAAGTGAAACAGAAAGAGAAACAGTGTGGTACACAAATGGCAAAAAGTAACAGAAGCATAAGCCCAAATGAAAACGCAAAGGATGATGCGTGGTAGCATTGGGGTGTGCATTAGGATCATCAGCCCTACTCTCACCCCATGACCTGTGTAAAGCAGCAGAAGTATAGGAGAATGGGGTGAGAGTTAGGACTCATGATTCCAATGCACACCCCAATGCCGGTTGGGGTGGTGGGTGCAAGGGGTTTTTCAACCTAACAGCGAATTTCTCACTTTTGTCGTTGTGGAACAACTCTAACTAATGCATTAAACTGAGTTTTTGCCTCTAATTTCCCTTCTTTTGAGAATGATAACAACAAATAGTGAATGTAATGCAGTAGCGGGCAGGGGCCCAGAGGGCCCAGCACTCCCCGCCATATATGTCTTGTGGCATACTAACAGGGACAGCAATGCAAACAGAAATGCTAACAGTGGCGCATATGGTAAACACAAGCCACGAATGAGAACAGAAAGGGTAACGCACATGGTGGCGTAGACGGGAATGGTCTGCCACGTGATGTGTTGTCACATAGTAACATGGTGCCTGCAAACAGAAATGTCAATGGGCATGGTGATGTAAAGTGAAACAGAAAGATAAACAGTACTGTAGAGAGAAAATGGCAAAAAATAACAGAAACGCAAGTGCAAATGAAAACGCAAAGGATAACGCACATGGTGGCGCAGACGTCAACGGTAAGTGAAACGGGTACGGAACCGCAAGCGGAAAGGGCAACAGTAACAGTAATGTAAGTGCACAGACTGGTTTTCCCCAAAACCTGCATTGAGAAAGACAGTGAGTACAAATAATGTATGCAAAATAATGAGTATCGGCGCAGAAAATGAGATCTTGGAATACTAGATACATTATATCTCAGGAACCGTACGACGTAGAAAAAAAATTTAAAAGTCATATTATTTACAACTGTCCTGGCTAATTTGCATCTTAGCCCCATTAGGGAGCTAAGAATTTTCTAATTAAAACCGTATCTCGACCTTTCCGAGATACGGGCCTGAAAGAGCGCAAGCGAACGCCGTAATGTTATCCTATGGGAAAAAAAGAAAAGTTCGGAGCACCATAACTTTGCCTCCCTGTAATGTTTTCACCAAACCACTGAAAGGCACATCTGTGGGCTGTTGGCTGTCTTCCCTCCAAATTTCAGGAAAAAAGACCAAACCGTTATTTTGCAGCAGGGATCCAAAGGATTTCTGTTATGCGTTGAGTGCCGTAATGTTATCCTATGGGAAAAATGTCAACTTTGGAGTGCCGTAACTTTGCCGCCATGTGATATTTTTTCACCAAACTACTGAAAGGCACATCTGTTGGCTGTTGGCTGTCTTCCCTCCAAATTTCAGGAAAAAAGACCAAACCGTTATTTTGCAGCAGGGTGCCAAAGGATTTCTGTAATGCGTCGGGTGCCATAATGTTATCCTATGGGAAAAACCGTCAACTTTGGAGTGCCGTAACTTTGCCACCATGTTATATTTTTTCAATACAACATTGAAAGGCACATCTGTGAGATGTCGGCTCCGTTACCTCCAAATATCAGCTTAAAACTCCCAACGGTTCTTTTGCAGTGCAGTGCCAAAGAATTGCTGTCATTTTCCAAGACTAGAAAACTACTGTCGCACTTATGTAAAGCTGCAAAATTTGCGACACTTTGAGCACGAAAGTAATTATGAAGTACTTTTTCCAGAAATTTGAAAGCATATTTCGGGTGTTTTACCACAAAATAAAGACATGGCAAGCATCCTCAGGCCCGACTAGGTGAATACAAAAAAATTAGGTTGCTAGAGGGTCCCAAATTTAAATGTCAACCATTTTTCTGATCACAACTGAAAACAAAATGGCCGATTTGCAAAAGTAACAGGCCCATTTGCGAAAGTAAAAATGCATTTGCGAAAGTGTTGAACTTTTTGTTAACTTTTCCCATTGACTTTATAATGGGAAACTGTTTTTTGAATAACTTTTGAACCGTTTAATATTTTTTCACAAAATATTTGAAAGGCACATCAGGGACCCTGGCTGCATGTTCCCTGAAGATTTTGGGCCGGTCACATAAATCGTACGACCTGTAGGCGCGACCACAGAATTCCAGAAAAGCGTAAACGAGCACACAGATCACACTTAATAACTCCGCAGCCGTATATCTGACCAGCACGAAACTTGGCAGATCCCAAGGCCTATGGTTCTTGATCATAAATTCCATATTTCAGGCAAATCCATCAAACAGTTGTAAAGTTATTAAGGTGCAAAGTTTTGGGGTTTAACATAGAAATGGCTCCTCAACCCTAACTATGGTAGCACTACCATGCTACCATAATATATATATATATATATATATATTTTCATGGCAAAAAAAACAGTTTAATGCATCAGTTAGGGTTTGTTCCACAGCAACAAAGTGAGAAATTCGATGTTGGGTTGAAACTCCCCTGCTCCCCACCCCTCCCCAAACAGCATTGGGGTGTGCTTTGGGGTCGTCGGTCCTAACTCTCACCCCATCCATGTGTAAACAAGCTCGGGTGGTGCAATGTAGGAGAATGGGGTAAGAGTTGGATTGATGACCCTAACACACACCCTGAAGCTGTTTGGTGGGGTGGGTGGGCATGGGGTTCAGCCCTAACATCGAATTTCCTCACTTTTGTCACTATGGAACAACCCTAACTGATGCATTAAACAGAGTTTTTGCCATGAATTTCCTTCTTTTTGAGAATGAGGACTATAAATAGTGAATGGAATGTGGTGGTGAGAGGGCCAACGCGTGAATTTTTGTCACATAGTAATGGTAACTGCAATGCAAATGCAAGCGTAAATGGTAATGCACATGGTGATGCAAATGTAAATGGTAACACAAACGGTAAGAGAAATGCAAGCACAAACTGATGCCAAAGTGAACAGTAACGCAAATGGAGAAGGAAATGCAAGCGCTTACGGAAACGCAACTGGTAACGAGCATGGTTACGGTACCGCAACTGGAAACGCAAATGTGTATGGAAATGCTAAGCGTAATGTGCACAGTCATGGTACCACAATTGGAAATGCAAATGGTAACAGTAAGAACAACAATAATGCCAAAGGAAACAGAAATGGAAACACAAATTCAGGCGCATACGGAAATGCAAACCGTGATGTGCATGGGCATGGTAATGCAATTGAAAACGCAAATGGTAACATTAACAGCAACAATAACATCAAAGGAAACAGAAACAGAAATGCAAATGCAGGCACATATGGAAATGCAAGCTGTGATGCACACGGGCATAGTAATTCAATTGAAATGCAAATGGTAACACAAACAGCAACAATAACATCAAAGAAACAGAACCGAAATGCAAATGGAAGCGTGTATGGAAGCATAAACCATAACGCTACAGCTCATGGTAACAGAATAGAAATGCAAATGGTAATGGTAACAGCAACGATGATACCAAACAAAGAGAAAGGCAACCGCAAACGGAAGGGCAGCCGCAAACTCAAATGAAAATGTGCACGTGACACAAATCGAAACACAAACAGTAGTAAAGAAAATGGTAACAGTAATGCAAATGCAAGCACAAATGAAAACAAATAGAGTAGCGCACATGGTGGCCTACATGGGAATGCTAAAGCAAATGGGTATGGAAGCATAGTGGAAATGTTAAGTGTAACAGTAGAGGAGTGCACACCCTGATTTTCCCAAACAGTTGTATAGAGAACACAGTGAGTAGAAAGACTGTATGCATAATAATGGGCCTCAGAGCAGAAAATGAGCACTTGGAATCCTAAATTGCTTATATCTCAAGAACCATATGATGTAGCAAAAAAATTAAAATTTCACATTATTTATGACTTTCCTGGCTAGTTTTATACTTAACCCCCTACTGGGGGGGCTAAGCATTTTTCTGATGAAAATTCCGTATCGCGAAGCATTTCCGAGATACAGGCCCCGAAAAAGCATCAACTTTGGAGCACCATAACTTTCCATCCTCGCAATATTTTGTCACCAAACCACTGAAAAGCACATCTGTGTGATGTTGGCTTTCTTCCCTACAAATTTCAGCCCAAAAGACCAAACCAGTGTTTTGCAGAAGGGTGGCAAAGAATTTCAGTTATTTTTCCCATAGTGTTGAATAGTAGTAGCAAATCATGACACTTTGGCAAAAAAAAAATCATGAAAGTGTTGCAGGTGTGACACTACTTTGTGACACTACTTTTCCCAAAAATTAAAAACTTATTTCTGGGTGTTTAACCTCAAAATAAAGACATGCCTAGCATACTCATGGCTTGACTAGGTAAACACAAAAGAATTGTGTCCCTAGAGGGTCCCAGTTTTAAATGCCAAGCATTTCTGTGATCAGTAACTGAAAAAATGGCTGAGTCATGACACCTGAGGGTCATTTGCAACACTAAAAATTGCATTTGTGACACTGTTGAACTTTTGTTAACTTTTCCCATTGACTCTAATGGGATACTTGTTTTGAATAACTTTTGAATCATTCAATATTTTTCATGAAATCTCCAAAAGAGCATGTGGGACCCAGCCACATGTTCCCTGAAGTTTTCGGACAAGTTGCACTAAACCGTGCAACCTGTAGGCACAAGCAAAGAATGCACAAAAAAGTGTAAATGCACTATGGAATGTCACTTAATCACTCTGCAACCATATATCTGACTGGTACAAAACTTGGCAGTTCCCAAGAGCTATGCTAACGCTCCGTGTCTGCCAAGTTTCAGCCAAATCCACCAAACAGTAGCAAAGTTATTAAGGTGCAAAATATCACACTTTAACATTAAATGGGTACTAACCTTACATAGTGGCACTACCATGCCACTATATCCTGTATATACATACATATATGGAGCTTTTGGGGGAAAATAGGGTGTGCACTCCAGTTGCTGTTACACATAGGCTTTACACTTCTGTTTCTCTGCCCATTTGCTTTAGTGTTCCCGTGTACGACACCGTGTGCGTTACCCTTTGCATTACTGTTACCAGTTGTGTCTCCACTACTGTTTGTGTTTGTCTTTTGTTGAGCGTCAACTTGAGCAATACCATTTCTGTTGGTGGCTGCCCTTCTGTGTTACTTTGCATTTGTCTTTTGTTTTGCATCATCATTGTTCTTACCATTACCATTTGCATTTCCAATTGTGTTCCCATTCCCATTCCCATGTGTGTTACTGTTTGCTTTTCCATACATGCTTACATTTGTGTTTCTGTTTTCTTTGGTGTTATTGTTGCTGTTACCATTACTATTTGAGTTTACAATTGTGGTACATTCACCTTGAGCGTTACCATTTGTGTTTCTGTACTCGCTTGCATTTGCGTTTCCATTTCTGTTTCCTTTCACGTTATTGTTGCTGTTACAGTTAACATTTGCATTTACAATAGCGATACCGTGACCGTGCACGTTAACAGTTGCGTTTCCATATGCTCTTGCATCTTTGTTTGTGTCACTGTTTGCATTGGCATCACTTTGTGCCTGCATTTCTATTATCGCTTGCTTTATAATTTAGGTTTGTGTCACCATGTGCATAACCATTACCCCTTGCGTTTGCATTGCTGTTACCGTTACTATGTCACAAAAAACCACGTGGTGGGAGCATTCCATTCACTATTTATAGTCCTCATTCTCAAAAAGAAGGGGAATTAGAGGCACAAACTCTGTTTAGGGGGCTAAGCATTTTTCTGATGAAAAGTCCATATCTCGCACTGTTTCTGAGATACAGGCCCTGAAAGGCACAACAGATGCCGTAATGTTATCCTATGGGAAAAAGCATCAACTTTGGAGTACTGTAACTTTGCAGCACTCCAATATTTTTTCACCAAACCACAACGGCTGCGGAGTTATTAGGCGAGATCTGTGTGCGTGTTTATGGTTTTTGGTGAATTCTTTGCTCATGCCTACAGGTCGCATGCTTTGCACTATCGGTCCAAAAACTTCAGGGAATGTGTGGCTGGGGTCCCCAATGTGCCTTTCAAAGATTTCGTGAAAACGTATTAAACGGTTCAAAAGTTATTCAAGAAACAAGTTCCCATTATACTGTAAGTCAATGGGAAAAGTTAAAAAGTTCGACAGTGTCGCAAATGTACTTTTTAGTGTCAAAAATGGCTCTAGTAGTGTCGAAAATCCACCATTTTGTTTTCAGTTGGTGATCAGAAAATTGCTTGGCATTTAAAATTGGTACCCTCTAGGAACAAAATTATTTTTGTGTTCACCTAGTTTAACCCTCAGGATGCTAGCCATGTCTTTATTTTGGGGTTAAACACCCCAGAAATATGTTTTTCAAACTTCTGGAAAAAGTAGTGTCACAAAGTAGTGTCACACTCACGACACTTTAGTGATTTCATTTGTGAAAGTGTCATGATTTGCGACACTATTTTGCGACACTATGCCCAAAATAACAGGAATTCTTTGCCACGCTGCTGGAAAAGAACAGTTTGGTCTATTGGGCTGAAATTTGGAGGGAAGACAGCCAACATACCACAGATGTGCCTTTTGGTGGTTTGGTAAAAAAATTGGAGGGCTACAAAGTTATGGCACTCTGAAGTTGACACTTTTTCCCATAGGATAACATTATGGTGTCCGTTGCACATTTCGTGGCCTGTATCTCAGAAATGGTGCGAGATACGGACTCTTCGTTGGAAAAATGCTTATCCCCCACATGGGGGCTAAGTACAAAACTAGCCAAGAATGTCATAATTCATATGAAATTTTCATTTTTTCTACATCGTACAGTTCCTGAGATATAAGCAATTTAGTATTCCAGTCCTCCTTTTCTGCTCGAGGTCCATTATTATGCATACATTCTTTGTATTCACTGCTTTTTCAATGCAGTTTTGGGAAAAAGAAGGGTGTGCCCTTTCATTACTGTGCCATTTAACATTTCCAGTTGCATTTCCATTACTGTTCTCATCACGTTCCCATGCACACCACTGTGTGCATTACAGTTTGCATTTTCATTTGCACCTCTATTTGCGTTACTGTTACCATTTGCGTTTCCATTACTGTTTATGTTTTCATTTTTTTTTTGTATCAGCCTGTGCATTGCCATTTGCATTTGTGGTTGACCTTCCATTTGCGTGTGTCTTTCGTTTTGCACCATCGTCGCTGTTGCCATTACCATTGGCATTTCAAATTGCGTTACTATGACCGTGCACAGTACGGTTTGCATTTCCATACATGCTTGCATTTGCATTTCCATTTCTGTTTCCTTTAGCATTACTGTTGCTGTTACCATTACCATTTACATTTCCAATTGTGGTACCGTGACTGTGCGTATAACGGTTTGTATTTACATGCACGCTTGCGTTCGCATTTCCATTTCTTTTCCCTTTGGCATTCTTTTTGCTGTAACACTTAACATTTGCATTTAAAATACCAGCACCATCACTGTGCGCATTACCAGTTGCAGTTTCGTAAGCGCTTGCATGTCCCTTTGCATCACTGTTCGCTCCGGCATCACTTTGCACTTGCGTTTCTATTAACGTTTGCTTTGCCATTTATGTTTGCATTAACATGTGCATAACTGTTGCCACTTGCATTTGCATTGCTGTTCCTCTTACTATGTGACAAGACATCACATGGTGGGGGTCGCCTCCTGCCACCACATTACATTCACTATTTATCATCCTCATTCTCAAAAACAAAGGAAATTAGAGGAAATAAACTGTATTTAATGCATCAGTTAGGGTTGTTCCACAGTGACAAAGCGAGAACATTCGATGTTAGGGTTAAAGTCTCTATGGACCAGCCAACTACGGCATCGGGGTCCGCATTGGGGCCGCCGGTCCCAACTCTCACTCTATTCTCCCATACCTCAGCTTCTTTGCACATGTGCTGGGATGAGAATGGGCCAATGACTAACACGCACCCGATGCGGTTGGGAGGATGGGCTGGGGGGGTCTAAGGGGGGCTTTCTGCCAACACCGAATTTCATACTTTGTCACTGTGGGACAACAACTGATGCGATTAAATTGAGTTTGCCTCTAATATATATATATATATATATATATATATATATATATATATGTTATAGTGGCACAGTAGTGCCACTATAGTTAAGGTTGAGTACCCCATTTAAGGTTAAATCTGAAATTTGGCAGCTTAATAACTTTGCCACCATATAACAGATTTGCCTGAAATTTGGAATGCATGATCTGGTACCATAGATCTTGGATCTGCCAAGCTTGTCACAGTCTGATGTACAGTTGTGGAGCTACAGAGCACTGAAAACACACCAATTATGTATTTTGTGCATTCTTTGCTCACACCGATAGGGTCGCATGATCTACACGACTGGTCCAAAACCTTCAGGGAACATGCAGCCAGGGACCCATTGTGCCATTCAAAGATTTCATGAAAAATATTAAACAGTTCAAAAGTTATTCAAAAAACAAGTTTCCCATTATAGTCAAAGGAAAAGTTAACAAAAGTTTGAAAGTGTTGCAAATGCAGTTTTAGTGTCACAGATAACCCTAGTAGTGTATCGCAAATCCACCATCTTGTTTTCAGTTGGTCATCAAGAAATGCTTGGCATTTAAAATTGGGACCATCTAGGGACACAATTCTTGCTGTGTTCACCTAGTCAAGTCCTGAGGGTGCTAGCCATGTCTTTTGGGGGTTAAACTCCCCAGAAATATGTTTTGAAATTTTTGTAAAGAGTAGGGTAAATGTATTTTAACATACAAACTAAAGTGCATAATTGACTCCATTTAAACTTATAAATGAGGGGTAGGGGGCATCATAAAAACAGGGACCCACATATAGAGAGCCCAAACAACCCAAAATAAATTTCCTTTTCCTAAATGCTAGATGTCTGACCAATAAAAGGTGAACTCCGACTAGTCTGGCATGATTTGGACATCCACATCTGTGCCATAACTGAAACTTGGTGGAAACAAGAGGATATGTAGGACAAAAATATTCCAGGGTGCACCTTATATAATAAGGATAGGACACAGTCTGGGAGGGGTGTGGGATTGTATATCGCTGATGACATCATATCAGAATATAAGACACCTCTAAATGGAGAATAGTGAAGTACTGTGGGTAGAAATCTCCCTGCACAATGCTACTAAAATCAATATAGGTTTAATATACAGAAGACCCTCAATTGCCCCATTGGAGGATTCATACTGATAGACTTTATTAAACAGTTGGCACAAATGAAAATGTTATACTTCTGTGTGATTTAAATCTCCCTGGAATAAACTGGGAAAAACTACAAGTCAATACTGCCACTGAGTTAGAATACTTAGAAGTGTTTAACTTGGTTGGGCTGGATCAGTTCATGTCAGGTAACACCAGGCGCAACCATATCCTGGACTTGGTCCTAAGTAACATGGGTGATTTGATCCAAAATTGTACAGTTTTGCCTCCTTTGGGAGCAAATGACCACCAGATGGTTAGTTTTAATTATATGGGATTAATCGACAAAAACACTGGTAAACATTAATTTACAAGTCTGACAAGGCTGATTTTGAGGTACGAGAAGAGACTTAACTTATTGGAATTGGGAAAAGAATTTGCAGTGCATCAATAGTAAGTATGTGGGAAAATTAACCACCAAATTAAATAGCTTGGTTCAGATGTATGTGCCCACGATAAGTAAATATAATGTGGCAAAAAAATCTCTCCTCCATGGATGACTTCTTCAGTCAAGAAAGCAATTAAAAAAAACACAAGAGTTTTAGAATGGCCAAACTAAGTGGTGATGAATAAAGCTGGGATATTTACAAAAACTGTCAAAGGGCCACAAAAAAGAGGCTTGAGCATGCTAAAAGAAATGATCAGCTCAAATTAGCAACAAAGGTTAAGGACAACTACAAGTCCTTCTACTCATATACTAATAATAAAAAGGGAACTAATAGAACAATAACAATAAAACCTTTTGGAATTCTATGGGAAGGTCAACAAAGCTTTGGACAAAGGTAGATCTGTGGATGTTATCTTTTTGGAATTCGCCAAAGTTTTTGACAAAGTTCCGCATGACAAATTGGTTGATGCCCTAATTAAGTTGGGTATACCCTGAAATATCACCCATTGGATTGAGTCATGAGCTAGTAGAAAGCAGAGGGTCTGCATCAAGGGGATATTCAAATTGGGTGAATGTGACTAGTGGGGTTCCACAGGGCTCAGTTTTGAGTCCATGTCTTTTTAATTTGTATATTGGGTCCATGATCCCCTACCAGACATATGGCTTTCAAAATTTGCTGATGATACCCATATTGGCCATGTGGTAGAAAATAGAGAGGATGCCGATACTCTGCAAGCTGCCCTAGAAAACTTGGAAGCCTGAGCCCAGGAACAAGGGCCAGTATTCAACATCGATAAATGCACTGTGATGCATATAGGAAACAATAAGCAATATCAATATAGTTTGGGAGTAAGTTATTAAAGGTAGTAAATGAAAAAGAGATTTAAGAATAAAATCAGCAATGATCTTAGTTTTAGGCCACATCAATCAATCAATCAATCAATCAATCAAAATCTTTATTTGTCCAGGTGGGCACCATTGAGCAAGGCTCATTTGCAAGGTGGACCTGGTCATGAATACATCAAAGTACAATACAGAAGCAGGTATACAAAAAGCAATAATATACAAGGAGGAAAAAGTATATAAAGTGTATACAGTACAGTACAAGGTTGAAATAAATAAAAAAAACAGCATTATTTTACAATTGAAGAAGTCAGTAGATGTACAATCAACCATATGCTTACTGGGGTTATAAGCAGAGATCTTTTGAGTAAGGCAGCTGGCAACTACACATATAGGGGAAAGAGGCCATGTATGGGGTAGCAGGTTAGAGAAGTAAAGAAGAGGAGGGATATATTACCAATGACTTGGGGAAAAATTGGGCTAAAATCACAGAAAGTGACAATGGCTGTCATGTACTTGTTTATTATGATAATGACGGAGGAGGGGTAGATAATTGGGACACTAATATGGATGGGGTGGGGCTTTAGCCAGGCTGGAGTGGACAAGAAAAGGTGGGAGCAGCAGGAAGAGTTAATAGGGAAAGAGTGAGAGCCAGGGGTAGAAACATGGCGAGCGTCAGGATGGAAAGGGGGAGTTGCGGAATTAGTGGGCTAGCGGTGAGGAAAACATTTGCAAGGTGCTTTCATGTAGCGATCGTAGAGCACTTTGAAGATATTCAGGCTAACAGGGCAGCTCAGCTTCAAGTTCCTTTGTAAACCATTCCACAATGTGGGTAAAGAGAAGCTTAGAGCAGCTTTGCCGAAATGAGTGTTGACCCTTGGAACTTGGAGGGCAATTAGGGAATAGTTCCTTAGAGAGTAGGTGCCTAACACACTCCGGGGAATACAGTCTGAGACATGAGGGGAGCTTGTTGGTCACCACTCTGAAGGCCCATAGGGCAGCATTTCTATTCCTCCTATAGTGAAGGGAAGTCCAGCCTAACGATGAGTAGGGGGAGCAGTGGTATGCAGAAAGTGGAAGGCCAATAATGAACCTGATAGCTCTGTGGTAGAGGGTGTCCTACTTAGCCAGTGCAGAGGCAGTGCAGTGGCTGTAGAGCAGATCCACGTAATCTATTAAAGATAGGAAGGTAGCTTGAACCAGTTGAATCTTGGCCTCCTTTGTGACCAGGTGGTTAATTCTGTAGAATAATCCTAATCTTTGCCTTAGTTTCTTCTGTAGTTCTTCGAGATGGTCAGCGAAGGAAAGTTTATGATTGAGCCAAACTCCTAGATATTTGAATTTAGCTACATACTCTAGTGTTTCTCCAAAAACAGTGGTAATTTGTGGGATAGCCCCCGCAGGAATTGCCGCATGCAAGGAGGGAGAAGAGCATAGCTTTTGCCTTTTTGCATTGAGCAAAACTTTTTGTTTATGAGCTGGTATTGTAGAAGGTTAAATTCAGCTTGAAGGTCTTCACAGCTGCTTCCAGCATGGGGCGACTCAAGTACAGTACAGTGTCATCCGTGAATAAGTGGATGTTGGCTTTTTGATGGGGTCATTGATGTTGTTAATGTAGACTGCAAAAGGAGGGGACCAGGATAGAGCCCTGGGGCACACCCTCAGCATAGGTTTTAATGGAGAAAGATCACCTTTAGCTTTAACCTGCTGTTTCCGTTCTAGAGGTAGTCTGCAAATCAGCACATTGATTTATGGTCCAGGCCTAAGGTGCATAGGGAGGAAAGAAGCAGGCTGTGATTGACTGTGTTGAATGCCTTACTAAGATCCAAGAAAACAGCACAGACATGCTTCTTGTTGTCAAGGTCTAGGAGCTAATCATTGGTCACCTTAGGTAGGGCTGTTATGGTGCTGTGCTTTGCTCTGAATCCAGACTAAACTGGGTTTAATAGGCTTCTGGATTCTAAGTATACCCCTAGCTGGCCACACACTACGTTTTCTAGTAATTTAGACAGGATGGGGAGGATGGAGATCGATATATAATTATTTAGATCTCAGGGGTCACCTGCTTTTAACAGAGGGATGACATGGGCTATTTTCCTTTGAGGCGGAAGGCTACCCTGGGAGAGTGACATGTTGAATAGGTAGGTGATTGTCACTGCAAGCACATAGTAGGCACATTTCAGATAGTATGGCTCTAAGAGTCAGAGCCTGCTCCTTCCTGGTGTCCAGTTGCAGCAGTAGGTCTTCCACCTCTTTTAGAGAGATTACAACAACCATTGCAACCAGGCTATAAAAAGCCAGCAGTATCGATATTCTGTATTCATAAACATATAAAAAGTAGGAACAGAGGTACTCCTTCCATTATATACCTCTTTGGTGCGACCACATATGGAATTCTGTGTGCAGTTCTGGGCACCTGGGGAAAGGGTGACATAAAATCCTTGGAAAGAGTATGAGGTTCCATCTGCCTAGATGGGTGGTAGATCAGGTGGATGTTAAAGGTCCCATGGCACATACCAAAAAGAGTAGGGGAGATTTTATTGCAAAAACACATACAACTGCTCCTGTGGTTTACATATTACACATCAGTGAATCCACAATTAATTTGCAATTTCACCACAACATTCCAAACATCATTCACATTTCCCTTTATATGTCTTACTACCCTTCACCCTTCTTTCTAAATAACACTGTTCATTTATATTTAACCCTTAGGCTGCTAAAAGATTTGGAACATGTAGGTTTTTAGGACAATTATACCTGTCAATGGCAGCCTAAGGGTTAATAAAGTAATTAAATCATTTCCACCATTGTAACACCTTATGTGATGAATAATACAATACATCCTTACTATATACTCTCTGTAATTCCTGTTCTACTAAAATGCCCAGACTTTCATGCAACATTTTCCTTTCATATAAAACCCATTGACATCTAGCCTGCCATAGGTAGTAACAAATACAACAAAAGAAGACCAGCAATGTATCCTGATGAACATCTTGAAATCTTAAATCATATTTTCCCAATACTAATACCTCATAGGTCAGATGCTTGAACCACTTCATATTCCATTTTACCGTTAAGTAATCCCATAATGTCAAGGTATAGGAACACTCCCTAAAACATGCTCCATAGTTTCCATTTTGTTGATGCATTCCATATAGGGACAAATTCGTTCTTCTAGGACCTTATATTTTGCATTCCCCCTTAGGTTGATTCTGCTGTAAATGGTGAGCCATAAATGTTCAAACATTTTGGGGGGTATCCTGGGGTATGTAAGTTGTTTCAAAATTAATGGCCTGTCCACCAAGGGACAATTCCTAAAACTAGGTTCTAGGGGATATGTTATCTCCATAATTTCCTGATATAGCTGCTTGCTAGTGCCATTTTGAATGGATAATTTTGTGACAAACCATCTGTGTAATTTTTGTGCAGCTGGTTTAAAATAGCTTGGAATATGTATGTGCTGATTTAATTTTGGAGCCACTCCATTCCATACTTGAAAATATCATCCTAAAGTCAACCTTAGTCATGCATTTTGGATTTCCCCCTGTACAAGTAAGCCCACTCATAACTGTCTGTGAGGAAAATAATACATGCAAAAGACCACCGGATCAACCATTCCTAAACCACCCTCTGATTTCCCCATAAGTAAAACATCTCTTTACTGGGTTTAATTTATTACCCCACAACATTTGAAAAACAAAGTATATAGCTTGGTATCCTGTTGTGTAGGTCATGAAAAGATCATTACCACATATTGCAGTGTAGGTATTATGAATTGTTTAAGAATTCTGATCCTTTTAAGTTTGGATACCTTCCAGTGTCTCCATCTTTGAATTTTTAAATCTATTTTGAATATTGATTTACTCCAGTTATCCTCTGAAAGATTCTGTGATCTATATATTATTCCTAGTATCTCTATTGGCTCCCTTGAAATCTTTATGCCTCCCACATCCATTGATGCCAAATGCCCTCCACTAAAATTAAACCCTTGCTCTTATTGTAGTTCAATTTGGAGTTGGAGACTTTCCCATATTTTATGATTTCCTGTAAAAAACTGTATCTGGTCATGGTTTTCAAAAACAACAGATGACATCTGCATATGCCTGCACATGCAGATTATATTAAATGCCAGGACCAGACAGACCCTTCCATTTTGGATGCTTAGTCAAAATTTGCAATAGTGGGTCCAGTGAAAAAAACATATAGGAGGGGGCTTAAAAAGGGCATACCTGCCTGGCTTTCAATGGGACCTCAAACCCCGATCCAACATGACCTTTAATAAAAGACTTAACAGAAAAGGATGAATACAGACAATTCAGTTGATCTATTAGTTTTACTGGAACGTGGTACAATTCCAGGACTGCATATAAAAAGGGGTGATACACTCTATCGAAAGCCTTTTCCTGGTCTGCTGACACCAAACAGCCAGTAACCCCTGATAAATTCAGATGCTCTGTTGCGTCTCTAATAATCATTAATGCATGTTGTATTTTCCTATCTGGAAGCCCGCAAAACTGCTGTGGTGAGATGACTAAAGAAGCATAATACTTCATACGATTGTTTAAAATATGAGCTAAAATTTTATAGTCTGTATTTAGTAACACTATAGGTCTCCAGTTTGAAATATTAGATCTGTCCCCTTTTTTACAGAGATAGATGAGCAAGCCTTCTATAAAAAAAGAAGAAATAGTATTTGTGGAAAAAAAATAAGAGTATACTTTTTCTAAACAAATAGCTAAATCCTGATTAAAGGTTTTGTAAAACTTGTTTGGAATGCCATCCATTAAAGGTTTTGTAAAACTTGTTCGGAATGCCATCCAAACCTTGTGCAGTTTCATTTTTCAGGGCTCTTATAGCTAATTCTATTTTTTGTACCAATATTGGAGCCTGCAATTTGTTAATTTCTTCTGGGAATGTTGGGATGCTTACCTCCTCCAAAAAGTCCTGTATCTCTTGTTTTTTAATTGGTTGTTCAGGCTCTAATGATTCATAATGTTGTTTTATCAGATCCTCAATCCCCTCTGTTAAACTGACTTTGAGCCCATTTGAGGAAACTAAAAAGTCAAAGGTCATGCCTTCCTTGATCTGTTTGCATGCCTCATAAGTGTCCCCAGTAGGGGATTTCTGTGTCCCACTGTACAGCATTGCCTGGATTGTTTTAGCTCTATCATATTGGTAGAGTTTCATAGCCTCTTTAATTTCATTAATTTGTGGTGAATAATCATGATTTGAGGGATTTGCTAGAGTGTATAATTTCTGCAATTGTCTTCTTCAAGACAGAAATTAAAAAAAAATTCTCATTCCCTATTTTCCTCCCATAATTTTTAAACCAAGTTGCAATATTCTTCTTTGTGTCAGCCCACCATTCCCCTATATTGGGGTACAAAAATGCCGTCGATAGTCTGGCTGTGAAAAGGTTACCCATATTCCATTGTACTGTGGGCTTTCCCAACACGGAGGTGTTAAGTTTCCACCTACCACCACCTTTAGGAGTGCCAGCCAAATGATCTAGTTGTAATCTTCAAAAGAGATGATCAGAAAATTCCACCGGATCTATACATAAAACCCCTTTGGGTAAATTGGGCTAAAGAAAAATATAATCTATAGTTGTTTTGAAGGAGTTCCTCATGTATGTGAATTTAGGGCCTTCTTTATGATAGGTATGGCTATCTATCAAATCTGCTGTCTCTATTATCTGTGTTAATGCATTAGAGTCACAGTAAATTTTCTTACCATCATCTCTTTTCCTTTTTTCCCTTTAAAAATACTACAGTTAAAATCCCCGCGGAAGAAAACCTTAGACGTTGTCACTAAATAAGGTTGAATTAATTTCATCTGGCTGACCTATTCTGGTTTAATCTGTGAATTATAAATGTTTATGAATCTGTAATCAATTCCCCCCCAGAGCCCATCTAAAATTAAGACTCTGCCTGGGACTAAGTCC
This sequence comes from Neoceratodus forsteri, assembly GCA_016271365.2. Taxonomy (NCBI): domain Eukaryota; kingdom Metazoa; phylum Chordata; order Ceratodontiformes; family Ceratodontidae; genus Neoceratodus; species Neoceratodus forsteri. The sequence continues at coordinate 585,596,972 of CM028137.1, read as the reverse complement.
ACAAATTTCTGTAATGTAAAGGTATATGAATTAAACAAATTTCCCACCCCGTCAGTCTTATCCATTCTGAATGACCAATAGGAGGGTCCCCGTACCCATTCCTTTTTAAACATTCACACTTGTTCATCAGAATTCATCCAGGTTTCCTGTAAAAAACAGATATCCAAACATTTCTCTCTGTACATAGTGAAATGCAGCTTGCCTTTTAATCGTGTTCAACAAACTATGTACATTTACCAACCCTATTTTATAGCCAGCCAGTTAAACAGAAAAGGAGGCCTGTACTATGGTGACTAATTTTCTTTCTTTTCAATGAAAACATCTGACTGTATCACAATTCGTATTGAAATGTGATAAGGACCCATAGCAGTAGCAGCTCTTCAGCTGCCCAGCATAAAAAAGAGTTCCTCTGTCCTGAACTAAAAAAAAATGAGCTCAGTAGATGTTGTAACTGCTGGTCAGTTTGATTCAACCGAATCCGGAAAGTCCATCCCCAGTCCAGAAGCCATTATCACCCATTACGGAACATGGATGGTCAAAGATAGTACAACATTTTTCCAGCCAGAAAATGATGTCCTTAATATCTGCCCCTTCATTTCTCAATAATAAGGTGATTGTTTTAATGGTAGGTTTAGTAATCAGTATTGCTATAAATTCTTTCCATTCCACAGTATCTTTCACCCTATAATATAGTCTCCAAAATTTGTCCAGTAAGGCCGTGGTGCAGAAACTAATATCATACAAATGATCTCCGGGTTCATGAATAAACGCATATACCTCTGCAGGGGAAAACCCCATAGAATCCATCAGAAGCCTTTTACCCTCCCAAAGTCTGTCTGGGAAATAGGAGCCAAACCTTTATATTTAAACCTAACTAAAAATTTTCATTTAGCAGCCGTCACTGACGTATGAGATAAGCCCACAAAAGTTGTAGGGCGTCTGTTACCTGAACCCATGTCCAAGTCTTCAAACCTTTGGTCATTTCTTTTTTTTGTAAAGAAATTGTTCTTTTTTGTAAAGCTAGAATGGCATGAAAGCTCCCCACTGTTTCTCTCCTCATCTATCAATCCAATTTAGGCCATTCAGTGTTACACTGCCATTGTTTAAAGTGATTTACCTGCTCTGAATGCACTGTGATTACATCCTCTTTAGAATTAATTCTCTGTGAAAGGCTGAAGAGTTTTAAGTTGACCTTTAATGCACTCCTTAATATCCTAAACTACAGCCTATTCCTTTTATTATTAATTCTGAGTGTAAAACTGTAGAGTCTTAAGATTATTAGACCTGTACTGCACTGTCTATTATTCTAAGTGAAGAGCTGAACCTTTTAGAATTAATTTCTGTGTAAAGCTGTAGTTTTAAATTGACCAGACTTTTCAGTGTACTGCCTAGTATTCTAAATTTAAAGCCCAATCCTTGCCTCTCACTTTGCCACCTGTCTGCCCTCTAACCCACTTACGTCTCCCTCAGTTTCTATTAACCACTTTGTAGTTTAGCCTCCTCCTTCCAAATAATAGTGACCACCCTGTTTCTTTGTTTGAGTTAACCACACCTCCCCAGCCTGCCCCTACTTAATCCAGTTCTTTCCCCCCCCCTCAGGTGTGTCAAGCCCACCTGGGGCTCACATCTTGCCACCAGAGGAAAAGCTACAAGCCTGTCCTGGGAAGCAACCCACGATTCTGCTACTGCAAATTAGCAGACCCTGAGGCTTTCTTCCCTGTTGAATCTGCCTCCGGGATCCTCCAACTCCAGTTTGTTGCAGATCCCAGAAATCTACAGAAACAGACAGAAGCGTATACTCCCTCGGTATGTTGGTATTTGATGCCTTTGGACATTCTGAATTTTCAGCGCCAACACTCTGATTGGAGGATCTCAGCCTCACTGACTTCTTCCTGCTGGTCTCCATTTTACCTTGCTTCATTAGATACATTTATCAGTGCTGCTGACCCTGGGTCTATCCTTTTTTGTAAAGCAAGAATTTCATTTCTTTTTTGAGTCTTCTTTCTCATTTGAAAATTATACTACATAGCCACTAGAGGGCTACAACAGCTGTCTTTTCTGTTAAAGAGGAAACTCATTATATTTTCTACTTCCTCTTCTGCTCTAGTGGACCTGGGATACCTCTATTTCTGAGGACCATCCTCGGGTTTTTCTGCCTGTTTCTCAGGCCGAACCATGCTCATCCACTAAGGCTGCAAGATTCTGAACACCTGTCCCCACTCCCATTCTGTACTGGTGTAGTAGGGCCAGAAAGAGAAATGAAAGCTACAGACCAATCTTGCCACACTGGATTCCAACCTTGAACCACCTCACTGGCTCAGCTGCAAAGAGTTGCTCCACAGGTACATTCTGCACCAAAACCGCCTCTCAGCCAACAAAAGGATTTTGAACTTATGACACCTGATTGCCGATTTGTCTAGGCTTCTAGTGACTTTTACTGCCAGCTGCTGTGGCATTTAGATCTACCATGGGAAGTTACAGCTGGTTCCTCAGTGTGTCACTAGCTTTAATAGTGCCTGCTCAATTCTTCAGAACCCCATCCCTGCCTAAAGTGGAATGACCCTGCACTTCTCCCTGTCCTGCATGCAACAGCTCCTTTCAGATAGTCATTCTGGACTATTGGGCTTTTCAGCAGTCTCTGCCGGAAAGTGGGACATCTCCCGAGCTGCCTCTGCAGATTACTCCCCTATCCAGACTCAAGACTTCCCTACTCATGGCAAATTCCTGCCAGGACACTAGTGGCTGTAACACTAGGCCATTATAACACCAGGAGTGAGTACAGGCCTACCCATCAACACTGTCTCCCCTATCACCCAAAAAATAGTGTTTACAAATTACGGATCGCTGCCTTAAAAAGAATCCTGCTTCTTTTACTATTGTGCTTAGGCAATGTCGAACTCAACCCAGGACCATTAGACACCCTTGCTTCTACATCAGGCCTGGCAGGTATCAAAGGAATGTATTTTATGTATCTTAATGCCTGTAGTTTGCTGAAAAAGTTCACCCTTATCCAGGCTTGGGTGAGCCACACCCTACCTGATGTCCTAGTGATCCCTGAGACCTGGCTTAGGCCAGCCACCCCAGACAATGAAATCAATATCCCAAATGATTTACTCTTCCGAGTGGATAGGCAATCAAGAGGTGGGGTGGCAATTTATGTAAGGGACAAATACTCAGCCACATGCATAGATGCATCATCCTCCCCCAAAGAATTTGAGTGCTTGACCTTAAAGCTCAAACTTTCTCCTTCCAGTGCACTCTGTGTAATAGGCTGCTACAGGCTCCCTCCAGCTGAGCTTCATCTCCTGTCTCACCTCAGTTCCATACTGGGGCTCAGTTCCTTGAAACCATTATTCTTGTTGACCTGAACTATGATTGGCTATCAAGTGCATCAGCTCCTTGAAATCCTTTTGTGACACTCTAGGGCTGGTGCAACTCATTGCAAACCTACTCACCCAAATAAAGAACCTTAACAACAGTCCCTCTTAGATGTAATTTTGGTTCACAAGCTACATCTGTTCTCTCATGTCGAACATTTTTCTCAGACATTAGCGATCATTGTATATCACCACCATTAGATCTGTATACAACCCACGTGTTTGTGGCAAAGTTCTCTATCAAGAGGTGCAATGCAACTTGATTTGTTTGCATATGTCCATGACTTGAAACATTCATCTGATGGCAGGAATTCTTCCTAGCCAAAGCGGTTAACAGGGCATATACTATTTTTTACAATATTTTAAGTGAGGCTTTAAATAAGCATGCACCCTTGGTTAAGGTGCAGGTCAGGAGCAGCACCTGCCCTTGGTTCTCACCTGAGCTCAAAACTTCCCTTTTAGAAAGGGATACTTTATGAAAAAAAGTTTGAAGAAGCAAGAATGACTCGGATTGGTGTCTTTTTAAGAGAGCATGTAACAAGTGCACCAAGTTGGTCAGAGCAGCCAAGGCCACCTACTATCATTTGTGGGCTAGCATCTGCCTCAAGAAATCCTTCAAAGCTCTGTAAAACATTAAAAGACATGTCTGGACACATACCTGGTAATTCCATTCCAGCAAAATTTAAGTCCAGTGGCAGCGTCATCTCTAACCAATCTGAGATATTGGACGCCCTCAATAACCATTTTGCAATGGCAGGGCTAGCATTTAATACTTCCCCTGCCAATGACCTCCGCACAGCTCAGGACCCACCAACCCATGAGTCCCCCCTACTGAGGAGGCCTTCTCCCTCCTTCCTGTCTTTCTAAAAGAGGTGTAAGACCTACTGCTGCAACTGGACACCAGGAAGTGAGCAGGCTCCGACCTCATAGAGCCATACTATCTGAAATGTGCCTACCATGTGTTTGCAGTGCCAATCACCAACCTATTTAACATGTCACTTTCCCAGGGTAGCAACCCCCTCAATGGAAAATAGCCCATGTCATCCCTCTACTAAAAGCAGGTGACCCCTGCGATCTAAATAATTGCAGACCAATCTCCCTCCTCCCCATCCTGTCTAAATTACTAGAAAAAATAGTGTGTGGCCAGCTAGGGGTATACTTAGAATCCAGAAGCTCTATTAAACCTGGTTCAGTCTGATTCAGAGCAAAGCACAGCACCATAACAGCCCTAGCTAAGGCGACCATAATTGTCTCTAGACCTTGAAAAAGAAGCATGTCTCCTGCCGCTTTCTTGGATATTTTAGTAAGGCATTAGACTCAGTCGATCACAGCCTGCTTCTTTCCTCCCTAAGCACCTTAGGCCTGGACCATAAATCTATGTGCTGGTTTGCAGACTACCTCGGAGAACGGAAACAGCAGGTTAAAGCTGAAGGTGATTTTCTCCATTAAAACCTATGTTGAGGGGCGTGCCCCAGGGCTGTATCCTTGGTCCCTCCTCTTTGCAGTCTACATTAACAACATCAATGACTCCATCAAAAATCCAGCATCTACTTATTCATGACGACACTGTACTGTACTTGGGTCATCCCATGAAGTAGCCTGTGAGACCTCAAGCTGAATTTAACCTTCTACAATACCAGCTCATAAATAAAAGCTTTTGCTCAATGCGAAAAAAGACAAAAGCCATACTTATCCCTCCTTGCATGTGGCAATTCCTGCTGGAGGGGGGGCTACCCCACAAATTACCACTGTTCTTGGAGAAACACTAGAGTATGCAGCTAAATTCAAATATTTAGGAGTTTGGCTTGATCATAAACTTTCCTTCACCGACCATCTCGAAGAACTACAGAAGAAACTAAGGCAAGGATTAGGATTATTCTACAGAATTAACCACCTGCTCACAAAGGAGGCCAAAATTCAACTGGTTCAAGCTACCTTCCTATCTTTAATAGATTACGTGGACCTACTCTACACTGACTGCACTGCCTCTGCACTAGCTAAGTTGGACACCCTCTACCACAGAGCTATTAGGTTCATTACTGGCTCCTTTCCCACACACCACTGCTCCCTGTACTCATCATTAGGCTGGACTTCCTTCACTATAGGAGGAATGAAATGCTGCCCTATGGGCCTTCACAGCGGTGACCAACAAGCTCCCCTCATATGTCTCAGATGTATTCTCTGGGTGTGTTGAGCACCCTCCGCTCTAAGGAGCTATTCCTAATTGCCATCCAAGTTCCAAGGGTCAACACTCATTTGGGAAAGCTGATCTAAGCTTCTTTTTACCCACATTGTGGAATGGTTTACAAAGGAACTTGAAGCAGAGCTGCCCTGTTAGCCTGAATATCTTCAAAGGCTCTCGATTGCTACATGAAAGCACCTTGCAAATTTTTCCTCACCATTAGCCCATTAATCTCGCAACTCCCTTTCCATCCTGATGCTCACTCATGTTTCTACCCCTGGCTCTCACTCTTTCCCTATTAACTCTTCCTGCTGCACCTTCCCTTTCCTGTCCACTCCAGCCTGGCTAAAGTCCCACCCCATCCATAGTAATGTCCCAATTATCTACCCCTCCTCCATCATTATCATAATAAACAAGTACATGACAGCCAACGTCACTTTCTGTGGTTTTAGCCCAATTTTTCCCCCAGTTGTCGGTAATATATCCCTCCTCTTCTTTACCTCTCTAACCTGCCATGTCATACATGGCCTCTTTCCCTTATATGTGTAGTTGCTGGCTGCCTCACTCAAAAGATCTCTGCTTATAACCCCTGTATGCCTATGGTTCATTGTACATCTGCTGACGTCTTCAATTGTAAAATAATGCTGTTTTTTTTTCATTTATTTCAACCTTATACTGTACTGTATACACTTTTTCTTCCTTGTATATTATTGATGTTTGTATACCTGTTTCTGTACTGTAATTTGATGTATTCATGACCAGATCCACCTTGCAAATGAGCCTTGCTCAATGGTACCCGCCTGAATAAATAAAGATTTTGATTGATTGACTGACTTGCATTTCCCTGCAACATACATATAGTTCCCTGATCATCTCCTTCAACTCGTGCACCATCCATAGTAACCGTCAGGTTTGAAACACTCGGTAGAGAAATACTAGGCGCCATTATATCCGAGTCAGACACCCTCAACTCGGTGTCTGATGCAATTACTAGCCCATCTATCTCAGTCTCCTCCAGCACAACAGCATGGGAATCTAATATGATTTTACCAGGTACAGTGGATATCTCACTGGCATCCTGTAAATCATGTGAAGACATTGTTTGTTCAATCACTGAATCGGGGGAACCAAGTATGGGAATCGCAATGCCAGGGAGCCACCGCCAATTTGTAAATATCCAACCCATTCCATAGAATGCCCCACCCGGAGTCCAATCTGAGGGAGTGCCACTAAAGGTAGTGTCGTTTGACATAGTGCCAGTACTAAGTTTCTCCAGTAAACTTTCTGAAACAGTCCCCAGTAATGACTCCAAACCCACACCTCCAGGCAAAAGCTTACTCGTTTCTTGTAGAGGACTTGCCATAGACCTCTTTCTTTTTTTTCCTCTTCCTCCAACTTTGATTTACCGTTTAAAAACTCCTGTTCAGCTGCCAATAACATCATCAGTAATTGCTACTTTTTTTGTCCAGTTCTGCTTGCAACAATACCTCATCAGCCGTCATTTCATAGAAACATAGAAACATAGAATTTGACGGCAGATAAGGACCGCTTGACCCACCCAGTCTGCCCATTTCCCTACCTGATGGATAAGCTGCAGATCCTAGTCAATCAGCAGCCTACTTCTTCCGACCCCCAACCCCTAGAATTGCCTTATGACTGTCCCATGCATGCTTGAATTCCACCACTGTTTTGACTCCACAACCTCCTCTGGAAGGCCGTTCCATACATCCACAACCCTCTCTGTGAAAAATACTTCCTTAAATTACCTCTGAGCCGCCCCCCTTCTATCTTCAAATTGTGCCCCCTTGTTCTTGCACACCTCTTTTTTTGAAAGATGCTACCCTCTTAGACTTTGTTGATTCCTTGAGGTACTTGAAAGTTTCTATCATGTTTCCCCTCTCCTCCTTTCCTCGAGGCTATACATATTAAGCTCCTTAAGTCTGTCTTCATATGTCTTCTGGTGCAGATCCTGCACCATTTTAGTGCCTCCTCTGGACAGCTTCCATCCTGTCTATGTCTTTGCGGAGATTGGGTCTCCAGAACTGCACACAATACTCCAGATGGGGTCTCACCAGCTGTCTGTACAGAGGGAATAACTTCCTGTTTTCTACTGGTGATGCCTCTCCCTATGCATCCCAGTATCCCCCAGCCCTCCTTGCTGCCCTCTCACATTGCTTGCCCACCTTAGGTCATCTGATATGACTACCCCAGGTCCCTTTCCATTTCTGTTTTTGTTAGTATCTAGAGCCCCATTGTGTACTCTTTCCTGGGTTTTTGTTTCCCAGGTGCATTACGTGTACTTCTTAGTATTGAATCTAAGCTGCCATACATTTGACCATTCCTCTAACCTTGCCAAGTCCCTTCTCATCCTTTCCACTCACCTTGTGCATCAACTCTGTTGCAGATCTTTGTGTCATCTGCAAAGAGACATACTTTTCCTTCCAGTCCCTCTGCAATGTTGCTTATAAAGACATTGAGAGGACGGTCTAATACTGAACCCTGCAGTACCCACTACTAACCCCTTTTCCAGAGTGGACTCTATTTACTATTACTCTCTGTGTCCTATTCTCCAGCCAATTCTTTACCCAGGCTGTCATCATGGGACCCACTCCCAGGCTGGCTAACTTGTATATTAATCTTTTGTGTGGGACTGTGTCAAATGCCTTGCTAAAGTCTAGGTAGGCCATGTCCACAGCCCCTCCCTGATCAACTACTTTGGTCACCCAGTCAAAGAAATCTATCAGCTTTGTCTGGCATGACCTTCCTGCTGTGAATCCATGCTGCCTTGGGTCCTGTGCCCCTCTGGCCTCTAGATATTCAACAGTTCTTTCCTTCAGAAGTGATTCCATCATTTTCCCTACCACTGAGGTTAAACTAACAGGTCTGTAGTTTCCTGCTTCTGCCTTGCTCCCACTTTTCTGAAGGGGAATCACATCTGTCCTCCTCCAGTCCTCGGGTACCACCTCATCCTCCCATGATTTGTTAAAGAGGGTAGTCAGTGGTGTCACTAGTTCTACCCTTAGTTCTTTTAAATTCTGGGATGAATCCCATCAGGCCCCATTGCTTTGTCCACCTTCAGTTTTAAGAGTTCTTTCAGAACCCTTTCTTCTGTAAATGGGCTGGTATCAACTTCTGTATCCAGAGTGTTTCTAGTGTTTGTTTTAGGTACTCCCTCTTCCTCTGTAAATACTGAGCAAAAATATTTGTTTAGAATCTCTGAATCTCTGCCTTTTCACAGTCACCCTCTGCCCACCCTCCCTCCCTCCCTTTATTAAGCCTCACTATCCCTCCTTGGTATTCCTTCGCTCCCTGATGTACCTATAAAGGTTTTATCCTCCTTCTTAACTGAGTTGGCTATCTTTTCTCAGTTTGGGCCTTTGCTGTTCTGACTGCCTTCCCAGCTTCCTTTTGCTTTAACTGATATAGTTCTCTGTCCTGTTCCTTCTGTGATTCCTTGTACTTCCTGAATGCTTTCTTTTCTCTTGAACCTTCACTGCCACTTCCTTTGAGAACCATAGTGGTTTCTTACCTCATTTTGTTTTGTTTATTTGCTTTACACAAAGGCTTGTTACCTCTGTGATGGCAGTTTTTATTATTCCCCATTGTTCTTCCACCCCTCCTTCCTGCCCATTTGCAAGTGCATTCCTTAGGCATTCACCCATTTTGACAAAGTCAGCCCTCCTAAAATACAGTACCTTTGTCTTTGCATGGCCTGACTCTATTGCTGTGTTTATTGTGAACCATACTGTTCGATGGTCGCTAGTTCCCAGATGGCTACCCACTTCTACATCTGTGATCCTCTCTTCATCTCCATTTGAGAGAACCAGGTCTAAGATTACTCCCTCTCGAGTGGGCTCCAATACTAGTTGTCTAAGGCATGCCCCCTATAAGGCATCTAGAATAACCCTACTCTTAGAAGTGGCTGCTGCAACTGCACTCCAGTTAACATCTGGCATATTCAGATCACCCATCAGCAATATCTCCCCTTTTTCTGCCATTCTAAGTATACTTTCTATCATTTCCTTGTCCATTTCCTCCCCCTGAGAAGGGGGTCTGTATACAACCCCTGTGCAGATTGTGGTGCCATTGCCAGTCTCCAAATTTACCCACAGTGCTTCTTCTCCTCCTTGTTTACCCTTTTGTTCTGTTGCTTTGATTTCTTCCCTTATGTAAAGAGCTACTCCTCCTCCTCTTTTACTCTCCCTGTCCCTCCTGTAGATAGTGTATCCTGGTATGTTTACTTCCAGTCATGGTTTTGTGTGTACCATGTTTCTGTGACTGCCACAATATCCAGATGTTCCTCCTTCATCAAGGCCACTAATTCAGGAAGCTTGTTACTTAGACTACGGGCATTGGTACTCATTGCTCTCCATTTTTTGATGGCTTTACCTTCTGTTGCAGCATCCCCCACTGGCCTTTCTACCTTGGTCTTTTTCTCATTTAGTACCCTGTTTTGTAGGGAGAGGCTGGGATTTTCCTGCTGCTTATCAGTGCCTCCCCCCCTTGACTAGTTTAAAACTTGCCAATGAAGCATTTAAACCGATTGCTCAAAAGACTTGTTCCCTTCCTGGACAGATGCAGACCATCCTGCCAGTATAGGCTGGTGTCCCTCCAGGTGGAACCCCAGTCCCCAATGAAGCCAAACCCCTGTGCTCCACACCATTTTTTCAACCATTCATTAAACTGCATGGTGCAAAGTACCCTCACCTCACTCATGCCATTGACACGTAGCACCTCTGAGAAGGATACTGTGTGTGCTACTTGTCTTAGGCCCCTCCCCAATTCTACAAAGTCCTTCTGCACTGCTCTAATCTCATGACGAGCCAAGTCATTTGTCCCTAGGTGGACAATGACATCCAGCTCAGACTCCCGGGCAGCTGTTCTCGTGATCCTGAGGATGCGGTTCCTGTCCCTCCATGCCATGGCATCAGGCTGGCACCTTACTTCAGTTTTCCTGCTCCCCAGTTCTATCCCCCACAATTGAGTCCACCACCAGGAGTTGCTTCTTTCCTTGTGGTGTCCTCTGTCTCCTTCCTGTGGGCCTCCCTTGTGACAGCTGTCCTCAGCCTCCTTAGTCTCCTCTGCAGGTGCATCCATAGGGGAGCTATGCTCCCCCAGAATGGTGTATGGATTGTGGAGTGGAACAACTGACTGGTTGTGCCTCTGTCCCACCATCCTCTCCCTTCCTGAGCCCACTGTGGTCCAACTGTTGTGTTTTATTCGCAACCTCTGAGGTAGTGGTGGTGGCTCTGGTGCTCCCTGGATGGGGGAGGTTCCCTTCCTACCATCCAGTGTGGCCTGGGAAGGTTCCCTTACTACTTTCCAGCATGGCCTGAAGATGGGCAACTTCCTTCCTCAGGGCAGAGAGTTGTCTGCAAATAGGGCAGCATCTCAGCCTCCAGAAAGACTCCCGGAAGACTGCTGCCCCACAGCCATTACATTGTACTACTCCCCACATGTTTATCTACTTTTTTCTTTTTATGTTGTGTGTGTGTGTGTGTGTGTGTGTGTGTGTGTGTGTATGATTGGTTTGTTATATAGAAATATATATATTATACAATGTGTATGCTTATATTGTCAGTGCAGTGTGCTAGAAAGGATATGACAGTGATATGCACCTTGCACTCTTGAGGAAATGATGTCAGAACCCCAGGTATAAAGGAACTATTTCCAGGGGTGGGTGGGGTGAGGTGGGAAGGGGTTGGGCCTAAACTGTGCCTTCACAAAACAATCGGCTAAAAGCTCTTACCCAGCGCTGCAATGAGTGCCTTCCTGTCAGCAAGATGCCCTACACAACAATTTGACAGAGAAAATACCCTGCTAATCAAACAGAGAAAAATCCAGACATCCAAGTTAGACACATTTCATCCTCCAGAGCTACTTCAGAATCCAGCTTATCATTGTGGGGTTTCACATTAGTTATTAATCCTGTGTCCTGTGCAGTCACTTATTCATGAGCAGATCGGTTAGACTCCATCTCTCCAATAGCAGGTCCTACTCCATCCATGACCAGCCTTGGAATGAGGTCCTCCTGTCTTCCTGCAGAATTTCAGTGCCCCTGCATAAAGAGCTGGGAAATTTCCTCGTGTCCTGCCCAAATTTCCTCATTCACTAAAAATACCACCAACAGCTTAATCTGGTTCAATTTCAGTTGCTTATTATCTGTATCCCCTCCCCGGCACCCTGAAAAGGGAACTTTTAGGCCCAGTGAGCTTACCGGTCAACAAAATTCAACAAAACAAAACAGAAATCTTAGTTACAGACCTATGAGTTTGAATGAAGGAAACTATATGTGTCTTTTTCTTAAGTGGCTTAGATTTTTTTTGCCAGATTGTACATAATCAACTCTGGTGGATTTTCGAGCCAAACCATAAAAACCAGTGCGTTGTTTTACTAGAGGTGTAGGTTAAATTTTGCCCATGAAGTTCACATGAATTGCTAAAATTCATGCTTCACGAATTTCTGGAGTTTTCGAACACTTCAAAACTTCAACTCATGTGATTTGCACAAATCTTAAGGCAAAATTCACCTTATTTTAGCAAAGCGTGAATTTCATGGGTGGAGTATGAATTCTGTGAAATCTGCGAATTAACCTGAGGAGCTAATTTCACGGACTTCGCACACCTCTAGCTTTTGCTAGTCACGTGGAGTGCATAGTGTAGGGTTAATATCAGACCCATGTCCTTTAAAAACATTTCCTTAACTTACCCCTTCCTTTTTGCTCAAATAGGGGGGCTTAAAGAGACCTAATAGCCCCATCAGTGGACAATGTGGGGGCAAGTCACAGTCCAAATGGCAAATGAAGTTCCCTCCAGCACCCTATCAAGTTCCTAGTAATATCTTTTCTCTCCTTACAACTTCCCATTCTAGATGTGGACAGTCCTTCAGCAGCTCCTTAGTAAATACAGAGATTCCATAGTCATTTAAGCAAAAAAGAAGAAAAGCTGCACCGGGTTAAAGGCTGGTGCTTAATTCATAAATGTAGAACCAAACATAAAGGAAAAAAAAAGCACCCAGCTAGAGCAGAATAATATAATAAAACATTCATTTATTTAGATATGAAAGTGTGTAACATACTAGGCTGATAACCATAATGGTGAGGGGTGAAAAAAAACATCTTACGTTTTTCCAAGCAGAATGCCTGGCTTCATCAGAGATGATTCAATTAAGGTAACAAACACTTATATAAAGTGAAAAAACACATGCAAAATGTGAATACAATAAAAGGTAATACTAAAACAATTATACAATTACAGATGTCAATAGCATCAGCACATATTTCATGAGAAAAACATTTGTTTAGATCAAGTATTTGTAAATTGATCCAAAGTTACTATGGCAACTCTATTTGAGTAAATGACATCAATTTCACCTTACAGTATAATTAATCACTCATATAGTGACAACTAAAATAAGAGAAAGCATTTGAACATCACTCTTCAGTTATTTACAAATGTTTACCATCTACACTGCTTCTGAATATGCAGAGGAAAGTACAGTATATATATATATATTTATACAATATATGTAGACAGATAAATGGCAGTATAAAACATGATATCTCAGATGGCCAGTGAAGATAACATTGTTATCTTCATGTTCCTATACGTCATATGTTATCTCCATGCTCCTATACGCTATATCGAATTATTCAGTTGATCCTGTTACTAGAGACTATCTTTCCTTATTATGTAGCGACCGAAGGCTTATGAATATTGACGATTTGTTATTGGTGTGATTCAGGTACTATGAGCTGTCATTGTTTGTCATATTTTTTTCTTGTAAGAAAGCTGGACTGCACATAGAGTGCAATTGAGCTTGTGACAGATAATGGGCGCGAGCATCTGTTGCCTGGCAACAGACGCCTGCCATTTCATTTTACTGTTGAAAGTCACTGCTCGGTCACTGCTGCACCTATGTGCAGTTTGAAGCTTTCTTACAAAGAAATACACGTAATTACCAAACAAATGACGCTGAATTCTGACTTACTGACCCAGGCACCTCCTACAAAAGTTTGGTAATATACAAATAGTCAGGTGCATAGCGCTGTCACGCTTACACTTGTAGGGAAAGTGAAAGTACTAAGAGTGGCAGGATCAACCAGATAACCATTTAAAATAACTTTTTCACCAAAATAATACCAGGATCAACCAGATATTTTAGTAATTTAAATTGACAGGATCAACCAGATATTTCAAAACTCTATGTAATCTGTTATGTTGGGGGCATGTGGACCTCTGTTGGGGGAGCATGGCAGGATGAACCAGATAAGAATTTTTAAAACTAACCATAAATAGCAGGATCCACCAGATATTTTTAAACAATAAATGACATCTGCTGTTTTGCCAGCTTTTCTGTAAGTGGGGTTCTATTGCTAGGGCCATCACCTTAATATCACCCATTGCATTGAGGGGCATGTGGTGAGTTGTATTGCGGGGTGAGGCAAGCATACATTGTATAAGCAGAATATGACATGGCCCGACTGAAGATATCATATTTATCTTCCTCGAGGCCAGTGATATCGTGGTATCACTGGCCCTCGAGTGAAGATAATATGATATCTTCAGTCGGGCCATGTCATATCCCCCTATTTATATATATATATATATATATATATATATATATATATATATATATAAAATTATAAAATTCTCAATATAAACTTTCTGTAAGTACTCATCTAATCAAAACAAATCTAGATTCTAAAGTAGGTCAAAACCACATAATATAAAAAGGCTCTTAATGAGTAAATCAAGAAAAAGATATTTATAGAAAAGCAGCTACATCTATGTTATCATTAAGGCCCATGCCTTCCCTAGATCTCAAAACAAAAATCCAAAAACTTTCTCACTGACCTATCAACTGTTTTAAATTCCCTCCTCTAGAACCCACTATAACTTTTTCCAACTCCACAAATTTAATATTATGTGTTAGTCCAGGATCTCTGCAACTTTGGACATGCTGTACTATAGCATATGTCATGTCCATTTTAGCCAAAGCCCTAACATGTTCACTGATTCTCATCTTAAATTCTCTAACAGTTCTTCAAATATAAAAATACCCACAGGAGCGCTGTAATTTGTAAACCACCCCTGTGGTGTTACACAAAATAAGGTCATGAATCTTGAAAATCTGGTTAGTAACAGAATTTTGAAACTGATCAGTAACACATATATATTGACAACATTTACACCTGCCACATTTCTTGATACCACTAGATGGTGGTGTTTGCCACATAGTGTACACTTTTGTTCTAAAGGTAAACAAGACTTGACAATTTTATTGGCAGTACTTGAAGCCCTTTTGTAGACCATCTTGGGTCCATTGTCAACATGTTTTTCTCATATTTGGCTCTATTTGTAACATCCTCCAATTATTGGTCAATATCTCCTTTAGCTGATAGCTTTTAGTACTAAATCCTGTTACAAAACCAGTTTCTTGATATATAGTATCTTTATTTTTTGGCTTCTGTATTAGAGTGTCTTTCCTAGATATATCTGCTACTTTACTTACAGCTTTAGAAATAAGGGAATGGCTATATCCACATTGCTGAAACTTATTTATTTGTAAATCTCTCTGGACTTCATAATCCTGCATTGTAGAACAGTTTCTAAGGGTCCTAATCAACTGACCCCTAGGAATATTTTGAGACACAAGTATTTCTATCAGTAGGTTTGCTGAAAAGGGTAGTTCCTATATTCCCCCCACCCAGTCTGAACAACCTAAGGTCCAAAAAAGAAACTTCTTCACTACTGGCATGGGCCTTAAACTTAAGATTCATGTCTAAAGAATTAAGTCAAACAATAAATTCACTGAATTCATCAACAGTGCCCTTCCAGATGGCTATGGAAGGGCACTGTTGATGAATTCAGATGGCTATGACATCATCAATAAAGCGATGCCACAAATCCAACTTCAAGAAGAATGGATTTGTGGCATCACTCCTGACCCAGTCCATTTCCCAATTTCCTACATACAAATTTGCATAGCTAGGGGCCATGGTTGCCCCCATAGCTGTGCCTTTCACCTGCTTAAAGTAAGACCCCTGAAACAAAAAAAATGTTAGAATCTAATACTTGCTCAGCCAAATGGAGCAAAAAAGAAGTAAGTACAATATGGGGAAATTCACAATGGTTAAAAAATTATTCAAGAGCTGTTAGACCACCAGAAATTGGAACATTAGTACAGAGGGATTCAGTATCTAATGTAGCAAACAGCCATTCATCCTGCATCTCTATATCATCAAGGATATTAATATGTGTAGTATCCTTGAGATATGAAGGAAGATGCTGCACAAGTGGCTGTAAAAAGGAATCAACAAACTGTAACAAGGGTTCTGTAAGCCACCCATGCCCCAATATGATTGGTCGACCGGGATGGTTGACAGGATCCTTGTGAATTTTTGGCAGATAATATATAGTGGGAATCTTAGGATCAGCTACCACCAATGCTCAATGTTGTGCTGGAGAGGTATAGTTATTAATTAATCCCTCTTCCAAGATACTATCAATTCTTCTCTTTAACCGTTTAGTATTATTATAACACATTTTTTGATAGAAAGAAGTATCAGGCAGCTGTCTATTCATTTCCAAAATATATTTGTCTCTATCCATAATTACTATTGCCCCACCTTTATCAGCACTTTTTACAACTATATTGTTGTTTTCGGACAATGACTTAAGAGCTGCGTGTTCTTTAATGGAACAGTTATTATAACCATACGATTTTGGCTAGGCAACTAGCTCTGCGATGTCAAGTTCACATTTTTTAAAGAATAAAGACATGGCAGGACTAAAAGGAGGACAAAAATAAGATTTAGGATTAATGGAAACTACAGAACCAACATGACCAACAGTTGTATCATTATTATCATCATTACCAAAAATTGTTCGCAGCATAAATTTTCTTGCAAAATGATGTAAATCTACTACTGTCTGGAAATGATTTATATCAATAGTGGGAGAAAATGTGAGTCCCTTGTTCAAAATGGACTCTTCATCTTGGGTCAGAAAGTGACTAGATAAATTAATAACAGCAGATTGTAAAGGCACAGATGTTAACGTCTGTATCCCCCTCGACCTCTTCCAGGTCTTGCCCCCCCTCCACGTCCTCTTCTTTGCATAGTGCTTTCCTGAAAGCGTGTTCACCTTAAACTGTAATGCTGGGGTGGAGTTGTGGAGTAATTGTGTGGTGGATGTTGTGTTCGACGATCTGGAAAAACCTCAGGATTACTATCTGTATCACTGGGTCCTTAAGTATAGTCCAATATAGTTGCTCCATCACTAGATTCACAATTTCTCAAAATAGACTTTAAGAGTCTGGATTCAGTATCAGTGTCAGAGGAAGCAGATAAATCAGTTTGTTCAGCTAATGTTCCACTACTTCTGTTTGAAATCCAGTCAAACACTCATCCAAACCGATAGTCATCTTCATCCCATTTAAACTTTTTTTGTTTAGCTTTTTTTAACTGAATGTCATAATGTGCGACTTTAGCTAACATAGAAACATAGACTTTGATGGCAGATAAGGACCACTTGGCCCATCTAGTCTGCCCATTTCCCTACCTACAGGATAGGCCGCAGATCCTAGTTAACCAACAGCCTATTTCTTCCTACCCCCTACAAGAATTGTCTTATGTCTGTCTCATGCATTCTTGAATTCTCCACAGTTTTAGACCCCAGCCTCCACAGGAAGGCTGTTCCATACATCCACTACCCTCTCTGTGAAATAATACTTCCTCACATTGCCCCTGAACCACCCCCCTTCTATCTTTAAATTGTGTCCCCTTGTTCTTGCACATCTATTTTTCTGAAAGATGCTACCCTATTGGACTTTGTTGATTCCACTGAGGTACTTAAAAGTTTCTATCATGTTCCCCCTCTCCCTTCTTTCCTCAAGGGTATACATATTAAGCTTCTTTAGTCTCTCCTCATAAGGCATCTCTTGCAGACCCTGCACCATTTTAGTTGCCCTCCTCTGGACTGCCTCTATCCTGTCTATGTCCTTGCGGAGATGGGGTCTCCAGAAATGGACGCAGTACTCCAGATGGGGTCTCACCAACTGTCTGTACAGAGGGATAACAACTTCCTGTTTTCTGCTGCTGATGCCTCTCCCTATACATCCCAGTATACCCCCAGCCCTCCCTACTGCCTTCTCATATTGCTTGCTAACCTTAAGGTCATCTGATATGATTACTCCCAGGTCCCTTTCCTTTTTTGTTGTTGTTACTACCTCTAAACCCATTGTGTATTCTTCCCCAGGGTTCTTGTTTCCCAGGTGCATTATGTTGCACTTCTTTGCATTGAATCCTAGCTGCCATACTTCTGACCATTCCTCCAACCTTGCCAAGTCCCTTTTCATCCTTTCCACGCCTCCTTGTGTATCAACCCTGTTTCAGATCTTTGTGTCATCTGCAAAAAGGCACACTTTTCCTTCCAGTCCCTCTGCAATGTCACTGATGAAGACATTAAAATAAACTGGACCCAATACTGAACCCTGCAGTATCCCACTAGAAACCCCTCTTTCTTCAGAGTGGACTCCATTTACAATTACCTTCTGTGTCCTGTTGTCCAGCCAATGTTTTACCCAGGCTACCACCCTGGGACCCACTCCCAGGCTGGTTAATTTGACTAATAATCTTTTGTGTGGGACTGTGTCGAATGTCTTGCTAAAGTCTAGGTAGGCCATGTCCACAGCCCCTCTCTGGTCTACTGTTTTGGTCACCCAGTCAAAGAAATCTATTAGATTCATCTGACATGACCTTCCCACTGTAAATCCATGCTTTCTTGGGTCCTGTGCCCCACTGGCTTCTAGGTACTCAACTATTCTTTCCTTCAGAAGTGACTCCATCATTCTCCTACCACAGAGGTCAGACTGACAGGTCTGTAGTTTCCTGCTCTGTCTTGGTCACACTTTGTGAAGGGAATCACATCCACCTTCCTCCAGTCCTCGGGTACCACACCATCCTCCCATGATTTATTAAAAGAGTAGCCAGTGGTTTCACTAGCTCCCCCTCAATTCTTTTAGAATTCTGGGGTGAATTCCATCAGGACCCATTGCTTTGTCCACCTTCAGTTTTAGGAGTTCTTGCAGACCCTTTCTTCTGTGAAAGGACTGGGTTGGCCCCCTATTCAGAGTGCTTCTGTTAATTGGATTAGGCACTTCCTCCTCTTTTGTGAATACTGAGCAGAAATATTCATTCAGTATCCCTGCTTTTCACTGTCCCCTCTGCCCACCCACCATTCATTCTATTCAGCCTCACTTTCCCTCCCTTTGTCTTTCTCACGCTCACTGATAGCCTATAAAGGTTTATCTCCCTTCTTAACTGAGTTGGCTATCTTTTCCTCAGTTTGGGCCTTTGCTATTCTGACTTCCCTCCCCGCTTCCTTCTGCCTTAACTGGTACAGCTCTCTGTCCTGCTCCTTCTGTTTCCTTATACTTCCAGAATGCTATCTTTTTCTTCCTGACTTTCACAGCCACCTCTTTTGAGAACCATAGTGGCTTTTTCTTTCATTTTGATTTGTTTATTTGCTTCACACAAAGGCTTGTTGCCTCTGTGATAGCAGTTTTGATGATTCTCCATTGTTGTTTCACACCTCCTTCCAGCCTGTTTGCTAGTGCTTTTATGAGGTACTCTCCCATCTTGCCAAAGTCAGCCCTCCTAAATTCCAGTACCCTCACTTTTGTATGGCTTGACTCTGTAGCTGAGTTTAACATGAACCACACTGTTTGATGGTCACTTGTCCCCAGATGGCAACCCACTTCTAGATCTGAGATCCTCTCACTGCCCTCGTTTGAGAGTATGAGGTCTAAGATTGCTCCCTCATGAGTGGGTTCCGAAACTAGATGTCTGAGGCCTGCCACCTGTAGGGCATCAAGAATGGCCCTGCTCTTGGATGTGGCTGCAGCAAATGTGCTCCAGTTAACACCTGGCATATTCAGGTCTCCCATCAACAGTATCTCCCCTTTCTATGCCATTCTAAGAATGCCTTCTATCATATCCTTGTCCATTCCCTCCCCCTGACATGGGGGTCTGTACACAACCCCTGTGCAGATTGTCATGCCCTTTCCAGTCTCCAAGGTGACCCACAGTCCCTCCTCTCCTCCCTGTTTACTCTTTTGTTCAGTTGCTTTTATCCCTTCCTTTACATAGAGAGCTACTCCTCCCCCTATTCTCCCCTGCCTGTCTCTCCTGTAGGTTATGTACCCTGGTATGTTAACATCCCAGTCATGGTTCTCTGTGTACCATGTTTCTGTGACTGCTACAATATCCAGGCGTCCCTCTTCCATCAAGGCCACCAGCTCAGGGAGCTTGTTGCCCAGACTATGGGCATTGGTACTCATTACCCTCCATTTCCTGATGGCCTTACTCCCTTTGCCCTATCCCTGTCCTTCTTGCCTTTGTCACTTTCTCCATTTACCCCAGCCCTTCTCTAATGACACCTCTATGTTGGTATTTGCCACATTACTACCATGATTTTGGGGGGTCTAGGATTTCCCTGCTCCTTTCCAGTGCCTCCCATGGCTGGTTAAATGCTTGCCAATGAAGCATTTAAACCTATATAAGGATTCTGGGTTCCCCTCCTGGACGATGCAGCCCATCATGCCAGTATAGGCTTGCATCACTCCAGGTGGACTCCCAGTCCCCAATGAGCCAAATACCTGAGCTCCACCCAGTTTTCAACCACTGCTTGAATACCATGAGTGCGGAACACCTAGCCTCTCTATGCCATAGATAGGCAGCACCTCTGAGAAAGGTTACCGTGTGTGTTACTTGACTAAGGCCCTCCCAATTCCAAACTCTTCCTGCACTTCTTTAATCCTTTCTTAGCCAGGTCATTTGTCCCTAGGTGGACAATGACATCCAGCTTCCTCCCCTGTGCAGCTGCTCGGGCAATTCTGAGGATTCGCTCCCTGTCCCTCCAAGCCATGGCACCAGGCAGGCACCTTACCTCCCTCTCCCCTTCCTCCCCCAGTTCTACCTTCCTAACAATGGAGTCCCCCACCAGGAGTTGTTTTCTTCCCCTGCAGGGTCCCCTTCCACCCTCCTGTGGGTCTCCTTTGTGGAGGTTCCCAGCATCCTCCTTGCTCTCCACTGCGGGTGCCTCCATAGAGGAACCACACTTTGCCAGAATGGCATAGAAATTGTGGAGAGGTACAACTGGAGGGATGCACCTCTGTTCCACCACCCTCACCCTCCCTGAGCCCACTGTGGTCCAACCACTCCTCTTTCTTGGCAACTTCTGAGGCAACGGCAGTAACACTGGTGGTCCCTGGATGGAAGAGGAGGTCCCACAAATCCTGGCCAACTCAGCCTGGAGATGAGCAACCTCCTCCCTCAGCCCAGAGAGGTGCCTGCAGATGGGACAACACCACATCCTCCATAACGTCTCCCTGAAGACTGCTGCTCCACAGCCACTGCACTGCACCACTCCAATCATGTCTTATTTCTGGCCCCTTAACTGTTTGCAATCCTTACTCTTTCCTCTGTTTTTTTTTCTCTCTTTCCTTACTTTCTGCCTGTGTGCCATTTAAGCTCCTGATTGTCCTGTTCTGAGACAAGAATATCCTATATTTCTCAGTAGACCCCTTACTTGCTCAGAGGCAGACCTCCAGCAGCTAGAGGGGCCGGAGGCTACTCTTGCCCTTCTAGGATGGTGGGTCTTTGGTGGTTCTGTGATCACTCACTTCCTGCTCCCAAACAGGAAGTCCTGTTGTCAGTCAAATCTTGTGCCTATAAAATAGAACTAGCTTTGGGTGGGGGTTGGCGGGGAGGGAAGATGGGCAATATAGTCCCAGTAGAGAAGTCCAGTCACACAGCAGTCCTTTCTCCTGGTGTCTTCTGCCAAGCTATTAGCATAATCTTTCTAAGGCAGTCTTTAAATGTAGCTTCTTCTAGCTAAGCCACTCCCCCTACTTACTAGATCTTTCTACAAGTAATTTAAACCTCACAGCTATTAAGTCCTTTCAATCACCTGAGATTTACACCTAGATAACTGTTCAGATAACCATTCAGTTCAGTTAACTCAGACAAACACACACTTGTTTTGTTTTGTTTGTTAGTTGTTTCTTTTTACCCTAAATTAAGGTCCAAGTACAACAGTTCTTCTTCTTTGTCCCAGTAGAAGTCCAGTCATACAGCAGTCCTTTCTCCTGGTGTCTTCTGCCAAGCTAACTTTTGTTTTTCAAACTTGTCGAACTCCCCAGGTTCATTACATTTTTGTAAGTTACTTTCTTTAACAACAATCTCAGCAGAAATGAGTTCTCTTACTGGCACAGCATGTTCCAAGATGAGTTTGATGGATTTTAGACCTGTTTCCTCCAACTTGATCTAAATACATGTTTTTTTTCACATGAAACACGTGCTGATACTATTGACATCTGTAATTGTATAATTGTTTTAGTATTACCTTTTATTGTATTCACATTTTGCATGTGGTTTTTCACTTTATATAACTGTTTGTTACACTAATTGAATCATCTCTGATGAAGCCAGGCATTCTGCTTGGTGAAACGTAAGATTTTTTTTTTACCCCTCACCATTATGGTTATCAGCCTAGTATGTTACACACTTTTATATCTAAATAAATTAATGTTTTATTATATCATTCTGCTCTAGCTGGGTGCTTTTTTTCCTTTATGAATAGGCATTAAACAATTTTGCAGTCAAGGCATCTAATATTGTTCCCTGCCCAGCTTATGTACCTAACAGTCTCACTCTTTCTTTAACTGTGCCATGTCTACTAATATAACTAATCATTTATTATTATTGGCCCCTGTGCATGATTGAGGTGTAGATACATGCAAAATGCATGTATCCCCCCATGACCCTGCACCCTGCGGAGAGGTGCACCCATACTAGTATTCACCTATGCCGGCCACCTGTCCATGGCTCCTACCCCCCCAGTGTGCAGGACTCTGCAGGTGGGCATCCAATGGGATGCTCCATGGGACCCATAGCAGATCCCATGCATAGAGTGGCACAGATCTGGGACTGTGCTTGCCGACTGCATGCACCTGGACCCATGCGGCACCCTCCAATCCCATTGCTGCTGATCAGGAGTTTTCTGGGTGCTCGCCTGTCCAGTCACCCCGCCACCTCCTGCTGCCCAGCGATCAGAGGCAGCATGGTGCACCTGTCCTGGTCCCCTGGTGACTCCCTAGGTCTGTGCCATTGGAGGCTCAATGTGGGTTATGGCAGGGTCTCCTGTTGCCCCATGCCACCCTCCACACCATGTGGCCAGCACCTCACGGTTAGTGAATACCTCTTAGCGCTGGAATGCCCCAGAATGCCCCAGTGTGGGCTGTCCATGGGCGTGGGTGATTGGGTGCAGTGGGTCAGCGCTCAACCCTTCATGCATGCCATGCGATGGGCACAGTGGGTGCAGGGTGGCTTGGTGCCCATGTTATGCAGTGCATAGCTGCTCTGCACCTTCATTCATCTAGCCCATTGGTAGGGTTATCTTTAACAACTCTTGCCTACTATTTGAAAATGTATTTTTGGCCAGCCTGATACTCATTGCTACTACTACCCACTACTCTGCTACTTCCCACTCCCTGATTAAGAGCCCAAGTAAATTACATTTTCACAACCCTATCCTACTGGTTACCTGATCCTCCCTTTCTTTTTGCACCTGTGATATACCCCAAGTAAATTTAAAAATTCCCCTTTCCTCATCCTGCTGATTTCCCACTCCCTCTTCGATTCCATGTCTGGTCCAAGATCCTAAGTAAATTAAGATCCCCCTCCCCATGTTACTGTTTCCCTGATCCTTCAACACTCACCCACAACTTACTGTGAATCCTGCTGAAGTTACAAGTTTCCACTCCACACCCTTTGGATCTTTAATCTCTCCCAGCTATGCCCACTAGAATTGTGCCAACCTACAAGTATTATCTGGTGTATAGTGGACCCTTACAGCTCCTGTTTCACTCATACCATTACTGCCAGAGGCAATGTTACATTCTCTCCTGACCTGCCTAGCTGGCAACATCTGCCACAATGCCAAAGCATGCTTCACTGTCGTGAAAGGCTCATTTTTCAAAAAGAAGCCACTAACAAAAATAAATTGCAGTGCTGATATTTTTAATCAATTCCATAGAAGTGAGTCAGGGACTGTTCTTTCTGTGATTGCATCAGAGAAATGGGTGAATGCCCGACACCAAAGAGTACTGGGCATGTGGTGGGTGAGATAGAAAGGAATATTACTGTATGCCAGGCAGAGGGAGATTTATTTATTTATTTTATTTTGTTGACCCGGTAGGCCCACTGAGACTAGAAGTCCCTTTTTCAGGGGCAACCGGGGAAGGGGGTATACAGATGGTAACCAACTGAAATTGAACCAGATTAAGATGTTGGTGGTATTTTTAGTGAATGGGGGAAATTTGGCCAGGACACTGGGGAAATTCCCCTACTCACTGGTAGGGGCACTGCTGTGTGTGTGATGGAAGTTGGCAGCTCTGAGATGGATGTGACCAAAGAAGGAGCAAAAGGGATGACTCATCCCATCTCTGGTTGTTTAGGAGCATCAGTACAACAGCCTTATGGTACCAGCACTATGACATACAATAAGAGACATCCTCAAGACTTACTGAAGACAACGCAGGATGTTGCGGATGATTTATTTTTGGAACTGAAATCAGGGAAATGGCAGCTATAGGACATAATTGCAGAGCAGGAAGTGGCTTTGGCTCTATGAGGGACTGCACATTGTGAATTCCATACTGCTGAGGGCTTCTCCACAGGGGATGACTGAGCAGTGATCAGTTCTGTTGTCTCCCAGCAACAGGACCTAGTATTCAGCCCAGAACCAGTGATAATGACTGGTCTCCCACTCATCGACTCTCAAGGGCCTGCAGATGTTACAGCACTTTCATCGCAGCTTGAGGAAAGCTGCTGTTCTTCTCAGAATAAGTCAGAGGCACCCAAAATTCTTTCATTGGGTTTTGTCATTATGGAGGACAAGAAACGCAAAAGGAATGTGAGTACCTATCCTGATGTTACAGGATCCTTCCCCACTAAATTGTTTATGCTGAATGGCCCAACTGAGGGTACTCTCCCTAGGGCTCCTCAGACTCCTGCTCAGGACTCAAATTTTCAGGATGACCTAGTTCGTGGTCCTAACTGGTCTCCAGAGCCTGCTCTGGTAAACACCGGCTGGCATCAGCTGCCAGATGGGTCCTGGATTTCAGACTCAGATGTACCTATTTCGGATATTGCCCATAGCCCTGGCTCTAAGGTTGTGGAGGGGGGCTATGGAGGTCCACCAATGTTCTGTTCCCCAAACTGCTCAGACCCTGAGGTGTGTGGATGATACCCCGCTCCCCCCTGTATCTGTGGAGGGTCTTGTCCTCGAAGACCCCCCTTGCTGGCTTCTACTCTTTCTCACTGCAATGTTTCAGGGCTTGTGGCTGCATCAATAGTTGATGCTAAAGAGGCGTTAGAAGTTACTTCACCACAGGTACCAGCTCAGCCTATGGCCCTGATGTTTGCTGGTTTATTTCAAAAGCCTATTGAATTGCCTAGATGGAGGAATGCAGTCCATCTCCATTTTATGGGGGTGACCGGAGAAACTCCCAGATCACTTCCATGAGGGGATGGTTCTTCTACAGCAGACTATGGACTTTTTTCCCTGTACAGATATACACCTTAAATCACACCCCAGGTGAGAGCTCTTACAACATTAGTTTTCAATCTCAGGATTTTCTGGACCAATTTTGGATTAAATATGTCCAAATTAAAATGAACCCTCTATAGCAGGACTTCCAAGTGATTCCTGTTATGAAGCAAACCCTCAAAGTTATTATGGTGCTATTTAAAAATGAGGGGTTTAACATTACTGACATTATATACTGGCTGGAAAAACATTGTAAAATGCAGGGTAATTCCAAGCCCATCATGGATGAAGAAGGGTTCTGGAACATAGGATGGCGGTTCAAAATTAACTTACATCACACGATTCTGGCCTTTCTCACCTCCTAACTGTTTTTTTTAGGAAGGAATAAAGGCTTCATCTTCTACCTGGGTCAACCATGACATTGCTATAAATGTGGCACGGCCACACATTTGAGCCGAACCTGTGATGTATCTAAATGTGCACAGTGTGGAGAAACTGGGCATTCTGTCTTTCATTGTTACAGTCCACCTAAGTGTTCTTTGTGTGAAGAGGATCATTCCTTTTCTGTCTGCTAGTGGGTGGCCCATAATACCTCTAATTCTGACCTTGCCATACAGGATTACTATATCAATGTGGCTAGAAGATCTACCCACTCGAGACATCCTGATACACCTGTGCCTTCTGATCCTACTACTTTTCTATCAGTAGTGGCCTCGGCCGCTGTACCACCCATTATCCTAACTGCTAGCTCCCAGGACCCTTCCGTTGACTCTGTAGCAATGGCTGTCCCTCTAGTTACCCCAGACCATGAGCAGGGCCCTGTGCCAGGAGAAGCTGTTATAATACCCCCCCCTTGCCCCAGTAATGGATTTAAATTACCAAAACAGCGTAGGGCAAGTTTGAGACACAAACATTCTTCACAGCCTCCCTCCATGTTACCTGATTCTGTTCCTTTAAACAATAAATTTTCTGCCCTTCCCACTGAAGAGGCAGACATGGAATCTGAGTCTGATTCAGTTTCCCTGCCATCTTCTCACCCATAGGGAGATTCAGATGGGGATTCTGTGCATGATGCACCAGTACTAGAGCATGGCACAAAAAGAACACAGACGCGAGCCCACCCAATGGATAATTCTCCTGTTTCCTTCTTTGTATGCTTTTTCATTTGCATCCTAGAATGTGAATAGTATTAAGTCAGAGTGGAAACAGACTATGACCTTTGTTTTTTTTTCAGACCATCTGTTTGATTTTTTTTCAGGATATCCTATTGCACACTATTTTGAAATGGATAAAGCCATTATGGCTTGTTTATGGGGAGATTAATTGGTCCCCAGGGACAGATGCTTGTTCTGGGGTTGGGATTTCTGTCTCTCTCCCAGAAGCCAAACATGTCCACTTGGTTAATGTGGATCCAGGGTGGGTGTTACTGCTTGATACTGACACAGCAGACATGTCATTTAGACTGATCAAGGTCTATGCCCCCCAAACTAAGGCCTTAAGGAGAGCCCTTTATGCCAAAATTCAACCTTATCTTTATAACTATCTGACAATTATCTTGGCTGGAGATTTTAACTGCAGCAGATATCATTCCAATAAAGGTGCAAAAACTACTAAAATCTTCTGTGATACTTCATGTTTAAATTCACTACTCACACAAGCATCCTTGAGTGATGACTTTACCATGGGAGGGGAAAGTGCCCCAGAAAACATATTTTAAAGAGAAGTTGGCTACTAGAATAGACTACATGTTTTTGTCATCCACTTTAGGGGTACAACATGCCTTGATGCCAGCTAGTTTGACCTCAGTGGTAGGGAAAATTATGGAATCACTTCTGAAGGAAAACATTGGTGAGTACCTAGAGGCCAGTGGGGCACAGGACCCAACTCAGCATGGTTTCACAGCAGGAAGGTCATGTCAGATGAACCTAATAGATTTTTTTTGACTGGGTGACCAAAGTAGTAGACCAGGGAGGGGCTGTGGCTATGGCCTACCTAGATTTTAGCAAGGCATCTAACACAGTCTCACACAAAAGATTAATACACAATTTAGTCAGCCTTGGAGTGGGTCCCAAGGTGGTAGCCTGGATAAAAAAATGGCTGGACAACAGGACACAAAGAGTAATAGTAAACGGAGCTCACAGTGAAGAAAGGAGGGTAATTAGCGGAGTACCACAGGGGGTCAGTACTGGGACTGGTCCTCTTTAATGTATTTATAAGTGACATTGGAGAGCACCTGGAAGGAAAAGTATGTATCTTTGCAAATGACACAAAGATCTGCAACAGGGTTGATACACAAGGTGGGGTGGAAAGGATGAAAAGGGACTTGGAAAGGTTGGAGGAATGGTCAAATATATGGCAGCTCAGATTCAATGCAAAGAAGTGCAAGGTAATGCATCTTGGAAACAAAAACCATGGGGAAGAAGTACACAATGGGGGTGAGTTAATAACAACAACAAAATCGAAAGAGACGTAGAAGTAATTATATCAGATCACCTAAAGTTGGGCAAGCAAATGAGAAGGCAGTAAGAGTGCTGAGAGGATACTGGGATGCATAGGAGAGGCATCAACAGTAGAAAACAGGAAGTTGTTATCCTCTGTACAGACAGTTGGTAAGACCCCATCTGGAGTACTGTGTGCAATTCTGGAGACCCCATCTCCAAAAGACATAGACAGAGTGGAGGCTGTTCAGATGAGGGCAACCAAAATGGTGCAGGGTCTGCACCAGAAGACATATGAGGAAAGACTAAAGCAGCTTAATATGTATACTCTTGAGGAAAGGAGGGAGAGGGGGAACATGATAGAAACTTTCAAGTATCTCAAGGGAATTAACAAAGTACAAGAGGGTAGCATCTTTCAGAAGAAGAGATGTGCAAGAACAAGGGGGTACAATTTGAAGATGGGGGATGGCTCAGAGGTAACGTTAGACAGTATTTTTCACAGAGAGGGTTATGGATGCATAGAATAGCCTTCCTGAGGAGGTTGTGGAGTCAGGAACAGTGGAGAATTCAAGAATGCATGGGACAGATATAAGGCAAATCTAGTGGGTGGTAGGAGGAAGTAAGCTGTTGATTAACTAGAATCTGCAGCTTATCCTTCAGGCAGGGAAATGGGCAGACTAGGTGGGCCAAGCGGTCCTTATCTGCCATCAAATTCTATGTTTCTATGTTTCTATGACTACCCAGGTTATGTCATCGGACCATGTTTTATTGACTGTGAAAATCTCTGATTTTGTTTAAATAGGGAGAGGCCTGGGTTATTGGAGATTGAAACTCTCCCTATTACAAAATTCACTTATACAGCAAGGCTTTCATAATGTTTTGCAGCTAGAAAGTCCATTTTTAATTTATGATTCCCGGTGGAGTGTTGGATTACAATCAAACAGGATATTCGGGCTTTGTTTAAAAAATGGGAGGCTTAATGAGAAACTGAAAAGAGACCAGTATTCCTTTCATAGATGCCAACTACTCAAACTTTCATCTTTGCATAATGCTTCTTTACATGATTACTCTGAAGACATATGAATGTTGAAAGCCCGACTGGCATATTTACAGTACAATCGATTAAAATCTTTAGAGATGGAACAGAGGTTCAGTAAGAAAGGGAAGTTTGCCTTTGTGAACCCCTTTGAGTTCTGCCAATCATAACATTCCATCAAACATTTTGATAATATTCAGTTGCCTGATGGGTCTTATGTTTCCAATAAGGATGCTGTTTTGTCAGCAGTCAATGACTATGTGGCAACCTCTTTGCAAACCCCCACTTCCCCTTCACCACTCACTGAGGTACGCATATGGCTGAGTCAGAGTCAACTCCCCCAAGTGTTGGAGTTGGACAAGTTATCATTCATCTCCCCTATTTCAGAGTTGGAATTTCAGACTGTTATAGCCCAGTTGAAATCGGATCTTCTCCCGGGGGAGACAGGTTACACAGTATGAATTTAGAGCCAGATGACAGCGGTCCTCTTGCAGGAAATGCTAGCTATCTTTAACTATTTGTTATCATCCTTGGACATCTCTCCTGTCCTCAAATCAGGCCTGCTAATCTTAATGTACAAGACTGGAGATAAGGAACTCCTTTCTAACTGGAGGCCAATTACCTTCCTGAATGCTGATTTCAAAATCTTCACCAAACTTTTAAGTATGAAATTGGCTCAGGTCCTGGGCCAGATTATACATCCATCACAATCATGTACGGTGCCCGGGGGATCCATGATGGATAATCTAATTATGATACACAAGATACTGGACAGAGGCCAGACAGGAGAACTTACAGGGTTATTACTCTTGTTAGACCAAGTTAAAGCCTTCAACAAGGTCCCGCATGATTATTTGTGGGGTTTTTTGGCTGCCTATGGGTTCCCTTGTCAATCCATTCATATTGTACAGTCATGCTACCATTTGTCCAAGACTACCCCACTGGTTAATGGGTGGCTGGGTGTGGAGCTCTTTGTGGCCAGAGGGGTGCACAAAGGCTGCCCTCTCAGTCCAGCTCTCTATATTCTGTCCATAGATCTCCTGCTACACAAATTTAATCATTCCCAGTCTCTTCTTGGCCTTTCCCTTTCTAGTTCCATTCCGGATGTATGTACTTTGGTGTATGCAGATGATCTTATTTTATTATTAGCGGATGTTGCTTCTTGTACAGAAGCTAACCAAGAACTAGCCATTTCCACTTCTATGTCACTGTCCTGTATCAACTTTCAGAAAAGCAAATGCCTTGTGATTGGGACTACTCCCTTCTCTGGAGTTGAACTTATGGACATCACAATTGTTTCATCCCCTTCTAAAATTCTTGGCCTTTTTTTGGCCCTGGGGATTTGGCCACCATTAATTGGTAATTTGTTTTATCAAAGGCACAATTAAAAAATATGACATGGAATAAGTGGAGAATGGCAAAATGCAAAAAGTGTTTTTATGTTAAAAATGTTTTTATTATCTTTATGTTTACATCTCAGTGCAGTCTTCATGCTTCCACTATCCTTAGAAACTAGGGTGTACAGCTGTTTTTCTCCTGTATTTGGGGTAGTAGATTAAATCCTATTAAAAGAGGCATCCTCTACGATCCTGTGGCCCGTGGTGGCTTGCACATGGTTAATCCCATCCCCTTTTTCTTCTCCATGTTTGTCACTTATAATTTATGACCATTGCTTTTGCAGCACCCAAAAGTATGGTCATCTTGGATTATAGATGGATTGGGAGGTTTTTACAAGCTTGGAAGGCAGATGGATGCATTTCAAAACAAAATCGATAGCAGATTTACCATTCTCCTTTCAGTGTTGCTTTAGCAAAATAAACTTTGGGCTCTGATGAAACATCAGGTCTCCTCTTTCATGGAAACCTCTTCATTTTTTTATTTTGATACATTTTTCTAATACAGCCCCACTTTCAGTCTCAATCACCAGCTGAGATCAAACTGATTTCTACTATGATTACCTCATCTCATACTCCAGTACACATGTGGGATGTGAATTGGCTTTCCCCTTCACTACAAACTTAATGTGAAGGGAAACCTGAAACATAAGCCTACTGCTGAGAGGCTACGCCCCAGACAGGTATGTACAGTGCAAATTGAGACTATTCCCCACTTGTTTTTTGAGTAACCTTACATTCAGAAGTTCTGGAAATTGCTGCAGGCAAAATGGTCTGGTTCACCCTTTTCCCTTATGACCCCGGACATTTTATTGTTAGGAATGTTTCCATTTCAGTGGACAAAACATGACAAAACCATGTTATGGTTGTTTCTCACATATTTTAAATACTATATTTGGATTAACCATTGCCATCTGTCCATGCAAGAGCTATATACCTCAGAAGTTCAGCTCTTGGAGCTCATTGCCCCAAATCTGCAAAGGTTAAGGGCTCAGGATTGATGTTCTATGTCTTCCCAGGTGTTCAAAGGAAAGTGGGAGTCCATTGATTGGCTATGAAGGTCCTTTGGCTGCTTAACTGGTTTCCTGGGTCCTTATCCTTGTTTTATTGAGGAAACATGGTGGCTCAATAATTTATGATAGGGGTTTTAAGTATGGTGCAATGCTGCTTTATGACTTACCTTTTCCTCATTTTGCTGTTTTTTCATAATACAAATGGCATCGGTTTCTGTTTTCTTATGTTATGCATTATATATCTCCCTACTCCTTTAGTGGGAAGAAGGTATGTTTTCACCAATTCTTAAGTATGTGTTGTGGTTTTGTATATTTATGTTCCTTTCTGGTATGAAAGACTAAGATTCCCCATCTATTTTAGTGGAGAGGGGGGTTCTTTTAGTTCTAGGATTGATCTTCTGATCTCCGATACTTATGTTGATAGTGATTTTTGTACTGCATGAAATATAATACTTTTAACTTTTCTTCCCTTATGATTTGTATATTATTTTGTGTGAAGCTCAAACTGTTTGTTTATTATTTCTTGGTTAAGTCACCACAATTTTCCCCATTTATTTAGTATGGAGAGGGAGAGGATATGTTCACTGAAGTGTCATTAATGTTTTGGGTTGCAAGTATGTTGTAATACTTTTTCTGTTTTTGTTTCTCCTTTATGATTTGTATTACAAAATACTACTTTACTTGAATATTCTTTTCAGTTATGAATACAAAATTCCCCTACTCGCTGGTAGGGGGAGCTGTGTCCTAGTTGGAGAGATGGTGGAGCACAGTATGGGAGAACCAGAGCTGAGAGATGGTTGTGATCTGCAAACTATGGAACTGAATGGTGAATTTAACAATAAAGTGGAACAAATGCCTGGATCATAACATCAGATGGAGGATGGTCTACAAGACAAAATGGCTAAGAAAACTAGGCATTTGGAAAAATTAATGGAGAAATGGATGCCACTGTTGAGGATTATCAATTATTAAGGAGAAAGAAAAAGGAAGCGGTCATTGCAAAGTCCGACTGCGCCATTAATGATAAAAGCATGTGTATTGGTGCTGATAGGGTAATGCATCAAGAGATGGCTCCAACCCTGACAGATCCCAGGATATACCACTTCCATTTATGGCCCAGGAGGCTGAGTGGGCCCCAGAGACTGCACTGCAAACAGCAGGTTGGATTTTGCAAGATGGGATATGGGTCCTGGACCTTAGTATCCCTTTGCTGGAAACACAAGGAGACAAGCAGGGAGCCCCATCTCTGAGGACGGAGGCTTCATCAGATATTCTTACTAGGAGAAATGACCAATGAATGAGAGGACTCACTGAGGAAATGTGTCACACAAGCTACTGCATCAGACATTGCAGTAGCACATTCAAACAGGCCAGAGGCAGGTGGAGGGATGGCAGCACCAGCTGGAAACAGAGAGACCTTGAGTAAGTCACATATTCTGTCAGAAACGCACAATAATAAGGATGATAGCATTGTAGACATGACGCCTGAGGTGGTAGAGTTTAACAAACAGCAACAAAAGCCTGCAAGCTATGCTTGTTTGTTTCAGAGACCAGCACAGGCAGCTAAATGCAGATTTGTTGTTCGACTGCGTTATAGAGGTGGTCTGGATTTCTCTCCAGACCACAACTGGGTGTGGAAACAATTGCTTATTGGCTCCTTACACTTTACACCTGCAGATGTGTATGCTTTTATTCATGGCTCTGGAGATCCAAACTTCAATGTAAGTTTTAGATCAGCTAGTTTGCTTGACAGGTTTTAGGTTTCCTGCTATGCTGTGAAAGATACACAGCTTCAGAAACTGTTTATTGCCATTCCAATAACAAAGCCAACAGCCAGAATGATAACAATTATTTTTCGGAATGAAGGTGTCAATGTTCAGGATATTCTATATTGGCTTGAAAAAAGATGTACTGTTAAAAATCCCCCAGAAGCAGTGATTGATGATAATGGGGTTTGGACTAGAGGCTAGCGTATATTCGTGCAGTTAAATCTGACCGAAGAGGGTATTCAACATCTCCCAAATTGCTTCTATCTTGGCAGGGATAGAAGGATCATATTTTACCCGGGCCAGCCTCGGTCTTGTTATAGGTGTGAGTCTATATCTCATCTGAACTCAGAGTGTCGAGAATTAAAATGCATGTCATGTGGAGCACTGGGGCATTTAGCAATTGATTGTACTGTACCTCAACTTGTAATTTATGTGGGGCTGATGACCACACTTTCCAGCATGCCCATGGGCAAGCATAATTCCTCTGATTACACTGAACAGGTTTTTATATTAATAGGGCAACAAGAAGGAATTTTGCCAGTAACAAACAACAGAAGACCCCACCCTGAGAGCGAAGCAGTCTCAAACTACTTCAGATTCATCCTGTCTGCTGGGAAGGGTCCCATGCAGCAGGGCCAGATTCGGTCGGCCATCCCAATGATGTTGGTGGACCCAAAGGAGGATGCAGTGGTGTCCATTCCTCCACCACCCTCACCTACAATGATGCCACAGGAGTCAGGAGCTAGTATTTCAGGGTCTTCTGTCTTCTAATCCATTCTGAAACAAAGCAGTCACATCAGAAGCAGGATGTGGTTCTTGTTGCACCTGACCCTATTACCACAGCAAACAGATTTGAACCAATACAAAGTTGGGGGGAGGTTATGGATGAAGAAGACTCTGATGTCTCAAATCAATCCACACAGAGCAAGCTGGCCCGGTGGCGCTGAGGGTTGAGGCGCTGGACGCCACACCTCATGCCACACTGGCAACCCGGGTTTGGGAATGAACCCGGACTGCCGGAGGTCAGCCGGGGAGAGAGAGGATCAAGCATCTAAGGAACTGCTCTCCTCTCTCGGGGAGGGATCCAGGGAAGACCAGTGCAGCAGTGGCCCCGGTGGAGACCAAGCGGCACTGCTACGCACAGGGGCTTACAGGCTTGGGGCAGACATTGGGCAGCTGCCTTTTCAGAATGGGTGGGAGCACCCACATTGCAGGCTAGGTAGCATTGCATGTCCCACATTGGGGCATAAACATTACTGAAAAACCCTCTGGCCCAGATAGGCGACAGCCCTCCCAGAGCCTTGCCACCACATGTCCAATACTGGGGCCCCGCCACCACACCTTCCGATCTCCCTCAGGACCCTATATGTCCTCAAAAGCCCATATGGAGAAATAATGACCTTGAGGATGTCAGGGTTCACAGTGGCAGTAGAGTGGCACCAGTCAGTGGAGAAGTCTGAGAGAGTTCGAGTCAGGGGCAATAAACAGAGTTAAAAAAAATCCACACAGAGCAAACCTCCATTAATGTGGTTCCACAGAACAGGTTCCAGCAAAAATTTTAAAAAGAGTGACCAGATGGAGCTCAAAAAAGTCTAAAATGCAAAAATAGTGGGCATACCTGCTTTTTGGCTGGAAAGCCTTAACACCAATAGCATGAGATCTGACTTTAAAAGGAAATCTACTTTTTCTTTGTTACAGGACTTACAGTATAATATCTTTTTTTACAGGATACCCATCTTTACACAGTAGTAGAAACCCAATGGGCAGCTATAGAGTTGTTTTTGGGGGTATCTTATTGATCTATTGTGGTAGAGCAATGTTCTGGCTTAGGCATTTGCTTTAAGGATGTGGAGGTAGTGATTCAAGATGGGGAAATTGATCCAGGGAGAGTGATGTTGCTGGACATCCACATCTAGGAGTAATGTGGCTGTTGATTAATATGTATGGGCCCCAAATGAAAGCACAAAGGATAGAATTGTTGCATAAAATCCAACCATATTTGTGCACCAGTCACCAATGTATATGGGGAGGAGGGAGAGGTTTAACATTAATTTGGCAGATTAAAATAATAGGAACATCTTTGTGATGTATCTGCCTTAAAAGCTTTACTGAGGCAGTTGCATTTTAAATACGCATTGTTAGTTGGAGGTCTTGGTCCCCAACCTACCTTTTTAGGGAAAGTTAAAGTCTAGGATAGACTACTGTGACTCAGGAGTTACCAGTTTTGCTGCATGGATGGAAATAGTAGAAACTTCAGATCACACTCTTAAAAGGTACAGATAACATCTCAACCCCCAGAGTTACAGGTAGAGGTATTGCAGTTAAATGTTAGCATGTTAGAAAGTCCTGAAGTACTGAAAGAAATAACAGTAATATTGCAAGATAGATGAACTGTGCTTTTTCTTATATGACTCCTTTACTGATTGGTGGGAGGACACGAAATTGTGTTTAGTGGATTTCTTTAAAGTTACTTCTAGACATGAGGTAGGTAAAAACTATTAATATTATCTCATTTTGTGAGACAAATTGCAAAAGTTAATGTCCTTACAGGTTACTGATAAGATTAACCTCTCGGAAGACATACAGCGTATGAAAAATGAAATGGTATTTTCCATTATAAAAGGAACAAATGATTAGAGAAAGAACAACATTTTGGAACTCAAGACAAAAGTACAAATTAATCCTTTTGAAGACTGTAAGATCAGAATTGACAATAAAAGTTTTGGCACTAAGATTGGATTCGGAAAATTAGCTACAGATAATTTGGGGATAATCACACATTGAGTCCTTTATTAAAACACAGTTTGGGCCTTCTCAAGATGATGTGTCTCAGATGGAACAGCTTTTACAGGCAGCAGCATTGCCAGCACTAGATCCTGTGGAGGCAAGGTCTATGATACTGGACTTTATGGCCATAGAAGTGGAATGAGTCATAAAATCATTAAAAAATGCAACTGCACCAGGATCAGATGGTTTGCCCTCTGAATTGTGTAAGGTTTTGTGGGACATAATTCCAGAAGAATTGGTAAAGTTATTTAATTCCTTTTTGGCAGAAGATTGCATTATTGAAATTATGTATGTATGAGGGTATATGAATTTTTGTTTGTACAAAAAAAA
Organism: Neoceratodus forsteri; assembly: GCA_016271365.2. NCBI lineage: Eukaryota > Metazoa > Chordata > Ceratodontiformes > Ceratodontidae > Neoceratodus > Neoceratodus forsteri. The sequence goes on along the minus strand of CM028137.1, from coordinate 585,561,030 downwards.
GGAGATAGGGCATTGTTGCAAAATTGGAAGCCTATTACTTTGCTTAATGTTGATTTTAAAATATTTTCAAAATTGCTTGCAAATAGACTAGCAAAAGTGGCAGAGGCTTTGAGTCGCCCTTCCTAGTATAGTTCTATACCAGATAGAACAATAGTAGATGTTCTAATTTTGGTAAGAGAATTGATGGATAAAGGGTCTTTGAATTCAGTGTCTGGGTATATTATTAGCCTTGATCAATCACAGGCTTTTGATAGTGTCACATGACTTTTTGTGGTTGACCTTAAGATCGTTTGGAATACCGGAGATGTTTTGTAATTAGTTACAAATATGTTACATTTTGGCATATGTATGACCAAATGAAAATGGCTAGCTAGGGAATAGATGTGGCCTAGCTTCGGGAGGTGAGACAGGGATGCCCGCTTAGCCCACTGCTATATATTTTACGCTTGACCCTATTATTAGGGTTACTTAATGCATCTCCTTGTCTGTCTGTATAGTTATGACTGAGAGTATGCAGCTGAGAACAATTGCATTTGCGGATGATTTATGTCCAGTTGTTAAGTATATTATGATTGGAGTGTTGGCATACAGGGTACTTCAGCAATTGGTACATGTGATTGGTGCAAAACTAAATGCTGATAAAACTATTTTTCTTATGATAAATAAGCAAGAGAGGAAGAAAGTGCAATTGATGATATTAAATTAACTGTGGGACCTTGTAAGATATTGGGAATTTTCTTTGGAACAGAAGATATGGCAACATACAATTGGGAATATTGTTTGAATAAAGGGAGAGCATGGGTTAGCAGATGGAATGCATGGAAGATGAACAAATTGAAGAGAGTATTTCTAATTAAGTCTTTTCTCTTGCTAGTGTTTTTATTTGTTAGCCATATTTTTTTGATTCCTAAAAGTTTAGAAACAACTACTAGCATGTTTTTATCATGTTTTGGGGCAGTAGGTTGAACTCAATAAAAGAAATATTTATATCTGAAGTTAAGAAAAGCAGTAGCTAACCATTAGTGTTTAGTTTTGTATAATCCTATCTTTTAGCGGTGGTTAAAAATTTGAAGAACCATGGTGTGTATGGGTAAACATGAAATTGTTGGCTATCTCCCAAGAATTGGAAGAGGAAAATTTATACATAAAAATAAATGGAAATATTGCTTGTTGGAGACTTGGGGTTAGTATTTGATTATATTAAGAAATGGAATATTAGTAAGGGAGATATATTACAGCTCTCTAGAATGGGCATGTATTATGGTATTGTGGGGAAATACTTCAAAGAGGAACTCTTTCCGTATCTATCAGAAACAGAACAGAAACAAGTTTTTAAGAGATTGGGGGGGGAATGAATCCCTCAGAAAATGTGGGATATAGCATGGTTAGGAGTCCACGATAGAATAAATACTAGGGAAATCATAAACATAAAGCGGTGAACAATTTGTACTGTTTAAGGCCTTCATGCATCACAATAGTGGAAACAATGGACCATCTGTATTTTGAGTGTCCATTTATTCAGGATTTTTGGGACATTGTAAAAGAAAGATGGAAGGGTTTTCCTCTTGACAGTCTTTCCAAAAAACAGCTGTATTATGGAGTATATGTTGGGCCCTGGATGAAATTTCATGTGGGTACATCACAAATGATCATGGTTAAGTATTTGTATTGGATTTGGCAAATCAGGCGCGCTTTTATTTTTGAACAACAACAAAAACTGTTTGGGAGCTGTATATGATTGTATGCATGAACTAGGGACATAAAGGCCAAGAAGTTAAGATTCTGGGCCTGATTCCAAGATAAGCTGTGCTGGTATAAGGCAGATACACCAAACCCCATGGCATATCCCACAACTTACGCCATATGTTATACCGGTGGTATTCAAGTGGTGACTTGCGCCATGGCGGATGTGAGCTGCAACATCCACAGGTTACACCACCCGCTATGCCACAGCATGCAACACCTGGTACAAGTGCAGGTTATGACAGCAACTTTGCCCAGTTCTAGGAGGATGGCTGTCATAATCTGCAATTGCCACCCTAGAGGAGCACTGGCAGAGATAAACTCTGACAGCCTGGAGCTGTTCTAAGTGGCAGCTGACAGTGCTATCCATCAGCTGCCCACCCGTGGCACCAAACACCAGTGTAGCTGTGTTCCCATGCCCCCACAGGCATACCACAGCACCCACCCCAAATGTTGGGGACCCATGTGGGTCCATTTCTGTTCACCCCAGACACCTGTGCCTTTTGTCCTGCCCCCATTCCTCCTGGTGTGTGCCAAGGTGGTCCGGGGCAGGGGAAGCTGTGGGTTCTGTATGCCAGGCATGTGATGGTAGCCTACACCTGGCATATCCCACATATCACAAGTGCCAGGACCCTGCTACTCCTGGAATGCAGCATAGGGTCCCTGGCGGAGTGGCAAATGGCATAACTCACAACTGCATACAAGTTATGCCATTCATCTTGGAATTGGCCCCTTGGACTTTAGGACTTTTAGTAGTTACTGGACTAAACTGGATTTTATCAAATAAGTGGTTTTCCACTTTAATCCGTAGAATGTGAAAAAAAACTTTATAATATAGGATGGGATTTTTCTCAAAAGAGTATGGGCTTGATTCTAGAAGGGTGGTGCAAGTTGCCGCTGAATGCAACTTGCACCACCAGCAACTGCAGCATTGACCCTGCACCCTATTCTAGAAGAGACAGGTCTCCTCCAAGCAAAGTCCTACAACTCTGCACCATGCAGCAAGGTACACCGCACAGACGCCATACCTGGCCAGCATTTCAGAATCCACTGTCGCAGGGTGCAAGTGCATCCCCTGCCCAGCAAGCCAGAGGCACCCACAGGGCTTCCCACACCCCATCTCCCAAATCCCCTTTTCAAAATGCCCCACAGGGTGGCACAGCCAACCCCCCACCCGTGCTCTGACCAAGTCACCAGCTGCAAATGCAGCATATACCCAGCAAAGCCCTGGTAGTCTAGTGCCCCCATCAATGTAACATATAGACATATCACCATTGCCCTGGTAGTCTAGTGCCCCCATCAATGTAACATATAGACATATCACCATTGCCCTGGTAGTCTAGTGCCCCCCATCAATGTAACATATAGACATATCACCATTGCCTTGGTAGTCTATTGCCCCCCGATCAGTATAGAATAAATAAAGGTGTCCATATCTCTGGCAGTCAAATGGCCCCCCAATCATTGTAAAATACATTTTATTTATTTATTTTTTGATGACTGGGTAGGTGCACTAGACACAAGAGTGACTATTTTCAGGCACGACCTGGGAGGTCAACAACTCAGAGAGATAGAAATACATAGAATACAGTGTCAAGAAATATGCAAATACATCACAGTCAGAGGTGAGACAAATTTAAGACAATATTTGTACTAATGCATGTAGAAGTGTAATTATACAAATAGAAGGTAAGTGCCCATGTGTAATCAGTAATAGTAGTATCAACATTTAAAGTGCAGAAAAAAAGCCTCAGGGTAACATTGCATTACATCTGGCAGAAACTAAAACAGCTAATTGGTAGGAGGCAGGGAGGAAGGAAGGTAAATGCTGAGATACAGTCTAGCAAGAGTGAGGAGGCACAAAGGAGAGGGAATGGGAAAAGAGGGGGGAGGATAGAAATAATAGGGAGACTGAGGGGAGGAGAGAAAATACAGGGTGGCTGAAGAGCAGGGTGCCAGCTCACACCACAGAAAGGGAGGAAACAGTGGGCAACTGGGGCAAAGGGAGCTATGATCTATGGTGGGTTGAAGCAGGTACAATGATCATGTTGTGGTAAAGAGGGAGGCGGTGCCTTTTCTTAAAAGTAGCATGGTTGAGGGGACAGGCGCGTCTAGGGCAGTGAATTCCAATAATTGGGACCTACATGCTAGAAACCTGATTAAGTATCTCCAATTCCCTGGTAGTATAGTGACCCCCACCCAGCCATGCCAGTCCACCCAGCACCCCCTACCCATCCCCAGCTGGCTACTGACACAGTCCACCTCTCACTCACTGCCAGCCACCGACTGAGGTTCCATATGAGCGCTTTCTGTAAAGACACACTCAGAAATTAATTTTGCCAGTTGGGGATGGGTGGGGCTGCTGGGTGGACTGGCATGGCTGGGTGCAGGCATGGGGTGCCACTAGACTACCAGGGGTGGAGATACTTCGTATTTTACAATGATTGGGGGTCACTAGACTACCAGGAATTTGGAAAACCTTATTTATTTTATGATGATCAGGAGGTCACTAGACTACAAGGGAGGATAATTGCTGCATTTGTGGCTGGTGACTCAGGGATCGGGCATGGGTGGGAGGATGGCAGCACCGCCCTTCGGGCTTGTGCCAATGGGTGTTTTGGGGGATCGGGTTATGGGTAGCCCTGCAGGGCCCCCACTGGGGTACGCTGGCATGGGGGGTGGACAAGGTGGCATGTCTGCAGGTGGATCTACAGGACCCCAAGGAGGGGGCGGCCATATATTACACCACCTAAATGATGCAACCGCTGCTGTAAACCCCCAGTGCCATGGCCTGGGCCACAAATGCCAGTGTAACTGCTGTTTTGCGCAAGTGACTTGCGCCATGTAGCAGGCCACTTTGTAGAATCGCGAATGTCACAACTGCTGGCGTAAGTTGCTACATACGCCATTCTACTTGGCACAACTGCTGTTACGCCAGGGGTAACTCTTCTGGAATCTAGCCCAATGTTTCTAAGTTTCATCTCAATATTCCTTGTAGGTAGTTTTTCTGACAGTATACTACTCTTCTGGACAGGTATGTATTACTGTATATGAATTTCCCGACCATTTAGCTGGGGGTTTTCTTCATTCTAGTTGATTTTCAGATTAGAGGTATGATGAAATATTTCTATCTGTTTTAATTCACAGCAATGCTGTGAGTACGGTTTAAGGCTAATTTTATTTTATTTTAGCTACGATAGAATGGTATGTAGTTTTTAGTTCTATGTCTTCAGCACTGTTTGGATTTGTGTGAAACGTAACAGTGATTACTAGTTTTCTTTGCAGTCATTATTATTTAATTCCCCTACTCTTCTGGTGGGGGGTGAGAAGGATTTGTTTTCAGTGTTTACAGCTTGATTTAGAGGTTTTATATAGGCATTGCTAGTTTTTATGTAAGATGAAATACTTTGTTTTGTTTCTCTGTCTGTTTTATGAGTTTGTTTGTAGTAGCACTATTTTGTTTTGCAATTTTCATGTAAAGTTCTAATAAAAATTCCCCATCTCTTTTAGTTGGGGGGGGGGTATTTTTCAGTATTTATTTGACCAGTTTTGAGACCAGAAATATGGAATTCTGTTTTTGATGTATGATTAAATACTTATTTATGTTTATGTTTATTTTTATTATGACTTGTGTGCAGTAACACTATTATGTGTATATTTTACTTTCAAGTTCTAATAAAAAATTCCCCTACTCTTTTCCAAAAGTGCCATGGGATCTTTTAGATCCACCTGAGCAACCACCGGTACAGGCAGAAGGGACCTCGGTTTAACGTCTCATCTGAAAGATGACACCTCCAAGTGCAGCACCCCCTCATGCTGCACTACAGTGTCAGTATTAAGTTACCCAAGTGTCTGGTGTGGGGATGGAAAGGTTTTCTGTTATAGATGGGATGATGTAGGAGATGTTACACAAGCAATAAGACATGATAAGATTTGTGTATTATTGTGATCACCACACACCATGGGCATAATGGGGCATGTGGCAACAGGAAGTACCTTATTGCCCTTGGAAGTGCAGTGATCACACTATTGCCCTACAGGTGTCTAACTGCACTTATCATAAGACATTTTCTAATAATAAAGTTACAGCCTCAAAATTGAGTTTTAAATGTCAAAGTAGTTTATTTTTTGGTCAAATATTATTAGGTGAAAGAAAATAGTGCCAACAGCTTTGTGGGGGGGGGGTCTTCAAAGGCAATTTGCTCTGATGAATATGGCATTTATACATTGAAGGACAGCATTCTGTGGAACTGGTTCTGTAGGATCAGGTGGTACGTTCCTTCATAACATTTCAGTTTTTTTATTATTTTGACACCAAATTTTCAACATAGCTTTATTATGACTCCACCTCATGAATCTGGTAAGTGATTTTTTTTTAAATCAGGTCCAAAAAGTGATTTCACAGTCTATCTGTGAAATTACCTTTCAGGTCAGATTTCAAAAATGTCACATCCTCTGTTCATGAGATGGGGTCAAAAAAGGCTATGATGAAAATCTGGGGTTAAAATACTGAAACAGTGAAGTTATAAGTAAACACTGAAACATTTCAATGTTTACTCATAACTTTATAATATTACTACATTTTTCACCAACTTTTCAATATAGTCATTTTATGATCCTACCTCATGAACCTGGTAGGTAACATTATTCAATTCCTGCCTGAAAGGTAATTTTGCAGAGCAAGTACAATATAAGCTTTTGGGATGGATTTTACAAACTTTCACATATCTTGTTCATGAGGTTGGGTCCCAAAAGGACATGTTGAAAATTTAGGGTCAAATATTGAAACATAGCAAAGTTATAAGCAAACTCTGACAAATGTCAGTGTTCCTCATACCTTAGTCATTTTAGATATTTTTTCAGCAGATTCTCAGTATAGTCTTTTTATGACCCCAACTCATATTCCTGGTAAGCAAAGTTTTCAAATCCATCCTGGAAGATGATTTCATGGAGCAACTATGTGTTTTGGGGCGAGATTTGAAAAATTGCTCTAGCTTGTACATGGGGTAGGGTCCAAAAAGGCCATGTTGAAAATTTGATGTAAAAAATATTTAAAATGTCAAAGCTGTGAGCAAAGTTCAAAACACATAAAAATACATTGATGGCACTCACCTTGTTTCACACTTTCAAGGAAGAGGACATCTTTTTTTGTGAGTCTGGATCTCTACCAAGGAACCCTCTGTTGGTGAGTGAGGATGTGAGCTGGGTCTGAAGTGGTGGTTGCTGTGTTGAGGGGTCAGGATGAGGAGACTGGAGGGTTATGGGGTTACGAATCAACAAGGGACTATTTTCTTCTTTCCAGATAAAAAAAAGAGAGACGGTTTTATTGTAGTGTGGCTCTTCATGGAGATTGCCCTTTTGGGGTGCTTTTTAGGTACTGTGAGACTTTGTGATCACTCACTGTGGGAACTACTTTTGCAACATAAACTATCCTTCTCAGAAAAGTTGGCATGTTTAAAGTCAGACTAACTATGTTCACAATAGTGCACTGACCAGCAGGTTAAAACAAACAGCTGTTACTGCAGTGGGGCTCTTCATGAATGGTGAGTCACGTGGAAGTTTAAATGTCTTTTGCCTCTGGAAGTCAGTAATGTGAGAACTGGGTATTGCTCACTGAGGGTGTTACATTGGTTACCAGTGCCATCATTGTCAGAGATCTTGAAAAAATCTTCAACCTTGAAATGCTACTCATGGTACTGCATCTGACAGTTTCTTTGCATCTGTGTGAAGAAGCAGCCCTTTGCTTCTTTTGAGCTATAAGTTTTGAATCATTGTTGCCATCACAGAAACTATCATTCCTTTCTTCATGGAAATATTACAGGACGGGTTCCTGAAAAATGTATATCTGGCACATCTGACATTGCAGCTGTTTAATAGTACTGCCTTATTGGTGACAACAGTGGCAGATATTTTGAAATGATTTAGAGCATTGGGCACAGTGATCCAATGCCAGTCTAAATGGGAACTGTTGCTAGTACATGTTCCTGCCCTTTGGTAGTAGTGCTATCTGCCAAGGGACATTAGCCAATCACAGATCAGCTTTATTGCTGACCATATGTTAACGAATACTTGGGGTATTTAAAATGAAAGTCATATTTATTTATTTATTTATTTAGGCAATCAGAATTACAACCCTTTGAGTCAAAGACTCTTTTGCAAAGACTCCACATCAGGAATGCAAAGCATAGAAGGAGAACAAACAGTGCAGGACTATAAACAGTGACAAAGCTCAGGAGTACATACAATTTAGGGCCAGTGACCCAGCATCAGAAGTATCACAATACAAACTTGTGGAATAAAAGAAAATAAGAAGCAAATACGTAATTTAGACAACAGAAGGATAGCTTCTGGGGAACGAATATGCAAGTTAGAGCACACTGCTGGTGAGTACCTAAAGGCCAGTGGGGCACAGAACCCAAGGCAGCATGGATTCACAGCAGAAAGTTCAAATCAGATGAATCCAATCAATTTATTTGACTGGGTGACCAAAGTAGTATACCAGGGAGGGGCTGTGGACAAGGCCTGCCTAGACTTTAGCAAGGCATTTGACACAGTCTCACAAAAATTAATAAAATAATTAGCTAGCCTGGAAGTGGGTCCCAGGATGGCAGCCTGGGTAAAACATTGGCTGGACAACAAGACGCAGAGGGTAATAGTAAACAGAGTCCACTCAGAAGAAAGGAGGTTACTAGTGGGGTCAGCAGGGTGCACTGGATCTGGTCCTTTTAATGTCTTTATAAGTGACATTGCAGAGGACTAGAAGGAAAAATATGTCTCTTTGGAACAACACAAAGATCTGCAACAGGGTTGATACACAAGGTGAGGTGGAAAGGATGAAAAGGGACTTGGCAAGATTGTAGGAATGGTCAAATGTGTGAGCTTAGATTCAATGCAAAAGTGCAAAATAATGCACCTGGAAACAAAACCTAGGGGAAGAGTACACAATGGGGGTGGGGGTGGGGTGATATACTGACAACACCAAAAATGGAAAGGGACCTGGGGGTAGTTATATCAGATGACCCAATGTTGGGCAAGCAATGTGAGAAGGCAGTAAGGATGGCTAGGGGGATACTGGGATGCATAAGGAGAGGCATCACCAGTAGAAAACATGAAGTTGTAATCCCTCTGTACAGACAGTTGGTGAGACCCTTTCTGGAGTACTGCATGCAGTTCTGGAACCCCATCTCCACAAAGACATAGGATGGAGGCTGTCCAAAGTAGGGCAAGCAAAATGGTGCAGGGCCTGCAGAAGACGCCAGAGAGACTAAAGGAGCTTAATATGTATACCCTCGAGGAAAGGGGGGGTACATGATAGAAATTTTCAAGTCCAAGAAGGTAGCATCTTTCAGAAAAAGAGATGTGCAATAACAAGGGGACATAATTTGAAGGGGGAGGGGGGACGGCTCAGAAATAATGTGAGGAAGTATTTTTTTATGGAGAGAGTTGTGGGTGCATGAAACAGCCTTCCTGAGGAGGACATGGAGTCAAAAACAGTTGGGGAATTCAAGAATGCATGGGACAGACATAAAGCAATTATTGTGGTGGTAGGTAGAAGTAAGCTGTTGGTTAACTAGGATCTGCAGCTTATCCATTAGGTAGGGAAACAGCAGACTAGGTGGGCCAAGTGGTCCTTATCTTCAATTAAATTCTATGTTTTCTATGAGAGGTGTTGGGCTGGCCAGGAAAACAGGATATTGGGCCAGGGCAGGAGAATCGTCAGCGATGGCGGGGCTAAGAACAGTCACAGGAGGAAGAGGAATCTAGCAGGAGGCTCTTTATACCAGTTTTAAAGTGGCCAAGACTGGGTTCCAAGAAAATGGTCGGTGGTATGCTGTTCAGCCAGATGAGGGTGCAATAGATGAAGGACCTTTGACCAAGGAAGGTCCTAAAGTGGGGCACAAGGAGGAAGGTTTTGGCAGAGATCTGGAGGCCCTTCTGTGAGGGATCATTTGGAACAGGGGTGGAGGCCAGAGGGCTTGCTTCTGTAATATCTTCTTGGTAAGGAGACAGGTGTGGTACTTAAGTCTACCTTTAAAGTTTAGCCAGTTTGTAAGTTTGTAAAAGCTCACAGGTGTGTGTTAATCTATCACACCATGACACCAGGTGGCAGGCTTTATCGAGGGCTATTTATACACAGTGTAGGGCAGTTTGATCTGCAGTCCCATAGATCACAATTCTGTAGTCCACCAAGGATAAGACAGAGGAGGATAGCAGCTTGCTAGGCACACTGGGACGACTGCATGGACATGATGGTCCTTTTCTGTTGACACATTATATGATTCTATGATTCTGTGAGATAGGAAGAGTGTGAGACTAGAAAAAAGCAATGCCACCTAATAAGGTTTTGGTCTTGGCTAAAATATATGGATGCACTTGTGCTTTGAGGCACACAAGGAAATTCAAAGTGCCTTCAACTCATGCAGAAATCTTCATATTTTTTCATGTCCGGACACAAGGGTGTGTGTTATTGTGGTTACAATGTAATCCTAACAGATTACAAATGATTAATAATCTGTTTCCAGAGTCAAGCTGTACTGTTATGTTAAAGTAACCATATACAAATTTGTGAGAGTTCTCAGTCTATATAAATATTGAATCTTTTAAATCTGAATTATACTATATAATGTATATTATACAGATGTAATAGCCCATGTATGTTAGGGTCAAGTTAATGCATGTGTTAAAACAGGGTTTTTTGACAGCTGATATTTCAGTACACTTTTTTAATTAGCCCCTTGGACTGTGAAATATGGCATCCACAGTCAAAGTCCTAGCAGTTCTATGGGCTAATCCTTGACTAGTTTGGTGAAAATAAGTTTGGAAGTTCAAAAAGAATCAATTAATTTACATAAAATACACCCAATTTTTTGTGATATTCTTTGCTCACAACTATTGATGAAGCTAGGCAGGGTTGAGTGATGTAACTTACAAATGTATTAGAGTTTGACCCAAGAAGCTCTTTTGGTGGTAGTGGTGGTGGTGGTGGGTTCCAGTAAAACAAAATGTATTTCATTTTAAAGTTATAAGGTTTGGTGTTTGCACATGACTGGACTATTTTTCAGCAGCTGAAAAAATACATTTCCGCTCCCTTCTCTAGCTAGCCCTTTCTTCCCTCTGACTCCCTCCCCCAGCTCCAACACTTGCCTTCTCTGAGACTTACATCATCTCCTTGCTTTATACCAAATGGCTTAAACCCCATGGCAAGGCTGTTTCATCAGAGTCCTGAAAGGGCTTGACTTCTCAATACAATTGCAGACAGCTTTTGAAGGGATGCCACAGATGGCTGGGCAGAGCCTGTAAGGAGATCGGGGCAGTCATTCTCCTCATCTATTGATTTTCCTACATTTCTGCCCAATACAAAAGATGCCAGCACTCTAGGAGGTGCAATGAATGTGCGAAAGCTCTGCATACTTATCCCTGGTTCAGGATGGCATCTTCCCCCTTCCACAGTGCCCTCAGCTGTACTTCTACATGTGGTCACTCAGGTTGCAGTATTACAGTGAGGATGGTGACCCATGCTATTTGGAAGAGGAAAGCGTTCTCAAGGATGCTCAGTCCTCCTCCCCACAAACATCCACCAGTGATCCAAGCCCATTCTCAATCCCAGATCACTGGTATCTTGAGCATACTGGTACTGCTGTGCTCTATGTGAGCCAGTTCCTTTAATTTGTGACTGACTTTTCAAGTAAGTCACAAATAAAAAAATGCCCCCACCTTCAATAGAAACCTGCCTCAAACACATGCTGTTTCTCTTTATTTATGGTTAACGTATAAAGTAACTTTTTATTATTCATGGTTAACTTCTAAAGTCAATTACACATTTTAAAAAATAGAGTTTTGTTGCTTTTTCCAACAGCAGAGGATCAATCCCAGTGTCAGATACCCATTAAACACCTTCCTGGTACTTGGGAGGTCCATGAATCATTTACAGCCACCAGGCACCCAACACCATGGATTAAAGAAGACAATTTCAATGGCAATAAATCCATTTTGTGATGCAGTAGCTTGAGATTTTGTGTTGCAACTTGTCTGGCACCACCATATTACAGGGGCACAGCCTATTTAGGTTTGTACTGGCACTTCAGTGTTAAACCCCAAAATCTGCACTTTCATAACTTTGTAACCTTTTAACAGATTTGCATGAAATTGTGCAAACCAAGTCTTGTTGGGCAGGTCTCTTGATGTTCAAACATTCGTTCTGGTCAGATGTACGGATTCTGAGAAACAGTTACTGCAAAAAGTGAATTTTTCAGAATTTTTTTCCCATTGGCTTGAATGTTTTTTCTGTCAGCTTGGCTAGCACCAGCAGGTTTTGAATTTTGGCCTAAATGTTCTTGGTAGAAACGGGCTGGCCCCTGATGTGCTTTTGCTGATTTGGTGAAAAATAGTAATCCGTTCTAAAAGTATTTTATTTTGAAATCTTGAATACTTGGTTCTGAGCATGCTTAATAAGCACTGAAAAATAGTAATATGAAACAAAAAAAAATATTTTCTCATATGAGGCCAATCTTTATTCATGAGGGAAAAATACTGTTTCATTTTCCACCATTTTGTTTTCCGTTTTCCATAAAATTCACATTTGAAAACCCACAAAATGATATTCCTGAGAACAGCCAACACATGTAGCTTCCTTATTGGAATCCATTAGCTTGATTCTGCACTAACTGTTGCAGAAATAGTCAGGTTTTTAATTATAAATCTTGTTTCATGACTAGTGATATGAAACAAGATTCTTGATTCATATGAAAGTCATGAAAAAATATATTTTTCATATGAGGAATCAATGCTTTTCAAAGAGGTTTTCAACTTTGGTGCATAACCTTGTCATTTTCAAGATTTTGACACCACATTTCAACATTCCTTTTGATACCCCACCTCTTGAACAATGTTGGTGTCATGTCACCTATCCTGCACAAAAGGTGATTTCATGGTCAGTTGCTGAAATCACCCTTCAGGTCAGGATTTGAAACTTTCACTGTACCTGTTCATGAAGTGGGTTCATAACATGTTGTATGCTGAAAATTTGGGTCAAAATATGCTAAAATGGCAAGTTGTTACATCTGAGACAATTCGCTACACTCTCTTGTAACTACCTTAATTTTCAATATTTTAATCCCAAATTATCAACATATAGATTTCTTTACACTTTCTCATTAATGTGACAGCTGTCATTTTTCAAATATTGCCCAAAATGTATTTTAGTGCCCCTGCTGTGGAATTAAACTGCAGTGGTGCAGAATGATGTTTGGTAGGGTTTGACAATTTTACTACTGGGTTGATGAGGTGGGGTTATAGGAAGCTATGTTGACAATTTGGTTGCTGTTGTCCTACAAATAGAGGAGCTTACCTATAAGCATAAATATATGTATCTATGGAAAGATGGGAGTGCAGGGCCCTCTTGGTCTGCCCTGTGCTCCATCAGACAAATAAGGATATACAACCCCTAGGAAGACTCCGTCCCCAATTTGCTTTAGGGATGTCATTTTGATTTTAGGGTTGGAAACCCTAAATCCATATTTCTCTACTTTTGCCACTTTAGCTTGAACACTAAATGCTGCATTAATGCAGATTTTTGCAAAGATATAGCTAGGGTTGAGTAAGCTCTTCAATGTTAAACCTAAACTTTTGCACCTTATTAACTTTGCCACCATATGATGTATTTGCCTGAATGTTTGCATGCATGGTCTGGTACCACAGATCTCTGGATGTGGCAAGTTGTGTTACAGTCTTCTGTACAGTTGCGGAGCCACAAAATGCCCAAAAATGCCAAAAAAAAACAGACTTTTTACATGTCTCTTTGTTCACGCCCACAGACAACGGTTTGTCCATTCAGTCCAATATCTTCAGAGAAGATGCAGTCTTAGCCACCAATGTGCCTTTTGTAGATTTGGTGAACAAATATTAAACCATTCAAAAGTTATTCAAAAACAAATTTCCCATTATAGTCAAAGGGAAAAGTTAGCAAAAATCATGAAACATTCACAAATGCCTGTTTTTACTTTCGCAAATGGCCCTTTTACTTTTGTGATTTGGCCATCTTGTTTTCAATTAGTGACACAGAAAAATGCCTGGCATTTAAAAGTGGGACCTTCTAGGTAAACACTGATTGTTGTGTTTACCATATGGGGTCCTGAGGATGCTTGCCCTATCTTTTGGGGGGGTAAAACCCCCCTCAAGTGCCTTTTCCAACTTCGAGGAAAAAGTACTTTCACAAAATGCTTTCACAAATGTGAAAGTTCAGTGATTTTTTTTGCTAAACTTTCATGATTTGTGAAAGTAATTTGAAAATCTTTGCCATCCTCCTGCAACAAAATGGTTGGGTGTTTTGGGCTGAAATTTGCCAGGTGGCAAACCCTGGTCCCACATATGTGCTCTTTGCTGGTTTGGTGCCAAAACATTACAGGAGCCCAAAGTTACAGCATTCCAAATTTCAGAAATGTTCCCATAGGATAACATTGCCACACCTGTGCCACCTTTCGGGGCCCGTATCTTGAAAACGGCTAGAGATATGGATTTTTCAATGAAAAAATCCTTAGTCCTTGCAGAAGTAGGCTGCAAAGCCATAAATAATATGGAATTTGAATTTTATTTCTACCTTATACAGTTACTGAGATATTTGGAATTAGTGTTCCAATTGCTCATTTTCATGTCCGAGGCCCATTATTACAACCACAGAGTTAGCATTCACAGTGCTTTTGCTGCCCTTATCTCAGACACAATGTGAGATACAGATTCAGTTGACTTATGCTACAAGAACTACTCACTTTTGTGATTACAACCACACTTGATTTTTTTTTCTATATCCTATGGTTCCCAAGATATTGGCAAATTTGTGTTACAAGGCTTCCTTTGCTTATAGGACTACTGTATGGCTGTGTGCTTATGTGTAAGTGGGCCCTGTGCTCCCACCAACACATACCATTTACTATTTCTATTACACTTTCTCAGAAAGAAGGGAAATTCATTGCAAAAAAACATTGTTAATGCATCAGTTAGGGTTGTTTCCACAGCAACAAAAGTGTGGAAATTCGACATTAGGGTTACCACCCCACCACCCCAACCCCATGCCCCCATCCTCAAACCCCTGAATCCACATTCCCCACCACACACACACACACACACACACACACACACACACACACACACATATGCAAGACACATGCAAGATTGTAAGACACTATACCAGTCAGTCACATAGAAACAAACCTTGACATCAATTTCCACACTTTTGTTGTTGTGAAACAACCCTAACTGATGCATTAATGGAGATTTTGCATTGAATACACACAGACATATATATATATATATAGAGAGAGAGAGAGAGAGAGAGAGAGAGAGAGAGAGACACACACACACACACACACACACACACACAATATATATATATATATATATACATATACAAACATCACTTAATAAGTATGCTACTAAAAGGGATAACTTGGTATTATAGGATTGCAGTAGTTAAGACTGAGTTGGCTGTTCAATTTTAAACACCAATTTTTACATCTTAATAACGTTGGCATCGTTTGATGAACTAGCACAATATTTGGCATGTATAATGAAGCTGTCAGAGTCTCAAGACATGAAAAGTTTCATGATGGCATCTTGTACAGTTCAGAAGACAGGGTGCTGAAATATATATATATATATATATATATATATTATATATATATAGGGGCACAGTCGAGGCCCCTATATTTAAAGATTGACTAGGCACTTTAATGTTAAACTCCAAATTTTGCATGTTAATAACTTTGCAACCGTTCAATGGATTGCACAAAATTTGGAATGCACGATCTGGTATGGTAGATCTCTTGATTTACTAAGTTGTGTTTCAAGGTGGACACATGATTTTTGCACAGTGAAGTGCCAAAAAATGCACTTTTCACCACTTTTATGCATTTTTTGTCCATGGTGCTGTGCAGACACTGTGTGGTATATTGGTTCGTAACTTGGGACATAGGAAGAGCTTGTGCAAGGAATATGCCTCCATTTGTTTCACTAGATCACCTTTTGGATAACTGTGCTGCTGTAAAAAGAGTCTAACATGTTTAAATATAAGAAAAATAGCAGGACAAAGGGACACAGCATGAGATTAGAGAGGCCAATAAAGGGGAATGTGAGGAAATTCTTTTTCACAGAAAGAGTGGTGGATGCATGGAATGGCCTACCTCAGGAAGTGGTGGCTATGAATACAGTGCAGGGCTTCAAACAGGCATGAGATAGGCATAAGGGAGCAATACAGATGAGTATGAATAGATAGGCCACTGACAGGGCAAAGGCCGATGGCACATTTATAAGGTAGAAAAAGAAATGGGCAGACTGGATGGGCCTTGCGGTCCTTATCTGCGGTCAACCTCTATGTTTCTATGTTTCTCTGTTTCTATAAATTGTAGAGTAAGCCTGCAGTGGAATTTTTTTTTTGTATATTGCACGGTTCATGAGATATTGTGAAATTACTGTCACAAAGGGTTCAAAGAGTGCCTGTCCAGTGCTTTTCTGTGCCCATGTCCTGGAAAAGATCTGAGATACAGGTTTGGTCAAGTGCTTCTGCGTGATCTACTCTCTGTCACGGTTATAATGACACTTGATTTTTTTATTCTAGCTACTCGGTTCCCAAGATATGGACAAATTACTGTTACAAGCATTCAGTGACCAATAGGAATGCTGCATGGCTCTGCAGCTATGTGCAAGTGGCAGCACAGGCCCAGAGGGCCTGCAGTCCCACATGCATATTGTTATGCAGAAATGGGCAAGCTGGTGGGAGCACATGGCCCTCTCCTACCAGTACATGCTTTTGAGTGGTTATTATAGGAAGCGTAGTGGGTACTATATTTAGGATGAGTAGGCACTTCAATGTTAAACTTCAAATTTTGCGAGTTAATAAATTTGCAACCGTTCAATGGATTTGCATGAAATTTGGAATGCACTGTCTGGTATGGTAGATTATTTACTAAGCTGTGTTTCAGGCGGGCTTACAATTTTTGCACAGCAAAGTGCCAAAAACTCACTTTTCGCCACTTTTGTACTTTGTTTGTCCATGGCGCTGCACGCACACAGTGTGGTCTATTGGTCTGAAACTTGGGATGTAGAAAGAGCTTATACCAAGGAATATGCCATCATTTTTGGTGAAAAAATATTATTCTGTTCAAAAGTATTTCAATTTGAAATTCTGTTATATCCTATGGGAAAATTTGTATGTAATTTTTGCAATGTTAATGAGAAAGATCGGATGGCCCTAGGAAAGACCAGATGGCCCAAATTGGGACGACCATATCTCAGTCACAGTTTGGTCTTTTTACTTGAAATTTGCAGGGTGTTGGGGATGTCCTAGAGATGTAAATTATGCTATTTATGTGTTGGGAATCAGTTGGTTGCAGAGATATTAAATAGCGTAATTGATGTTTTTCCTATAGGATTACATTGTAGTCTGTGTCATGAATTTCAGCGTCATTATCTCGGAAATGAAGTGAGATACAGACTTTTTGCTGAAAGTGGCTTAGATCACCTTTAGGTGAACTATGACACTGAAAAAAGATTTGAAATCATAGCATAAGCCTGCAGCGGAATTTTTTTTGTATGTTGCATGGTTTATGGGATATTGTGAAACTACTGTCAAAAGGGTTCAAAGAGTACCTCTCCAGTGCTTTTCAGTGCCCATATCCCAGAAACGATGTGATATATGGGTTTGCTCAATGCTTGTTGCATGATCTACTCACTGTCATGGTTACAATGACACTTGAATTTTTTTCCTAACTGTTATGGTTCCCAAGATATGGACAAATTAATGTTACAAGAGTTTGGTGACCAATAGGAATGCTGCATGGCTCTGTAGCTGTGTGCAAATGGCAGCACAGGCCCAGAGGGCCTGCACTCCCCTCACATGAATATTGTTATGCAGAAATGGGGAAGATGGTGGGAGCATGGGGCCCTCTCCCACCAATACATGCTTTTTAGTGGTTTTTATAGGGGCACGGTTCTGCCCTATATTTAGGGTTATGTAGGCACTTTAATGTTAAACTTCAAATTTTGCACATTAATAACTTTGCAACTGTTCAAGGGATTTGCATGAAATTTGGAATGCACGGTCTGCTATGATAGATTTCTTGATTTATTATGTTGTGTTTCAGGCGGACATATGATTTTTGCACAGTGAAGTGCCAAATAATGCACTTTTTGCCACTTTCACGCATTTTAGTCCATGGCTGTACTGTGTGGTCTGTTGGTCCAAAGCTTGGGATGTTGAAAGAGCTTGCGTGAAGGAACATGCCATCATTTGTTTGGTGAAAAAATATTAATCCGTTCAAAAGTTATTACAATTTGAATTTCCCATTATATCCTATGGGAAAATGTATATGTATTTTTTGCAGTGTTAATGAGAAAGACAAAATGGCCCTAGGAAAGACCAGATGGCCCAGACTGGAACAACCATATCTCAACCACAGTTTGGTCTTTTTACTTGAAATTTACAAGATGATGATGGGATGTCCTAGAGATGTGATCTATGCTGTTTAGCTCAGGGGAATTAATTGGTTGCAGAGATATTCAATGACGTAGTTGACGTTTTTCCCATAGGATTACATTGCAGTCTGTGTCATAATTTTTGGTGCCGTTATCTTGGAAATGAAGTGAGATACAGACTGTTCAGTACAAGTGGCTTAGATCACCTTTAGGTGAACTATGCTGCTGCAAAAAGATCTGAAATCGTAGAATAAGCCTGCAGTGGAATTTTTTTCGTAATTGCGGTTCATGAGATATTGTGAAATTACTGTCCCAAGGCTTCAAAGAGTGCCTGTCAGTGCTTTTGGTGACCATATCTCAGAAATGATCTGAGATATGGGTTTGAATCAGTGCATGTTGTGTGACCTACTCACTTTCACAGATTACAATGATACTTGAATTTTTCTAGCTGTTAACGGTTCCCAAGATATGGAAAAATTACTGTTACAAGCGTTCGGTGACCAGTAGGAATGCTGCATGGCTCTGTAGCTATGTGCAAGTGGAAGCACAAGCCCAGAGGGTCTGCACTCCCACACATGCATATTGTCATGCAGAAATGGGCAAGCTGGTGGGAGCATGGGACCCTTTGCCACCAGTACGTGCTTTTTAGTGGTTATCATAGGGGCATGGTCATGCCCCTATATGTAGGGTTGAGTAGGCAGTTTAATGTTAAACCTCAAATTTTGCACGTTTATAATTTTGCAAATGTTCAACGGATTTACACAAAATTTGGACTGCATGGTCTGGTATGGTAGATCTCTTGATTTACTAAGTTGCGTTTCAGGCGGACATACGATTTTTGCACAGCAAAGTGCCAAAAATGCACTTTTCATCACTTTTGCACATTTTCTGTCCATGGCGCTGCATGATACTGTGTGGTCTATTAGTATGAAGCTTGGGACATAGAAAGAGCTTGCGTGAAGGAACATGCCATCATTTGTTTGGTGAAAAAATATTAATCCATTCAAAAGTTATCACAATTTGAAATTCCCATTATAAATTTATATCCTATGAGAAAATGTATATGTATTTTTTGCAATGTTAATAGAAAGACCAGATGGACCTAGAAAAGACCAGATGGCCCAAATTGGGATAGCAGTATCTCAATCACAGTTTCATCTTTTTACTTGAAATTTGCAGGTATTGAAGGATGTCATAGAGATATGAATTATGCTGTTTGGGTGTTGGGGAATTAATTGGTTCCAGAGATATTCAATGACATAATTGATGTTTTCCATAGGATTACATTGCAGTCTGTGTCATGACTTTCAAGCACTGTTATCTCAGAAACAAAGTGAGATACAGACTTTTCACTATAAGCAGCTTAGATCAAAGATTTGTAATTGTAGAGTAAGCATGCAGTGGAATGTTTTTTCATATTTTGCACGGTTCATGAGATATTGTGAAATTACTGTCAAAAGGGTTCAAAGAGTGCCTGTCCAGTGCTTTTCAGTGCCCATATTTCAGCAACAATGTGAGATCCAGGTGCACTCATTTAATGTTGCATGAAGAACTCACTGTCACAATTACAATGATGCTAGAATTTTTATTCTACCTCTTACTGTTCACAAGAATTGCACAAATTACTGTTACAAAGGTTTGGTGCCCTATAGTGCTGCTGCATGGCCCCATTGCTTTGTATAAGTGGGAGCGTGGGCCCAGATGCATATTGTTATGCAAAATTGGCAACTTTGGGGGAGCTGGGCTCCGCGGTCCCACCAATACGTGTTTTTTACTACTTATATTACACTTTTAAAAGTAAGGAAATTCTATGCAAAAAAAACTGCGTTAATGCATCATTTAGGGTTAAAATAAAAAAGTCAGGAAATGAGACATTAAGGTTAAACCCCTAACCCCCAACACATGCCCCACCCCAATCCTCCACAGACTGACAGACACTGGGGTGTGTCATTGGGGTCGTGAGGACTACATCTCACCCATTTCTCCTTTACTGTAGCATGTCAATATGCTCACACATGGAATGGGGTGAGATTTGGGCTGGTTAGTGCAATCAGAATGTTATTCCAGGTGGCCTTGGCTCAAATCCCAGCTGAGGCACTTACTTCTTTCTCACCTCTGTTTGTATTTTTCCCCACCCCCTTGTGAATGTGACACATGTCATTTCCTCTGTTTGTATTTTCCACACCCGCTTGTGAATGTGACACATGCCATTTTTTTCACTCTTGGGCAAGATTTATTTTCATACTTCTAGTGCCAAATGACATTTCTGCCAATATACTATAAATGGTTCATGTCACGTTTGTAAGACAAATTATAAAATGAGTATCTTGAAAATTTGGGGTCAAAATAAAAAATACATGTAACTGTTAACAAACTCTGTGTGCAGTGCCAGTCTTGATCCCAGCGAGTATGCTTTGTGATGCAGTAGCAGTGAGCTGAGTGTCAGGGGTGAGCTCAGTGACCCAGCAAGATTGGGGGATGGCGCTGTTATGCTACAACTCCCAGCCAGGGAATGAAAAGTGCAGGGTTATCTGCACAGGCCTGCATACCATATCATAAAGGCAAATGTCGCCTTGGCATAGGGCCTTGCATCTCTTCACCCATGGGTGGTGGAGGGGCTGTGCATTGCATGACAGATTCATTCCTTGCCATGTGCATCTGTGTCTGCAGCCACGTGGAAGTGCAGGGACCACATGGCCCTGCACTTCTGCCATCCCCAGATAGCCCCATGAATTCTTCACATCTGTCAGAGCACAGAAGTGCAGGTCCCACAACGGCCTTTCTCTTCTCTAGGCAGATGAAGTCTACCCACGATGGGAGCTGTGGTAGATGACACAGAGGGGTGGAAGGGACTTCTGACCTGACTAAAATTACAGGAGTGGTCAGAAACATGGCAATTGGGGTTCAATGCTAAGAAGTGCAAAGTGCTACACTTCAGAGCCAAGAACCAGAGGAGGAGGAGCTATCAGCTGATAGGGGTACAGTTGGGGAGCACAGAGGAGGAAAAGGATCTGGGGGTAATCATAACAGGTAATATGAACAACTCGGTTCAGTGCAAGAAGGCATCAGCAAAAGCCAACAAGATGCTGCGCTGTATAGCGAGGGGAATCTTCTCTAGAAGTGGAAATGTGATCCTTCCCCTGTACAGGTCACTGATCAGGCTGCACCTGGAATACTGCATGCAATACTGGAGCCTGTTCCTGAAGAAGGACATCAGATTGTTGGAGTAGGTGCAGCTCAGAGCGACTAAGATAAACCAGGGTTTAGAGGGGAAATCCTATGAGGAAATGCTAAACATGCTTACAAATGTATTCCCGGAGGAAAGGAGGGATGGGGGTATATGATTGAGACCTTTAAGTACCCGAAGGGGATAAACAAGACTAATACAGGAGGGATGTTCCGGATCAGAAGAGGAAGCAACACAAGATGGCATCAACTGAGGTTGGAGGGAGGAAAATTCAGGAAGGAAATCAGGAGACATTTTTTCATTGAACGGGTAGTAGACAAGTGGAACACTCTACCTAAGGAGGTAGTTTCCTGTAGGATGGTGAGCTGTTTCAATAGGGGATGGGACAGAGTGAGGTGGGGGACGACTGTGAGGAGGGGAGGGAAGAGTGTGGCAGCTGCAAATTGAGGGGTATTTGAATAATCAAGCAAACTCAATAGACCATGAGGCCTGTTTCTGCTGGCACTTTCGTAAGATTCCTACCCTTGGTGCAGTGTATCTTGAGTAAGGAAACTATACCACTATCTCAACAAACTCTGGTCAGAGGCACTACAGCTGCTAATGCATTAACGTGATAAGGGTATTTCATAGGATTAAATGTAAAGATGACTTACTGTAGTCAGCTTTCTGTGTAAATTCATTTTTAGAAAAGTTAGATCATTTATCTGGTTGATCCTGTATTTCTCATATGTTTTAAAATGCAAGTGGTGAATGCGTGTTGTACTATGTGGGGAAGGAGAGGGAGCACCAGACTAGTGTTGTGTGAAATTTAAAAATTTCACTGGGTGAAACGTTTCATGTGATTTCACAGTTACACAAACTTTTTTTATCAAGGTGAAACAAGTGACCACTTACGAGACCCAGAAGCTCCTCGCCAGCCTCTCCCCCCACAGCGGGGCAGGGCATGACTGCCTTGAGCCTAAACTGCTCAGACTAGGGGCCCATCTACTTGCCAGGCCTCTCACGCACATTTTCAATACCTCCCTCAGCTCCGGGTCAATACCAGATATCTGGAAAGTGGCGAAGGTGGTCCCAGTCCTGAAACAAGGTAACCCTAAGGATCCCCAGAACAATCATCCTATTGCAATACTGTCTGCTGCCTCCAAGATTTTTGAGAAAATCGTGGCCTCCCAGCTATCCCAGTACATTCAGAATCATAACCTCCTCTCAAAAGCTCAACACGGTTTCAGAAAAGGGCACAGCACATCCACTGCCCTCGCTGTAGTCACCTCAACTATCAGAACTGTTGCTGACCAGGCTAACCTCACTGGTGCCATCTTTGTGGATCTCTCCAAAACTTTTGACAGGGTTGACCACTCCCTCCTCAGCTCCACACTCCGATCCCTTGGTTTCTCCCCCCCGCCCACATGTGGTTCCTCAACTATCTCTCCAGCAGACAACAGTACACCAACTTCAATCGTACCCACTCCTCCCCCTCTTCTGTCCACTGTGGGGTCCCCCAGGGCTCCGTCCTCTGTCCAACACTCTTCTCTCTTTTTATCAATGAACTTCCTTCCATTGCAGTCCATGGGCACACCACTTTGTATGTGAATGACCTGGTCATTCTGACCAGTGCCCATGCCATCGCCACCATAAACTCCCAACTAAATGTGGACTTCCATTGCATTCAATTCTGGATAGTGGATCACAGGCTCACCATCAACCTTAAAAAAAAACAAGCTATGCTTTTTGGTTTGCGGCACACGATAAAGTCTTGCCTCTCCCTTCTTCAAATTCTTGGTATTGATGGCTCTCCCCTGCAGACAGTGGCTACAGTCAAGTACCTGGGCATCACCCTGGACCCACAGCTCGATCTCACCCTGCAAATTCGGAATGTCTGCAGGGCTGCAAATTGTAAGCTCAGCCTCACCTACAAAGCTAAAAACTGCCTAGCCCCAGCAGCTCGTTTGGCACTAGCCAGAGGGGTCCTCCTCCCTACTCTCTGTTATGGGTTGGTTACCTTTGCCCCCATACCCTCATCCAGTCTCCTGAAATGGGCCACTGCCTATAATAACATCTGCCGCTTCGCCCTCTCCGCTCCTCCCCTCACCCACCGCTGTGACCTCTACTTCCATCTGGAGTGGCTCCCTCCAGAAAAGCATTGCACCTTCGTGCTTGGTAATTTCATTGACAACATTATAAGATCGGCCACTCCCTCCTACCTCACCCCCAAACCCTGGCCCCCCATCCTATCAGCTAAGATCAAGAGAGGCTCTAGATTGGCTTATCCCTAGAACTCACTCCATCATGGGGGACCGGCCTTCTTCTCCTACACCCCAAAAATCTGGAACTCACTTCCAGTCCTTAGCCAGTCCAACCCCTCCCATCACTGCTTCAAAACCTCACTCTGGCACTTCCTTAAATCCTCCTCTGCTTGTCCTTGTACCTCATAGATTACCCTACATACACATGTACTATGAGCTCTCAGGGCCCACTGCACTTTACCCCGCTGAACATGTAATGCAATCCAGACTGTACATCCTTCACCATCCTCCCCCCTCACTTCTCCCTCCCAATATGGCCTCACTGTTCTATCCAGCCCCCATCCCCTCACGTTCCCACCCTCCCCCACCACTTACTTCTGATAGCACTAATTTCACTCATATATGTACCTAAATCATTTTATTTACTCCACAATTTGTGTGCATCCATGCCCCTCAACTTCAATTCTAATGATACCTTGCTTCCTCTTTCATTCTAGGTAATGACTGTTATTTTCTTGTTTGCTAAATTTGTACTATACTGTCAGCCGCCTAGTCATTTCCTGTAAATCCTGTTTTTTTTTTATTTGCTCAACTGTATGTAACTGAATCCTGCATGCTACTACCTATGTAACTCTCTCGGGTCGCACCTGAAAATAGGCACTTGGCTGTCTAGTGTGCCCTACCCGGTTAACAAAAACAAATAAATAAATAAACGTAATTTCGCCTGGGATATAGATTTCATGTAATTTGTGAAATTTCACCTGAAATGCTTCACCAACCAATTTCGCAAATCCATGCTTAAATTTTGCATTGTGGTGAAAATGTTGCCGGCTTAACTTTTGGTTTCACTGGCAAAATTATGCTCCAAAGGCAAAACATGAAATGCATTGTGGGTAAATAGATCAAATATCAAGTGCAGGTTGTTTGCAGAACAGTCTATTGTCTGTTGGGTTGGAGACCAGTGTGTTGTGATGCATCACAGCCAATTAACCCTTTTAAAACCTCTTTAAAACTTGTTTTTGAGATCTAAATGCTCCCAAATATACAGTTTGTTCATAGTGCTGCTAGGGGACATTTTCTAAGTTTGTGAATTTTTGTACAATACTTATTTTAATTAGTTTTTAGTTCTGTCTGTGTCTGTGAAGGAGTTGAGTGGTGTACGGTAGGTGTGTAAAACCAGTGTAGGCTATTTCTAGCCTTTTACAAACAGATTTCTCACAAATTGTGAGCGATTTACTGCTATTTGTTTTAAGCCTTTACATTTTTGTTCATTTTCTGCTTATTTGTATTAGTTTTCTTATATCTTGACAAGTATTTTTTTATAATTGCTGGTGACCACATTTATCAGCCTGATTATGGGAACTGTCAAACACCGTAATGATCCAAATTCTGGTTATTACAGCATTTGATGCAATAATAACCTGAAATCTGGTTATTACAGTGCTCTGCAAGCAACTGTCACTTTCCCAAATGGGTGGCATGACTGAGCAGTGTTCAGTCTCATAACACTATGCCAAAAAACTGATAAAAACAGTAATCTGTACCTTAAAAATATGCCAGTAGCATTTGCTAATCTTAGTTTATCTTCTGTGTTGAAAAAGAAGCTCTCAAGTGTTAAAGTGTGGAGGCGGTGACTCAAGCGGCTTCAGAGTGCGTGCAGCAGAGTCGTTGGCGGCTTGCATGAGTCTTCAGAAGCCTCAAGTCATTCACTCTCCATGCTTAACACTTGCCGGATTCTTTTTTAACACAGAAGCTAAACTAAGATTACCAAATGCTGCTGGCTTATTTTTAAGGTACAGGTTACTGTGTTTTATCAGTTTTGTGTGTTAGTGTGTATGAGACCAAACACCACTCAGTCGAGCTACCCATTTGGGAAAGTGAAAGTCACTGGCCCTTGGCTCCACACTGTACACCTACTATCCATGAACCAGCAATTATAATAAATAAGAGATAGGTAAGTGTGTGTTCATGGATTTTTTTCATGCACTCTCGGTGTGTGATGATCACAGAAATCTCCTGAGCTTCGCTCTTGAGGTTTATGGGTCATCACACACTGTGGGTGTGTGAAACAAAATCCATACAACATACTTACCTATACATTATTCTTTATATAATTACTGGTGACTCCCTTTATCAACCTGCTTTCAGGTTCTGCAAAACGCTGTAATAAATCGAAATCGAGTTATTACGGCATTTCTTAAAACTTCCTCTCACTAGCAGTGTCATTCTGTGTAGCCTTCCACATTTTTGGCCCTTACTCCCTCTGTGGGTGGGCCGAAAATTTAAAAAAACATGGCGGCTAAAATTTCCCTTTGCGATGGGCAGACCAGTCCCTGAAGTAATCCTAGACCAGCTGCAGTAAGTAATTTGTATCAATCACTGTTTCTTGTTAATCCTGCCTTTTGGGAAAACAATTTAAAAAAGCTATCTGGTCGATCCTGCCATTGTCGTGCTTTGGTCGAGGCTTCTCCTGACCCAGCGCACTCTGAAACATCCGTTGTTGCTTCCATCGGGCTTCTACCCAACCCCAAGCACTCAAATATCACTGCTTCCTTGCAGTCAGCAGTATTATTTTCCTTCATAAAAAACTGTTTCCCTAGTACACTGTGTGTGTGTGTGTGTGTGTGTGTGTGTGTGTGTGTGTAGGCACAGTGTGTGTGTGTGTGTGTGTGTGTGTGAGAGTGTGTGTGTCTGTAAATCGGGGACAGAGTGAGACACTGAGCAAACTGCACCAGTTATAAAAAACAAAAAAATAACCAACTGTGTGTTTCTGGATTTTTTTTCACACTTCGGGGTGTGAGGACCTCATAAACCTCTTGAGCTTCACTCTCGAGGTGTATGGGTCATCACACCCCTCGAGTGTGTAAAAAAAATCCATAACACACAGTTGCCTATCTATTATTCTTTATTTCTTGCTCTGAAAAGTTACTCCTGTCTGAGAGTTCCTGCTCTTCTTAGCCTGTGTTATACAGCATTCTTGAGCTTTTGGTTGTGAATTCTAAAATTTTGAACACACAGTGCTGATCCCTTATTTTATTTTATTTTTTTGTTTGTGGTTAGTTCTGTTTTCTTTTAACTTGTGTCACTTAAACTGTGAAAGTAACAGTTCTATTTTTTTGTATGGAAATGTAAGTACTATTAGTTGATCACCAGAACTTGTCCATATTATACTGTTTCACTACTTTGGTGAATTGTTCCTTTGTAATTTATTGCTGCCGCTTGCCTCTGCATAGTGGTGTTCCTCTTTTACTTGACTTTGGTTACCCTTTCCCTGTTACTGCATTGTTTAGTACCTGACCCAGGCAAAATAAAAAACTACATATTAACAAATATAGTAGTTGTCAAGAGATTGCGGATCCCATCCATATCGTTGTATGTGCCTTTGTTTGTCAATGTTATATTGTGTCTCTGCTCTTATTTAAAAAAAAAAATTACTAACACATAGAGGATAATGGATGGGCAACATTGAACAACAATGTTGTTCACCTTTCAGAGGTTGTCATGACAACCATGTAAACATTCGAGAGTGAAGCTCTAGAGGTTTTCAGTTGTCATACAACCTCGAGAAGTGAACAACTGTTGTTGTTTACTGTTGCCCGTCTATTATCTTGCATAGTGTATGGGGCAACAGTAAAATTGGCAGCTGCTCACTTAGCCTTGCGGCAAGATTTTCTAAGTTTGTCACCTGCCCCAAACCCCCATCCGGCAAACAAGCTCAACTCCATCCCAGTGTCCTCACGCCTCCCCCCTCCACACTTACATTTTTTTGTTTTTTTACAACATGGCTCCTCGATCTCAGATAAATATTTTAACAAAAAAAATGTTGCTGCTGCTCTTACTTAGAAGGATTTTTGTCACATGGCTCTACTCTGGTGCCAGCATTCACAGCGACTGAAAGATCAACACATGCGCAATGTCTACAATGCTGTTGTACCACTGATGTGATGTACTCTAAATGGTACAACAGCATCCTGACGTCACATCGAGGGTACAACAATGCTGGTAAATAATGAATTTTGACTGAATACCGCATTCCACTATACACTGTATTACAGTACTTAAGTTGTCCAGACACATGTGATCTGTATTTAAAGTAGATTACTTGTGCCCTTTTCCTTGTGCTGCTTTAATTCCTGTTTGGGGAAACAAAAAAGTTATCTTTTTAATTTTACTAATATATGCTACCATATTCTGTATTAGACATACATGGTGCTGTTGCCTGTCCTGATTGTGTTTGGAATGGGAAGGAAGCCAGTACTTCCTGTAGGTGTGAGGTGTTATTCACATAGTAAGTAATAGATCCTTTCTTGATATACTCCCACAGAAAGGCAAAGGTTTGAAGCAGCAGCATATAAAAATGCCTGCTAAGAGATGGTCCAGCACAGAGGGGGAAATGTGCCGGGGGGACGAGACACCAAAGAAATCTGTTGAGGAGAGTACAACTTCATTTCTAGTTCCCAAAAGCAGTAAAAGCACATGTATGCCTGCATCAATGTCTTCTGTGGGCCCTGGTGGTGCAGCAGGTACCAGCAAAGGAATTATTCAAAGTACTGGCATACCCATGTCTCAGTTTTTAAGGCCAAAGCTGTTGCATCCATATTGGTGGGGGATGATGATAGTGAGAAGAAGGGAGAGACTGACACCAGCACAGTAACAGTGGTCCAGGAGAAAGGTGATACATCAATCAGTGTGACTGTCCCAGGGCCTGTTCCTCCTGGTGGAGATGTTGGTGGTGATAATGTTCAGCTGGAGTCTGATAATCCAGGAGATATGGGTAGTCAGCCCCTAGCCCTGAGGAGATGGTTGTAGAGAAATAAAAAGGTGCAGTGCAAAAAGACAGTGATAGGGAGGAGGAGGAGGAGGAGGACAAGGACATTATCAGAATCAGTGCTGATGATTGTGACTTTGATGTCCTCATGGAAGCCTGATTTTAAAAAGGTCATAGGTGCTGTACACCATGTACATGCACAGTCTATCACCAAGCCTGTAAGCAGCACTCATCCAAGGAGTCAAGTCATCCACCTCCCAAAAACGGTAGTCTCATGGAATTGATGAAAGCAGCCAAAAAAGTACAAACTTCAATGCCTGTTTCTCAGCCCTCCCAGTCACAGCAGCATGTTAAGTCCAGAGGTCAAAAGTCAACAGTTTGGGACTTTTACATGCTTGATCCAGTAGATGATACCATAGCGATATGTCAACTGTGTCAAACACGTGTTAGTCGGGGGGGGGGAGAGAAGCCACATTGGCACGGGTGGCCAACACACCACCTGAAAAACAAACACCTGCTGTGCTTGCAACACCACCAGAAGGATGCCAGAGTTGTTGGTGGGATGTCTCTTGGCAAGTTAAATGTAACTGAGAGCAGTTTAATACAGCAGGAGGAGGGAGGGCACAGTGGGTCAGTGGAGGAGGAGGAGGAGGAGCAATCCCTTGCTTTCTTGAGCAGTTGGCCTAGCAGTGGAGGCACCACTCCCAGTCCCTTGACTCAAAAAAGTACACCACCACACCCAAAACCAACCTAAATTGAGGGTTTCATGCATTCTGCACATCCCCAAGAGTCTACAGTTACATCTAAAAGAACAACACTGGTGCCTGAAGTATTGCATTCTAGTCGACCAGCCCCAAAAATGCAGCCCACACTAAAGACCGCCATTGAGTTGCATGCAAAGTACCCCCTTCAATCATGCAGCTGCACACATGTTAAAAGCTGCTACCACTGAAATGTTGGCCATCAATCTGCTGCTGTTCTTGTTTGTGAACAATGCAGTGTTCCACAGGTAGATGGCCTGTGACTGTCCCAAATGGCATCACAAACCTATTTCTGTAAGTGCCATGCCACAGCTGTACAGTAGAGTTGCTGATTCCATAAGACATGCAATGAAGCATTCTGCATCAGAATATATCCATCTTAGCATGGATTTGTGGACCACTGGGCAAACAGCAGCAAGCTCATGTCCATGCATAATGGCACACTGGGCACAGGTACTGTACCTGGGGTGGTAGTTGATTCTGGGCCTGGCAAAAATCTGTCTGAAGCAAAACGGTGGTGGTAGCAATGCCTCTGGAATTCTGCAGCATGCAACCCTTACTAAGCGAAGTGTTACTGGTTCTCACACCAGTGAGAAAATGCTTAATGTTCTGCTCAACGAGATTGATGAGTGGCTACACACACAGTTACTTACAGCAGGATTCATTGCAAGTGATAATGGCTCAAATATAGTCAAGTGTATTAGCGATGGTAGATTTTTCAGGGTGCCCTGCCTAGCACACTGCCTTAAACTTATTGTGCAGCAGTTTCTAAACCATGCAGACATTAAGGAAACAGTGACTGTCACCCATCACATCTGTGTACACTTCGCCCATTCTGCGAAGGCTTGTGACCATCTGTGTGAGCAACTGCACAATAACCATCTGCCTCAGCACCGTATGAAGCTTGATGTTGCGACCAGGTGGAACTCCACGCTGTACATGCTTGACCAGCTGTAGTAACAGTATGAGGCTGTTTCAGAATGCCTGCTGGAGTAGACCAACCTTGACAGTGCTGGAGGGTCCATTGCTCTAACAACAGAGCAGTGGCACCACATGGAAGGGGCTAATACGTATCATCTGTGCATTCAAACATGCTACACAGGTAGTGAGTGGGGACACTGCTTGTATAAGTTAATCTATACCCTCATACATGTGCTGATGCAGACACTGGTTAATGTGCGACACCAGATGGAGGCAAATGGGGATCATAGCAATTGTGATCCAATTGATCACATGCTTCATGTGCTGGACATGAATACTCATATAACAGGCATTGTACAGTCAGATGAATTTGCAATAGCTACCATGCTTGATCCATGCTACAAATGTGGTCTGCCTTCTATAATCGAAAGAGGTCGTCTGTGAGTGCAAAAGTTGACAGACAACCTTATTAGATAAGTATCTTCTGCACCGATCAAAAAGGCATGCACTGCAGAGAAAACGGGTGTTGCTACCACCACCAGTGGCTCACAGACAACCCAATCTCAGAAAATGGGCAAAGTACAGCAGAAAATGACAGACAATCTGACTTAGGATGTTCTCTATCAGGTGGAAGTGGAAGATATGGAAGAAAAGGAGGATTAAACAGGTGGGGTAGCTGGACTCAGGGCAGTAGAATGAACGGTGGAGGCCTAAATGGGTGACACAAAGCACCTTGTCATTAGTGATGACCCCTTGCAGTACTGGAGCAGGAAACTGACAGACTAGCCAGCACTAATATCAGTTGCTATGAAATACATGAGCTGCCCACCATCCAGTGTCAGAGTAGAAAGGGTGTTTAGTTCAGCTGGGGCCATTGTGTATGACCGTAGGACTAATTTGTCTCCCAAGAATGTGTCCATGCTAACATTCATCAAAATGAATGAAAGGCACATCCCTCATAACACAGTGATGTCAGTGGTGTTGCCACATGAACTGTGTTTTGCTGATGAGGATGATGACAATCCCTATACTAAGGCATCCACCAGCAGCAAGGTGGATGAAGCAGCAATGCTGAGAGAATTTCCACCTGGTGAAAACTCCAATGTTGAAGACTGTGAGGGCTGCTTCTTGGAGGATGTGTCACTGGAAGTGGAACAAGGCTGAAGTTACTCAACCCTAGACACATTCAGCTCTGTCTAGCATTATAAATTATTTTTATCTATCGTTGTATTTCTGAATTGATTGTGTCATCTGCTGCAATGTTAATTAGCTCCATTTGATTACCTTTTCCCTAAACTGTTGTTTTGTCCGTACCCTATATAATGCAGTAGTCAAATTACCATACCCATAAACATTTTGCATGATTACAGTTATAATGTTTCGCTGCCAAAAATATCAAGATACGCATTTTACTTTTCATTTGGACTAACCCCATATTAAAGCAAGATATGTTGTATTGAGACATCTTTAAAAGTGCCCCCATGCTGGCACATACCACACTTGGCTCTCCCCGGCCCTCCCCTCCTCAGTGCCACCTGACATGCCCATGCACTCCTTGTGGAAAAATACATATTTCCTGCTGCTTACTGTCTGCAACTTGTTGCAGAACCTCCTAGTGCAAGTAGAGTATGAATGTAACACCCTCATTCAACTGTTAACACTGGTTGACGTGATTTTGCAAAATGGTGAATGGCTGCCATCTTTAATGATGTGAGTCATTAATTACAAAGTAATCATAAAAAAAGGCTTAACAACATCCAAATCCCTCAAAAGGATAATTATAAGTACTGTCATAGTACTTGTACAGAGACTGTGATGGGCCCCACGGGTGGCAGTGTTTGCTGTCCACAGTTTGGCTTCGAAATTTTCCTTATTGGACAGGACATTAGCCCCCTCCACCTAATTACTAAACACCACCTCCACCATCCATTTCCACATATACTTCCTCACTGGATGTGCTGTTTACTCATTAATGAAACCAATTGCCTACATCACAGTTCATGCAACCCACTCTATGTTCCACACACCAGCTCCTGCAGGGCCTGGATGTAGTCATCACACAGACATTGGATGAAAAGTCAGCAGAGGAAAATGACCTAAGCAGGAACAATGAAAGGAAACATGCTGAATATTCATCCATCTGCATACCTGGTGTTAGCAAGCAAATTAGAAGCAGAGAAAAAAATATGTACTTACTATACCCTGTGAATGTAATTAAACTACAGAAATTTCCCCCCAAAAGGAACATGCAGCATGTGGCACATAAACACCTTGGCAGGCATATGGATTCCATTCCCCTTCCCTAACAGTACTGTGTACCTGGAAATAAGGTAAAAAGAAGAAGAACACATTTTAAGGATTGGGAAAAGTTGTACCGACACCTCAGGCCCTCCCCCATCTACCACCCACTCATCTTCATCCCCTCCCCACCTAAGGCCATAAAAAATGAGGAAATACTTACCTCAGTGACTGTCTGTGAAACTGGAACCATAGCAGAACAAAATGAATTGCCCACATCTTGAGCAGAGGAGCTGAAGAGGGAGGTAACATCACCAGAATTCCATCCTGAATGTTGATGAAAGAAAAAAAGAACACAGTTACTATCAAGCTCAGACATCCAGACTGCAGTAACCTGCCCCAGTAATGAAAAAAAAACACATACCATCTGCAACAACATCCCAGATCCAAATCCCAGCCTGGCATGATGATGTAATCCCCAGCAAACTGAAAAATAATAGAAAAGCAATGCAAACATATTAGAATTCAAGATGCCACAATGCCAGCCCACCAACACTCTTTTCATGAAAAAAAAAATACAGATAGGTACTTATGTGTGCAGTGGCAGCAATATGAACTCTATTTCTGTGATGATGATTTATCAAGCAGCCAAAACATTACTTCTCATGGCAAATTGGCATCTAGTCAGAGCAGCAGGCAACAAGCTACAGCACCCCCAAAATCTCATTCCCTCCGCACCTTACAAGTTACAACCACATGGTCAACACAGCAAAACAGGACAGCACAGCAGCATTGGGAAAAAAATTATTCTATATTTCTCAATCAATTGAGAAACAAGCAGCAGGAGGAAGCAAGTACATGTAGCAACACCATTTTGCAGGAGAAATTAATTTTCTCAGCGTGGCACCCCTTTTGGGTATTTCATAATTCCCAGAATAATTATATCTCCCTTCCCTCATCATTTTTGCAATGTGTTTTTTCTGGACTTACTGTATAATGCCTGTTATGCACACCACAGCAGCTAGCGGAAACAAGATTCATCCTGAAATCACTTTTAAATGGTGGACAAAACAGCATTTTATTCTTCAGGTGGTGGCAAGGAATCATATAACATCATGACAGAGACCAGATTTATGTCTGAATTTGATCAAACAATTTCCATGTTACCTTTCTGGAAGTATACTTACCTTATCCTGAAACTCACTATCCCAACAACCAGTACCCTGGTCAGCATTGCCCGATAGATGGGATATCATGATGGTAGTCCAATGAGTATTCCTCCTGATGGGGTAAGGTAGCAGATGTGATGGAATGCTACCTCACTCCTCCTATGGTATGAGAAAGGATGGCTGGATGGAGTTGCTGGCCAAGCTGCCCTGGTGGTGTGGAGGAGTATACTGCCAGTAGGTTGGCCAGCATGCTGTGTGTGACCCAGGTTCTGGTCTGGGTCATGTCATTTTACACACTGCACCCCCATAACTACTTAACATTTTACTTCATGGTCCACTCCACCTCGGAGTTATTTTAGTTAGAAGGTGTAGGGGGGAGAGGCCCCAACATAGGGGGCTGCATGGGGCCAAGCCCTCTACATTTTACACTTATTTTTCATGTACTTCCTGAAATATTCCTATGGGGCATAGGATCCATTCAGGGCTGTGTATTTCAAGTCATTGTACTCTGTATGCCAAGCATCGGCATACCGAGTTTAGGGATATCATAGTATATCCTTTCTGGACTTGTACAGCCTGTTCTGCACTCACAGCAACATGATTCAGCCTAAACTCCTTTGTAAACAGTGGACCAAAGACCATTTTTCTGTCTTGGAAGTGGGGTGCACCATATAACATCATGACTGACACCAGATTTCTGTCACAATTTAATGTAACATATTTTATGAAACATTTCTTGACTTCTAGGGCCTGTTTGGCACTCACAGCAACAAGATGAGGCCTGAAATCCTTGGTAAACAGTGGGCCAGACAGCATGGTTTGGTCTGAGTGGATGGCGGGCACCATGTAACATCATGACTGAGACCAGATTTCTGTCTCAATTTAATAGAACATTTTTTATTAAACATTTCTGGACTTCTAGGGCCTGTTTGGCACTGGCAGTAACAAGATGAGGCCTGAAATCCTTGGTAAACAGTAGGCCAAACATCATTTTTTGGCCCGGGAGGTGAGGGTGCACCATCTAACATCATGACTGAGACCAGATTTCTGTCTCAATTTAATGTAACATTTTTTATGAAACATTTCTTGACTTCTAGTACCTGTTTGGCACTCGCAGCAACAAGATGAGGCCTGAAATCCTTGGTAAACATTGGGCCAAACAGCATGTTATGATCTGGGTGGATGGCAGGCACCATATAACACCATGACTGAGATCACATTTCTGTCTCAGTTTAATGTAACATTTTTATGAAACATTTCTGGATATCTAGGGCCTGTTTGGCTCTAGCGACAACAAGATAAGGCCTAAAATCCTTGGTAAACAGTAGGCCAAACACAATTTTTTGGTCCAGAAGGTGAGGGTGCACCATATAACATCATGACTGAGACCAGATTTCTGTCTCAATTTAATGTAACATTTTTTATGAAACATTTCTTGACTTGTACAGCCTGTTCTGCACTCACAGCAACAAGATTCAGCCTAAAATCCTTTGTAAACAGTGGACCAAACACCATTTTGAGGTTCTCTCAGTGGGTGGGGGGACACCATATAACATCATGACTGAACACATTTGGACCAGGTGGTGGTGGTGGGGCATTATAAAGCATCATCATGATCACTGGAAGGGAGGGAAGGACACTAGGTTAACATTTGTGGGTGGCAAAGCTAGGGCAGGGACACATGCTGTTGTTAAGCACAAAAAAATATTTATGCTTAACTTCACAATAAAAGTGCTTATGTTTCTATGACTGTAGGGTAGATATCAGACTGATGCTGCACACAGTAAAAACAACTGCCACAACATCACATAGCTTTGGGAAAAATGTTTTGTTTATATGAACAAATTACAATACTTGACATTTGTGGATAGGAGGAGGAAACATATAAAGAAGGAGTAACATAAAACAAGAAGAAAGGTACAGAGTTTATGGGCACAGTAACAGTATTACAACCGTGGGGACATACAGGATCAGGGCAAGGGTATTCACATGATAGGGGAAAGCAAGTGATCATAAACATTACATTAGATATAATACATACCACTGGACAAGAAAAAGAAACAAGAGGATATAGAAGAAGAAGAAGAAGAAGAAGAAGAAGAAGAAGAAGAAGAGGACTGAAAAGAGGTGCTATTGTTTTTTTTCACTTTTTTATTTTTTGTTTTTTCTTATTTTTAGGGGGTGCAGATGAGGAAGAGTGAGTCAAAAGTAAGAAAGGGGAAGAAAAAGTTATGTACCATCAAAAGTGACACTGCACCATGGTGGACCTTGGACCGTGGACCATTATACACTTCCACCACTACTGCCACCACCACCACCACCACATGACACTGCTCCACCAGGATGTCCAAGACCTTCTTTTGGTGCTTCATTATTTTTTGGAGGTCACACCTGATCTCCTTGCAGAACTGGTTCATCTCCTTCCAGACACCATGCACCTCACTGTGCACTGCTGCCACCTCATGGCACATGGCCTCCAGGTCTATCATGCTGACCTGACCTGGGGTGGTGCTGCAGGCTGTGCTGAAGAATCAGCAGCACGGCAGCACCAGTGGGTGTAGGGTGCAACAATGAGGTTGGATGGTCCTGCTGCCTCAGAGTCCTGCTGTTGCTTCCTCCTGCTGGACCTATGGTGCCCCCTAGGCCACTTATTGACTTCCTCCTGCTGATTGCCCCTTTCTCCTAACTCATCATTACCCCCTGCTGCAGTCTCTTGCTGTTTTGTAAGCCACTCTGCAGCATGGTGGTGCAGCAGGTGGCTCCTTTGTCTACTGGTCCCAAAGTCAGACCCTTGTTTTCCCCTTTTAACATTGCCACAAAGGCTGCAGATGTCAACAGTGTCATCTCCAGCCTTTGTGGTGCAAAATGATTATACTGCTGAAACTCATTGGGGGGCCACCAGATGATGTCCTGGTGGGGCATCAATAACATCCTTCTGCCTTTGCTGGGGGAGCACATGCTCCTGCTGCTAGGGAGGGGCGACAGGATCCTGCTGCTGCTGGGGACAGAAGGCACACACTGCTGCTGAGGGGGGCAAGGTGCTCCTGCTGCTGAGGGGCGGGGGAACATGCTGCTGCAGGGGCATATGCTTCAGCTAGGAGGGTCTGTCTTGTGGACAGAAATGCCCACTTGTTAAGGTGAACATTAGATCCACCAGTTCCTGCTGCTCCTGCCTTGTTCTGCCCAGTCCCCCTTGCCCTATATTTCCTCCCATCCATTTTATGAAAAAAATAAAGTTTTCTTAATAGAAAGCTAAATAAATGAAAAAGAGAGAGAGAGAGAGAGACAGGAAGAGAGTCACACACACACACACACACACACACACACACATATACACACACACACTATAAAATTAAAGATAAAAAAATATAAAACAACAGAAAATGACCTAACAAAGAAAGATTAACTTTTTTTAAACTAAAGAATTTGGGGAATAACACACAATCACACAAACTAAATTTATTTTATAAAAGGTTTTCCTGCTGCACTCAGAGTCACTACTATCTCTGCCTGCAATCTCTAGGGAAAGGAAGAATATTCAGTGGTTTCCTGACTTGGTACCCATTTGACCTACAGTCTGCTGCACAGAGTAGGTCTTGTGACAAGCCTTTTTTTCCCTAATTTCATCTGAGCTTCAGCAAGGTGAAATTTACAGGTGAAAGTGAAATTTACCAGTGAATCTGATGGCAAAATTTCACCTTACAGGCTTAATTTTGTGAAATGTTATGTGAGGCAAAATTCCTGATTTTGCTGGACTTTTGCCCGGTGAAATAAAATTTCACTGCATCTCTATTCCAGACCAAGACCTTCAAGGTATGGTAGATGAAATACTGCAGAGAAGAGATGTATGGCTACAATGGGGAGTGAGGGCCAACCTGGAAGCATTAAAGCCTATACCGAGGTGATAGCCAGCTTCAATTAAGGGGGAAACCATAGTCCTTAGTGCACAGTTTAAATGTTACTTTCATGGACATTTAAAGTAGCTGGGGGTGGTGGGAGAAATGTGGGAGGCAGAAAGTGGGCCACCACAGGCTGAGATAGAGAGTAGGAGGTCCCAAGCAGGGGGTTAGCAAAGGAAGAAGGTAGGAAAAGGAACAGTCAAAGAAGAAAGGTGAGGAAGAAGGAAAAACTGGAAAAAAGGAGAAAGAGACACAAAGCTCAGGGATGTCAAAATGGCACAAGGTTTGCATCACAAGATTTAACTAAAAGAGTTCAATATGTACACCCTGAAGGAGAGGATGGAGAGTTGAGATATGATGGAGCCCTTTAAATACTTCACGGGAGTCAATAAGGTACAGAAGAGAGGTATGTTTCAGAGGAAGAGGCTCTGTAGAACAAGGGATCATGGAATGAAGCTGGAAGGAGGTAGATTCAGGAGAGATTTGATGAAGTACTTCTTCAACAAAATGGTGGTAGATTCCTAGAACAGCCTTCCATGGGAGGCAGTGGGCTTCAAAAATGTCTCAGAAGGGCACAAAGGAATCCTTGTAGGAAGGAAAAGAATGGAAGGGAAAGTGCAGTAGATCCAGTCTGTTCTCCAGCAAAACTGATCATAATAAAAATGGGGCAGACTAGATGGGTCCAATGCTCATTAACTGCTATCAGTTTCTATGTGTCCATGTATGACAGGTTATGCATTTCAAATGGATACAGTGTAAAATTATTAATATGCAAAATGTCAGTACTGTAAACTGTGTGGTATAAATAATTCATGTTGTACTACACTACACAGACATGATAAATCAGAAATAAATATATGCATTGAGCAAGGTAGAAAAAAAATCAAGTGGAACATGTGTGAAGAAATATATTGCTCATACAGTCATGACACCATGATGGGTACATACTGTATGAATTTACTGTATTACGATGGTACCCAGCTGTATACCAATTTTGAGTGAGCAAAATATGGGATTTTATTTATTTTGTTTTATTTTTAGTAATTCAGACATTGTCTAAGAAGTAATGACAGATAGCCAAGGATCTAAGGATGCGCCTTATAATTTGCAAACTTTTTTTGGGGGGGTTATTTATTCATTTTGGAAAATCACATGTAATGTGACTGCAATTCTGTTCAAACAATTAACTTTTGCTTTGGAGGACAGAAGGAAGTGAAGGAGATAGTGCTTTAGATCAAGTTGGGTCTGCAGCAAAAGTGTACATAATTAAATACAATATCTCTGGTTCCCCTAGTCCCCTTGCAGGGCTCCTCGCATCCTGAATGGGTCTCCAGGGGCATGACTCTTCTCCCTCCTCCACCTCACCCCTCTGTCCCCTTCCCCCTTTTCTTTCATGTAAGCACTTGTTTACTTATAAACCTGGCACTTATTTTTGTTCACTCTTTCTACATGTTATGCTCAACACTGTTGTAACAATGTTTGTAACACCTGCCTTACAACTGTATGTTAATGTTGATCTTGTAACTTGAATGCTGAATGTATCATTCCAGTTGTACCCCTTTCCCCCAGGTTGCATCAGGAGACAAGTGATTTGCTGCTCAGTGTGCCTTCCTGGTGAAGCATTTCAATAAATAAATAAATACGGGCAGACTAGATGGGCCCATCAGTCACTATCTGCCATCAGTTTCTATATTTCTATGTATGACAGATCATGTGATTCATATGGCTACAGTGTAAAATTATTAATATGTGCATCATTGATACTGTAAACAGTGTGGCACACATAATTCATGTTGTACTATGCTACACAGGCACAATAATCAAATGGGTAATAGAGGATAGAGGAGCCAAAACAGCTAGGTGTTGCAAGCTCAGTGACAGCTGGTCACATATTTTTCTGTGGACAGAGTGCAGAGGGATGCTTAGATACCTGCCAGCTATGTACAGTCTGATGGCATGCCTCCACACAGCACTGTAGGTATAAAAAACTAAAAAGAGCTTATTGTTTTCCTGTTTCCACAGCTGTTATCTCTAATACTTGAGAGTTATTACAAAGAATTCTGAGACAACAGGAGACATTGTACATCTATATATACTGTAGTTGTCTTATAATTGTGTAAAATGGTCATTTAGATATCCCCCAAGCATATATATGTGTCTAGTTTTCTCTAGGCTTCTTACTTCCACAAAGGGCTGTGATAAGCAGTAAGAACTAGTAGAAATTGCTATTGTCCAGCTCCAAAGTGTAAAAGAATATGACATGGGGAGGAGTACAAAATATTTCCTTTACACATCCAGCAAAAGGTCCAGTGCTGCTTCATGCCAGCTGAGTAAATGCTAGGGTATAAAAATTAGCCATTGGCTAAAATGCACCCAATGTTTTAGCCACTTGTGAACTGAAGTAGCCACTCTTCAAGCATTTTCTAATGCTTCTTTCCTGTCTCTGTGACCAAAACATCCTGGGGTTCACCACTGTTTGGTGCCAGAACTGGACTAACAGTCATCATGTTCTCAAGGGGCAGTGAGTGTACTTGCACTCTCTAGCAGGCTTTGCTCATGATTTTTATGAAGACAGAAAAAAAATGATCTGCTGCATGGCACAAATTGGTCAAATATACTGATGGTTGTGACAGTGTCGGCCTGTTGTGGTGTGGTGCGACAGTCAGCCACATGCAGTTACAGTCAGCAAAATGTCTTAGGCACAGTGGCAAAAGGGAGCCTAGAAATATTAGCGACATTGATTTCAGGGTAGTCATTGATGATGGCGGTGATCCTCTTTTGCACACCCAGTGCAAGGAAGAATAAAAATTGACAACTATCAATGAGATGGATAAGGGACAAGACCTCTCCCTTTTTTCCTTAATTTTTACTTTAAAGGGGTCTCTGTCAACCCTTTTTGTATCATATTATTTCTAGTTGAAAACCCATAATTTCTAATTGCTTACCTTTTCTTAAATTCATTAATGTTGCTGGTTATTTTATCTGCTCCTTTCATAGTAGAACTGAAATGCATGCCAATGATGTCACTATACCCAGAGTTGTTTTGTTTGAAATCCTTGACCGACTCTTACTGTATACTCCCTGAACTTTAGGAACACCCCCAAACAATGCAGCCACTCATGATGCCATATTCTCCTCCCCTCCTGCTGCATAATGATGTTTTATTTTGGAAGAGAGTCCAAGTCCAGGAAAGATGCAGTGGGAATTGATCTAGGACTGTAAACAAACATGTTTTGACAAACAAGAACCTGAGATCATGAGTTGAAACTGGAGGGATAAAGATTTAAGAGTGATGTGAGTAAATTCTATTTTATGGAAAGGGTGGTGAAGCTTTAGAACAGTCTTTCAGTGGAGGTGGTGGGCACCAAGATCATAAATTGTTTCAGGCATGGCTGGGATGGAGAGAAGGGCTTGGTGGTTGCTCAGGTCAGCAGCATTAAGGAGGGGAGATGGGGTGCTCTGTATGGACAACAGGTCCTGGGCAGACAGGGAAGTTTAGGCAGACTAGATGGAGCTTTGATATTTTTCTGCTATAATTATCTTTGTAATAATATATGCATGATCAAGGGAGAAAAAAACAATGGGAACATGTGAAGCAATAACCTACTCACAGAGTGGTGACACCATGACAGGTGCATACTGTATGAAGTTACTGTATTATGATGGTAGCCAGCTGTATACCAATGTTGAATAAGCTACAATATGAGATTTTATTTATTTTTGTTTTACTTTTAATAACCCATACGTTGTCTACA
Organism: Neoceratodus forsteri; assembly: GCA_016271365.2. Taxonomy (NCBI): domain Eukaryota; kingdom Metazoa; phylum Chordata; order Ceratodontiformes; family Ceratodontidae; genus Neoceratodus; species Neoceratodus forsteri. The sequence goes on along the minus strand of CM028137.1, from coordinate 585,519,882 downwards.
CAGCAATAACACACAGCCAATGATACTGCTTAGAATTTGAGACTTTTTTAACCACTTTATCCATTTTTGGGAAATCACTAGTAACATGGCTGCAATTCTGTTCTGCAAACAAGAAAACTGCCCCAACGGCTGGGATGTGCTAAAATAAATGAATACATTCCAAATGCAAAATTTCAGCACTGTCCACCAACTCATAAACCAACAGACAAACACATATGTCAGTGTTTTAAATGTGCCAGCAGCTATTTTATTCATACAAAGTGCCTGGAGTCAGACAAACATCCTATCTCTCTGACAAGGATGCCAGACAGATGACCCCAGCAAACAGACTCCAACCTTTTTCACCCCAAGGCTTCATCAGGGAGTCAATTTTGCGCACTTTACATGAATAAAATAGCTGTTATGCATGTTTAAAACACTGACATATGTGTTTATCTGCTTATTAATGAGTTGTTGGATGGTGATGAAATTTTGTGTTTAGAATGCAATACTGTTCAGTCAGTTAACTTTTAGTTTACCTATGCATGCCTCTTACAAGAGAATACTGTATGTATTAATGCCACTGCACAATATTACCCTCCTCTGAACTGTCTCCACCCTATGTCCTTGCATAGGTAAGGCCTCAAGAACTGGACACTGCACTTGAGGTGTGGCCTCACTAATGTCCTGTATAGTGGAATTTTGACATCCCTTTTCCTGCTGGTGATTTCCTTTCCTATGCATCTCAGAATCCTGTTTACTATATCTGCTGCCTTGTGACACTGTCTACCTACCTTGAGGTCATCAGAGATGATAACCCCTAGGTCCCTTTAATGATGGGAGCATTCTACCCCCCCCCACAGTTGACATGTTTTTCTTGGATTTTTGTGCCACATGTGCATTATCTCACACTTTTGAGCATTAAATCCCAACTTCCAATCCCTTGAACAGTCCTCAAGCTTCTGTGGATCTCTCATCATTCTATCCACTTCCTCTGGCATATACACCCTGTTGCAGAGCTTTGTGCCATCAGTGAACAGGCAAATTTTCCCCTCCAGGCCTTCCACAATGTCACTGATAAAGACAATGAAGAGGAATGGACTCAGCACCAATCCCTGTGGTACCCCACTGGTAACTTTAACCTCTGCTGAGTAACTTCCATTTACCACCACCCTCTGTGCCCTGTTATCCAGCCAATTTTCTATCCACCTTACCACCATCTTATCCACTCCCATGTTCTTCAGCTTGCTTAGCATCCTTCTATGCAGCACAGTATCACCGAAGAACTCAATTAGGTTCGTCTGGCATGACTTCCCTTCAGTAAAACCATGTTGCCTTGGGTCATGCAGACCTTTGTCAACAAGGTGTTCCCCAGTCTTTCTTTCAGTAGTGTTTACATGATCTTTCCCACTACTTAGGTAAGGCTGACTGGTATGTAGTTCCCTGCTTTCATTGTTTCCAATTTTGTGTAGAGGGACTACATCAGCTTTCCTCCGGTCTTTGAGTACATTCCTTGTTTCCAATGACAGGTTGAACAGGGTTACCAGAGGTTCTGCCACCACTTCCAAAAGCTCTTTCAGCACCATGGGATGAACCTCATCTGGTCCTATAGCCTTATCTACTGTAATAGCTTCCAGTTCCTTTAGGACACTTTCCCTTGAAAATGGACTTCTATCCATTTACTTTTCATTTCAGTTTACCATCCAACCCTGGCATTGGGCACTCAGTGTTGGGGGGGGAGTGGCACTGGTGATTGGCTCCTGGTTACTGCCTAGCTATATTAATAGTGGCAGCTTCAGGTTTTCAATCAGAAGCAATATTTACATGCCTCTGACTGCTCTTTGTTTGTCTCACACACCCCCACCCTTGCCTTAACCAGCATACCTCTCACACTTGGCTGCTGTAGACCCTCATCTGTGTTTGTCCCTCAACATTTTCTGTGCTCACATCCATCCCTCTCAGTGAAAGTGGCATGCCCTGGACTCCTGGATAGTTGAAGCGCAGTCATCAGTCCGCTGCATCATGCTGAGGTTGACTGCTCAAACCTCAATTGAAATGTGGGTCTAGTTTTATAATATTTTAATTCACTCACTTCCTTCTATTAGGAGGGGATTAACTTATCTTCAATTAACTGAAATCAAGTAACAAGTCTCTTTGGAGATGCAGATGCCTCCTGAGAATTGTAATACCTCTTGTTAAATTGATTGGTCATGATGGATCTAGAGTCTGTTGCAACATTAAATTAATGTATTACAGTGAGGAGTTGGGCATGATGGAGCTAGTGTCCCTGACAACCTTTAATTACTATGTTACAGTGAGGGGTTGGACATGATATACCTAGAGTTCCTGACAACCTTAAATCACTATGTTACAGTGAGGGGTTGTACATGATGGACCTAGAGTTTCTGACAACCTTAAATCACTATGTTACAGTGAGAGATTGAACATGACGGCCCTAGAGTCCCTTACAACATTAAATTGCTATCCTACAGTGAGGAGTTGGACATGATGGACCCAGAGTCCCTCACAACATTAGAACCTTACTCTTAGCTTGCCTCATGTGCTATGAAGCTTGATCAAATAGAAAAAATATATATATACATGTGGAGGTGGACACTGGACAGCATAATAAAATGAGAGAGGTGAGGATATAAAAACAAAACTCTGTAAAAACACAATGCCTTTGTGGATATGAACCAGGAAATGCACTTAGAATAGGCAGCTAAAATAAAATGTCATCTTCTATTCACCTATGCAAAAGTACACATGAAGGCTGAAGTTAAACTACCAGGATAATCAAGGGTTATAACTCAAATGTGTTGCAAGTTAACCTGAAAGCAGGCAGGGATGGAAGGCAAAGCAATGAAACACAAAGACACATAGAAAAGCACAGAGCTTCATTAACTGTGTAATTAGTATAAATGCATTTTAAGACACATTTTTCAGGAGAGCAACACATATACCACAGAATCAGGTAAATATGCAACAATAAAAGAATTATAAGTGCATAACAGGAGCATGCTGTTTAAAAACAAGATCTTGTAATGCTAAATCCAGCTGAAGAAGAAACTGAAATGCTGAACAGTGGAATGCAGCTGAGAAGTGCCATGGAAAGAAAATCATATTTTCATTGTTTATGCAAGTTTATTTATTTTATTTGCTTTTAATAACCGGGGTAAGTACACTAGACAGACACCTGCCTATTTTCAGGCATGACCCAGGAGAACACTCAACAATTACAGAGGTACAGATAGCAACAAGGGATTACAATAATTGATCAGGTGAATACATTAGAATTAGGGAACAAAAGAAGGATATAAAGTAGTTGGGGATACACAAAAACAGTTGACATATTGCAAGTAACAAAATCATTAGCTGGTTGACTTGAGGTAGCATACAGATAAGAAGGTTAAGCTTAAGACATTGTATACATTAAGCTAAAGGCAAACTGAAGCCATAAGCTCTGGCAGATTAGTTCAGTGTGAGGAGAGGAGAGGTTAGATAGGGAATAGAACAGTAAGTACAGGACAGATAAATGGTTAGCCAGAAAATATAGCAAGTGAGTAAAAGCATCTACAAGGCCATGAGGTAGTTGAAAAGAGCATAATTAAAGGAGGCAAGTGATATGGAGTGCCTAAGGGGATAAGGAAGGGAGTTCCAGAATTTAGGGGCATAGAAAGAGAATGCCTGTTTGCCCATTTTAGTAGCACATGAGGGAGTGGAGAGGAGAGCTAATGATGCAGATAGCAGGTGACGGGGTAGGCAGTTGAGGTAAACATGCCCACTAGGGAGGCAGGAAGGAAGGAAGGAGCAGATGATGTTGTTAGTCAGGCAACCAAGGGAAAATAAGCATCTGGAGGAAGGGGATAGCTCGCAGAGGCTCATGTACAGGGATCAGTGGTGGGTAAGTTGAGGGCAGACATGGCAAACCTACAAACATTGTTGTAGGTGACATTCAATTTTTGAAGGGTGTTTACTTGAGCATGAATTAGGATAGGTAGCGCATAGCAGAGACCAGGGAGTAGGAGCTCCTGAGCAACAAAGATTCTAGCTTCAGTGGTGAGGGCATGTCAGACACAGTAAGCCAGACCAATTTTACTATTAGTAGACTTTCATATGACATTAATGTGAAGGGAGAAGTCTAGCATAAGATCAAGTGTGACCCCTAGGTATTTGAAAGAGGGGGTGATTGAAATGGGGGAGCCATCCAGACAAGATACCTGAAAGGTCGGAGCTAGGGAACAGTATTTACAGTGAGACCTGAATAGTATTGTCTGGGTCTTGGCAATATTTAGTACAAGGTGATTGGCTGAGAGCCACATTTGGATGAGATGCAAATCGGAGGAGAGACAAGCATTGATTTCATCAATTGAGCTTGAGAAAGCCTTCATTGGATACAAAGAGAAACAGGAAGATGAGGAATGGGGTGAAACCCGTTAGGGATGAGGGAAGCCAAGAAGGAAGTCAGAAATGCAAACGTAGACAAAGAACTGCATATTGTGGAGGTGATCAAGTGGGGAACTGTTCTTTAGATACATTATGGGAGAAAAGGAAAATGAAAGCAGAAATTATTAGGCTGCTGGATGGGGTCAGAGCAATAGAGGAGGATGAGCAGTAAGCAGTCATTCTAAATTATTACTTTTGCTCTCTCTTTAAAGTAGAAGCTAGTGCCCCCTTGCCTAAAATACTCAATTATGGCTGCTGCAAGAAGGATCCCAGAAATAGGGAAGGAGGTATGCACAGAAGTCAGGGTCAGAAAAGAGATAGCAGCCCTGAATATTGACAAGGCAGCAGGGTAAGGTGTCCAAAATTCACTTTGTGAATAAATTCATGTAAATTCACTGAATTAATAATGTTTTGGTTGGTGAGGTTGCCATTTTTTAGCATATTCACTTGTGACGTGGCCACTTCATAAAATATGCCTGCTCTGCAGGAACAACACTGCAATTTCAGTGAAGTCGAAGTTCGTAAGGTTAGCTCAAGCTTCATGAATGTGAATTTAAGCCACTTCACTGCATCTTCACAAGTGAAGCTTCAATTTGTAACATCTCTAGTGCTCAGGGAACTGGCATCAGAACTTAAAGAACCCCTGGCAGATAATTTCAATGGCTATCTACAGTCAGGGGTGGAGACATAGAAAAATAGACTTTGACAGCAGATAAGGACTGCTTGGCCCACCCAATCTGACCATTTCCCTAATTATTGGATAAGCTGCAGATCCTAGTTAACCAACAGACTACTTCCTCCTACTCCCCCACTAGAATTGCTTTATGTCTGTCCCATGCATTCTTGAATTCCCCCACTATTTTTGACCCCACGACCTCCTCAGGAAGGCCGTTCCATGCATCCACCACCCTCTCCATGAAAAAATACTTCCTCAGGTTGCCCCTGAGCTTTCCCCCCTCATCTTCAAATTGTGCCCCCTTGTTCTTGCACATCTCTTTTTCTGAAAGATGCTACCCTCTTTTGACTTTGTTGATTCCCTCAAGGTACTTAAAGGGTACCTAAACAAGCCATTTTTTTAAAACTGCAAACTCCAAAATCTGGCTTCGTGGCGAGGTAAAGTAAAAGCTGCTGTTTACATTTATGCTAAAACTGCATTTATGTAAATAGCATAAATGCAGTTTCGTAGCTTTTGAAAAATGTAAACATCAGCCTTTCACTTTCAAAAAACAGCCTTGATTTCTCCATAAGATGTCTGCCAAGTGTGTTAAATGATGAGTCATGATGACATCATCAGAGCCACAGACAGAGACCCAAATATATTTCTATAGTCCTAACTAATTCTTCTTTCCCTCTTTGTTTTGAATTGTTGTACCAGAATGGGCAACACCATGTATTAACTTGTGGATTATTTTGATCAGTACACGTTAGGCTATGATTTTGTTCATTTTGTTCACTTTAACGTGCGGAAAACATTTTGCAATCCAAATGACTTTTTCTTTGGCAAACTGCAGTACAGTAAACACTACAAATACCTGATGATCTAGTGGTTATGTGATGCACTGAATTGTGTTTATTGTTAACCAGAAGAGGCATACTAAACTTAAAGGTTGTTTACAGGTGTGGCCTAGAAGCACAAGGAAATTTAATGACTTGCTCAGGATCACACAGCAAAGTACCGATCTGGTTCAATTCCAAAGCTCATGCTTTCTTTTTCCATGTGAACCCTTGCACCTAACCTGCCTTCTGTTGAACACCCCACCATCCATACCCTGTCCTTTGTACTGCCTGGGGCTGCATATGTGCTTACGGTCTCATGAAGAGAATAGTCATACCTCAGATTGTAATCTTGTATCTCAGAGAGTTGCGCACACCTATACCGATACGCATCATCAACTGGCACTGTTAAAAAAATGCCTCACAAATCACTCTCCAGTCCTCATTCTCAGTATCTGACTTTTGCTCCTACAGTAAACATTGAGTGGATCACCACCCCTGTGCACAGTAAAGGTAGTATGTACAGTTCCCCTGTTGTGTTTTTTCCCGGCCTTATTAACGAACAACTAGGTCTTCCTGGAAGGCCAAGCAATAAGCATAATGACCCACCAGAAAAACTGCTGTTCATGCCCTCATAAGGGCTACACTTTCCAAGGATAACAATATTGTTAGCAGGAGAGGCATACTAATACCTTGAGTGACTCCACCAGACTTCCAATGTCAGACTACTCCTTTACTTGAGACCTGCAGAACCCTGTAGGACAGTTCCCAGCAATTCTTCTCCAGTACTTTTCTGTGCTGTACTCCACAATGTGAGTTGGCTGGCTACCACCCTTCCAAATCTTGAATGAGCTATACACAACTCCCTCAATACTGTCCTAACAAACGTCAACATCTCCTCCACCCTAGGGTAATCTCCCCACACTGAATTCAAGTAACAGTTTAGGTGCAGCCCTGCCATTCTGAGTATTTGTTATCACTGGCTACTCTCATCCACAGTCAGGTAGTGATCACGATGCTGGCAGCCCCACATTTCAGATCTCACAGTGATCTGCTCAACGTCCTCCTTCATGTCTTCAACTAACCTGAATATAGCCGTATCCTGCTAGAATGACCTCTTCAGTCCCTCTCTGGCATTCATTCCTCTCACCTGCTCCCCATACCAAAAACTGCTGAGTTCACTACCCTTTCACATCATGAATGTGGTTCTACATATTAATAATAACCGTGATCGTCTGGTAAGCCAGGCTGATAGCAGCATGGCACAAGTGATACAATAGGCTTTCCTACCCATATAAGATCTAAGCCACCTATGATTAGGCACTGTTAAATGACATGTATAATGTTATGTACACCCATCATTTGATAGTGCCTAATCAAAGGTAGCCTAGATCGTTTAAGGATAGGAAAGCTCATCATTTCCCTTGTTCTCTGCTACTATCAGCCTGACTTACTGGAAAGCTATGTTTATATTTGACATGTCAAAATAAAATAGAGACTGTACTACTTGCATTCATGATGCAGAAGGGTGATGAGCTCACCAGTTTTCAGTGTGAGGAGGAATAGTAAAGAATGAATACCAGAGGGGAACAGAGAAGGCCACTCTTGCAAGGTACTACTATAAAGGGGGGCAGAAGGAGAGAAATATGAGCAGATTACTGTGGAAATATAAGTGGGCTGCCAGCACTTAATCACTAACTGACCCCATTGTACTGGCCAATATTCCCTTCCATAAAACCAGTTCATGCAATTGTCCAAAGCTGTGTGGATATTAATGTACTACACATTCAGTCACTTCACTACCAGTCTAGTACTGCTTGTAAAGCATTTTGGGATACAATGTGTGTGAAAAGCACTATATAAATGCTGGTTCTTATTATTATTATTACTTCCCATGGAAAAAGAAGAAAAGACAAGCATATATTTGATTTTTGAGAAGGTATGAACTCTAACATTGAACTGCACAAGAACTTTGCTACAAAAAAGTAGTGGATCTAGGGGGTGGTGTAGGGTGTGGCTGCAACCCTCCCACCACACATACACATAGTAATGTACTTGCTTGCTGCTGCATTTCTCTTTGTTGAAGAAGTCTGATTTATTGATTGTAGAAATGTTTACGCTCAAACTATGGATTATATGTGTAGGTTCTGTCAAAATGTACTAGAAAAGAATAATAGCAAAAATATAAAGGTTTAATAAAATGTTAAAAGTGCATATTAAGCAAGCACACCACCCCAGTACCCCAATTGTATCATCTTGGATCTGCCATAACCACTAGACCACCAGGTTATTCAAGATTTGTTCTGCACTGTGGTTTGCCGAGAGAAAGTCAGTTAGATTAAAACACAATTTTAGCATGTTAAAGTAAACAAAATGAACAGAACCATAGCCTGACATGTGCATTATACAAAATAATGCACATGGTTGTGAACAGTTGGGTGAAACAATTCTATGCAAAGGGAAAAAAAGAACTACTTAGCACTATAGAGAGTCATACATCTAACTTTGACTCCGATTATGTCATCACATAATACATTTGGCAGCCATTTTAGGAAGCAGGTAAGACAGTTTTTTCGAAATTGGAAGGCTGATTTTACAGTTTTAAAATGCTCGGGAACCACATTTAGGTAAATTATATAAATGTAGTTTTATCATTAATGAATACAGCAGCCTTTCCTTTAGTCACTTACAGAGTCAGATCTTTGAATAGTTTGTTGTCAAAAAGTTATTTAGGTATCCTTTAAATGTTTCTATCATGTCCCCCCACTCCCTCATTTCCTCGAGGGTATACATATTAAGCTCATTTAGTTCTCTTTGTTCTGAAGGTGGTTCTGAAAGACTGGAAGTTGGCTGCAATAGTCCGGCTTCACAAGGAAGAGACAAAGAGCAACCATGAAACAACAGTTAAAGAGGACCTAGTGGACTACCTGGAGAGAAACAGGATCCAGGATAGCAAGCAGTACAGGTTTATGACAGGGAGGTCTTGCGAACCAACCCGATAGTATTGTTTGGCTAGGTAATTTGCTTGTGCCTATGCTATGTGACCCTTTCAGGTGTGACAGTATTGACAAGAGGTGTGCTTGCTAGCCAGCATTCCTGCTTTGAAAGCTTTCTGTCTGGATATTTTAGCTTACGGACAAGTCACGGGCGTGGTGGTTCCTAACATAGCGGTGAACTACTCACTTTAACTCCTTCAGGGGCGAACTCTTTATTTTTATTGCCTGGGATAGATTCTAGCTCATGTACAATTTTTAATAGTCCAGAAGGATGAAGGATATGGGCTTTATTACTGTGCTTAGCAACCGGGTAACAGTTGCTAGGGAGACCACTTGACCAGTGTCTGTGAAGCTCCCAGGTTCCACAGTACTTAAAAGAGTCCCATGTGGGCAAACACCCGATTTACTTGTGCCTGTGCTGTGTGACCCTTCGGGGTGTGACAGCATGGACAAGAGGTGTGCTTGTTAGCCAGCATTCCTGCTTTGAAAGATTTCTGTCTGAATATTTTAGCTCACTGGATGAGTCGCAGGTGTGTAGTTCCCAACATAGCAGTGAACTACTCACTTTCTGATGCCTTCAGGGGTGAACTCTATTTTTATTGCCTGGGATAGATTCTAGCTCATATACTATTTTTTAATAGTCCGGAAGGATGAAAGTTAGGGGCTATATCATTGTGCTTAGCAACCAGGTAACAGTTACTTGAAGACCACCTGACCAGTGTCTGTGGAGCTCCGGTTCCACAGTACTTAAAGCGAGACCCATATGAGCAGGGCGAGCATGGTGGGGTGAGCACATGCTAAGACACTCCGCCGCATGTGTGCGTGTGTCACATGCTCCACGGGTAGGTGAGTCCAGTGTTATTACCAGTTGTAGACAGTGCATTTATTAGAACAGATACAGGAATATATAGCAGTAGGTACAAGATGGCAGAAAAGTACAAACAATACAGGGTGACTGACTGTATAAATGCTGCACCTGCTTTATGTACACCACTACTAAGAGTGAAATATGCGCCTGGGACAACATGCAAAAATGAAAACTTAGTACAAAGTTAGAGCAAGACATAATGGAAATGAAATCTCAATTGACATTGTTATAAGATAACAACATTGTATCGAAGCAGCAAATTACTCTAATAGCGAAATGCAGGAACCAGATAAGTATAATTAAGGCAATGAGAAACAAACTAGCCCCCAAAATTCACTAGAAAAACAGAATGTTCTAGATCAAATAAAAGAAGAGAAAGGAACTAGATCACAAGGATAGCAATCAGGAAGGATGGAATCTGGTACAAGGTAACCCTTCCAAGAAGGGAAGGAGAGCAATTCAGTTTGAACTCCCCCTTAGCAATAGATATGAACGTTTTGCTCAAAATAAGATGATAGGTGACACTGGTGATTCGCAAGTAGAACAAAGTCCCCACTTATCTAATGAGTCCCAATCAGGGTCTAACACAATCCATGTCCCCAATACCAATAGAAAGCTACATACTAATATAGTAAGTAACAAACACTTAGCAGGCCCCTCTATAGTAATTGATATGCCTATACAAACTGAAGCTTCTCTGGATGTCCTAGACTATTCTACACCTCACCCTATCCCACACCCTGAACAGCCCCAGCCAACACCTCCTTTACCAGGAAAATCTGTTAATTTAGGAAATAATATTTCAGCACATACAAGTTCATCTCTTCAGATCTATGTGCTTGGAGATTCCATTATCAAGCACATAGACTGATTAATATGTAATAATGATAAAAATAGGACTTGTAGTACTTTTAGAGGGCAAAAATCTCAGATTTAACTACTATGATTAACACCATTCTTATGACAGTGGGGATAAACCACTGGTTGTGGTTCATATCAGGACAAATAATATTAATAATACAAAAGTGAAAGATATCAAAAAGATTACACAGTCCTGAGTGAAATGTTAGCAATTGCAACGCTAGTGTTCTCAGAAATTTTACCAGTGCCAAGAGTAACTCTATGCACTAACAAACAAAATCAAGAGTATTAATACTGGCTATGTGTTTGGAGTTTAAACAATAGTTTTGGTTGCTTGAAACACTGGGAAAATTCAGTAGATAGAACCCATCTGTTTGCATGGGATGGATTGCAGCTAAGCAAATGGGGCAGTCTGAGTCCGGTAAAATCATCTTGGCACATATTAATCAGCATTTAAATGATTAAGTAGGGGTGGAAGTAGATGGTCTTCCAATTATCAACAATAAAGGTAGAATAACAGGAAGACAGAGAGGTTGTAATATACTGATGACTAATGCTAGAAGTTTAAATAACCTTAAAAATGTGAACTACAAACACTGGCTTTAGAAATGAAGCAAAATTATTGGAATCTGTGAGACGGGTGGGATTCCTCATCTGATTGGATGACAAAAATAAATGGTTGCACACTGTAATCAAGAGATCGATGTAATCGACTTGGAGGAGGGGTTTGTCTATATGTTGATAATTCTATCACATCACACCTAGTCGCCTTTGATAATCAAACAGGTACTGAGGTTGAATCATTGTGGGTTAAAATATTGATACCAGGAAGAAAAATGATCTTAATTGGGCATTGCTATGAGCCACCCAATGCCTCTAATGAGATTAACAAGGCCATAATGGACCAAATAACTCAAGTCTCAGAAATGGGAGATGATATGATTTTGGGTGATTTCAATCTCCCTGGTATAGACTGGTCTATTTCCACAACTAAAACAAAGTATGAGAAAGACTTCCTTGATGTATGTACAAGTGAAGGTCTTGAACAGATAGTATCTGAATCAACAAGGAATACAAATATACCAGATCTGATAATTACTAATATTTCTGATGAAAGTTATGATATTGATGTTACCTGTCGACTGTCAGACAATGATCACAAAGTTATCATATGTACTTTAGCAACCAATAGGTGAAATTAAAAAAACATACTATGGTGAGGGGCTACAAAAGGCCAATTACACTGTGATTCGACAAATTCTAGTACAATAACTTGGGACAAATTATTTAAAAGACTGAGTTCTTACTGTGTAGGTTAGATTATTGATTGTTGTATTGTTTTATTTTTCTTGTAGCTGTACTGGCCTCATTGCTTTTCATTTGTAATCTGCTGCTGAAAATCAATAAAGTATATTGAATTAAAAAAAAAGATTCAGTTGACACTGCTTGGCAACTGTTTAAGGAAATCTTACAAGAAATAGAAAATTATTTTGTCCCCTTAAAAAAGAAATACAATATCAAAGGAAAAAGTCCAAGTTGGTTTACTACCCAGATTCAAAGGCAGCTCAAAATTAAACATAAAATGTATTTTAGGCTAAACAAAGAAAATACTGACAGTAAGCTATCAAATTTTTTTAAAACAAGAAAAAATTCTGAAAAAAATAATCAGGCAATCTAAATCTAAAGTTGAATTTAAAATAGCACATTCAAAAATAGTAAACTTCTATATTCCTATATTAACACAAGCTGTAGGCATACCAATAGGACAATGGGCCCAATCATGGATTCATATGGTATCATTATAGAAGATTAGGTTGAAACAGCTAATGCATTCAACAATTATTTTTGTTCTGTGTTTTCAACAAAGGAAGTGGATATTGACATACCTTTACTTCTTTAAGGGCTGTTGTATTGGAAAATCCTGATGAAGTATATATAGAGCTCCAAAAATTAATCAATCATCTAGTTCAGGACCAGACACTGCTTGACAACTGCATCCCTTTATAAGTGCAGCACTGGAACTTGCATACCCTCTATCTATTATTTTAATTTATCTCTCAAACTGATAAATTGCCTGCTGACTGGACTACTGCAATAGTCATACCAATATTTAAGAAGGGTAACAGAAGTTGAGTTGAGAACTACAGACCCATCAGTCTAACATCCCACTGCTGTAAAAGAATGAAACATATCATTTAAAACTATTTAGAAAAAATCACTTGTAGATTTAGATTCATCACAGCATGGTTTTACTAAAGGAAGATCTTATACATCAAATCTGATTACCTTTTATAATAAGATAAGTGGATATTTAAACACCAGAACACCATCAGATGTAATTTTGTTAGACTTTTCTAAGGCTTTTGATAAAGTCCTTCACAGAACTTTGATAAAAACACTTCTTGACCATAAATTGAATGGTAACATTACTAGATGGATCCAAGCTTGGCTCTTAGGCAAGACCCAGTGTGTGCGGATTAATAATCAGCTATCAGCTGAAGGTATTGTTGGAAGTGATGTGCCCCAGGGATCGGCACTGGGACTGATACTGCTTAATGTCTTCATTGCAACTATGAATAGACATATTGAAAATTATTTAATCAAATTTGCCAATGATATGAAATTGGGAGGTCAAGTAGACACATTAGAAAAACACTTCTCCATGGTCAGGGACCTTGCTAGACTTGAAAAATGGACAATAGATAGCAGAATGCAACTTAATTTGGATAAATATGTGGTTATCCATTTTGGAAAAATGAATCTCAACTACAAATATATACTTAATCAGCAGATATTAAAAAGTTGTGATGAGGAAGTTGACCTTGAGTGGTTATAAATAATACATTGGCATTACGAGACCATTGCCTAACTATTTCAGCAAAGGATAAATGTCTAGTCAACAGAATAAAAGAGTGTTTACATGTAAAACTGAACAGTTAATCATCCCAATATACAGAAGTTATATTTGCCAATATTAGATTATGGATCCCAGGTTTGGTCACCATCTCTAAAGCAAGATATTTAGTTGGTAGAAGGTATACAAAGGTCAGCAACTAAAATGATTCCACATCTGCATCGTAAATCCTATGAGGAGAGGCTTGAGCATACTGGACTACATAGATTTCAAGCTCAGACAGAGGGAGATTTATTATTCCTGTTTAAAATCCTTAATTCACCTCAGTTTATGGCACATTGTGGAATTCAGTTTAATGACATTAGGTAATCTGAGGCCACATAATAAAAAAATGTTAATACCAAAAGCTAACACAGAAAGAAGGAATAGTTGCTTCACAGTACAAACAAGTATGTCCTGGAACAGGTTAACACAAAATTTAGTAGATATAAATAATATTGAAATGTTTAAAAAACAGCTAAAAAAGGTGTATTATTCTAGACAAATGATGGTCTAAATTACCCATTTTTATGGGGGACATTCTCAATGGACCACAGATCCTTTATGTCCTGTCTTCCTAGTAATCCTAGTAACAAAGGTAGTGGACAAGGGACAAGCAGTGGATTTGCTGTACTCCAGCTTCAGAAAGGTGTTTTACTCTGTGCTGCACAGAAGGTTGCTGAAGAGGTTATAGGATCAGTGAACAGAAAATAATCTAATTTAATGGGTGGGATGCTGGCTGGGATGAAACCAGCAGAGGGTAGTGGTAAATGGGTTAAGCCAGGTGAGAGGGAGGACATGAGTGAGATGCCACAGTGTTCAATCCTGGGGCTGATCCTTTTCATCAGTAACATACAGTAGGAGAAACAATACAAGGCAAGATATGTATCTGTGCATATGACATTAATTTTTGAGGTAGGGTAGATAGTCAGGAAGGGGTTAAGAAGCTGCAGAAGGACCTGCAAAGGTTAAAGAGGTGGTCCAAAGTTTTGTAGTTGAAATTCAACCAAATAAGTGATTTAAATCATCGACCAGTAAACTTGAAGTTTTTAAGTTATTTTTCCAACAAACTTTATTGATAGTTTTTTGCCCACTCACTAGTTATTCCCAAACATTTTCTCCAGTTCATTTTGGCTTTCTCAAGGGAACAGTGGTCCTATATTTCAAATATAAACAGAGTTCATGTCACTGGAATAACAATACTCACAAAAAGTTTTAAATTGAACTGAATAACTATATTTTTGTACAAAGCTCCCAGAAAGTTTCATAAACTACTTCTTACCATCAAAACATTCAAGAGGTATCTCTTTAGTACCAACACCATGGGTTGTCAATGATCACTATCGATGGGACAGTGCTAATTTGGTGTGCTAGTGGTTCTTGTTGCTTTTTAGTCTCTGCTGAATCTATGTCAGACTTTGGGACATACCTTGTCCTTTGGGTGATGTTGTGAGCACTCAGTGGATTTGCTCTACTTCAGCTTCAGCAGGATATTCCACTCTGCCGCAAAAAAGGTTGCTGAAGATATTGGAGGATCTGTGAACAGAGACTGACCTAATTAAATAGGTGGGAAGCTGTCTGGGGAGAGTCAGCAGAGGTTGTGGTAAAAGAGTTAAATCAGGCTATAGGGAGGGCATGAGTGAGGTGCCACTGGGTTCAGTCCTGGAGCCAGTCTTTTCAGCATGTTTATCAGTAACATAGGAGAAGGAATACAAGGTAAGATGTGTCTCTACCCAGATTACACTCATTTCTGTGGCTGGGTAGATGATGAATAATGGATTAAGGAGCTGCAGAAGGACTTGGAAAGATTACAGCAGTGGTCCAAAGTTTGGCACTTGAAATTAAATGCCACAATGTGAAAGGTAATGCATATAGGGAACAGAAATCCCAGGAAGGAATACTGGATTGGAGAAGTTACTCTGGATACTAACACTGAGGAAAGGGACCTGGAAGTGATTATAAATGAGTCCCTAAAACAAGCTAGCCAATACAGCAAGACATACAGGAAGGCAACCAGGATAGTGGGGTGTATTGGAAAGGGAGCTGACAGAAGGATGAAGGAGGTGATACTGCCTCTCTAATGATCACTGGTGAGACTGCATCTGGAATAGTGTGCCAAGTTCTGAAGACCCCGCAGAAGAAAAGACAAAGGCTAGAGACAGTACAGCATAGGGTAGTCAAAATATTTTAGGACCAGCAGGGTGGATAAAAACATAGAAACACAGAAGCTGACGGCAGATAAGGACGGCAAGGCCCATCCAGTCTACCCATTTCTTTTTCTACCTTATGAATGTGCCATCAGCCTTTGCTCTGTCAATGGCCTATCTATTCATACTTATCTGTCTTATTCCCTTATGCCTATCCCATGCCGGATTGAAGCCCTGCACTGTATTCATATCCACCACTTCCTGAGGTAGGCCATTCCATGCATCCACCACTCCTTCTATGAAAAAGAACATCCTCACATTACCCCTTAATTGGCCTCCCTCTAATCTCATGCTGTATCCTCTTGTCCTGCTATTTTTCTTATGTTGAAACATGTTAGACTCTTTTACCTTGCTAATGCCCTTAAGGTGTTTGAATTTTTCAACCATATCACCTCTCCCTCCTTTGCTCCAGGGTATACATATTGAGTTCCGTTAATCTGCCCTCATATGTTTTCTGATGCAGTCCCTGCACCATTTTGATCGCCCTTCTCTGGACTTCCTCGATTTGGTTAATGTCCTTGTGAAGATGTGACCTCCAGTACTGCATGCAGTACTCAAGATGGGGCCAACCAGTGCCTTGTAAAGATGGATTATTACTTCCTTCTTACAGCTTGTGATACCCCTACTAATACACCCCAACATCCCCTTGCCTTATCTACTGCTTTAGTGGTTTGCTTGGATAATTTCAGGTCATTTGTGGTGATGATGTCCAAGTCTCTTTCTTCCCTTGTGACTGCCAGCAACTCCCCTCCCAACCTATAGGTGGCTTCAGGGTTTCTCTCCTATTTGCATGATCTTGGACTTCTTTGTCTTAAACCCCAGTTGCCACTCTTCTGGCCATTTTGCCAGTTTATCCAGATCTCTTCTCATTCTGCCCACCCCATCTGGATCATCTACTCTGTTGCAGATCTTGGTGTCATCAGCAAACAGACAAACTTTACCTCCAGTCCATCTGCAATGTCACTGATGAAGATATTGACGTGGACTGGCCCCAGGACTAATCCCTGAGGCAGCCCACTTGTGGATTGCATCTCTTCTGACTGTATACCATTTACACCACTCTGTGTTTTCTGCCCGTCAGCCAGTTTGCCACCCAGTTGACCAACTTCTGACCCACCTCAAGCCTACCCAGCTTATTAATCAATCTTATATGTGGAACAGTATTGAAAGCTTTGCTGAAGTCAAGGTAGATGACATCAACTGCTCCCTCTTGGTCCACCACTCTGGTTACCCAGCCAAAGAAATCTATGAGATTAGTTTGACAGGACCTTCCTTTTGTAAACCCATGCTGTCTTGGATCCTGTGCTCCTATGGATTCCAGGTGTTGCACTACCCTTTCCTTAAGAAGTGCCTCTATAATCTTGCCCACTACTGAGGTAAGACTGACTGATCTGTAGTTCCCTGCCTCCTCCCTGCTACCATTCTTGTGGAGCAGGATCACATGAGCTCTTCTCCAGTCTTCTGGGACCTCTCCTGTGATCAGAGACTCACTAAACAGTTCTGATAATGGCTCTCCTAGTTCAACCCTTAGATCACTTAGTGCCCTGGGATGTTGTCATCAGGTCCCATTGCCTTGTCCACCCTGAGCTTATCAAGCTCTTGTAGGACCCTTTCTTTGTGAAGGGACTAGTGCACAGTTCCCTCCCCCAGTGTCCATGATGCTGAGCTGTGGACCCTGATCTACCTTCTCCTCAGTAAATACTGAGAGAAGTATCTATTTAGGATAGATGCTTACATGGCCTCCTCCTCACACGTCCCCTTATCCCCTTTGAGCTTAGCAATACCTCATCTGGACTTTCTCCTTTCACTAATGTATCTATAGAAAGTCTTGCCCCCTTCTTTTACTGTTTATGCTAGTGCTTCCTCGGTTTGGGCCTTTGCCTGCCTTTCTGCCTTCTCTGCTTCCCTTAGGAAATTTGGTATGCTTCCTATCTTCATCCCACTGCATTTCCTTATATTTCTTGAAGGCCAGCCTTCTGTCTCTGACCTTTTCTGCTACTGTTTTGAGATCCAAAGTGGTTTCCTGCTTCTTTGCTCTTCCTTATCTCTCTAACGCAATGGAATGTTGCTTGAAGTATTGCATCCTTAATACTTGGCCACTTTGCCTGTACCCCCTCACCTGTATTTATTCTTGCTAGGGCTAGCTTAACTATGTTGGCCATCTTATCAAAGTCAGCTCCTCTGAAGTCCCATTTTTTTGCCTTGAAACTGGATGATTTAGTTCTAATGGCCAAATTAAACAATACCATGTGATGGTCACTGGCCCCCAGGTGACCTTCCGCCTGGAGATCTGTGATCCTTTCCCTGTTAGTCAGTACTAGATCTAGGATAGCCCTGTCTCTTGTGGGTTGTTGTACCAGTTGTCTGAGCCCCCGCAGGGAAACCACTATGTGTCTAGTTCTGGCAGATGTTTCTGCTGGTATTGACCAATCTGTATCTGGCATGTTGAAGTCTCCCATTATCAGTACCATCCCCTTAGCTGTCATGTTTTATATATCTTCTAACAGTAATGTGTCTATGTCCTCCACCCTGGTCTGGAGGCCTGTAGACAACCCCAGTTTGTATGGCTGTCCCGTTTCCTGTTTCCAGGGTGACCCACAGTTCTTCTGGCTCCTTATGTGTATTCTGAATTTCTGTAGCTTTGATATTTTTATTGACATAAAGGACCACTCCATCCCCCCCTTTTTGCACCTCGGTCTCTTCTGAACAGTACATAGCTGGGTACTGAAGCCTCCCAAGTGTGGTTGCTGGTGAATTAAGTCTCACTAATGGCTACTATGTTCAGTTTAGCCTCTGTCATTATTGCCTGCAGGTCTAGGACTTTGTTTCAGACTGCAGCATTTGTGTACATGATTTTCCACTGGCCAGATTTTGGTGTGTTGGTTGTTGGGTGAGGTCTGGCATTTCCCAGTGCATCGTATGGAGAGCCTGACCTTTTTCCTTACCTGGTGATGCAAATGAACTACAAACATGCTGCACTCCTGTTTCATCACTAGCTGAGGGGGAAGGGGTGTTTTTCCTATGATGATTGGCTTAAGGCCCCGAGCATGTGCCCACTGGAGGTCAGAAGGGAGAGGGGAAGCATGACAGAGACCAACAAGTTCCTGAAAAGAATCAATCAATATAGATTTTGTGGGAATATTTAGCAGGACTGGAAAATCAAGAACACAGGTACATAAGTGGAAGCTGGCAAGAAGGAGATTCAGAAGGGATAGGAGAAAGTTTTATTTAACATAGAATGGTTGAGCCATAGAACATCATGTGCTTGATAACATACCTAAAATGAAAGAAAATATTTCTGCTTTTCAATTTAAACATTTTACAGCAGTTGTCAGCGGATGAAACAGAGAAACAGAATTCATTGGCAGAATAGCACCACGTCACCCATTCAGTATGCCCAGGTTTTCTCTGCCTAATCTGTCTTTCGCAAGTCTCCTTTCTCCTGCCTGCTTTCTTAAATACCCTATGTCTACCCCAATAAATGCTTGAAACCTCTCCCTGTTTTGTGTTCACTACTTCTGCTGGCAGTCTGTTTCAGGCATCTGCCACACTTTTCGAAAGTACTTCCTCACATCTTTCTTAAGCCCCACCAACCTCATTGCATGCCCCCTATCCCTGATTCTTTTCATTTAAAAAGACTTACCTTCTGCACCCTGATCACCTCTGTGAGATACTTGTAGGCCTCTATCATGTCATCTTGCTCTTCTCAAAGCAGAGTACAGGATGGGTGGTCAGATACTGGAGGCAATAAAGCAGGAGAGGGACCTTGTATAATCATATCTAATGATCTCAAGATGGCTAAGCAATGTGACAGGGCAGAAGTGAGCATCAGTAGAACCTGCATGCATAGGCAGGGTATTACGAGCAGAAGGAGGGAGGTGGTGATGCCCTTTGTACATGCAGTAGCTGGTAAAGCCACACCTTGAATACGGTGTTTAGTTATGGAAACTGTCCCTCAGGAGGGATGTGGATAGAGTGGAGAGAGTCCAGAGGAGGGCAACAGAAATGGTGCAAGGACTTAGCCATTTTGCACATGAGGAGAGGTTGAAAGATCTCAACTGTATACCCTGGAGCAAAAGAGGAAAGGGGGACATGATAGAGACACTTACTTTTGTTCTATTTTTTCTTAACAGAACAATAATTAAACACAACCAAAAACAACTTTGGAAATTGGTGCTCATCAAATTGAGGATATACTTACTGTAAAAAAGTACTTCCTGAGGTTGCTTTTAAATCTTCCTCCTACCAGTCTCATATCATGCCCTCTCATGCATGCAGCCGTGTTTTGTTAAAATAGATTGTCTGTCTGAGCTGCGTTAAATCCCCTAGCATACCTAAATGTTTCAGTCATGTTGAAATTAATGAGAAATAGCATATGCATGCCTTTACAAATTTTCTGTGAAATATCTATAAATACTGGAGTTGTACCAAGGGAATGGAAGAAAGCAAATGTTACACCAATTTATAAAAAAAGATATAAAATGGTCAAGAAGAATTGTAGACCAAAAGTCTAACATCAATACCAGGTAAAATCCTGGAATCCATAATAAAAGAAAACATGTTCTCCCATTTATCTAATTTTTCATCATTTGACACAAACCAGCATGGTTTTATTAGTGGACATTTGTGCACTACTAATCTCATATGTTTTTATGAATATATTGGTAAGCTTCTTGACAAAGATCCACCTGCAGATGTTATATTATTAGACTTTAGTTGAGCATTTGACTGTGCCACACTGGGCTATTAGTAAAAACTCAGTGAACGTGGTATTGACAGCCATATCATTACATGGATAAATGAGTGGCTGACCGCAAGATCACAGCAGGTAACCATTAGGGAACATCTCTCAGCTGAGGGTAGTGTTACCAGCAGTGTGCCGCAGTGGTCAGTCTTAGGACCCATTGTCTTCCAACTCTTTATTGTGGACCTGGAAGAAAATATCCTTAACTATGTAACTAAATATGTAGATGATGCTAAATTGAGTGGCCCATGTTATTCTACAGATCAAATTAATTGTTTACAGAAGGATCTAGATTCAATCGCAACTTGGGCATTCACATGTGGTATGACTTTAAATATAGATGAATGTTGCATCTTACATATTTGGGAAATATAATCCTTTAAATAAATATTTACTAAATGATCAAATTATGCAAGCCAAAACACATGAAAAAGACCTTGAGATAGTAATCAAAAACAACCTGGATCTCAAGACTCATTGTACAACTGTAGTGGCCAAAGCAAATTATACATTAAGAGCCATTAAGAGGAATATAAAAAAGTAGGTCATCAGAAGTTCTAATGCCTTTATATTTGTCATACGTGAGACCTCAGCTGAATTATGACAGCCAAGTATGGAGTCCTTACACAAGAAAGGAACTAGATAAAATCAAAATAGTACAATGTCAATTTACAAAGTCAATTAGGGAATTTAAAAGATCAAACATATACTTCCAGATTACAATGCCTAGAACTTCATAGTTTAGCAAGTAGAAGGCTTAGAGGTGATATGCTCTTCTGTTGTAATATTATGAATAATCCTTATTTAATAACAGAATTGAACATAGAATACAAGAACATCAATTCAGTAACGAGGGTCATCCGTTGCATTTGAAAATAAATCTGTTTAAAACCCAAAAGAGAAAAATATTTTGTACACATAGGCAGCAAATTTATGGAGCAACCTTCCTGTGAATATCATTATAAGTGAAAATAAGGACACTTTCAAAAGTAATTTGGATAGCTATATTGCAAATAATAACATGTGCTTTTATACTTTATCATAAAGGAGCTTTTTTATGGGCCACTGCCTTCTCTTGTTCCTTCACACATTAAATGACATTAAGTACCAAAAGGGCATAAACAAGGTCCCATATATCAGTATATTTCAGAAAAAGAGGTTCCAAGAACAAAGGGTCATGAAATGAAGCTAGAAGGGGGAAGAGTGAAGTTAAATATTAGGAAACACTACTTCACAGAAAGGGTAGTGGATGGGTGGAATGCAAACAGTGACAGGATTCAAGGTTGCTTAAGATAGGTACAAGGGATTTCTGGAGAGAGACCAGGGAGGAAATTACCTGGATC
Organism: Neoceratodus forsteri; assembly: GCA_016271365.2. Classification (NCBI taxonomy): domain Eukaryota; kingdom Metazoa; phylum Chordata; order Ceratodontiformes; family Ceratodontidae; genus Neoceratodus; species Neoceratodus forsteri. The sequence goes on along the minus strand of CM028137.1, from coordinate 585,498,051 downwards.
ACCTATTGTCCTTGGGTAACATGGATAAAGAACACTTCGGAAGACTCAGTGCCCTGGAGCTCCTTATCTTCTGACAATATCTCTGTTTCTATGTTTCTCCCTTTCAGGGTGTACATGTTAAGATCTCTCGGTCTCTGGGCTGATTCTACACTGTCTATGTGCTGTCTGAGGTGTGGCCTCCAAAGCAGAACTTGTTGCTCCTGACAGGGTCTCACCAGCAAACTGTACAGTGGCAACACCACCTCCTTCCGACTGCTGCACACACTCCTCCCTTTGCACTATAGCATCCCATTAGCCCTACCCACTGTTTGTCACACTGCCCTACCACCCTGAGGTCATCAGATATAATAACCCTAAGATCTCTTTCCTGTTTAGTAATTGTCAGTATCTCCCCCTATCTTCAATCAATCAATCAATCAATATCTTTATTTAACCAGGTGGACATTGTTTAGCAAGCTCATTTTCAAGATGGACCTGGACATTAAACAATAAGATATTATAGGACATGGAGGTTACAGCAGTACCAGTCAATGTGAATTGAGCTGGAGACAGGACAATTACCAATAAGGATAACAGTCAAGGAAGATGGGATAGGGCATCTTAAACAGCAAAAACAAACCAAAAGGTTATAAACATTTCAGTGGGTATAGACAATATTTACACATTAGACCTGAGGAAGATATAGGGAACATAAACAGAAAAAACAAGCCAAAGGTTATAGGCATTTCAGTAGGTATAGACAATATTTACACATTAGACCTGAATCTGAACAGGGGTTAGCATGAGTGGATTCATAATAATTGTTGGAATGAGGTGATTGTACAGGGGCAGGAGGAAGGGAAGTGGGAGAAGGGATGACTATACAGAGGTAGGGGAAGTGGGAAGGGGGAGTGGATGAAAGAGAAGAGCTCTCTATAGAAAGGAGGCCTCAATTGGGGCCACAGGAAGCAGAGGAGCCTAAAAGTGCATCATATTGGAAAGCATATGTACTCCAGGGTTGGGGTAGTAAAGGTCATTTTAGTAGCGTGAGACCTACGTGGAGAGGGTAGTGAGGGTTGAGCATCTCCTAAAGACACAGTAACCTAGGAGAGTAAGTGATGATGCAAAGCAACGGAGATGACAGGATGATAAGGGGATAGTAACAGAAATATTTTGATTCTAGGGCACAAGCTAGGATCAAGGAGGACACCAATAACTGGGGAGAAGGCAGGTATCAGTGGAAACAGTTACAGGATTCCTTGAAGAAGCGATTGTAACTTGATTTGAATGTTGCTAAGCTGATAGGTCAGATCAATTACAGTGTTTTTTTGCAACTTATTCCACAGTAGTGGTAGCATATAGCTTATGGCAGACCGGCCAAAATGTGATCTGACCTTGGGCACAGTCAAAGAAATGTATAAGGCACTTCTCAGCCCATACTGGGATACAATCGTCAATGGTAGACAATCTGAAATATTTTATTTTATTTATTTAGTGATTCAGAAAAGACCTTTGAGCGCAAGCTCTTTTACAAAGGTTCCACATCACAGATTACAAAACAAAGTACAATAGGAGAAAGCAAAGGTACATCACAATAAATGATTCAGCTTGGATTCAGAACTTACAGAATAACTCAAAGCATAGGTACAAGTTAGAATAAAAAGAAAAACATATTATGAGAGTGGAGGGGGGAATAAGCAGCCACAAAGTGCCTTGTCAGTAGTTCAGAGGGACGGGGATAGCTGACAGTGGAGTGAAGAATAAAGGTACAAGAGAGAGGTATGTACTGCAGTGGAGGTGAAGGGTGGGGAAAGAAGGGCGATAAGGCATAAGGAGAAATGGGGGTGGGGTGGTTGAGCAGAGAAGACATGCTAGAGTAAATGGTGGGGTGTGAAGGGTCATGGTCAGGTAGCCTGCATTAGTAGTGACTGCTGGGGATCTCATGGGACAGTGAGTTGGGGAGGGGTGGGTGGGGTGGCGGGTGCCAAAGACAGCACAAACTGCAGTTGCTGAGGCAAGTCATGTAAAGGGACAGAGGGAGGGGTACCTGAGGCTTGCCTAGTGCTTGCTGGGGGCAGAGAGATAGCAGGTGTGGCTGGACTTAGGGCTAGGTGCACTTAGAGAGGTTATTAGGTGCTGTTTGAGGTCAGTTTTAAATTGGGCAAGACAATTGGTGGCCAAGAGGTGCCGAGGAATCATTCATCCACGGGGGACTCGGTAGGCAAATGCAAATTGTTCAAGTGAGTGCGATGGAAGGATAGCCAAGGCCACTCTAGTCCTCCCTCTGGTGACCTGTAACAAGTCGGCTGCCTTGATCAAATTTCCTACACAAGGTGGTGTTTTACCCAATAGAGCCTTCTTCCCTAGGATGCAAGTCTGGAATTTGACCCTGTTTCTTAATAACAGCCAATTTGCACATTCGTACAGAATGCAAGTGTGAGTGCCACGCTCAGCATCCAAGGTGAGTTTGCAGGCTTTGTTGAGTACAGTCTGAACCCTCTTGAGTGCTGTATCCATTGCCGCCCCATAGACCACTAGTCCATAGTCAATAGTAGATATAATGGAGCTGTGGTCTGAGAGGTGGAGGGCCCCCGGAGATTGGTATTGCCTGTGCCTGTACAGGACACTAATCTTGGTATTGACTTTCTTGACCAGAGAGTCAATATGGTGTAAATGTGAGGGTATCATCTATTATGACCCCCAGATACTTGAATAAGTGGACTTGTTCCAGCAGATTACTGCATGAGTTGGAGATGATAAGGAGGTGGTGCTTATTTTTGTTGTGGGGGCTGGACATAAATGTGGTCTTGGTCTTCTTGTAGTTTAGTAGCAACTTATGACTACAGAACCAGCCCTCGAGTTTGTAGAAGGAGTTCTGCTGCTCAGATTGCAGGGCAACTTGAGATGTGCTGCTGCTCAAGAGCACAACATCGTCTGTATATAGTATGAGTTTGGTGTCGCAGGCTGTGGGAAGGTCACTTAAGAAGAAGCTGAAGAGTAGGGGCCCCAGTGTTGATCCTGGGGTACCTCTAATGATATCTATCCTGCACTGGATACTGTTTGCCCAATTCTGAAACATTGATTTCTCTGTATCAGGTAGTCTTGGAACCAGCAAGGGCATTGGGCGACACACCTATGTTTTGCAGTTGTGTCAGTAACAGGGGTGGTTGACTGTATCAAAGGCTTTAGTGAGGTCAATAAAGAAGACCCCACTAGTTTGCCTTCATCCAGGGCCTTATGTGCTTAATTTGTGTAGTCCAGCAGGGCAGTGGTGGTACTGTGATTTTGTCTGAAGCCATGCTGGTTGGGGCATAGTAGATTATACTTATTGAGGTAGTCAATGAGTTGATCCACCACAATCTTTTCCAGTGCCTTGGACAAGGGGGAGAGGATCGAGATGAGTCTATAGTTGGCTACCAGAGACTTGTCACCTCTTTTATGCACTGGCATAACTAGGGCCTATATAGAAAATATAGGAGGGTAGCTTCTAAATGATGGTGCTATAGGTCCATAGCATTTCTCTGCCATCTGTAGCTTAGGGAAGACTAACCCATAGCTGTATATAGAGTGCAATGATGTGTAGAGTAAGGGAGACCAGTGATGAACCTTAAGGCTCGGTGGAAGAGTGCATCCAGTTTAGCTAGCACAGTGTTGGGACCTTGACTATATAGAAAATCTGCATAATCAAGCAATGAAAGGAAGGTGGTTTGCACCAATCTCTTCTTCGCATCCTTAGTAAGGAAGTGCTAAATCCTGTAGAAGAGATCAAGTCTGTCTGAGTTTTTTTGACAGCTCCTCAATGTGATCAATAAATGAAAGTGCGTGTCAATCCAGACCCCCAGATATTTAAACTTGGGTACAAATTCCAGGGGTTTACCAAGCAGTGTGGTAATCTGTGGAGACGTTCCATTTATTGATGGATTTGTTGCATAAGCAAGGTGAAAAAGCATCGCCTTGTTTTTTTGGCATTTAGACATAATTTCTGATTTACGAGCTGTAGCTGCAATTGATTGAATTCCTGTTGTTAGATCACTACAGGCTGCTCCATGTGTAGGTCTGCTGATATAAAGCACTGTATCATCTGCGAAAAGGTGAATATTAGCATCTTTAATACTGGAATCAATTCTGTTAATGTAAATTGCAAAGAGCAAAGGACCCAATATGGACCCCTGAGGTACACCTCTCAAGAGGGGTTTTTGTGGTGATAATTCCCCTTCCACTTTTACCTGTAGGAACCAGCCTGCAAGGTAGTTAGAGAACCATCTCAGCAATAGATGGTCCAGTATGATACTCCGGAGGGAAGAAAGAAGCAAGCCATCGTTGACTGTATCAAAGGCCTTGCTTAGGTTCTAAGAGTATTGCGCAAACAAAGTTTTTTGCATCCAATTCAGGCTGCCAGTCATTAGTCACCTTTGCTAATGCTGAGATGGTGTTGTGCCATAATCTGAAAACTGATTGTAGAGGATTAAGCAGATTTTAATTTTCTAAGTAGCTCCAAAGCTGGGAACTCACTAATTTTTCCAACAGTCTGGACAGAGTGGGAAGTAGCGAGATAGGCCTATAATTATTGAGATCACTGGGGTCTCTGGATTTGAACAGAGGGACCACAGTGAGTAATTTCCATATTGGAGGGAGGTCTCCTTGTGAAGAGCGATAGATTAAAAGAGGTGCATGATTGGCACAGCCAGGACATAAGTATTGATCTTCAGGAAAAAATGGTAAAGAAGGTCTGCCCTGGCACTTTTCTTGATGTCCATCTATAACCGTAGGCCTTCAACCTCTTTCAAGGTTACAGGCTGCAGAGAGAATGTTGCACTAGTGTTATACTTACCTTATACTCGGTGCCAGGGTTCCTATGCTTGAGGTGAATGTTTTACACATTTTGGCATTGATCCCCAACTGCCCTGCTTTAGACCACTCCTGGAGTGTCCCCAGATTCCTACTCATTCTCTCCACCCCCTTCTGACAGCCTACCCTATTTTAGACTTTGGCATCATCTGCAAAAGGGCATACATTTCCTCCCATTTCCTAAATAATGTCACTTATGAAGGCATTGAAGAAGACTGTTCCAAGTATTGAGCCCTGCAGCATCCCACTGGTCACTCCTCCATCATCTGATTGAGTGTCGTTTAGCATGACCCTCTGCTTCCTATCTGTAGAACAGTTTCTAATCCAATTCACCACTTTGGATACTGATCCCAGGCTGCTCAGTTTCTTTATCAGCCTCCTGTGAGGCAGTGTCAATTGCCTTGCTAAAGTCCAGAAAGGCCACGTCCACTGCCTTCCTCTGATCTATTTCCCTGGTCACCTAGACAAAGAAATACATCAGATCTGTTTGGCAATACCCCCCCCCCCCCGTGAATCCATGCTGCCTGTGGTCATGCAACTCATTAGATAAGAGATACTCTCTACTGCTACTCTTATGTTAGGGACCACATCAGCTCTTCTTCTTCAGCCTTACAGAACCTCACCTGTTTCCAGGTAACTGTTGGACAAGACTGTCAGTGGGGCAGCTAGCACCTCCCTGAGTTTCTTTAAACTCTAAGATGTCTCCCATGCAGTCCTATATCTCTGTCCAGCGTCTGAGCTGGAAGTCCCTTCCAGACTTCTGAAAATGGACTTGTGTCCACCTTCACCCTCCCTCTGTTACTGCTATTCCCTGGTGGACCATCCTCTCCTCCCTTCACTGTGAAGACTGACCAGTAGAACCTGTTTGGGATGTCTGCTTTTCTTGGTCTTCTTCTGCAGTCCCCCCACCCTTCTAATTCTCATCATCCCTTCCTTGCTTTCCTATTTTCACTTTTGCATCTGAAAAATCTATCTCCCTTAGTAAAATCTTGGCAGTTCTCTCCTGTGTCTAGGCCTTCACCCCTCACCACCTTGTCTGCTTCCTTTTGCCGTACTGGGTATACCTCCCTGTCCTTCACTTTCTGTGTTTTCTTTTATCTCTTGAACACCTCCAATTTTTCCTTCACAACCTTTGCAATTTACAGAACCATAGTGGTCTTTTCTTTCTGTCTGCCTTTACTCACTTCCTTCACACAGAGGTTAGTTGCTTTAGTTACACCATCCTTTATTTTTGTCCACTGTTCCTCCAACCCTCACTGGCAATCCTCCCCCCTTGAGATGGTCTCTGAGGCAGACTCCTATTTCTTTAAAATCTGCCTAAAGACCAGAAGCCTTCTCCTCATGTTGTTAGCCTCTGTTCTTGATTTTATGTTACAACCCATCATATGGTCATCACTGGTACCCAAGGGACTGCCCACTGTTATGTCTGCAATGCTGTCCATGTTTTTAAGCACCAGGTCCAGCACTGACCCATCCCTAGTGGGTTCTATGACTTTCTGCCTGAGAAAAGCCTTTTGTAGAAAGCATAGAATGTCCCTACTCCTTACAGAAGCTGAAGTTGGAAGGCTTTGTTCCACATCTGGCAGATTGAAGTAACCAACTAGCAGCACCTCCCCCTTACTTGCTATTCTGATGATGGCATCCCCAAGTGCCCTATATAACTCCTCCCCCATGCTGGAGACCTGTGCACTACCCCAGTACAGAAAGCAGCCCCTGAGCCTGTTTCTAGGGTGAGCAAGAACACCTTTGGTCTTCCTTTTCCCCTCATGCCTTTATGCCTCCATGGCCTTAATTTTCTCTTAATTGCCTCTCTGACTTATAAAAGGTGGTGAATAATGATAAATTTGAGGAACTTTACTGGATCAGCATAAGTAAAGAAGGCTATAATGCTTCACACCATAAACATGGCTGCCTATCTGCTTACCAGTTTTCTAAGCCTGATTAAATAATTCCAAGCTAAGACAACTACTACCTGTGGCCCAAGGAATCAGATGATCATATTCTCCACATTACTATCACTACACACTAGGGCTGGGTGAAATTAGTAAATTCCAATTTTGTAGAATTTTCATGAAATTGTTTAATTGGTAATAACTCAGTCAATATTGCATCTAATGGTCTGCAATTTGAAACGCTTACTGTGTAGAAGATGCCCTAAAAGTATGCTTAGTTTCATGATATTTAGAAGAGGGGTGTGGAAGTTATAAGGGCTCACAGTCTGGCAATTTATTATTCCTTTGAAAATTTTGCAAAATATTTCTATGCATACAATTTATCCACCTTTGGAGCTAGATAAGTGGAAATGTATATGCATACATTCTTGGAAGAGTCATAGAATCTGCAAAATAGAGAGATAAGAAGTCAAGTAAATTGTAAGCTACAGGAGTTCAAATTTCACAGTTTAATTATTTGTAAAATTGTGTGAAAATGATCAAAATATTTGGATGTTGCTAGCTCTACTGTCTCTGCAAGTATACACTCAAGATTTGGCATACATACCAAAGTAAATATATCTTGAACTAATTAGCTGGATAAATGCGGTTTAGTGGGTTCAAATGTATTATGGATATTAAAGAAAATTACTAACTGAAAAAATTTTGTTCAAAATTCATTGACACATAAAGGTAATGCCACCACAATCCTTTGTGGAATTTACCTTCACAAAACACTTATCTCTACTAAATCACCTTACAAACGCTTACATCATGGTCCTGCAATACCCTCCAACACCCTGTGATGGCAATGCCCAGCATCATGCTCCATCATGACTAAAGGTATCGAGATACTATCATACTTCTGTTAAAATGGCCAAAGGCACAACTATTTGTAAGGTTTGGTATCACTTGGTGCCACTGTTTTCAAATAGTAAAAATATGCATTTTATCTACAGGATTATTAAAGAGTCAGCAGGTGGCATTGTACAGGAACAATGCTGCACATGCATGTGTCTCCACAAGTTATTAAGTCACTGCGCCTAGTGATTATCTGCCATATTACAAGAATTCAGGCTAGTGCACTGTGATGTCCATGACTATTCTTCATGGTTCATCACTCAAGGTGTGTGACCTGACACGTGGCACCACTATATTTCACTATGGAGCCTCCTATGAATGCTACCTTATTGCCACTTTACCCAGCCTTTACCTTCCTCTACAATGGCAATTCAAGTGCATGACTGGGTGACATGTATGGAGACGGCTTTGATAAAAGTAGCACAACATTCAACAATTTCACAAAAGCCCATGAAATTCAACTTAAATTATTGACATTATTTTTGAATCTTAGTCTGCTTATAACTTGGCCAGCCTTTAGGCAAGAGATTAGATAGTTGACACACAAAGACTATTTTTTATTTATATTGTTTTTTCCCCTAGCTGGCAGCTCATTGCTCAAGAATACACCCTGTTTACAGGGATATACTCTGATCCGGCTGAATAAAGCCATTATTCAGCTGGCTACCTGTTAGACCTTCTTGCACCTGCTCTCTCTGCCTGCCCTTTCACTCTTCCCTCAGGGCCCCCTGGCAATTCCGAGAATGAGGCTAAAATCTGCTATTGACAGATATTTTAGTGTTGCAGTCCCCATTCTCTGGAACGTGTTGCCATCTGGGGTCAGGGGAGCCCCTACTGTAGATATTTTTAAGGTTCACCTGAAGGCTCTCCTATTTTCACAAGCTTTTTGGGGTTGAATTATGGATTTTAGCAGACTACGTTAATAATATCTTGAGTTATAATCTTTTTTATGTTTTTAAACCTATGATGTATTCTGTATCTTTTGATGTATTTATTTATTTTGTGTGGTTCCCAGAGCCTCTGGGATTGGGTGTTTTTTAAATAAATGTTATCTTGCCTTACCTACCGGATTTTTCTCCAACATTAATTTTGCTCCCATGTCCCCTGGAGGGGGTGTTGCTTCTGCCAGCCTCACACAGCTACAACTTTTCCTGCAGTAGGAGAAAACTCCCTGGCCTAGCCACTGGGGTTGCTGTGTTGGTGGAACCCACCAACACCCTACCTGACAGAGATGCTCTACTGAGATGCTGTTGTCTCAGCCATGACTTGCCTGCTGATGTAACATCTCAGGCTCACTTCTGAACCTGAATCTTCAGCATGGTGGTGTGACACTCTGCTGCTGTGCCTTGGGGTGGCCTCAAAGCCAAATATATAGGGTCAATGAACCTAACAAAATTGGTGATATTCCATCCTCTAGTTTTAAAGTTATAGAAGCTTAAAATTCTGCAGTTTACATAATAGCAAAATATAATTTAAACATTTCTTAAAATTTGGAGGCATATAAATCAGTTAGCTTTACAGACAGAGATCTACAACTTAGTACATATTGGCATGAGCCTTGGTATATGTAATTCATCATACCAAATTTGGTGCAATTTGACTAACAGTTCTGAAATTAGACAGACATAATTAAAATCATGATTTTGGTGAATTATTTTAAAATTTCATGGAAATTTCACAAACTTTCACAGAAGTGATATCAGTATTTCACTAGAATTTAATTGGCATAAAATAAATTTTGCCCAGTCCTACCATCCACCCATATATTAAATGTTTTTCTGCTGCAGCCGCATTAGATTTCTTGAGCACAAAAAAGATCAATAACTAAATTTATTTATTCTTCTGAATATTATTTCAGTGGCTTATTTGTCTAAGACTTTTGCCATCTATAATAAATGTTCCAGATTTAGCAGCACTTGCTGAAGTGATGGTCCATGAATAAATCAAGAAAACAAGTAATGAAACTATAATTAGATCAGTAGTCAAACAAGTCTCAGTTGCTATATACTATTTCATTTATACTTTAGCTCATATTCACATTAGCTATTACCAGCTAATTAGTTTACTGCTCGCTGAACATTTTTCAATGAATTATGAAAACGCTTATTTATATTTGCTAAATTCAGCTACTTGCTGCTGTTGCTTTAAAATCACTAACTCTAAAGTTACTATGTTTTGTACCATTGACAATATCAAGGCACTGCAACTTCAGCATGTGGAATTCATGTGTATATTTTAATTTTATAAACTGCTATCTTTGCTTATGACTATCTCAATTGTACCAGTGATGTGGAACCTTTGTAAAAGAGCCTTGGCTCAAAGATATTTGTAATCCTAGAACAAACAAATAAATAAATTAAAATATTATTTTCATATTGTAAGTGCAGTCAGTCATTTGACACAAGCCATTATTTTTAGGCCGTTATATATTTAGCGCTGTGGGCTCAATTTTCAAAGCCCAAGGCATGACATGAGCTGCCTGCATCAAACATAAATGACACAAGTGGTACCTTTCATAACCAGATGTGGCATTCTTGCTCCCAATCTGGGTATTATGCTCCATGGGGGGCTGACACTCAAGTCTCAGGTGTTGGCCATCATCAGATCCTCATTTTACCATTTGAGTAATATCACCTGGATAAAACACCTGGTCCTGCCTGATGACCTTCCAACATTGGTCCACACCTTTGTGACCTCTTGCCTGACTTCTGCAATACCCTGTACTTAGGGCTACTGGGGTGGACCTCCACTGCCTCCAGCTGGTGCAGAATGTGTCTGCCAGGTTGCTGACTGGCATACCAAGATCTTGCCATATCACACCTGTGCTCTGCGGCCTGCATTGGCTGCTGGTTCAGTGGAGGATCACCTTCAAGGTTGGATTACTAACCTATAATGCCCTACATGGACAGGGACAGCAGTATTTGCAATATCTCCTCTGCCTGTACCACGCCCTCTGTTTGCTCCATTCCACCAACAAGGGATTGCTAGAGGTTCATTTGAAAACTTTGAAAGCATTTTCATTTTTCTTTTTCATTTGAAAACTTTGGGAGCGAGATCCTTTGCTTTTGCAGCACCGACCTTGTGGAACTCTCTACCTCATCAGATTAAAGAGTGCCTGACTGCTGAGGCCTTTAAATCTGCCTTAAACACCTATCTATTTAATTTAGCATTTTCCGGAACCTCACATTTCTGCTGCCTGTCTGTTTATTGTTCTTATATATGATGTATTTTTTATTGGTTTTATGTTTGTACAAGCACTTTGATAACTGTTTGAATTGTGCTGTCAAGAAATAAACTTTTGAACCCTTGCTGCTTACAGCAGGGTGCACCAGGTGGGCACAGCAATGGGATTGACTTAGATCAGCCATGAAGTTGTCCAAATGCCTTACACCAGTACCACACAATGTGGCAAATTGGGGAGAGCTCTGAAAGTGGGGCCCGGTGGCAGAAGGGGCACGGGGCTGCTATAAGGGGAGTCAGGGAGACAGTAGGCATTTGAGGAAGTGATGTGGCACAGTGCTAGGATGTAATTGTCTGGTAAATTTTGTAAGAATCTGTTCAGCTGCTTCTTAAATTATAGCTTGCATTTTTTATGGTAATATCCCCTTTTTCCTCAATTGTTGCCATCAGAAAGAGAACAAATGGAAGGGGGCATGATCATGACACTTACAGGATAATTAGATGAAAATGAGGAATTGGTCCTTTTGGTAGTTTGGGATCAAAAGGTTAATTAGTGTTAGTGTAATTAACAATTATAGTTAATTGATCCTGAGTTTGTTACAGTTTACTACCAGCAAAAATAGATTACAAAATTATGATGGTTTTCTTCACTTTAAAATAGTGAAACCAATCATTCACACTCAAGGTGAGGATCTAACAAGAGGCACAGTTTTTTTTTTAATCTGTAAATAATGACATATTACTATTGAAGATAAAACTTTCAAGAAACACACAGGCAACTATTTAGGAAGATAACTATATAAATGGCCTCATTGCATATGCATATGCATATTGGTCTATTAGTAATCTTAATATTTTAAAACAATCACAAAGGTTTTAACCTAGTTGAGCAATGTAAAGGTTTTAAAACTGCTTTTGCTTCTTGAAGGTCTGAGAACCATCATAAAGGTTTTAACAGAATCTTACAAATGTAGCTTCCATGGGGAATTTCAACTTATGTTCCATTCATGGGAAGCCACTGGAGGTACACACATGCTGCAGTTGGTTCACTAGGTCCTAGGTTCTCTCTAAAATATTTTCAGGAAACTGATGCTACTCAGTGAATGACTTCTCATTGCTTTATTATTGCTTTCCAGTATCCCTCATGCCCAGCAGAGTCACCTCCAACCATCTCTGTCCCGTTAGTATTCCGCTGGGTGGGGGTGGGCAAATCCCAGCAGCAATTCCCACAGGTGCACCAAATGTTTGGCTCTAGCTCTGTGGGTATAGCAACTCCTGTTTTTTGGCACAGGACCCTAATTTTACAAAATGGGTGCAGGGTCCCTGATGCACCCGGAGTTTGCTGCTGTACTAGATTACTACAAATTGCATTGAACTAAGGGTTCTTCAAAGTTAAGCCCCATATCTCATACTTTAAGAAGAGCTGCATTTTACTTAATATTTGTTCTGTAGGTAAACTGTGTTTTCCTACTAATATGAAATGTAAGTTGCCACCACAAAAATATCAATATATGATCAAACCAGTAAACAAAATTAATACAGTTAGCTTTCTATAGAGATGCAACATCAGCTGCTATATATTATATGCAAAATATAGTTCATACAAACAAATATGTAGTTTCCTCACCATATAATAACTCAGGCAACATTTAACTTGGGTGCATCAGTTGGCACGTGAGTTTTCAATGCCATTGGCTCTATACCCACTGACATTAACTTTCCCTGTAAAACTGGTGACTTTGGGTCTTATCTACAGTTTCTCATAGATGCAAAAAGAAAAAGTGTCTTGTGGATATGGTCCCTAGCAGTAAAAGGACATACACTACAGTTCAAATTCTGTTCTTTAAAGTTGTTTGTTCATTTAGCATTTATGAACCATCATCTAAGATGTCATCATCGATGACTTAAGATCAGTAGTTGGTATATTTTTGTAGGCATATGAAAACTTTTGTATAAGTCTCCATATTCTGTTACATGTGTTAGGAAAGCATAATTTCTTTAGTGAAGTTCTAATACCAGTTTAAAAAGATTTCCTCCAATGGCTCCTCCTTTGCTTCACAGAGAGAGCTAGAACACAGTGAAAACCCAGAATATATAGACTGGCATGGGGTCATAGCTGCACAGGAAAGCACTGCTTGGCATTTCACACCACACACATAAGGACATATCCCACAATATAGTCAGGCAAAACACAGATGAATGCAGGCATCACATACCCTTATATACGCTATGGGTGTCATCTGTTTATATTGAGGCTTTGCCCCCTACACTCCCCAGAAGTTAAATAATAAACTCTAGGGGGTTGTGGACATTGGGGAATGGAGATCACTCAGTGAGGGGGAAAAGTTTACCGGCAAACAAAAACTCACCAAAATATTTTTCAGCACAGGGAGACCTGGGGGGAAACTGAACCATGGTTACAGGCCTCCCATTCCACCGTGTGCTGGTGCCCTAGCCATTCCACCATGCGAGCAGCTTGACCAGACACCCAGCACATGGCAACTTGAGTTATGCCAGAAAAGTGTCAGCAACAGGGAAGCAGTATCTTCCTAGCACTGTTCTACCCCTGTCACTGTAACTAAATGTGCTCTATAGACAGTGAGGTTAATACCGGCTGTCTTGTATGCAATATTGACCCAGTAGGACATAGACTCCCACTGGGGAAAGGATTATCAAATTTCACATGATGACCATAGATGTCCAGAGCACCATGACAAGGGCACTCCTTCACGGTGCACCAGACCTGATCAAATTGGTCCTATCCAGTCCACAGAACATAAGAAAGGAGTCAAATGTACAGTATAAAGTAATGCCATTGAAATAAAATTGGAGTGTTGTTGGGTTACGTGAATAAATCATTAAAGGAGGGGATTCTTCCATGGTAAATGACCTAAAGTACATAGCCCAATGCAAGATCATTTTCTTTGGAGTTCAAATCCTAAATGGGAGGTCAAAATGGGGAATGATTCCATATAACAGTCCTACAAAGTAAGAATTATCCCTTAAATAATAGGAACCATAATATATAACTCAGCAATGACTTGTTAGCCCAACCCTACTGGCTATATGGATCAGGTTGTAAAAGGTAGTAAATCTACTGAAGAAGGGATTTCTGCATTTAAAGATCATCCCAGTCTCCTAAATCCCTTCATCACACATGAAACCCAAGTAAGTCTTAGTGTAAACCCTTCTGGGTACCAGGCTAAAAGATACCCAACTAAACACACCAACACTGCGGGGTACTATTTGGATGAGTATAAAACTCATAAATACACTTTAGGTCATGAATATGGACCAAGGCAGGGTGTCAGGATTGCAGAAAAGTAGGGATAGATTTGCTGAGGAAGGGAAGATCAATGGAGAGCCAATTTATTTATTTATTGAAATGTTTCACCAGGAAGGCACACTGAGTGACAAGTCACTCATCTTCCGGTGTGACCTGAGGGGAAGGGGTACAATAGTAATGAGATATTAAACATTCAAGTTACAAGATCAACATTAACATTAACATACAGTTGTAAGGTAGGTGTTACAAATAGTGCTACAACAGTGTTGCGCATAATATGTAGAAAGAGTGGACAATAATAAGTGCTGGGTTAATAAGTAAACAAGTGCTTACTTGAAAGAAAAGGAAGAAAGTGGAGGGAGCATTGAGGTGAGGGGAAGGGGAAGAGACGTGTCTCTGGAGACCCCTCAGGATGCAAGAAGCCCTGCAAAGGGACTGTGGGGATCAGAGAGAATAGGATAAGGCAATGTCCCAGAGAGACCCCTTTAGGATGGTAGGGGAATGGAGAAGATGAGAGATACAAGCCCCTTAGGGGAGTAGGAGAGGGACCCATGGACAGCATTCAGGGTCCTTAACATTCTATGAGAGATCAAGGGAGGCCATCAAGGGGGAGCAATTTGGAGGAAGGGGAGGAGAGCTAGAAATTTGGGGGGTGGGTGTGCACAGGGTAAAATGAAGGTGAACGGTAGAGGGGTATGTTTTGTCCAGGGCCTAGAGGATGGAATTAGAAAGGGACATGGCAGAATCAACTAGGTGCAAGGTAATTATTGAGGGCAGAGCCGATGGAGTAGGAGGAAGATGAGTGCCGGATTTGAGGGGGCCGGAATTCCAAATTTCTGGGAGGCAGTGAGAGTAACTGGATTGGATGATTTGGGTGAATCTGAGGGGAACAACCAGGGTATGGGAGTCAGTTGATATAAAGGAATGGGAGGGTGGGGGTGTTATAAAGGAGGAGGTGAGGTAGGAAGGGAGCTCACCCAACCAGTGCTTGAATTACAAAATTAAAAAAAATAGCTATTGTACAGACATTTAGCAATAGTCAGAGTGTATGCATGTACCAGGCTCCTTGTATTACCTGTACCACTAAACAGATACAAAACTGAGCTGGGACTGCTCACTCCTCACAGATAAAGACAGAAGATCTGAAAAGAATAGATGGTAGATTAATGATGACATTAAATAATGGGCAACCAGTGTATGGCTTCATTTAACCCATGTTTCTTGTCTGCAGCTTTAAACAAATCAATGTAAAATGCCCCTCTTCTTAGCAAGTTCTTTTCCAGGTTGCCCAACATCTATTTAATGTCACCTTTTCCAGACAGAAGAAACTTAGACTGGGAATAGGATATTTAAAAGTTTTAAAATGTTTTCCTGGTGACCTTATATCTTCAGACCTGTACATCATTCTTGTGTTCCCCTATCAGTTTCTTGAGTTCTTTCTGTGTCTTCCCTGTGTATATTAAACAACAAGGATGGTCAATTATTTTTTGTTTTATTTAACATGCATTTTTCCTCCTCCTTCAGAAAAGTCCGTATCAGCTCACCCCTGCTCCCATCGCTTTCACTCATCTTCTCTGGGACACCCTCTGCCAGCTGTTCCTCCCTTGCCTAACCATCCAGGGCTTGGTCTCTGGGTCCCCCACTTCCTCATTAATCCTTTAGCTAGGTATACAGAGCAGGGCCTCGGTTTAGCTGTGTGGCCGGGAACAGAGTGAGGAGAGTGGCATCCTGTGTGTTCCAGTGTTTTTCTTTGTTCTCCCTGCCCACAGGACTTCACACATGAGCACATGGAGGCATGCACATGCCCTGGCCAAAGCCGATGTCCTTCCCTTCCTGATCTGATGGAGCCAAATACACTTCCCCCTGTGGTCACCCTGGGGGTGGTAGAGCAGTACAGACAAGCAAAATTAAAAAATTCTATTACGCTAAATATTTTGTGAAATTCGCACGTTTCATGAAATTTTTTGTGGGTGCGAAATGCTAAATTTCACTCCTAAATGGTGAAATTTCACCCACAGAATGGCAAAATTCACCACTCATGGGTGAAATTTTGTAATTTTTGTGTGACATTTCACATTTTGGAAGTGAAATTTCACAACTTTGCACCCTCAAAATATTTAATGGAATGGTGGAATTTCGGGAAATTGTTCACTTGGTGAAATTACTGATTTCACAGACCCCATCGCTATAGAGCAACGTCAATCATATACCCGCCCTCCTTGAGGTGGAGAGTGTCCAGGTGGACCCTCTGCTCACCTCCCCCCAGCTCTCTGATGACCCAAGCCTTTTTCTGAACCTACCACTGCACTGGCAGGCAAGTCCCAGGACATTTCCCACATGGAAAAGATCTATATTTTTTTCATATCTAATACATATCCTTGTATCCCCAGTATGTTATATATATATATATGTCAGACACATTCACACTTTTCAGATATATTTTGAGATATTCTAGATATTCACAGAATGATCCAAGATGTATCATATCTGAAAACATAATTTATCTATCGATATATATATATATATATATATATATATATATATATATATATATATATATATATATAGATAGATAGAGAGAGAGAGAGAGAGAGACGGTAGCGCCAGTATATTAGGGTTGAGTGCAAATTCCTATGTTAAACCCATAATTTTGAATATTATCTTTGAACTACTCAATGGATTTGTACGAAATTTGCATGCATTATACCCGGGTAGTTCCCTTAGACATGCAGAATTTCACGCAACTGTTATGTGGTTTATGAAACAAAACTGTCAAAAATCCTAAATTTACCAGTTTTTTCACATTTCTTTGTCCACCTGTATCTCAGAAATGCCTTTATGTTTTGATCTGAAATTTTTAGTGTAGAAAGCCTTTGGGTCACAGATGTGACTTTTGAAGGATTATTACTTTATCTGTTTATCTCCTCTCTGCAGGACTGGCCCCTTCCTTGGGCCCGCCCAACTCCATCACCCCGGCATCCATTGGTACTTACCTCCTGCTAGAGGTGCCAGCTGGCTGGGTGTGGTGCCTATAGGAGGCTGGCATCATCCAGCTAGTCCACAGTGTGTTTCTTCCTCTGGTTTTCTCCCAATCTTGAGTGCAGGACTTAGCATGCACTGACGCCAATGTCTGCTTCATCTCTGCCCCCCATCTGTGGGATTGGTGTGCCAACCTTCAGCTGCTGCTAGGGGCCAGTCAAACACTGATCTCCAGTCCCACCCCTCCCTGGGAGAGAAGAACTGTCCTCCAGATACTTGATCCTCTCCCTCCCTGGCTGACCCCCGACAACCTGCTTGCACTGTGAATATGGGTCGCTGGCATGGCAGGAGGTATGGCATGATGCCTCAGCCCTCCATGCCACTAGGCTGACTTGGCTTTTGAAGGTCTGGTGAAAAAACATTAATTCATTCTAAAGTTATTAACATTTTAATTTCCCTTTATTTCCTATGGGAAAATATATATGTATAATGAAAGTGAAAGTACTTTTCGCACACTGTCATCCAGTTATGCATAATTTGCATCTTAATAACTTTGCAACCCTTTAATGGATTTGCATGACATTTAGTATGCATAATCTCTGGGGTAGATCTCCTGATGTGCCAAATTTCATGTGAATCATGTTTGTGATTTTTGAGATAAAGAGCGTCAAAAAATCCTACCTTTTCCAGGTTTGTTTTACATTTTGTTGTCCACCTGTATCTCAGAAATGACTTTAGGTAGTTATATGAAATTTTCAGGGTAGAAAGTCTCTGCCTCACAGATGTCCCTTTTGAAGGTTTTATGAAAAAATATTAATCCATTCAAAAGTTATTAAACTTTTAATTTCCCATTATTTCCTATGGGGACATGTGTATGTCAGGCACGAAAATTGTAATTTATGCAATCTAGATGAGTTGTATAAAATACTGTCAGGCACAAAAGTTGTAATTTGCCCAAGTTACATACCTTGCATAAGATACTGTTGTATGTTGCACAAATTACATAATTTGCACAAAATACAACAGTATCTTCTGTAAGTTATGTAATTTGTGCAAAATACATGTTAAACCCAAATTTGTGAACCTTAGTAACTTTGGAACCATTTCATGGATATGCATGAAATCTGGTATGAAAAATCTCTAAGGGAAGGTCTTCTGATGTAGCACATTGTTTGTGACTCGGTATTGTGGTTTTTGAGATACAGAGCATCAAACAATCCTAAATTTACCAGTTTTTTCTTTACATTTCTTTGGCCACCTGTATCTCAGAAACAGCTTTAGGTAGTGGTCTGCAATTTTCAGGGTAGAAAGCCTTTGTCTCACAGATTTGCCTTTTGAAGGTTTGGTGAAAAAATATTAATCATCCTTTCAAAAATTATTAAACTTTGAATTTCCCATTATTTCCTATAGGAAAATTTATGTCAGGCATGAATGTTGAAATATGCACAAGTTACATAACTTTTTCAAGATACTGTTGTATTTTGCACATATTACCTAATTTGTGAAAAATACAACAGTATCTTGCACAAGTTATGTAATTAGCACAAATGGGAGTGCAGGGTCTGAATGGCTCTGTGCTTCCACCATAACATAAAGATGCTGTTATACTTTCTCAATGGAGGGATCGGAGTGCATGGTCCAAAAGACCCTGTGGTCCCATCACAACATAAGAATAATGTTATAGTGTCTCAATGGAGAGATGGTAGTGCAGGGTCTAAAGGACCCTTCTCTCCCACTGTAAAATAAGGATACTGTTATAGTGTTTCAAGGATACTGATATACGATCTCAATAGAGGAGTGGGAGTGCAGGGTCTGAAGGACCCTGTACTCACACCATAAAATAAGGATACTATTATACTATCTGAAAAAGTAAGGAAATTCATTGCAAAAAATGTTGTTAATGCACCATTGGAGATAAAGTGTAAAAATAGAGAAATGCAATCTTAGGGTTCCCAAGCATAAGACCCTGTCCCCACCTCTTGGCTTCCAACCCAAAGGCCCACCTCCACCCTGGGCAGAAACAGGTGTGAGGGTATGCCTTGAGTTGCAAATCTAATGCTCACCCCATTTCAACAGTTAATAACCTGACATGGGTGCAGAATAAAACAATGGGGTGTGCATTAGGGTTTGCAACCCCAAGGCACACCCCTCACACCTGTTCCTGCATGCAGGGTAGAGGTGGGCCTTAGAGTTGGATGCCGAGTGTGAGGGTGGAGTGTTTGGGTTGGAAGCCAAGGTTGGGGGCAGGGTCTTATGCTTGAGAACCCTAAGATTGCATTTCCCTACTTTTTACACTTCAACCTTAATGGTTCATTAATGAAGATTTTTTTATATATATATATATATATATATATATATATATATATATATATATATATACACACATATTATAGTGGCGTGCTTGCACCACTATATTTAGAGTCATGAAGGCACTTCTATGTTAAACTTGAAATTTTACATGTTAATAACATTGGACCTGTTCAATGGATTTGCCTGAAATTTGGTATGTGTGGTGGAGCATGGTAGATCTCTTCATCTGCAAAATTTCATTTTGATCAGACTCACGGTCTTTGTGTATGAAAATGCTGAAAATGCAAAATTATCCAGTTTTTGGAGGCAGGTTTTGGGATTTTGTCTGTGACCCTGTGCAACTGTCGTGTGGTGTGCCATTCTGTGAGATAACTCATCTAAAAGAGCGTGGCTGGCTGAACATGCCTCTTTTCATTTGGTGAAAATATTAAGGCATTCAAAAGTTATGCCACTTTTAAGCTCCCATTTTAAGTCAATGGGAAAATTTATATTGTTGTTTTGCTAACAAAGAATGGAGTTTGGGCCATCTCGTCCTGCCTGGTGATCAAAGAATTTGCAACCTCGCGGTTCAAGAATCTTTGTCCCCGAGAACTCTTTGATTGCGAGGTCCACCATCTTGTTTTTGCATTTCCGATTGTAAAAAATCAAATACCTCAACTGAGAGGTCACTTCTGAAGTAAAACTTGGATGGGTTTTACTCAGGGGGCTCCAATCTATTGACCCATGCCTTTGGTTTGATGTAAAATCGTCTAAAAATAGAGCTATAGCATTTTAAAATCTTTGATCATGGCTCACTAACAATCTTTGATCGCGAGCCTGCAAATTCTTTGATCACAAGATTCTTTGACCATGATCATGCATCACGAGTGAGGGATGAGAGGGCTGAATTAAAAAATCTAATTTCTTAGCCTAGGGGTGTCCTAGAAAGATAAATGAGGGCGGGTTCTTCTCAGGGAGCTTTGTTCAATCGAGGCATGGTGGTGGTTTCATTTAATTCTGCATAAAACTCAAGTGTCACCATTTTTTATTCTTTGATTGTGAGCCTGCAATTTCTTTGATTGCGAGGTTCTTTGATTTCAATCCTGCATCGTAAGCAAGGCACAAGATGACCCTTTGAAATATGCAAATTTCTCAGCTCAGGGGTGGCCTAGGAACACAAATGAGGGTGGGTTTGGCTCAGGGGCTTCGTGTATGTATGTTGATTTATGATTTATGAAATTAACAGTCTAATTGTCATTTTTACACGTTTTTTAAATCTGAACATTGATTATAAATATGCTGTAGGTTGTCCGATCGGCATGCCAAGCCAGCTCCAGTGCGTATGTCCCTAATAAACATTGTGATTGTTAAAATGGCATTTACAATGCTTGTTTCGAAAATTAAATTACATACACATGTCCATATGAGCATACAGTTTCAGAACCTATAACAAAAAAAATCTGAACTCCCCAGTTTTCACAACTGATGATAGTCGTGCATTCACTGCCTTATATAGATTGTTGGCTACCCATATAAACAAAAAAACATTTCTTCATCGATTGTTCTCACTTGTTCTCACTCCCTCTGATTTGCACTCCTTCAGGTAGGTTTTCATAAAGATAATAGTTGTGGCGGTGATGCCACAGCAGGGGGGGATTATATGCCTGAATCAGTGCAATGGTAGTGCTCTGTTTAAATTATTTAGGGTAGCTGGTTCCAGTGAGGTGACCCAGAAACTGCAGCTGCTCTGATGTGACCCCGACAGCCATTCACATCAGCATGTTGCAAATACATACAAGTAGAACCCTGACCTAATGAACCCTGATCTACCAGAACTCTCTATCTACTGAACTAAACCCCTGTTGCCCAATTTCTGTATACACAATACAGAGCTATCAAATGGTGTTAGATTGGGGTTCTACTGTCTGCGCATGCTTTCCTAAATCACTACCAACTGATAACGTTAAAAAAACAATGGTTCTAGGTGCCATTGTCTCACTTCTGGTCATGCTTCTGATTTTGGCAGGCACCACAGTACTCAGAGATTTCAAGGTGAGTAAAAAAAATCGGACTACATATCTGGGCACAGAATTTAGAGTACAGCAAGCAAACAGTACACTGTGATACTGTGACTAAGTGAATTAGTGTGTGAAATGCTCCTGGATACTGTGTTGCCTATGTGCTGTTGAGTGTTTAAAATCAGACTGTTCAGGAGAAAATCAGTCCTGTTTTTTTGTGATCCTGCTGGAGCTCAGAGGTCAGAACTTAGGCTGATATGTACAGTACTTACTGTGGGATTTGTGAGATTTTCTGCTGCTGAGACTGTAGGGCGGAGCACAGACTATGTTTCTAATTACACTAATGGTGACAGTCATGCTTTTTTTTCTGCTGTGGCTCTGGGCACTAGCTAGAACTTATTCTTTCACAGAGGAAATTCAGGGGCACTAGTAATCAGGCTGGAGATGGCATGTTAACATGGATTAATGTAATCCTATCAGAACTGTGCTAGCCAATCAGATTATGTACATCTGACTCATCTTATAATAATTATAATTTATCTAGCAACTTTCACAGTATGTAACATTTGGAAGAGGAAGCAGCTACCTGCTGCTCGCATGTCTCATCACTCTGTTTACCCTGTTTTTATTTTCCTCTGGTCCTATTGTCTAAAATACATGATCTATTGTTTATACTCAAACTGTGCAAATTTAGTAAAATTCAGAGTTCAGAAAGAGGATTAGGGGCAGAAGTGTAGCCTGAGCACTGCAGAAGCTGCTAAACAACACATCTTGCTAGGCTAATTCCAGCTTCTGTCACCACCCCCAACCCCAATATCCTTGCTATTCTAATAGTTGGATCTATATGCAGACCTTACTGAAGACAAAGGAGATTTGAGTAACAAACATGAATTATGTGGATAAAAATGGCAACACAAGCTAGAAATAAAATCTGGTGCTCGACACTGAATGACCACACCCCTCGTATAGCCAGATCCTATCCGCACACAGGTATTAATGGGACGTAACCATTTCTTAGTTAGAAGGTCCACATTTTATTGTTCTGTTTTGAGAATGCCCGCAACCCAAACCTATTATGTCACAAATTGCTAAAAATCATCACCAAGTGTATACAGGGCATGCAGCTTTTTTAAACTACCAAGAAAGATAAGTTGTTCAGTCACTTTACCACATTACCTTGCTCCATTCTTCATGGCTCAATTGCCTCATTCATGTGGTGTTCAGTGACCACAGATTTCATATATTTCACCAACATCATCATCATTACTTTACCACATTGCTTTTTATTATTTTTAGTTACTACCAACTAAATTAAATCAGTGGTCACCTAACTCGGCATGGATTAGGCAACTGAGGCATGAAGAATGGAGCAAAATAATGTGGTAAAGTGACTAAAAAACATTTGTTTCTTGGCGGTCTAAAACAGCTGCATGTTCTGTATACAGTTGGTGATATTTTTAGTAATTTGTTTATTATCAAGTAGGGGTACCAGGGACATCTTACAGGGTGATGGGCAGGTACACACTTTGTGTCAGTTGCTCTTTAAGGTGTTGATAAATTTTTCATTAAAATATACATTTAGGATCAAGATCCTATGCGAGTGAAAAAATTATAATTTGGAAAGCATCACAGTGATGATAACTATTAAGCACCAGTGTGTACTGGAAATCCCTGTATTGAATAATTGATGCCATGACAGGGGAATTCTGCAAGTTCGACGAATGAAAATCTCAAACTTTAGCATGTTATATCAGGGACACAGTTTGGTCTTTTACATTGAAATTTGGAGGGTGTTGATGGTAGAGACACGTTTACAAGTTGGTGGGAGTCCAGGGCCTGAGGGGCCCTGGACTCCCACCAACTTCAACATGTTCTTAGTTTTCAATTCTTTCTCAAAAAGTAAGGAAATTCTATGCAAAAACTGCATTAATCCATCATTTAGGGTTAAACCACAAAAAGTCAGGAAATGCAAAATCTTTAGGGTTGCCCCTGCCCTGGACCTGCCAATCATCCGAAAATTGACAGATGATGGGGTGTGTCATTGGGACTGTGAGGCCTAAATGTCACCCCATTATTTTTTGCTGTCTCTTGTCAATATCATTACACGTGGAATGGGGTGACATTTAGGCCTCACAACCCCAATGACACATCCCGTCATCTGTCAATCTTGGGATGATTGACGGGTCCGGGGGGAGGGGCAACCCTAGAGATTTTGTATTTCCTGACTTTTTGTGGTTTAACCCTTAATGATGCAGTAATGCATGATGTTCATTCACAAATCTGGACTGTCATGTACGGTATGGGCTGCACGCCCATTGGCTCTAGCTCTGCACCAATGATGCAGCCAACGGACAGTCAGTCCAGCAGCAGGGTGGCAGGTGGGTGGATGCTGTGTTCCGCGGCGCCGGGGAGCGGGATGGTGGGGCTTAGTGGGTGGGTGGGTGGGGGACACTAGACACCAGGGAGATGTTTGGGGTTGTCATTATACATTCTGCCCGTGATCGACATTACGGTCCACTGACCACCAGGAGATATTCGGTTGGGGAGGTCTTTTTACATTCTGCCCGCGATCGGGCACTGGGGGTTGTCATTATACGTTCTGCCTGCGATCGGGCATTGGGAGATGTTTGGGGGTTGTCATTATACATTCTGCCCGCGATCGGGCATTGGGAGATGTTTGGGGGGTTGTTTTCACGTTCTGCCTGATCGGGCTGCAGGGTGCATCGGTCCCCAACGGCTGCTGCCTGGCAGGGCGGCCAGGCGCAAGTCCTCGGGGATCGGCGCACCTACATGCTAATGGCATGCAAATGGGGCCATAATCAGATGCAAATGGCCCCCCCTGCACCTTGCATGAATTATGGCCCCATTTGCATGTCACCTTTTGAATATCGGAAATTTGCGCATGGCGCAATGGTACTTGCGCCACCGCAAGTTGAATGCTCAACTCTGACAACTTGCGGTGGCGCAAGTTCCACTGCGCCATGCACAGTGGCTGTGGCTGGGGGGTGATATTCAAAGGAGTTGCTCAATAGCGCAGCTCCTTTGAATATTGCCCCGGCCACACCCCTGCGCAACTATTTTGAGCAGCGCAAGGGCTTGCGCCTCAGAATGGCGCAGTTTGAATATCCGGGCCAATATATATAATGCACCTATAATTAATATGTGATGGAAATATATTTATGATATATCTTAAACATATCTGTCACATATATTCTGTAAATAAATCAGATATTTCAAAACCAGCCAATTTGAGATATTTTGCATACACTTCAGACATATGATCAAACATATATGTGAAATATATATCTAAAATATATTTTCCATATGGGTTGATTCTATAAATGATAATATAAATGATCCCTGTCATTTTGCAATTTAAAAAATCATTGATCACTGCCTTATTATCAGTCACCACATTGTGTTCCTCCTTGAGATGATTTATATTGAAGCATTGAACACATTGGCCATTGGGTACTTACTGTACCTTTGATGTTCAGATTGGACAGAAAATTCCCACTTGTATCTTTAGGTATTTGGATCATCACTATGCACCACCCTATCCCTTAGGTTTCTGACTTACATTGCTACTATCAAAGGTGGTTCCCTGAATATTGTACCTCATGTCCCTCTGTAGTAGACTGAAGTACCCACAAATGTCTCAGTATACTGTAGCATGTTTAACATTCCCAAAACTATCTCTGTATGGGGTAGGAAAAACATCCTGTTCTGTTTATTACCATAAGGAAGTGTCCTGTTAGTATCAAGGAGGGTGGTTCTGTTAGTCACATCTGCTCTTCTTCTTACCAACCTAATGGTTTCTGGTTTGTAGGTTCTGACTCTCAATCTTTCTGCCATGTCTTCTGATGTAGCTTTCCTCTTCTGAAGGGTTTTGTCATGCTCTCAAAAATTGTCACAACAGTATGTTCTCTATCATTCTCTCAGGGAGGAATCTGCTCACATGAAGAATAGAATTTCTGTCCATTTTCTGTTCATGGGCTTGTGGTACGGCCTGGTGCAAAGTTTATGTTGCTTTTAAAGATTTCAAAGTCCAGGAAACAGATACTGTCTCTGCTGTGATTCTTGATGAACACTAAATGGTTTGTCCTACTGTTTAGATATCTATGGAGCAATTCTAATTGTTCCTCTGTGCCCCTCTAAACAACAGAAATGTAATCAATAAAATGTTTCCATTTCACATTGCTATTCAGAAATGGCTTCTCCTAACCAGAGTACGAAAAGCTTCTCTCAAATGCATTAATGTACAAATTTGCATAGCATGAGACCATGGTGGACCCCATTGTTGTATTTTTATTTTGCCAGAAAAAACAATTCGCAAACATAACATTATTCTTTGTGAGTACTGTCTCAGCAATTTTCACACACACAAAAAAAATAATTTGAATGTGTGTTCTCAATACTTTTCTCCCCAGAATTTCCTCAATGCTTGCAGCCCATCCTCATATAGTATCAAGGTGTACATATATCTCAAGTTCCTTGTGACCAAAATCGAGGTGTAAAATGAACATCCTCATCATTCATTTCCTTTATTAGTTTTATTACTTCTGTGGTATCAGTAATGTATGCCCTTGTGCCTTCTACCAAGCCTTTTATGAGATAGCCCACATGTGTGACAGTGGTTCCAATATCCCTTCAATCTCTGCAACTATTGGGATACCCAGAGGTTGGTTCTGGCTCTTATGCACCTGGGTAGCATATAACACACTTGTATTTTGGATATACACACCTGAGGGTCTTGTGCCCTCTCCATCATCCATCTATGATTTTACCTTTTTCCAATAAGTCTCCCAATACAGTCTTTGCCTCCTATACCAGGTTCTGTCCAGTTAGTGTAACTCTTAGTGTTTTGAGCTGCCTTAGGCACTCTTTTCTGTAATCTTGATAATTCTGAACCACTGTTGCACCTCCTTTATCTGAATATTTAATTATTTTATCCCTGTAATTTTCAAAGTTCCTTAATGTCACCTATTCTACACCTGTTCAATTATTTCTGATTCTGCAGTCTACAGTACTTTCACTGTTTGATGTAGTTTTCAGTGTCGTCCTGTACCAAATCACACTATTTTGTATGTTTGCTGGGATGGGGCATGGGGTAGAAAATACAACTCCAAACCTAAAATTTGTGATCATTTCAATTGCTTATTCCTGTCTGGTTCATTAACCATATTCTCCCCCATGGTAACAAAATAGAAATGCAGTCTCAGTTTCCTAAAAAAAAAAAATATTTGCAGATGAAGTTTGAGGCTAAAGAAATGTATCTTGCAATGTGGACTAAATGTAAACCCCTTTGAAAGGACATTTATTTTCTGTGGGGTTAGTTCCCTGTCTGACAAATCGAAAACTACTGTTAACTTCTTTTCTTGTGTCCCTGACCATGGGCT
The DNA here is from genome assembly GCA_016271365.2 of Neoceratodus forsteri. Classification (NCBI taxonomy): domain Eukaryota; kingdom Metazoa; phylum Chordata; order Ceratodontiformes; family Ceratodontidae; genus Neoceratodus; species Neoceratodus forsteri. The sequence goes on along the minus strand of CM028137.1, from coordinate 585,471,281 downwards.
CAATTTTCAAAGCCTGGAATATGGCACAAGGTGCCTATATCAACCATATTTGACACAAGTGGCACCTTGTGTCAAATGATACAGCAATCCATATTTTTGAACATGGTCTGCATCAAAAAGGGGAGCTGTTGCACCAAAGTGGCACTGTGCTAGGCTTGTGACCTAATTCAGAGTGCACCAGGTCACAAGGGAGCTTGTGCCATGGTGGGGCCACAACATCCCCATTTTTACAAGTTTGCAAGCCCCACCATGGATGCAGCAGGGGGTGCACTGTTAGACCAGCCAGGAGGAGGTTTAAGGGATGTGCACCAGTACCACGCATTGTGGTGAATGGTGGTAGAGTCTGAAAGTGGACTATCTGGGGCAGAAGGGACACAAGGGTACCATTGGGGGTGTCTGAGAGACAGCAGTCATGAAAAAGAGTGATGTGGCACCCAGAGGGTTTGTTGTTTGAGTAGTCATTCAGCCAATGGGATGGGACTGCCTGGGAGTGGTCCAGGGACAGAAAGTAAAATGGCACCAGGTGGGCACAGGCCTGGCACCTGCCCCATAGGTGACCACCTATGGGGCAGCTGTCAGAGATGTGCCTACCTGGGGCCATGGCACTGTCTGACCCTGGAACTGACCCAGGAGGTCCCATCCCAATGACTGTATGACTATAAAAATGGCAACCCCTCTGGCTGCCATATCACTCCCTCTCATGACTGCTGTCTCCCTGACAGCCCATGTTGCAGTCACATGCCCCTTCAGACACTGCACACAGTCAGCCAGTGCACAGGGAACAACACACACACCACAGACACTGACTGATAGCTACCCCCACACCATAGTCACCTCCACACTGACACACACACACACCCATGACCGCACCACACCTGACACCATATACACCACTGCAGCTGAGCACCTATAGCCCGCTGCAAATCAGAGACCACAACAGTATTCATATCAAAATTAAATCTATTGAAAAAATATATAACCATCAACTATATACAGTAACACAAACTATATACAATAAAACAGTGGAACTATATACAAGGTTGGAGGGGCCACAAACAAGGTGGGGGTGGGTAGAGAGCAGGGGTGACAAATGAGATGGAGAAGGAGGGGCATGAGGGTGGGTCCGGGGTAGGGGAATAGTGCCAGCCATCCACACTAGCAGGAGCACCTTTCCTGCTTTGGGTCCTCTGGGCCCTGTGCCTCCTAGAACCCCAGTCTCGTCCAATCTATGCAGGATTTCCAGCGACGCCTGGAGACCACCAGGATCTCCCGCAGTTCCTCCCATATCTCTCGAAGATAGCGGTACCTAGGACAAGGGAGCACAGTCAATAGGTCTGAATGCACAACCCCATACAGCCCACCCACTGTGAATGGCATATGGTTGTGGGACATACCACTGTGTGTGACCACCGTAGTGATCACATCCACAGAACCTGCACACCCAGGTGCATACAGCCATGTGGAAGCACTGCACACCCACATGGTCAAGTCATGCACAGAACCACCGTGGCTGTTCAGTGACATGGCTATGTGGTGCAAAGGCAGTGGCACAACCATGTACCTGGTGCATGCATGGACCACCATTGACGCACTCCCAGACATGCATTGCCACTGGACAGTGTTGACTGTAACAAGTTGTGTGCATGGCAGTGGTGTCGATGTTTGGTGGCCATGCCCCACTGCCCACCCTGTCACACAGCATGCAATAGTAATCATGGATGTATGGCACTCACCCTCATCAGGCCGGTCAGGTGGGCGGTGATGGCCCTCGCCCCACCTGTCTGAACCGTCCTCCTCCCTCCGCTGCTCCTCCATCACACAGCAGTGTTCTTCCGGGCCTGTGGGGCAAACAAGGAGAGAAGAACATCAGTACAATCCTGAAGCAAAGTCCCCTGCCCCCAGGTGTGTGCCTCCCACCCAGCCAGACCCTCCCACAATCTCTGAACACCACCACAGCCAACCCCAGATGGTCTCTCCCCTATGTGCTGGACACATACAACACTGTTACCCATATGGACGATAAAAGTGTGTTGACAGAACCCCTACCTGGCCGTGGCACTGTGCCCCTCCTGGCACGTGCTCTCAGTCATGCCAGTAGCTCTGGCTCCCTCCTCCGCAGGTCCCTGTAGTAGTGCCTGCACTGCTCCTCACTTCTCCCCCCATCCAGTGGCCTCCTCCAGAGCAGTGGCCACCTCCTGCCACACCTGGGTCCTGGCCCTGTCCAGGGGCTGCTCCCTGAAAAGAGGCCCATGGTGTGGCTCCACAATTGCCACCAGATTGGCTAATTCTATTGCAGACCACTGCACTGCCCGTCTGCGTGCCATTCTCTCAGTAATAGTTGGCTATATGGGGCTCTGCAGCGTGGCTCCCCATATGCAGATGCTGTGTGGTACAGCGCTGCCATTCTCTATCGCACTGTTACCCAACAGCACGATAGCGGTGCAGCCATGCCTGATGCATGGCGCCTAGGGGGGGCAACGGTTGGGCACAGGGTCAAGGGTCTCTGGTGAATGGCCACACACAGTGCCATTAGAACATGATGCATGTAGCGTGATTGGCTGCCTGTGTGCTAGCGCCATAGTGGCCTACTGCACAGTTGGCCCATTGCGCCTATGATGGTCCAGTGCCAGAGCGCCATGTAGTGACCATCACTATAGCACCACAGGCACAATGGTGGCCATGCCCTGCATTGCCTACCATGCACAGCACGTCATCAGTGTGGCAGACGCCTGCATCAGCAACCCGGGCATGTGCAGTGAGGTGTGTACTACGCATGTCACAAAACTGCGCCATTGGCTCAGCACGTTCAACACAATTGCACAAAGCGCAACAGCACGATATTCAGCCATCATATGCAAATCATCTAATCAGCCATTCAATGGTGCAGCACTGCAATTTGCATCTACTTAAAGTTGCTCCTCGCTTCATTTGCATGGGTTGCGCTATAAAAGTGCGACATTGTGCTGCAGTGGCCATAGTCAGTTACTGCAGTCTATTGGTGAGTTCCATGCTGTTTGGGAGTGTGGACTGTGGATTCAGGGACATGCATGGGACTGCACAGTCACAGGTAATAACTGCCATTCTTACAGGCTACATAATGACCGAACAGGTTGTTGGAGAGGAGGAACACTGTGGTGGGAGGAGGAGGAGGTCTATCTTTACAAAGGCCGAAACCGAGGCCCTGTTCGAGGCCTACCTGGATCAGGAGCCACTTCTCAGTGGACAGCGGGGAATACCTCAAGCCTGTGCTGCTGCATGGGAGGAGGTGACACGTGCTGTGAACCTGCATGGCAGCCACCAGTGCTCCGTGCAGGAGTGTAAGAAAAGATGGGCATGGACAGGAGGAGGATAAAGGAGAAGGTGACTGCCATCAGGGCAGCATGTGCTGCAACAGGTGGGGGACAGCCGGAGGTGGTGCAGCTGACCACACAGGAGGAGAGGCTTGCTGGAAGCATGCAGTGCAGTGCCATTGAGGGTGTTCCAGGTGGTGGCTTCCAGACAGGTGGTGGCCCATCACTGCATGGTAAGTCATGGTCTGTCTATGAGGGGGGGCAGGGTAGGTCACACGCAGTAACGCGACTTTGTTTTCCCTTACAGATCCTGAGCATCTGCATGGGTCAGCAGTGGTGGGCCTGTCCACTGCGGACAGTCAGCTGGAGTTGGAGGAGGGACCATCTACCTCCACAGGTATACGTGGAGCATTGTGACAGTGGGGCCACCTGGCAGCCCACACTGATGTCATTGTAACAGGTGTGGAGGAAGCCCTGCCTGTGTCCCAGTGTGTTGGTGTCCACAGATGCCAGCATGCTGTGACTGTGGCCAGTGCAGAGTCCGTCACTGGTGATCATGACACTACCATCATGGGCAGTGACACATGTGTGCCACGGGATGGCCACACAGCAGGGCAGTCACGCCAAGGCTGTGAGTGATGCCGCCATGGAGGCTGCATGTCAGCACAGTCCCAGCCTGTGCCTGTCAACACCAGTGGGGCAGCACTGGTGTCTTTTCAGGACAGTGGAACTGTTGCGGCCACCGCGGCGGCACCACTGAGCCTGGGGAGTGGCAGCTGGAGGGGCAGCATCAGCAGTCGCCCAACGGGCTTGGGGTACAGGGTTCAGTGGCAGCCTCTGTGCACCACCTGTGGACATGCCCAGACCTGGTCCTGTGTGCAGCCCCACCCTCAAGGGTGCTGATCATTGGGCTGTGCACACCCTGAAGGACAGGATGCCGGGAGGATGATGACTCTTTGACGAGCACACCTGCCTACTGCAAGCATTGATCCAGCAGCAGATGCGGCTTGCGACGTCTGTGGATGCACCGCGTGGTGGCTCTGGAGTGGGCAGAGGAACGTCGCAGCAGGGACACTGCACTGATCCTAGCAGGGATGGACTGTTTGCGGAGGATGTGACCACTGCCATTGACAGGCATGCACAGGCATTCATTGCTGTCATGGTCACAATGGGCACACAGTCAGGTGCCCATGCATCGCAGACACTAGGCAATGCACTATCCACCCCTGTTCCCGTGTTGTGCGACTCCCACCCTGTCGACGCTGGTTCAGCTGTGGGCATCCCGAGCACTCCTGGCACAGGCATGTTTGGTGTGCTGCAGCCGCTAGTGAGCACGGTCATGTTCATGCAGTGGAACCCCTTGGGGACCATCAGTGCCACTCCCTGAGGCCAGTGGTCAGCCTGTCATTGCTAGAGGGTCTTGGCAGGGCCTCCCAAGCATCCGTGACCACCGGGGCACTGTGTAGCATGACTGACCTGTCTCCCAGCGCAGCTACAGTCTGGTGCTGCCCTGTGTGCATTGTGTGTTTCAGTGGGCAGTGCACGGGTGGGTACCCGGCCCTGCACATGGACACACTGTCCACCTGCACACCCTCCCAGCTGCTGTCCACAGTTGTGTGTGCATGATGATGCCTGCATTGCGCTGTACACCAATGTGCAATGGTGCTCAGTATCTGACACACACACATGGACAGGCAGTGGGTGTGGTGGCCTGTGGACATGTGTGTTGCTAGCGTTGGCATTCTGGGTCAGTGTGCCTCCTCCTCTGTGCACATTTGTTGCGTTGTGTGTGTGTGTGTGTGTGTGTCTCGTCCATGGCATGTTAATTCTTACCCATCCCTGGTTGTGTGTGTGCTTCTGTTCCTGCCACTTCCCTTGACAGCATGCACCCCTGGTGTGTGTGTCCATGCGTGTTTGTGGGTTGTGCCTTACCCACTGGTGGTTGCACATGGCCCCATGACTTACCTGGGTTGGCTGAAGTGCTCCTCTGTGATGGTGTCCCAGTGCAGCTGTGCCAGCTGGAGCAGTCGGGGGTCCCGTCGGCCAAAGGGGGCTGCCCATCACCATCATCACCGGTGTCCCCATCATCCACATTGCTGTTCCCCTCTTTGACCTGTACAGCTATCCCACATTCATTGGCCATGTTGTGCAGGATGCAGCAGGCCAGGAATAGCCCGCAGGCCTTTGAGGGGCTATACTGTAGGGCACTGCCAGAGGTGTCCAGGCAATGGAAACGTGCCTTCAGCATCCCAAACACCCGCTTGATGACATTACGTGTGGTGGCGTGTGTCTCATTGTAGCATGCTGTGATGGGGTCGTGGGCCACTGGTAGGGTGTGAGCAGCCAGGGACGGAGTGGGTATCCACTGTCACCTATGTGTAGAGGGTGGAGGTTAGTTTTGTGATCAGCATTGCCCTGCCCCAGGCCATGTAGGCCACTACTCATGCCACCTTTGGCCATGCACCCCCAGGCCCTATGATTGTCCATGTGGTTGTCCCCACTCTCAAATCTGTGGCACAGTGCCGACTGGTGCCAGATGAAAGAATCGTGTGCTCCCCCCGGGTGCGTGGCACAGACATTGATTATGCACCCCCTGGCATTGCACACCACCCAACAGTTGATGCGGGCATAGCCCTTGCGATTTATGTATGTGGCCCCCTCGGGGCCAGGTGGTGTGCGTATGGCCACATGGGTGCAGTCTATTGCCCATAGCACACCAGGCATATGTGCTACCCAGTGGAACTCCTGTATGTTTGCTGTGCACTCTGCCACTGTGCTGGGGAAATGGATGTACTCCGCAGCATGTGGCAGCAGTGTGCTGAGGAATTGGGTGAGGTGGCGTGGCATGACGTGGCCAACTGGGTTATGCTTGTGGTGTCCCCAGTTGGTCTCTGGAAGGTACTCATGGTGAGCAAGCATATGCAGGCTGTTACCTTAGTCCCCACTGACAGGGCATTGCTCCGTCGTGTGGGTGCATGCATCACATCACTACACAGCTCACTGAGCCACCTCAGAATTGCCATATTCAGGCAGTACCAGCCCACAATCTCAGTATCAGTGTACAGCTCAAAGTTGGTGTGGGCTCAGTACTGCCTGTTGGGGGCATACCACCAATGGGCCCTTCCACGGCCATGCCCCCTGCTGCCCGCCTTCTCACCCCCCCTCATAACGGCCTCCATTTGGAAGGTGGCACTGGCCATGTTCCTGGCTTGTATTCACCCCTCTGGCAGCTGTTGCTGTATTCCCCCCGCTGTCCTGGCTGCTACTTCCCCTGCACTAGGTACACCTGCCTGTGCTGGCCTCTGTGCTGTGTTGCTCCCCACACCTTCCCTGTGCCTGGCTGTTCAGAGTGCCCTTTCCCTGGCCTGCCCTGTTTGTGCCTCCTGCCCTGTCTGTCTGGCTAGAGTTCTGCCTCATGTGGCTTCCCTGTAGCATTCTTGCGCCTCTCCCTTGCTCCTTTTTATTTTGGCTCATTTCCGCTATGGTGCAACTTCCGCTTGCTCCCCTATTGCCACGGCGCAAAGTCGTTGAATATCGCACTGCACCATTTATGCATGGTTCCTCCCCCTTTAGTTGTGCATGCCTTCATTATCATTGTGCTGCTGCTCAGCATGATTTCAGGGGTGCAAATGCCTCCTGCTGAATATCGCAGAATGGCTCAATTTCGGACTTGCGCAGGCGCAACCCTATTGCGCATGGCTCAACTCTTTTGAATATCTGGGCCTTGGAGAATTTTTTAACACCAGGATTAGCACATCACTTATAACTATCAGCAAAGGAACCAGCTGCTTCACCTGTCTTGTCAGCCATAATAGCATCAGTGATTGTATACAGTTCCTGCTTTACAAAATGATGTGGCTCTACTGACACATTTGTTTTTTTTGTGTTTTATGACAGTGCGATGCAGTGAAAGGTAATTGGAGGAAAAAATCAACCCAAAATGAAACCATAAAAAAAAAATGTTGATTGTGCTGTGAACCCTGTGGCGTTTGAGTTTTAATTTAGAACTTGAACACCAGAATTCAAGCACAGTCTAAATATTCAAAGAAGAAGTTCCAGAAATCTTATTGTCTATACTGTTTCCTCTTTCTTGCAAGTGTCAAATACCCCCCATTTTGACATTTTTGTTTATTGTGCTCTCACCCATTGTTCATTTAGTAAATCATGACTCATGCTGTCAACAATGGAGGTTGGGGACATGGGAAGCAGTCACATCCATCATTCCTCCAATAAATGCTGCTTGCTACTCATCTGCAAGAGGTGCTACAGAGCAATATACTTCAGTCCTCCCTCTCTCCCTAAAGAGCAACTGAAAATAAATTGTGTGGCCTCATAGAAACATAGACATTGGTGGCAGATAAGGACCGCTTGGCCCACCTAGTATGTCCATTTCCCTACCTACAGGATAAGCTGCAGATCCTAATTAATCAACAGCCTATTTCTTCCTACCCCCCACACAAAATTTGCCTTATGGTTGTCCCATGCATTGTTGAATTCTCCCACAGTTTTAGACCCCATAACCTCCTCAGGAAGGCTGTTCCATGCATCCACCACCCTCTCTGTGAAAAAATACTTCCTCACATTTCCCCTGACCTCCTCATCTTCAAATTGTGTCCCCTTTTTTTTGCGCATCTCTTTTTCTGAAAGATGCTACCCTCTTGGACTTTGTTGATTCCACTGAGGTACTTAAACATTTCTATCATGTCCCCCCCTCTTCCTCAAGGGTATACATATTAAGTTCCTTTAGTCTCTCTTATATGTCTTCTTGCAGACCCTGCACCATTTTAGTTGCCCTCCTCTGGACTGCCTCTATCCTGTCTATGTCCTTGCAGAGATGGGGTCTCCATAACTGGATGCAGTACTCCAGATGGAGTCTCACCAACTGCCTGTACAAAGGGATCACAACTTCCTGTTTTCTGCTGGCGATGCCTCTCCCTATATATCCCAGTATCCCCCAGCCCTCCCTACTTCCTTCTCACATTGTTTGCTAACCTTAAGGTCATCTGATATGATTACCCCCAGGCCCTTTTCCATTTTTGTTGTTGTTACTACCACCCCCCCCTTGTGCAATCTTCTCCTGGGTTTTTGTTTCCCAGGTGCATTATTTTTCACTTTTTTGCATTGAATACAAGTTGCCATACTTCTGACCATTCCTCCAACCTTGCCAAGCCCCTTCTCATCCTTTCCACGCCTCCTTGAGTATCAACCCTGCTGCAGATCTTTGTTTCATCTGCAAATAGGCATACTTTTCCTTCCAGTCCCTCTGCAATGTCACTTATAAAGACATTAAAAAGGACTGGACCCAGTAATGAACCCTGCAATACTCCACTAGTAACCCATCTTTCTTCAGAGTGGACTCCATTTACCATTACCTTCTGTGTCCTGTTGTCCAGCCAATGTTTTACCCAGGCTACCAATGTTTTACCCAGGCTACCACCATGGGACCCACTCCCTGGCTGGTTAATTTGACTATTAATCTTTTGTGTGGGACTGTGTCAAATGCCTTGCTAAAATCTAGGTAGGCCATGTCCACAGCCCCTCTCTGGTCTACTACTACTTTGGTCACCCAGTCAAAGAAATCAATTAGATTTATCTTACATGACCTTCCCACTGAGAACCCATGCTGCCTTGGGTCCTGTACCCCACTGGCCTCTACATACTCAACATTTATTTCCGTCAGAAGTGATTCCATCACTTTCCCTACCACAGAGGTCAAATTGACAGGTCTGTAGTTTCCTGCTTCTGTCTTCGTCCCACTTTTGTGAAGGGGAATCACATCTGCCTTCCTCCAGTCTTCAGGTACCGAATCATCCTCCCATGATTTGTTAAAAAAGGTAGTCAGTGGTTTCACTAGTTCTCCCTCTTAATTCTTTTAGAATTCTGGGGTGAATTCCATCAGGCCCCATTGCTTTGTCCACCTTCAGTTTTAGGAGTTCTTTCAGAACCCTTTCTTCTGTTGAAAGGACTGGGATGGACCCCCCCTTCTTTGTAAATGAGTGAGGATGGTTCTAGATAAATGCTATTCCCTAAGAAACAAACTCTGGCCAGAGCCGATACAGCTGCAGCTGAGGAATTTGGGGTAAAAATATTTAGTTTGTTTTCTAATATGTTTACACCAAATTTTCAACATAGGCTTGTTATGATGCTGTCTCATGAAGAAAGACAGAGACAATGTTCAACTCCTGGCCTAAAGGTGATTTTGCACAGGGACTGAAATCAACTTTCAGGATGCAGAAACACATTTGGGCAGAAGTTGAAAATGACAGCTATCATATTCATGAGGTGTTGTAAATATATGACTATGTTGTAAATTTGAGTTAAAAATATTGAAAATGATCAACGCCACAAACGTACATTTGCACAATTCAAAGTAGGCTCATAACTGTATTGTTTTTAATATTTTTAAACCTAATTTTCAACATAGCCTTTCTATGAACCCACCTCATGAACAAGGTCAAATAACATTTTCAACTCTTGCCCAAAAGGTGATTTTGTGCAGGGACCATAAAATCACCTTTTGGAATGTAAAAATAACATTTTTCCAGGATTTGAAAAATGACAGCTGTCACATTTGGTATGCTGATTGAATAAGGAGATTTCAACAGCAAATGACATTTCATATAATTTGATGTTGCCACTGTAATGTACCCATGGGAACCTGGCACTGCTTCTCTGGGGCTTGCACCTTTCCCAATCAACTCCAACTCAGAGTTGATTATATTTAATTATCGGGTTCGCTAGCTGAGCTCCACATGGGGGTATGGGGTCAAACCCCTGAAAAACAAACAGCTTACTTGACTGATTTATGCCAACCATAATTTGCAGTCAACATAAATCTGTCGCTGTAACCCAGTTGACAAAATTTTGTCAAACCAGCATCATAGATCCATGACATTCATTTGACGTTGTAAAGATATGGCTATGTTGAATTTGTGGGAACATACTGAAAATGACCAACATTATGAGCATGTGTTAGCAAAATTCAACATAGGTGCACATATTTATTGTTTTAATATTTATACATCAAATTTTCAACATAGCCTTCTTATGACCCCACCTCATAAACAAGGGCAGAGAAAATGTTCAACTCCTGTCCAAAAGGTGATTTCACACAGAGACCATGAAATCACCTTTGGGACAGGTTTGCTTAATGTCATTTCAACTGTTCATGAGGGTGGGTCCAAAAAGGCATGTTGAAAATTTGGGCAACAAATATGCAAAATGCCCAAGTTATGCCATTAGGTTCTAAACCCTTTGAAATATATTGAATCACATATCTGTTTCTTAAGTTTGCAGTCCAGCTTTGAAGAGTGAAGATTGTCAGTGGTCCAGAGAGGATTATGGTGTTGGACTCACAATCAGTAAGTAAGAGCTATGGAGGGGTGGATGGGTGCGTTGACTGGGATGGTCGGATGGGGACTGTACTAAGCCACAAAAGACATTAATGGATGTTTTTCTGTTTACAGGTAAAACAAAAGTAAACCAAGTGGATTCCTGATCAGGATTGGCAACCCCAGTGCCACTATTTCATTTTTTGAGGGAGAAGTGGGTGGTGTGCTGAGAGTGAGGGTTAGGTGGGGGTATCATTAATAAAGGAAAGAAAAAAAATGATCCTGACTGGGGAATTGGGCACCCCAATGTCAACAGGCAGATTCATGCACTTGGGGATTGGGCACTGCCCAGTGCAACTATTTGGTTTCTTAAGGGGGCGTGGGGTGGTGGGTCCTGAGAGGGTGGGTCAGGTGGGGGATATTTTTAATAAACAAAAAGGAAAACATATATCCTGACACTGAGGGATTTGGCACCCCCAGTGTCAATCATATGTCTGTGGAGGGGTATTGGGTGGTGGGTGCTGAGAGGGAGGGTTGGGTGGGAGGATATCAATAATTTATAAATTATTTTTCCTTGGTTATGGCAGAATATGGCACAATCCGCTGTGACCAAGATGGCCACTGAGCGCTATTGTGCATGTGCTAGTGGCTGTGACCGACATTTATTTTTTTTCTTAAATATTACAGGTATCCCTCCACCTGACCCTCCCTGTCAGCACCCACCAACCCCCCCCAAGCATAAACATGACACTGGGGGTGTCCAATCCCCCAGTGTTATGATCAGGACTGCCTTTTCTTTTTTATAAAGAAAAAAATAGTGCTTTGTGAGTGGACGGCTCCACAGATGCAGAGGTGACAGTGATGCATGTCCAACAGGTTGTTCAGTCAAACAGAATGTAAAGAATGCTGAGTCCTTTTCCTGAAAGCAAAAGGACTGCAAGGCCCTGCCTATTGCAGCCCTAAAAGGAGATGGGGTGGCTTTTTATGTAAGGGAGAACATAAAAGGCACAAAAAAAAATGAGATCAGGAATACTGTGGGTTACCCTAGAAACAAGGAAGGGGTCAGCTGTTCGAACAGGGGTGATCTACTGGCCTCCAGCATAGGGGAAGGAGGTGGATAAGAAGATGATGGAGGAAATCCAAGGAATAGCTATTAAGGGGCAGGTATTGATAGTAGATAACTTCAATATGCCAGATTTGGATTGGAGCATCCCTGCTGCAGCTACTGGTAGAAGTAGGAATATCCTAGACTCACTGCAAGGGCATTCCTCAAGCAACTAATTGGGGAGCCCATACCAGGGGGATGATAATGGATCTGGTACTGTTGAATGGGGACAGTGTCACTGATGTCACTGTAGGTAGTCACCTCTGGACAAGTAATCATCATACCGTATGGTTCGATATAGAACCAGGCCAGAAACAAACTTCACCAAGACAAAGGTCCTGTACTTCAGGAGGGCTGATTAAAAGGAAATGGGACACTGCCTCAGAGAACCACTAGCAGGAATTGGGAAAAGTAGGGGTAGAAGAGAGGTGGGAGGAAATAATGGCCATAGGGAAGACAACAAGCCTCTGTGTCAGACAGATTGAAAAAGAGAGAAAATATAACCTGCTATGTTTCTCCAAGGAAGTGGCAGAGGAAGTAAAGGTAAGGAATGTAGCATTCAAAAGGTACAAGGCAACACAGAAGGAAGAGGATGGGAGGGTTATCAGGAGAAACAAATGGAGGCAGAGAAAGCAGTTAGAAGCACCAAGGCACAAATGGTAACCTCGTCAACACTGTATGGGAATAACCATGTGGTCAAAACCACTTGGTCATAACAGCACCATACAGTTTTGGAGTTAGTATATAGTCTAATATGGTTTTAGAACACGCTGGTATTGAATTCATGGTTTTCACCATGCTGTGTTAACATAGCCCAGCACAAACAGAGGAGATCATTTCCAAGACAGTGAAAAGGGGGATAAAACATTCTTAGGTATATGAGTGAAAAAGAGGAAGAACATGGTAAGGATAGTAAGATTAAAGGGGAAACAGGGGAGTGTGGGGAGGACCAGAATAAAGCAGACATGTTGAAAAACGTGAGTTTGTCAGTATTCACAAAGGAAGGGGTAAGTGACAGGCCACAGATAGAAGAAAAGACATAAAGAGAAGGGAAGTGGACATAAGCCCTTTAACAGAGGAGTGAGTTCTCAAGAAAGTAAAGAAACTAAAGATAGATAAGTCAATGGAGTCAGACAGGGTTCACCCCAGGATAGTGAGGGAACTAAGGAAGGAGATCACCACCCCTCTGATGTCATTGTTCAACCTATCACTGGATACAGGGGTATACTGGGAGATGGAGGAAAGTGGATGTAGTCCCGCATCATAAAGGTTTGAATAGGGAGGAGGCAGGAAACTATAAACCTGTAAGCCTGACTTCAGTGGTGGGCAAAGTTATGCAAGCACTACTGAAAGAAAGGATTGTGCAAATACCTTGTGACCAGTGGATTGCATAATCCGAGGCAGCATGGGTTCACAGGGGAGATCTGCATCTAGACAAACCTGACTGATTTCTCTCTCGATTGGGCCACCAGTGTAGTAGATTAGGAAGGGTGGTGGATGTGCCCTACTTAGATTTCATAGTAAGGCCATTGACACTATGCCACACAGATGACTGGTAAACAAGCTGGGCAGCCTGGGATTGGGTACAAAGGTAGTAAATGGGTACAAAGCTGGCTGAGTAACAGAAGCCAGAGGGTGTTGGTCAACAGGGTACACCCAGAAGAAGGCATGGGTTACCATTGAGTGCCACAGGGTTGGTGCCGGATGGTCCCTCTTCAATGTCTTCATCAGCAACATAACAGAAGGGCTGGAAGGGAAGGTATGCCTGTTCACAGATGACACAGAAATCTGCAACAGAGTGGACACACCTATGGTAGAAAACATGAGGGAGGACTTGATAAAGTTAGAAGAATGATCAAGCGTATGGCAATTAGGCTTCAAGAACCTGGGGGCAACATACCAATTGGGGGGGAGGAAGCGACAACAACAAAGTAGTAAAGGGACCTGGGGGTCATCATATCTGTTGACCTGAAGGTAGCAAAGTAGTGTGATAAGGCAGAAAGGAAGGCTAGTAGAATGCTGGGGTGCATAGGGAGGGGCATCACCAGTAGAAAGAGAGAGGTGGTACTTTCCCTTTATAGACCAATGATGAGGCCACACCTGGAATACTTTATCCATTTCTGGATGCCCCATCTCATGAAGGACATTGATCATGTTGAGGTGGTACAGAGGAAGGAAAACAGAATGGTGCATGGCCTGCATCAGAAGCCCTATGAGGAAAGACTCAAGGAATTAAATATGTACTCTCTTCAAGATAGAAGGAAAATGAGAGACATGATAGAAACATACAAATACCACAAGGGTATAAATATGGTACAGAAGGGTAGCATTTTGCACAGAAAGAGATGCTCAAGGACAAGGGGGCATGATTTGAAGCTAAAAGGGGAGAATCTCAAAGGGGATGTGAGGAAGTACTTCACGGAAACAGTGGTGGACATCTGGAACAAATTCCCAGCAGAGGTGATAAGAACCAAAATGGTAGCAGGATTCAAGCATGCATGAGATAGACACAAGGGAACCTTTGTAACAGAGAATGAGGGAGGCTGGAGATCAAGTAGCATCTACAGTAACACAGTAGGTAAGATATTTTAAGGCAGACTAGGAGGGCCAAAGGGTCCTTTTCCGACAACTTCTATGTTTGTGTCATGTCCTGGGGTGCATGGTGGGATGATACCAGTCACAATCCCTAATTGTGTCAGCTAAAGTCTGTAACGGAAATTTACATGGGGATTCGCATTGCTTAGTGTGCTGGCAGCTGAACATAGCAGGTTTAGGTGGTGCATGAATCTGATGGTGCAAACCATCTCTTTTGCACCACCCCTGGCTGCAACTTAGAACTGAGACCTAATGAACTGCATCAACAATTGTAGAGGAAGGAATAGGCAAGCAGGCTGTAAAGAACCTTACAACTTTGTCAGCTGTAAGATTTAGAATTGAGAATACCTTCCCATTACAAACTGTTAGTGGTTAGAAATGTGAATGAGTAGGCACAGGGTCATAATGTTGCACGGCAGAATGCCATGTGGCAGAATCGTGTTGCGTGATTTCATTTTATTTCTTTTTCTGTGGGCTGCCCCCCCAGGCCTCCCCCACTAAAGATTCCAACTCTGGGGGGGTCCAACTTGGAGTGCGCACAGGTCTGGGATTCGCCATAGTGTCCTACGCTATTAAATGTATGACATTATGACCCCATATGGAATGGGGTAAACGTGCAACTGGAATATACTTAATAGTCCAACATACTGTATAAAAATTATAGAAGTAGTGAGGTTTCAAAACAAGAACTTTTAAAACCATTTTGGATTTGTTGGAACCAGTTTAAATTAGAATTAGAAAATGCCTGCCTCTGTTCAGATATGAATCTGCTTGGTTTATAGGTGCCAATGATTTGATGTTTCATGTCATGTAGAAAACTACTTTAGGCCTGAATATCACAGGCAGGTCAGTAAGTAGACTGTGTGATATGACAACATGTACAGCACACTTGTTTTATAGTTTTTCTGTTTCAGATTGGTATCTGGTGTCCACCGTGACCAGCAGCATTGGTTTAGTCCCACTGTGTTCAGTGTTCATACTGTAATTGCTTCTCACCATTTGGTGGCAATGATTGTTGCTGTTCCAACAGCCATGATTACAAGTATTGCCATTCTGCTTGATGGCTGTAAATGATTATCCATTCAGCAGCTGTGATTGCTTCTGCATCCACCTCAAGAGCTAGGACTTTTGCAAGGAGTTGGGTTATGAAGCAGGTAGAGTAGGTTGACAGTTTAGATGCTGACACTAGTTAAAAGTAAAACAAAAACAATTTGGACCAGAATCCCTGGCAGGCGTCAGTAACCTTTATGAAAAAATGAATTAATGCCAGGTTAAGTGATGATAAAATATCACTGTAAAGGTTATATATTTACTGGTGAGTCTGGTTATTAACCTGTCTATCATCACTTTCAAAATTCGCTGTGCATGTGTTTTTTTCCATAATACACTACTGCGTATTATGGAAATTCCTAATTCAATCCAGAACAACCGTGAGGCAGCTAAGGATCCTCAGATGGTTCCACCATGTAGCAACACACAGGACAATCGATAAAGAAGAGTTACAATGTCCCTGAATCAAAAAAAAAACTACATTACTGGAGCAGTTAAAAACTTGTAAGTTTAATAAACATGGAGTAGCACCACCCTTACTGCTGCCTCACACTTCATGTTTATTACACTTAAATAAAGTTTTTAATTGCTCCAATATTGTGTGGATTTTTTTTTTGCTTCAAGTATGCTGTAATTAAATCCAGCATTGTGCCACCATATCACATCTGTCACTGGAAAAATAATATTACATCATGCTGTACTCAAACTATAAAAACTGCAATTTCCTTCATAAATGCTACTCACTTGTGAAACATAGAAACAGAATTTGTCAGCAGGAAAAGACTGCTTGGCCCAGCCATTCTGCCCAAACTCTATCCTTTACATGC
This sequence comes from Neoceratodus forsteri, assembly GCA_016271365.2. Classification (NCBI taxonomy): domain Eukaryota; kingdom Metazoa; phylum Chordata; order Ceratodontiformes; family Ceratodontidae; genus Neoceratodus; species Neoceratodus forsteri. The sequence continues at coordinate 585,455,083 of CM028137.1, read as the reverse complement.
TTGAAGTCCCCTACCCTTTTTGCCTCAATCACTTTGACTGGCAGTCTGTTCTAGGCATCATATATCCTTTTAGCGATGTAGCACTTTCTCACATCCCTCTTAAAATTCTCACCTCCAGCTTAATCACATTCTTCCTGGTCCTGGTGCTTGTCCTCATTTGAATGAGTCTCCCAGCCTGCACCCTGTTCACCTGTGAGATATTTGTAGGTCTCTATCATGTTCTGTTTCTCTCTCCTCTCTTTCAGGGTGTATATTTTGAGATCCCTCAGTCTTTACTCATAGGGCTTCTCTTTCTTATGCAACCCCTTTGCTGTTTTAGTTGCCCTCTTCTGGACTGCCTCCACCCTGTCTATGTCCTTTCTGAGGTGCAGCCTCCAAAACTGTATACAGTACTCCAGGTGGGATCTTACCAGGGAGCAATATGGTGAAAACCCCTCCTCCCTCCTCCTATGGGATATACCCCTCCCTATGCATCCTAGTATCCTACTAGCCATACTTACTGCTTTGCCACACTGCCTTGCAATTTTAGGTCATTAGTTATAATAACCCTTATGGTCCCTTTCCTGCTTAATGACTGTCAATACCTCACCCACATCCTATACTCAGCTCCTGGGTTTGTTTGCCTTAGGCACATTATTTTGCACTTTTGTCACTGGACCCCAACTGCCATGTTCTTGACAACTCCTTGAGTTCCCCAATGTCCCGTGCATTCTCTCCACCCCCTACTGAGTGTCCATCCTACTACAGATTTTGGTATCATCTGCAAAAAGGCATACCAGCACTTCCAGTTCATCTGTAAGGTCACATATTAAGGCATTAAAGAGGACCGGTCCCACTAATGTGCCCTGTGGCACCCCATTAGTCATTCTCCTATCATTTGGGTGAGTGCCATTAACTACCATCTTCTGTAGCCTATCCATTAACCAGCTTCTAACCCAATTCACCACTCTGTATCCCACTGGCTGCTTAATTTCTTTATCAGTCTCCCCAAAGTACAATGTTCATGGCCTGCTAAGGTACAGAGAGGCTACATCCACTACCCTCCCTGATCTATTTCCCTAGTGACCAAGTCAAAGAAATCAATCAGATTTGTCTGTAATGACCCTCCCCCAAGTAAATCCATGCTGCTTGCAGTCTTGCAGCCAATTGGACTTAAGGTACTTTACTTGCTCTCCTTCAGGAGGGTTTTCATTAACTTCCCCACCACTGAAATGTGACTAACCAGCTTATAGTTGCTAGCCTCCTGGCTGCTCTGTATTGCTCCACCTCATATGCACTTCTTTTGAGCACTGCAACCAAAGCTCAGTGATCTTCATTTGCAATGTTTGTAACTTCTTCCTTGTTTAATGTCTTATTCTTTCAGCATAATATACTTGCCCTTTAACGTGGAACCTTTGTAAAAGAACCACTGGTTCAAAGGTATTGTAATCCGAGACTGGGAAAAATAAATAAAATAAAGCCTCCTCTGTGCTACCACTTTTATGTAGAGGGACCGTGTTTGTTCTTTTCCAGTACTCCAGAACCATGCTTGTTTACAGCCATCAGTTGGGAAGCTACCACCTCCCTGTTTTCCTTTAGTACCCATGGGTGTATCCCGTCTGGTCCCTTAGCTTTGTCCACATTCAGAGTTGTGTGTTCCCTTCAGTAATTTTTTTCTCTGAAAATGAACTTGTGTCCTCCTCCACTTTGTTCCTGCTACTCCCTGGTCATTCATTGCCTCCTCCCTCCACTGTGAAAACTGAGCAGAAGTACCTGTTCAGGGTGGTTGCTTTTTCCTGATCTTCTTCTGTGTAGTCTCCCCTGCCACCCTCTTAATCCTCCCCCTTGCTTTCTTTTTCTCATTTACAGTATATATCTGAAGAAAGTCTTATCCCTCTGATACCCCTTTGTTTATACTTTCCTCTGCCTGCACCTTTGTTTCCCTCACCACCTTTCATTTTTCCCTCTGTTTTACTTAGTATATCCCCCATCCTCCTTCCTCTGTGTTTCCTTATACTTCCTGAATTCCATCCTTTTTTCCTTCACCACCTTGATCCCTTCCCTAGAGAACCATAATGGTCTGTTTTGGCTTGCGCACACGCGCAAGCAACATCTTGTGGTAGTAGCACATTTCAGAGGCGTGTCAGTGTTGTGTCAAATGCAAGGGATACTTTAGTGGGTGCGTCTCTCAGATGCCAATCAGTGGTCATGCTGGCAATGACAGGAAACTTCAAAGAGAGCCAAAAAGTTGAAAGAAATCTTCCTCTGCAATCAGGTGCAGTTTTTTCATTGCAGCAGCAGATGACAAGATTCTGGCCATGTGCATTACAATGCACAGTAATGCATATGGGCAGTGATAGAGCAATATGTTTGCTCATTGTGCCTTCCTGGTGAAACATTTCAATAAATAATGTAGGCGCAAAGTGGATTTCACAATGGCAGCTCCTACAACCCACCACACAGTCCCTCAAAGCTGATATCAGGGCACCCAATCCCCTTGTCATCATGTATTCCCCCCTATTAAATGTGGCACACTGAGAGCCCACCCCAGTGTGCCGAAACAAGGCGGCTCTTACTGCCCACCACACACTCCCAAAAAGCTGACATTAGGGTGCCCAATCCCCATGTCAGCATGTATCCCTCTTCTCCCCATTAATATGGCACACTGGGAGCCCACCCCAGTGCGACAGTTTTTTTTTTATTATCTTCCGACACCGGGATGTCCACTTGCAGTGTCGGATGGGCACCTTCCCCCAAAAACCCTCTACATGATTTGCCAACATCAGGGTGCCCAATCCCTGTATTGGCAAGACACCCCCACTATTGTGGTACACTGGGAGCCCACCCCAATGTGCCCACATTATTATAACAAAATATTTCCCTGTGAAAGAAGAAAACCGTCCTTCGCTGTTTTGTTTTTTTTGTAACTGTAAAAAAGGAAATGGTCCATCATTGTGTCACCGTCCCCCTTGCCCATCCCAACCCTTCCTCTGCGCACCTACCTTCCCACACCTCCCCTCACCCCATACTTACCTCCGGAGGTCGGGAGCTGTCATCTTCTGTGGACAGGGACACATCTGCACTCTGCAAATCCGAACCACAAAATGAAGAATCGAAGATAAGCCTTATGATGTGAGTCAATGGAGGGGGTTCAACATAAGTTGCCATCTTAGCCATTTTTTGGAATTTTGGCCCCAAATTTTCAACATGGGGTTCTTGGAACATCACTTCTTGAACACTGGCACTGTCATTTCTTTTCTTGGTCCTGAAAGGTGATTTCATGGTTGCTGATTGAAATCACCTTTTGGGACTGATTAATGAAATGGCCGTGCCACTTTTCATGAAGGGAGATCTCAAAAAGTCCATGTTGCAAATTTGATGAAAAAATTCCAAACAATGACTGCATTATGAGTGTGCATTATGCAGTTTCTATGCACATTTGTAACATGGTCAGTTTTTAATATTTTCACTCCAAATTTTACACATTGCCATTTTTTCCCACCTCCTTATTAACAGTACAGCTGTCATTTTTCATAACCTTCCCAAAATGTGTTTTCACACCTGTGGCACAGAATGGCATGTTCGCTGTGGGAAATCAACTTTTGGGACAGATTAACACAATTACAGTGTCACTGTTCATGACAGGAGGTCCCAAAATGCCCATGTTGAAAATCTGGTGGAAAAATTCCAAAACATGATTGCGTTACGGGTGTGCATTGCACAGTTTCTATGCACACTTAAGTTCACCAGATTTTCATATTTTCACTCCAGATTTTCAACATTGCCATTTGTTCGCACCTCCTCATGAACAGTACAGCTATCATTTTTCACATCCTGCTCAAAATGTGTTCCTGTACTGTGGCGCTGAATGGCACAGTCACTGTGCAAAATCACCTTTCAGGATTGAGTAACAAAATGATAGTGACACTGTTCATGAGGTGGGGTCCCAAAAGCCCATGATGATAATTTGGGTAATACCAACAAACACTTGGGGCATTAGGGTTTCAACCATAACGCTCACTCTGTAGAGACGACAGGCATCGGGGTGTGACTTGGGTTCATTGGCCATAATGCTCCTGCATTCCACCCCCTTCTACAGCCATTGGCAGATATTGGTGTGCCTTGGGATCTTTGGCCCTAATGTTCACTCCATTCTCGGATACTGCATCCACCTCAGCTTATTTCCTTATGGAATGGGGTGAGTGGTACCAAAGACCTCAAGGCACACCGCAACACTTGTTGCTGTCTGCAGGGTGGGGTGAGGTGGAATGGCGAAGCTGTTATGACTGATGATCCAAAGGCACACCCCATTGCTTTCAATTCTGCAGAGCAGGGTGGGGGTTTCCATTCCTATTATGCATCTCTAACTCCTGCACTATAAAATGCCAATGCCAGCAAGCCAACATTCGGCATTGGCAAATGCTTATTTCTTCTGCTTTTACTCACTGTGGATATAAAACACTGTATTCAGTATCTCCATTCATTACAAAGACAGACATTTTTGGGGAATTAATCCCCACAATATAAATAACAACTTCTCAGTGAGTCAACTTACTTTCCTTTTAAGTACGGTATTCTTCACAGTCTGGGTCCTCATTATTACTGTTTCTTTCTATCAGTAAACTCAGCAATTAAAAAATAAAGTAGGGAGAGCTGTATTTACCCATTTTCATACAATAGGGTAGAAGATAACCCATTACATTAAAACATATGTATTCTCACTGCAGGGATAAGCTCCAGTTATCATATCACACTGCAGTAAGAATACATGTTTTTATCTAATGAGTTATCTGCTCACCCTATTGTATAATGTACAACACCACAACATTATTCTATATACCTGTATAATAAAGGAGGAATAATAGTATGAGACAAAAGTCTTGCTTGACGCTTCTGTTATGGCTGTGTTTTTCAACCATTATATTTCTGCAAAAGCTACACTCTGCTATTAGTTCTCAGTTGCAGTTTTGTCCAGAATATTGTTTTCGTAGTTCACAATGATGTCTTGATCTCAGTATTGAAGCTACAATTACCAATTAGGGGTGAGCAAATCCAGGGACAGATTTGGATTTGGTTTTGATTTGTAAACCTCCATTTTTATGGCTGGGCCATCTTGCTGTCTGTAGCTGGAAAATGGAAGATCGTGAACACATTTTTGAGTTTTCAATGTATCCTTCCACAACTATAACTCACTGTGCCAGTTGAAATAAAATACTCCCTTCTTCTGTTGATAATGTTTGGGACAGAACTCCAAGCTGCTTATCAGATGGCCATTAGGAAACTGAAACATCTTGTTAAATATCGGTTGCCTATTAAACTGGAGATGTGTTTACCCCCTTCAAAATGCAACAACTTGCACATTTAAATACTTAGGGTGGGATATTCAGACTGCGCCAAAAAGATGCGCAATAGCAGGAGCAGGCACAAGTGCAGTGTGCCACTGTGTAATGCGCATGATATTCAAACCAAGCACAGGCCGAGGTGTGCTTGTGCAACACTGCTGAATATTGCACCACATGTGCCATGGCGCAACCAGGGATGTGCAATGGAGCAGGGCTGATGCGCAGTAGCACAACCAGTGATGCACAGGGACAGAGACAGGAAGCAGGGGTGTACTACCCATGGAAGCCATGGGCAGAGGATCATGCAGCAGGCCAGACAGACCCACCCCCTCCCAGGCACTCCATGAACTGCACAACCAGAGGTCTGCTGGATGGACCACCAGCCCATGAACCGCAGCACTGAATCAACAGCACAGGTACGGCACCCCAGCACACTCCCCTAGAAAGCAGTGACCGCAACACAAGGAGGGCCAGACCTCCAGTGCCACCACACCCTACCAATGCTGATCATCCCCTGTACATAATACCAAGACACCCAGCTCAGAAGCAATGCCCAACAGTGCATGGCACTAATGCATGCCACCACCACCACCACCACCGTGACACTGCAGCCTCTGTGCACCATGGTGCCATGTATGACAGCCCCACTGTGATCTCCCCACAGTGGGTGACACCAGCCACTGATGCAACAACAGCATACACAATGCCCCCGCATGGCCCCTCCATGGCACAGAGGAGAGGTCGACCCTGTGTCAGTAGCCGAGGGATCCCGCAGTGACAAGGCCTGTCCTGGACACCACCACCAGCAGAAAAGCACCCCACACACCCACCCATGCACAGACCCGGCCCCAGCACTGGCCCCAACAGACAGCACAGCTGCCCACTGTGGTGCATGGAGGCATGCGCCACACAGGATGCAACACAGGGCATGGACAAATCCCCCACCCTGTCCCAAGGATACCCCTACACAGGGCCACAAATAGCGTGGCAACAGATGCTGCTGGTGTGTGTCCAATGATGCTGTGTACCCACGGCCTGCACCCCACCATGGCACCGGTGATCTAGCCATCTGGTGCATGCACCATGAAGCTGTCCGCCGCCAGCATGTGGCAGGAACACAAGTGACAGACAGTAGACCACAGACACTGCTACAGACACCAGCAACAGCATGGAGGGGGGACAACAACAGCATAGCCCACAGTGACACCTGAGGCAGACGTGTAATAAATCTGGTGACAGGACACCATCTGCCAAGATGCTGTCCCCAGAGGGTGGCTGGCATGGACAGCCACCAATGACATGCCAGCAGACCATGCGTACCACAGACATGCAAGGGGCTCAGCCGTATGGGCCAAGTACAGACTGACAGGGGCAGCAGGGACACAGCACATGCACCAGGGACCACTGCACACAGGCATCCAGTGCAGAGGGAACAACACACATACCACAGACAGGGACCATGGCCCCCACCTACACCAGTAGTGGGGCCCTGCCAGATACACACACACCCAGGCCTGCAACACCCCCGACACCATGCACACCACTGCAGCAAAGCACCATACACCTGCTGCAAATCAGAGACCACCACAGTTGTCGTATAAAACATGGTTACAATTAAAACAGAAACTGTACAAACACCAACACCAACAGAACTATGTACAAAGTGGGGGAAGGGCCACAATCCAGGTGGGGTGGACATGAAAAGTGGGAACATCAAGGAGTGGGACAAAGGGCTGTGAGGGAAAGTCAAGGGGAGAAAGCACAGCACGTGCACCACAGGCCCTACTGGTGGCCCTCTCTTCTCTCTGGACCCTGTGGCACTGCCTGTGCCTCTGCTGGTCGCCATGTCTATACCCTGGAGCAACTCCAGAGTAGCTTGGCTCAATATGTAGGAGCTCTTGGATGTATCGCTCCAGGGTTGCCCAGTGTTGTCCACCTAGGACAAGGAGCAGAGTCAGTATGTGTGACTGGCCAGGCCCCCAGCCCACCCAATGTGCATGGCATACAGCCGTGGGCCATGCCCCTGTGATGGCATGTGACCACCCACAGTGGCCATGCCCACAAGACCCACTTACCCAGGCACCCATAGCCATGCGGAACATTGCACACCCAGACCGCCCATGTACTGCACAGCACCAATGTGGCCATACAGTGTCATGGCTATGCAGTGTGATTGCAGTGGCACAGCCATGAACCCAGTGCATGCAGAGCCCACCTGCGACACCCACCCACACATGCAGTGCCACAGGACAGTGCGGAGTGCACCATGTGGTGTGCACGGCAGTGGGGCCATGTGCAGGTGGCCATGTCCTCGAACCACCCTGCAAACCCACCATGCACAGATGTAAGAGGAAACATGGCACTCAGCTGCATCCTGGTCAGCAGGGTACTGCTGAACCATGGCACCACCACCATGCCCCGGCTGCAAGGCAACACCACCCACTCTGGCCTGCTGTCCCTGTCCACAGGCCAAACGGGCCCTACAGTGATCCTCCAGGCCTAGGATGCAAATATGGAGAGGGGAAACATCAGTACAGGTCAGTAACATAGTCCCCCCTCACTGTGTGCATGCCTGCACAGCCCAGCCATGACGCACCCCGCCACCACCACCACCACCCCAGGTTGTCCCCACCGTGGCATGGCTTGACAACCACCATGATACTTGGAGAGACAGACACTACCAGTGATGGGATGGAGCACCTACCTGACCGTGGCACAGTGCCTCACCGGGCACATGCCTGCAGTCACCCCAGGCAGTCAGGGTCCAGCTGCTGGAAGTCACCATAATAGTGGTGACACTGCTTCACTGTTCTGCTGCTCCCTATTGCCTTCTCCAGACCCTCTGTGACCTCCTGCTACACCGTAGTCCATGGCCTCTGGAGGGGTACCTGTCCAAAGAAGGAAACAGCATGTGGCTCCACCAAGGCCACCAGGTTAGCGAGCTCGATAGCAGTCCAGACCAGCACTCTGGTCCGAGGCATGGTGCAGTCACAAACGGCATCAAAATGGCACCCTTTAGTGCACGTGCCCCATGTGCAGAGGCAGCACAGTACTGCGTTGCCAGTAGTTATCACGCAGTCACTGGACTGCGCAATAGGGGTGCAGCCATGCATATGCATGACACCTAGGGGGCAAAAATCGATTGCAGGGTCAAGATCTGTCCATTCATGGAGTGACACAATGCTATTGGGATGCCCTGCATGTAGTGCAGTTGGGTGCATGTGTGTGACACTCTGCAGTGGCCTACTGTGCTGTGGCACCTTGGTGCCCACGGTGCACCATGGCACTAGCTCTCATGAACATACAGTGCACTAACGCTGCAGGCACAGTGGTGGCCATGCTCTGCACTGCCTCCCATGCACAGCATGTCTGCAGCACTGTACACATTGGCGTCAGCACCCCAGGCATGCGCGGTGCAGTGCCGATTGCGCACGTCACAGTGGTGCGCCATAGCCTGAGCATGCTCAGCAACTTTGTGCAAGGCACAACAGCACGATATTCAGCCAGAATAGCAAATCAGCTTATGAGCCATTCCACAGCACATCCACTACATTAGCATCCACTACAGATGTGCTCTCTCATTTGTATGTGTTGCGCTATAAATATGTGACCTGGGGCTGTATAGGCATGGATCGGTATTGCAGTCCATTGTAGTAGGTTGCATGCTGTTGGGATGTGGGGACAGTGGTCTGGGAGGGCTGTATGGGATTGCACAGTCCAAGGTAACACCTGTCTTTCCCCCAGACATGAGCATGACCAAGCGAGAGGAAGAGGAGGAGCAGGGAAGGGGGAGAAGGAGGAGGCCCAACTTCACCACAGCTGAATCTGATGCCCTGTTTGAGGCATATCTCAATAGGGAACTGCTGCTTAGTGGACAGCGTGGAACATCACAGGCCCATGCTGCGATGTGAGGTGAGGTGACATGTGCCGTAAACCAGCAGGGCAGCCACCAGCGGTTCATGCAGGAGTGCAAAAAGAAGGTAGGCATGGACAGGAGGCAGATCAAGGACATGGTGGCTGCCATCAGGGCAGCACGTGCTGCCACTGTGGGGGACAGGAGGACGTGCCCCACCTGACGCCATGGGAGGAGCAGGTGGCCAGCAGCATATGGCATAGTGCCGTCAAGGGTGTTCCTGGTAGTGGCTTCCAGATGGGTGGCAGCTGATCACTACATGGTAGATCCAGAGCTGTCACTGTTTGGGTGGTGGAGGGCATGCCACAGGACCAGGTGGAGCCACTAACGGTACTGCATTTCTTTACAGCTCCTAAGTGTCTACATGAGGCAGTGGTGGTGAGTGTGTCCACCGAGGGGGTGGCCCTGGACACAGAGGATTGCCCATCCACCTCCACAGGTGTCTGAGAGACCAGCCAAGTGCATACCTGCACAGCTGTCTGGACTGATGTGGGCAGTGCAGGTGTGGACATGGCCCTGCCTGTGTCCCAGCATGACACCGCCCCAGTGTCCAGTGTGCTAGTACACAGATTGGGGCCAGATCCAGCACCAATGATGACAAGACGATGTCCTGGACAGTGATACATGGGACACAGGATGGTCCCACAGCAGGCAACTGCCTGGGCGATACCATGAGTGATGTTGCTGTGGCTGCCTGCACAACAACCCATTCCCAGCCTGTGTCTGTATGCCCCAGTGAGGCAGCACTGGTGGGCATCCAGGGCAGTGGGCTGTTGCGGTTGCTGCAGCACCGGTATCCCTGGCAAATGGCAGCTAAAGGGTCAGTGCCAGCAGTCAGCCAATGACAACGGGGATAGTGTCGGGCGGTGGCAGTGTACCACATGTGGATGTGCTCTCGGAATGGCACTGGTGTGCAGTGCCCATTGTCAAGGATTGGCCAACAGAGCCAGGAACACCATGGGGACGGCATGCTGGACAAGCAAACAACTCCTTGGATGACCACAGCTGTCTTCTCCAGGCCTCAGTTGATCAGCAGATGTGGCTCGTGATGGCGGAGGATGCACTCAGTGTGGTTCTGCACCAGGCAGATCAGTGGCGCAGCAGGGACCATGGCTTGTTCCTGGCAGAGTTGGTCCAGCAGCGGGCAGATGTGACCACTTCCATTGACAGGCAGACCACTGCAATGGTGACTGTAATGGCTACACTGACCACCCAGTGTGGTGCCCAGCCACCGCAGGACCCCACACAGTGTTATGTCCATCCCCGTTCCAGACATTGTGCGACCTCTGCTATGTCGACACCGGGTTTGGCTATGGGTATACCAGGCATGCCTGGTGTGGGCATGTTCAGTGGTCTGCAGACCCTGTGCAGACACAGTCGCATTCACGTAGCGTCACCCATGGGGGCCCATCGGTGCCACCCCATGACTCCACTGGTCAGCCTGGCATGGCTGGCAGGTCTCAGCAGGGCCACCCACACATCCGTGGCAGCCATGGTACTGTGATGCATGACTGACCTGTCTCCCACCATGGCCACTGTCTGCCACTGCCCTGTGTGCACTGTTGTGTTCATTGTGTGATGCTTGGGTGGGGTTCCCAGCCCTGCACACACTTAGTCCCATTGCACACCCTTCCAGCTGCTGGCCACTGTAGCATGTGAATGATGATGCCTGTGTAGCACTGTCCACCACTGTGCAATGGTGCCCAGCATCTGAGGCACACACAGTGCTAGCCACTGGGCATGGTCATATGTGGTCCTGTGAGGGTGTGGGGATGCCTGTTGGGGTGGGTGTGCCGTTTGCCCTTTGGGCATGTGTTATGGTGTGTGTGCATATGTGTGCATGTGACGTGTTCAGCCCTGCCCATCCCTGCCTTCGTGTGCGGTCTCCCACTAAGTCCCATTCCTTACTCATTCACACCTGGTATCCAGCTCTGGCCTGGGTTCATGGGCTGTGCTCTTGCCCTTGTGGCTGCACATGGCCCCGTTATCTACCTGTGTTGTCTAAAGTGCCCTCTGCAATGGTGTTCAGGTGCTGCTGTGCCATCTGGACCAGCCAGGAGTCTCGTCGCCCAGGGGGTGACTGCCCTACACCAGTTGGACTGGCATCCTCATCGTCTCCACCACTGTCCCCCTCTTCAACCTCAATGGCTATCTTACAGTCGGTGGCCATATTGTGCAGGATACAGCAGGCCAGGAATAGCCCGCAGGCCATCGAGGGGCTGTACTGTAGGGCACTGCCTGATGTGTGCAGGCACCAGAACCATGCCTTCAGCAGCCCGAGCACCTGCTCGATGACATTCCGTGTTGTGGTGTGTTCCTCATTGTACCATTCCTGTGATGGGGTCATGGGGTACCGGTATGGTGTGAGCAGCCAGGGCCATAGAGGGTAACCACTGTCACCTGTGTGTAGAGGGTAGACATTAGCATGGTGGTCTGCGTCACTATGCCATGGGCCATCATGGCCAGTACCCATGGCACCCCTGACAATGCCCCTCCATGTCTGCACATGTTGTCCAGTGTGCTATGCATACTCACCTACTAGATGGCCAGTGGGGATGTCCCCACTCTCAAACCTGTGGCACAGTGCAGACTGGTGCCAGAAGAAAGCATCATGTGCTCCCCCAGGGTGCATGGCACAGACATTGATTATGCGCCCCCTGGCATCGCACACCACCTGGCAGTTTATACTCGGTTAGTCCTTGTGGTTAATGTACGCTGCACCCTGAGGGCCAGGTGGTATGTGGATGCCTACATGGGTGCAGTCAATGGCCCTGAGCATGCCAGGCAACCATGCTACCCTGTGGAATGCCTGTATGTGTGCTGTGTGCTCTGCCTGTGTGCTGGGGAAACAGATGTACTCTGCAGCATGTGGCAGCAGTGCACTGAGGAATTGTGAGTAGGCCTGATGCAGCTGACTAGGTTATGCCTGTTGTGTCTCTGGAAGGTGCCCGTGGTAAGCAGGCACATGACAGCTGTGACCTTTGTCTCCACTGACAGCGCATGGCTCCATTGTGAGGGTGCCTGCATCTCTTCACTGCACAGCTCACAGAGCTGCCTCAGAATCACCTGGTTCAGGCAGTACTGGCCCACAATCTCAGTGTCAGGGTACTGTTCGAAGCTGGTGCAGGCTCGGTGTTGCCTGTTCTGGGCGCATAAACCGATGGACCCTTCCACAGCCATGACTCCCTGCTGCCTGCCTCTCCCACCCCTCCCTGCTGCCTGCCTTCTCACATGCCTCCATCTGGAAGGTGGCACTGGACATGACCCTGGCTGGTGTTCCCCAGGCGGATGTCCTCCTGTTCCACAGCTGTCTGTTGCTGGTGATGCCCCTGCACCAGGTTCACCTCCGCTGTTCGCCTGTGGCTGTCCTGCCTCTTGCCACTGCCTCCATCCACTGTGGCACTCTTAGACCCTATCGCACACACTGGCATGGGCACACCCACTCCTACCCTCACTCAGGCACACCTCTAGTGGGCCCTGTCCTACTCCTGACCACACCTGCACCCTGCTTCCTGTCTTGCCTCCTGGTACTCTATCTCCATGCTCCCACTACTGGCTTCCCTGTGGTGCATTCTTCCTCCCTCTCTGCTCCTTTTATTTTGGCTCATTTCTGTCGCACAACTTCCGCTTGCTCCACTATTGCACACGCCTCATGCTGTTGAATATTGCACTGCACATGTTATTTCTGGTTCTGCCTCCTGCAGCTGCACATGCATTCATTACTGCTGTGCTCTGGTGCATTGCTAGTTGTAGCTGCGCTTTCTGGCTCCCGCTGAATATCGCACCATGGCACATTTCTGCACTTGCGCTGGTGCATCCCTGTTGTGCATGGTGCATCCGCTCTGAATATCCCACCCTTAGTATTTAAACATTTTCTTGTTACTAACTTCAATTGGGCAGGTATTGTGTTTCAAGAAAGATTCATACCTCATAAATATCACCCTTTCCCAGCAATCTGAAAAGATTTACACTGTTTTTTAACCTCTCAAGACACTATCTGATAAGAACTTTCACAGACATATGCCACATCTTCATGCATTATCCAAGCTAAACATATAACAATCAGTAGGCATTTTACTATGATTTTTGGGGAAAAAATATATTGAGCTACAGCAAATATACACATACAGTACACACTATCCTCATGGTTACAACATTCAAAATAAATACTGCAATCTAATATGTTTTAAAACAATAAAGAAAGTGTTTGTTTATGTCAGTGAACACAGTGAAGTTCAGTTTACAGAAGATTTCCTTTGAATATTTCTTATCCTGTATTTTATTTCCTGGATCGCGAGGGGAGATACACATCTCTTGTCATATGGATCTTCATTTTACATATTTTGGCCCTGTATTTACTCAGGATGTCCAGGTTAGATGCAATATCTTGTTTTCAGTGGGATCATGATTTTACCATTTTAATAATGTAGTTAATGTGTGTCTATATATCTATATATATATAGTATTCAGGTAGCCTAGTCAAGATGTAAAATATTGTTTTCAGTGTATTCTGATTTTACACAATGCAGTGTAATATTGTGTAGATGCAGAGCCCTACTGAAAATAAGATGCTATGTCTTCTGTGAACTATTCAGGCTACATATATAGCAATCATCAGGCATATGTTAGGAAAACACATTGTAAAATGTGTAAAGGAAGACCACATTGAAACTGCCTCTCAGCAGATCTGCATTGTGGAAATTCATTAGCAATAATCGGTAACAATCAGCAATCATCTTCTCATGCCAGAGCCTGAGGCATCTCTGCTGTGGTTTGGGGAGTGTCATGTTGTATGGTTCACTGTGTTGGGCTACCTTGCTGGCTGGGATCCTGTCCCACAGCAACCACATGTCTTAATAAGAGAGAGGAGAAATGGTTGCCTGCATAAGCTAGCAGTGCGGCTTACTGAAGTGTAGAAGTATCTTTCTCTCACAATGTTTATTATTATATTACTTTTAAATGTGGGATATGGGTGGTTGGTTTGACTGATGGCTTGTGGGTACACCTGTAGCTTTTTGGTGATTCCTAGCATGAGGTTTTGCATAAACGGTGGTGGCCTGGAATAGGCAGACTAACACCATCTGGGCTGAGCAAGAAAAATGGGTAACAACAGTTGCCTAGGTGGCATTGTCAGTGTTGCCAGGATTTCCCATACCTATGGAGATCCACAAGCTGTAATTCTTTAGAGCCTACTGGGGTCTCTCAGTTCATAAAGTGACCTATGGGCACTTTAATCATCTGACACCATACTTCTGTTTTTAAAACCTAGGAGTTGAACTGTAAGGCAGAAATGCTAATCTACTAAAGGAAGTCTCAAACTTTTAAATGTGTAACCCACTTACCATTGTTAATATGGCTTTCCTTATCTAGGAGTTGGACAATAGTGCACCTAACTTAATGTCACTTTGTTCTAATATATGTGCCACGTAGATTGCTGTCATATGGCTGGTGGGGTAAAATGGTTCAGCTGCATAACCATAGCTTCATTGGATTAGTTGGTGGAGGGGCTTCACCGCACTGGTGGAATGGCTATGCATGGCAACATGACCATTACCCGTCTGTATCCCTTCTTCAGTTTCCCATGATTTTGCACTGGTTTGCCTATCCCCTAGCCTGCAGCTGTTGTGTATCACCCAATATGAGTATTTCTGTCTTAACACATGCTCTCATTGAGGAGTCTTTACTTGACTAGTTAACCCTTGTATTGTGATTAAAAAGCAATTTAGGATCAGAGTAGCTTCTTCACTGATTGCCTTGTGAGGCTTGAATACACCGATTCAATGCTATCTTACAGGTAGCGCTGAAAAGGACATTTTTTTGCATGAAGAGCTCTATCCGCTTCCCACAGATTCATTTACTGAGTGGAGACTGACTGGGTGATAGATCTTGAAGTGTGCAATAATCTGGTTCAACTTGCTATGTTTCCAATCAAGTTTCTTGATTATGTGATAATCTGCCTGTTGCAGACAGTTCTAATTTAATGTTTTCATCAAAACTGTCTAGTCTGTACTTACAGTATCCAACAGCAATCATGTTCGATAACAAACACTGTATCCTATAGCTGATCTGGCCATAATTACTTTTAATGTAAAGGGTATTAATAACCCTATTAACTGTATGAAGATCCTTCAGGAATTTAAGAGGTGGGGGCAGTGATAACATTCCTGCAAGAAAGTCTTGTAACAAGAACAAAACATCTTCTTTCTTTTTATTAAATGTATTTTATTTACATTTATAATACAAGAATATCACAGATAAATCAAAGTAGCATCTATATATCATTAAACACCCCCAACCTCTCCTGCCCCCTTAAACCAACAGTCCAAGCTTTTAGCATCATGTATACTATATGAAACTCCCATATCCCATACCCCACACACACACCCTCCCCCAACCTACCCCTTCCCTAGTCCAACCATGGTTCTCTGAGTTATTCAACATAGCAATATCAAGCCCTACTACATCTTGTTATGACAGAATAAAGAACAGAAAGAAAAAAAACACATCTTAAAGTATTAAGTCCTTGTGGAGTGGAGGGAGAAAATACCTGTCTCTGTCATAAACTGACTCACCTCCTGGCTAAATAGTGTAACAAAGACTCCCAGAGCTCTTCAAATTGAATCCATCTATGATTTCGTACTGCAATTGCTCATTCTGCATTAACGGCGGTCAACAGTTCTTGTGCCACTTCTCTCAAAGTGGGAAGATTATGCCTTAGCCATTATCTCATAATTATCAACTTGTACACTGATGATATGACTGCCATGTGTGCCTTGTCTCTAGGAGATTGTTTAGACTGTTAGTTACCGATAATACAGACAGCTAACGAAAAAATGGCCTTAAAATTAAAAAAAGTGCCCGTTTTTGTTCAATATCATGCCACAAAGAGTTTCTTTTTGGGGCAGGTCTACAACATGTGCAGCAAAGAACCCCCCGTGAACACCTGGGACATCTAACTTCTGTTATTTTGCCCAACTTAAACAATTTAAGTATGAGTAATAAAGAGTGTGAAGAACATTAAATTATACTAGTCATAATCTGTCTGTTTTAATAAAATGGTACAGAGTGGCTCAGATTTGTTTCCAAGTAGCAGGGTTATAGATTATCCTGGCACTATGTTGCAATAGAATGCTGTTGGAGAGCATTTATCCAAGACTACCACACCTATTGCCACATATAGTTTCAAAATAGGTGTATTCTGTTGAATTATATCTAAGATCTGTGTATAAAACCTCCCCATCTTATTTGACCAAGGAAGTTTTCCCAAAGACTGTAGCACACAATGCTTAATCTGATGATACCGGAACACTGAGGAGCTCGTTAGAAAGACGTGTTTCCAAATTCTACTACAGTTACAAACTGTTCCTGTACCACAAGATCAGCTAAAAAGTGAATGATATCTGATTGCCAAAGTCTTTGTGTAATCACCTTATCAACTAGTAGGTTGGGATGTTGAAGAGCGGTTGACACAGGTCAAAGTAGTTTTGTAAACCAAGAAAACAGCACAACTGTCTATGTGTTCCCATTGACCACCCAATTGGGGAGTCTCTTAATTGTGGCAGAAGCTTTTTGAATGGGACATAGAGAAGAGAAGTTAATGAAATGCTAAATGCATTTACCCTGACCCGTTCTATGTCTAGCCAGTCTGGAGCCTTTCCAGTAGGTTTAATGTCACTTAACCACCTAAAGTATTTCACCACATGAAAGGCAAAATAGTACATAAATAGCTGGGGGAGCTGAAGCCCTCTGAATTGTCGGGGCCTGCACAGTTTTTCTAAGGCCCTTCTTAGATGTCTCCCAAGCCACAAAAACCTAGACCAGATACCTGCCATTCTCTGAAACCATGAAATTGGTAAATGAGTGTTTAACATTATATTAATTTAGGCACAGAAATCATTTTTAAAATATTCTCTCTCCCACAGGGATAGTGGAATTGCTTGCCAACTCTGTAAGTCCTGATCTAATTGCTTAACTATTGGGTCTAAATTAAGTTTCTGGAGATCATGTAAATCTTTTGAAATTTTTATGCTCAAAAAGTAATATGATCTGATGTTCATTTAAGCCCTAGGTCTGTAATTTCTGTGGGAGAACAGGATTAAGATAAAACGAGAACTGTTGTCTTACGGGAGTTTAATATATAACCTGACAATGCACTAAAGTCAGAGATTATTTGAAGTACTGCAGGGATAGATTGTTTCCAGTCTGAAAGATGAAGTAACACATCATCTGCAAACATAGATAGTTTAAATTCATATTGGCCAAATTTCATTCCTTTCACCTGAGGAAATGCATTGATCTTTCTTGCCAGAGGCTCTGTATATAAGTTAAAAAGTGGAGGAGAAAGGGGGCACCCCTGACGGGTCCCTCTAGTCAAAGGAAATTGTGAAGAGATATTCCCATTACTTGCAGCCCTGGCCGATGGACATATGTAGAAAATCATGGTCCATCGAATAAACTCATCCGGGATACCATATTCAGGCAAGAGATCAAATTGGAAATTCCACTCAACCCTATCAAAAGCCTTCTCTTCATCCAGGGAGATGAACACTACATCTGTAAGTCACCCCACCCCACCCGGACGGGGAAGAAATGAAAATTTTATGAAAATGATCACTGGCATACTTATCTGCCACAAACCAATTTGTTCAGCACCAATTAGACTTGATCATACTTTCTTTAACCTAGTAGCTAAAATATTTACCAGGATTTTTATGTCAATATTTAGAAGAGATCTAAGCCTATAATTCTCCGGTAGAATTGCATCCCTCCCTTCTTTGGGTAAGACAATAATTCAAGCTTCAAAAAGGGCTGTTTTTTTTATCTCATGATGGAATAAATAATTATAGCAATCTCTTAGTTTGGGGGCTAATCCCTGGGCAAAACATTTGAAGAATAAAGGGGAACAACCATCCGGGCCTGGAGCCTTATCTGATGCCAGTGTTTTAATGGCACCTATGACCTCCTCCTCTGAAATGAGACCCATCAGGCTTTCTTGTTGTTACAAAAGAGTTTCAGCAGGTCTATCTCATCCAAAAATTGGAGCAACCTTGGGGTCAAATTGTGAATTTTCTGAGAAGCAGTGTAAGGAGCTGTAGTAATTCCTAAAGATCTCTACTATCTTTCCTGTCTCTGACATTATACAAGAGGTATCCTGTGTCCTTAAGGCTTGGACCCATCGTGAAGCCTGCTGCTGTTTTATCTGGCTAGCTAGCAGTTTGCCCGCCTTTTCCACCCGCCCTATATAAGTGGTTTTAATTCTGGTCATGATTTTAGTAACTTTCTCTAATAAATAAGCTGAATATTTTGCTGTTAGTGTTGATAGTTCTATCCACAGCCTTTCATCAGAAGAATCATTGAGGTGATCCTCCAAGAATTTTATTCAACTCAACCACTCCACAACTTGCACCAACATTTTCTTTTTCCTTACTGTGGAGAGTCGTATAAACTCTCCTCTCCACAGAGCTTTCAAGGAACCTCATAGTATGTCCATAGCTATGACTGAAGTATTGTTCTCTTGCCAGGACAGAGCAATAAATGTTTTCATGTGTGTTACTAGATATCTATCTTCTAACAATACATTGTTTAAGGACCAAGTGCCAGACAGAAAGCCACGGCCCCCTATGGACAAATTAAGCCAAATTGGTGAATGGTCCGAAATGACTCTTTAGTGGATACCCATCCCTTCAACCTCTTCCAGAGATGAAGCATTAATCAAAAAGTAGTCTATCCTCAAATAAACGAGAAGTAGGTGTACTCCTTACCTCTGGATTAAATACCTCTCAAGGGTTTGCCAGACCTAGGTTTGCACAAACTCCCTCAGAGCTCTTTGAGCAAGCTTATTGTCCCACCCTCCTCTGAAACTATCTGTCAAGGTCATTTGAGAAAACTAGGTTCCAATCCCCCAAGGATACATGGGAGTCACTTATAGAGGCTAATTTAGAAGCTATTGGGGGGCAAAAGGAGGGTGAATCCACATTTGAACCATAAACAGATCCCAGCAGCACCTCTGTATTAGACAAATGTCCTTGTATAAAAATGTATCTACCTCTGGGTCTTCCCATTCCTGAATCAATGGGAAAGGGGTGGATCTATGAAACAGAATGGCCACCCCTCTCTGTCTGGCACTCCATCCCACTGCGTATACTTGGCCTACCCACAATTTTTTCAAATGAGATGCTTTGTCAGTAGGAATATGTGTTTCATGTAGCAGGATAACATGTGGATGATATCCACCCAAGTTCTTTAAAAGACAATATTTCTTATTTTTCTCCCTCCCTTAAATATTCCAGGATATAATCTTCCAGCTATTCATGACATCTAAATTGTTTAATCCTAGACTTCGTGACTGCCACAGCTTGAATGGTGATCACCCTCCCATACCTCATCAGCAACCCCAACCCCTCTGCCCCCAATGAAACTTAGTGCCATCCCCCAAAGACCCCTGTAGCCCCCTCCTTCTCCTAACTAACCAACTTACCAATTGTCTTCTCCTAAATGTGTGGTCCATGACAATAGAGAGAGGAACTGCCCCCACCCAACTCCACTTTGTGTTAATTGAAGTTATCCCACCCCTCCATCTCTGTTCTTTGGCCTGATCCAACCCCCCATAATATCTAAAAGAAGTGATACAGTCATAGACAACCAAGAAAATGGAAAAAGGTGCATACTTAACCCAGGTGTCTGAGTCTGATTCAAATTGATTAAACTCTGCTGTAGAAGCACCTAATTTAAGGTGGTTAAACCCTTCAAAAATGCTTGATAACCTTGAGCTGTCTCTTTCTGTCTCTCCCATAGAGATAAATAGTGGATAAAGCCCAAGTAACCTGCAAATTCAGACTTTAGGCAGAGATAGATCTTCTTCTAACAGGGAATTTGCCCTAATCACTCCATTTCACTGCACAGGGGAAGAAGGGAAGCCAAAAAGGAAAAAAGAAAAAAAAGAAAAAAGACTAAGAGGCAGATATAGGCTCTAAGCCCTTCCTTCGATATGTGGCTTTCTGTTTCAGGGTGAAGTAATCCCCTCCAAGCCCTGACTCCACTATTTCTCTCTGCAGGCTAGAGCCCAACATAGAGATGACTAGTTATTTTTTTTAGATCCCACTCTCAACCTAAGATTATGGACCCCTTACCCCATAACCCACTCATCCATATGTAACTCCCTTTGTTACCTGAGGTTACTAGAATCCCAGTAAGACCTAGTGGTAGGCAGGGAAGGCACCTTGTGAAACTCCAGTTAAATGGGTTTCACACTGTCTCCTCTGTTCTCAGTCTCAGCTGAGACTGATGGATGACATCACCATAAAACTATTGCAGCTGCATGAGTCATAATGGAATCTGCAGCAGGGAGTTGGAGTAGAATGTTGGGAGGTTTGAACAGTAGTCAGTAGTCAGTTGGAGTTTGGAGCTTGTTTGAGAGGAGCACAGAAGATCTGTGTTAGGCTCTTGGAGCCTCAGCCCAGAAATAGGGCTACAATTAGGGAAAGGTGTGTGTTGCCACCTAAAGAGAGACACAGTAAGCTATTTTAAAGTGGTGGAGACTGCTGAATCGGGTCTCAGTGCCCCATCCCTCAGTGGATGGGTCAGGAAGGTTTATCTGCATTTCCAGGGGCAACCCCCTGGCTTCTGCTGGTGAAGAAGCTGCCTTATTTTTTCCAAGAGTATGGGAAACAAGAAGATTTTGTGATTCGCCTGTGGGGCACCTGCAACCGGAGGGTGAGTTCTGCTCTTTCTAAAGGACCCATGTTTCACTCTGGACTTGTGTTAAAGTGGGGATTGGACTACTGAAGTAGTGGGAGGCCTAGAGTAATAGGCTTAGCCAAAAGTAAAAGTGTGTTCAAGTCCAGCACATAGGGAAGTCAAGACATGTAGATGAGACGTGACATACGTCTACCCAGTAATCTACATTGCCAAGCTTTCAGAAAAGAGTTGTTTAGTTTACAGAGAAATGGCCCGGTATGGATTGTGGGAGCTGGAGGTGGGAGACCTCCCCATCTTTAGTAACCAGATCCACCTCTACGGATTTGCTCTGTGGATTTCTACTTTGCCTCATGCACTTGGCCAGTGATGAGGGAAGTACCCAGACGGGATGGAAGGTAAATTCTCTAGAGCGAAGGCTCTAAGGTGGTTTGGGAGCCACCAATAGGAAAACTGGTTAATTCCCATAATGGACTGTGGATAAAGTGGCCGGTGAGGGAGTTGGGCCATGGGGAAAACCCAAGTAGTGTACAAGTTGGGCTGTGTACCCAAAGCTGCATGCAAATCCGGGCTATGTGCCTGGTGGGTTCAGAGCCTGAGGGCTAGAAGTGTGAAGAAGTGTTCTGTTGTCTCTAATCTGCATTACCAGGAATGCAGCCCCATGGCGGTCCATCTATGCTTTGTTTGTTCAGTTTGGATGTGAATAAAAGCCACACTGTAGAATCCCATTCCTGGTTTTGGACATTACAATTATTGCTTCATATGTTCAGATTGACTTGGGTGCCCCTGTGCAGAGTAGCCAAACCTAGGCCCCCTGTGCCAAGTAACCTAGTCCTCCCTGAACCCAGTCCCCACCAGGTGCTGCTGTCAGCTTCAACAGCATGCCACCTGTCGTTTTGCAAAAAGGCAGGGGTCCGGGGTTACACATATACTATAACCAGGCTTCCCTCCTTCACCCCCGTGTCTGCCCTGCTATTCTTACCTGTGAGAAATAAGACTAAAGCCCCAAACTTTGTTACTTTATGTGTAGGATGGAATAGATGCCTTCTATCAATATAAACAAACATCTTAAAAATGTAGCGAAAGAGTCAACTTCTAGAACTGTAGAACCAGTGGCGTGGCATGGTTGACATGGGCCCTGGTGCAAGGAATGAAATGCCCCCCCCCGAGGGTGATGCCAGATGTAGACGAGCAGTCAGTGTTCCCCAGCACAATGACTTTATTTGCAGTCACACAATTCAAATGATATCATTAGTGCAAGTCCCAGCCAAACAAGTACGTTAACCCATCAATAAATCTGACTCAGCAAATGCCAAATACACTGCAACACTGTGTTGGGACTGAGAAACAAGACTGACACCGATTCTTTGCTTCTTATCAATCAAAAGAAAAAACTGGGCCAAAGCAAACAAAGCTGAAAAAAAAGACAATTCAGCTGCTCATCCGTTTTAAGAATCTAATTTTAAAATCTTCCGGTCCTATCTTGTTTTTTGGCATCCACACCAGTCACCAAGCCATGGATTTGTCTGGACTGACTAAAAACAGTAAGGTGTAGCTTTTTGAGCAGACTGGCAGCAGAATCAGTAAGTGTTCGCTCTCTCATTATGGACCATGATAGCAAAGATCTAAGCACGAAGCCCAGTCAGTGCATGCCATCTTAACTTATCACATCCACCCTGCTTTAGTTTGCACCGATGGCAGTCCATCACACTAACTGCCCAAAATGCCCTGTGACTTCCTGCTCAAAGAGCTCTGCACTATAACAAAATAAAAAGAAAAAGTGAACTCCACCTCACTGCATGATTGCAGCTGAGGCCAGGGCTAGAAATAGTGGCCTCGAGGGTACATTTCCTTTGGAACTGTGGGGTATGCTAGATACATTTCCTGGGCAAAAGTTACCTTTCCATATGCAAAATGGGAAAAAAATATTTTTAGTAGCATGGAATAATTTTTATGATATTCACCTTGTACTATACTGTTTCTAATTCTACCCCATCGCATTCTGAATGTTTTACACCCCCACCCCCCCAAGTGTACAAAATACATTTTTTGTTTGTTTCTTTAGTTAAGCCATGTTCAGTTGCAGGGGCTGATTTATATTACAGGTCTGTAAAGATCATTTCTTCCTCACCTGTCACTTCAAAGTTTTTATCACCCATGTGAAAAAGGACCATTGTTTATTTTTAAGTCCTTTTCAGTTACAGGAATCATTTTTATTTCAGATCCCCTTCCAAAGATGGTTTCTCACTCCAAGAATCCACAAAGGTTTTATCCCCAAAGCTTGGAATGGAGCTTTTTTTTTCCACTGTCAGAAATATTTATTTCAGTTCACCATCCAGGTAAAGACCATTTCTCTCCAACCACACTCCTCAATGGCTCTATCCCCAAAAGTATAGAAAAGGGACTTTTTCTTTTAAGGTCTTTCCACTTGCAGGGCAGGAAATAATTTTAAACACAGGTTCACCTGCTCCTAGTAAGGTGATTGTTTCTCCCCACCACAAGTGTTTAGAGGACTTAATGTTTTTTAATGCCCTAGCCCTTCCAGCTACAGAGAATTTATTTTGCTAAATCTCCTTTCAAGATCATTTTTGAGTCCCAATGTTAGCTCCCTCCACACACTTTGCTTTCTCTCCCAGTACTAGTATCCTCTCCAACACAGCATGCATCCACAGAATTGTTTTTTTTTTAATTAGAACATACCACTCATATCTCTGGTTTAGAGTGTCCACTCCACCTCTCCGGCTCAGGAAACACAGTAAATTTGCAGAACGCACTCCACGGAGATCAATGTGCTATCCACATCCGATCTACACAACAGCAAACAGCGCAATGAATGGTAAGAAACCCTGGCCAATCAGCACTTTGGAAAACAGTCAAGGACCTGTGCAGGCTGCCTTGATGCCTGCTTCCAGGTCATGGCCAATTTGCAGACTAAGTGCCCCACCCCAACCAGAGAATTAGGCAGCTCACTGCCACTCTCAGCATGGTCATATAGCAAATTGTGGCAGTAGCATAGCATTTCCAGATGGGATCTGAACTGACAAGACTATATTTCGAGCCCTGTGTGGCTGTGCCGTGCCAGTACCTGGGACCCTCCAGCTCATGGGCCCAGTGCATTTGCATCTGCTGCACACTCTATAGCTATGCCCCTATGTAGAACCACAAACAACAACAAACCAGTAGAGGTTCTATGGCCTGCACAAACAGTCTAGCAATAGTTCCTAAATTGTCTCCGGAACTTTCAAAATTTAACAGGAAGCACTGTTCAGAAACAAGATCCTTTCTTCATATACATACACACGCTTATGCTTGAGTCTTTGGTGCTTTTTTCAAATCTTGTTAGTCAAATGACATTTGTTAGTATAAGCTAGCTTAATCATGGCTATATTCAACCTAATGGTGACTAAATTGCTTCGTTATATAACCAAGTGTCAGCTGCTGCTTTTAAATGTCTACAGTAAACTTATACTAAATGGTCCCAAATTCACATTACTAAGACTCTTTAATATTCCAAAACTTTCTGTCATGGTGTTTGTCCTTAAGTTGATATGTCAAACTTGACATAAGAGGAAGGAATATTAC
Organism: Neoceratodus forsteri; assembly: GCA_016271365.2. Classification (NCBI taxonomy): domain Eukaryota; kingdom Metazoa; phylum Chordata; order Ceratodontiformes; family Ceratodontidae; genus Neoceratodus; species Neoceratodus forsteri. The sequence goes on along the minus strand of CM028137.1, from coordinate 585,430,573 downwards.
AAAAAAACAAGTTTGTATACTCAGTTATAGAACACCACCCTTGAAATTAAGTAATCTCCCATAAAGTAAATCATTCTCTAGGTACATAAGCACTGGCAATGTGGTTGGTGAAAGAAACATCTAATGAATAAGAGCTTGCAGGTCCAATAAATAAAATGCAGATGTCTAAATTCAAGCTTCATGGCTTCAATAGGTACCTTCTTGTGTGTTCCCATATTGGTAACATTGCGGCGAGGAAATAAGCATCTGAGGTCAGCTGGTGGATTTAGAGCTTCATAACTATTTGGAACCTGAGCTGTACTGTAATAAAATAAAGTCTCTGTGTCACAGATCAGTTCATACCTGGATGTCTGCAATACAGGCTTCCTTCATAGTCAACTAGTCTTGTCAAATAAATCAGGTAGCAATGTTTTTAATTTTGTTGTTGCTTGGTCGAGGAGTTGAAGCAAAAGGCTCCTTTGCTTGAAATTACCTCTAGACAAGCTGGATAAAGCATCTTGTGTCTGATCCTGGTGGCCCATAGCTTCGATTGTAAAGGGCAGAATGCTGCTTGTTGCTGACATACTTTAAAAGTTAAATCAGGTAACAAATGACATTTCTTTCCTTCCCATTCAACTATTTCCAACTGTAGCACTGCTCTCAGAAGATGATCATGGTCCAAATAGTTTAGCAGTTTGAAAATTATCAGACGGGGGGGCTCTCCTGGTGCTGGCTTGGGCCTGATTGCTTTTTGTGCTCACTCTGTTATATATGTTGGGGCATTAGGTGAAGGCCATGCCAGCCGAACACAGAGTTTCTGAAGAAATTCTAGAAGTGCCGCTCATTCCTCTCCTTCAGGTAAGCCAAGAAGAACAATGTTATTTAGTCTAGATCTGCCCTGTAAATCGTCTACCTTTTCTTAAACTTTTTTAATATTGTGATTAATAGCAATGATCTTTGGTTCCATTTTGGACTTTTATCTTCTGTAGAGGAGATTCCGAGAATGTCACATTCTACATCAGTTCTTTTACTATTGGCTTCCATTTTTTGAATTCATCGATTAACATAAAGAGAGCTGATTTAATTACCTTTAATTCATTGTACATTTGCTTGGACGTAACTTGTTCCAATGTTTCTTGTTCTGAGTCTATCGGTGAGGTAGTCCGATGAGGCCTTTTAGCTTCTAGGCCTATTGTTGGCTCTGATTCTCTGTCTGAATCTTCAAGGTATAAAACGGCTGTTTGAATATTGAGGTCAGACATATTGGTGTCCATTCTGGGCCCTGGATGATCTGCTTCCCAGTGTCTTTCCAGGCAGGCAAAAAAACTCGTAAGGCTGGCAAAAAGATTTAAATTGGGTAGGGTTTAGATGGAACTCCTCCAGGCTGCAGCTCACTCTCTCCCTGTCATCATGTGACTCCCACATAGCAATAACAAAATACCTTAAACTTAGAAGGGCCTGGGTAGAGGAGGCATATTTCTTCTCCTTTGACCACCAATCTCATAGGAGGGGAACAGCAATTCTACTTAACAAAAATACTCCATTGCAAGTAGATCAGGTAGATATGGATGAGGATGATAGGTACAATGGCATCCCTCAGGATGAAACACAATTCTGCAGCATTTTGCAGCACTCTACAGAATGCTGCAGAAGACCTACTGAATAAAGCTATGTAATTTCAATGGTAATTAGTCCCCTTTGTCATTCAGGAAAATTTGACTCTGACAGGATGAAGTGAATGCCACAGTTTCCTACATTACAAAGGGGACTAGTTGCCATCGAAATTACATTGCTTTATTCAGTAGGTCTGCTGCAGCATATTGCAGTGTATGTTAAAATGCTTTTCATCCTGAGGGATGCCACTGTAAGTACATTTGACAGGACATTACAGGCGGCAACCTTGTATTCTTTTCAATTTACATGCCCAAAATGAAGAAGCCCATAGGAACAATTTCTGAAGACAATTATTGGGGATACAGTGATGGATTCACACAGTTTAATTATCAGTGGTGCAATGTAGACGATATTTTTAAATTTCTAACCCTATAGCATCTTTTCTTGGAAGAATTGAAAAGACATATCTTAATATAGTTCTTATAAGACGTGGCAATTTTAATGCCCGCTCATGAATCTTGAAACTTTTCAAAAGTTCATTAAATTAATTTCATTCAAATAGCAGTTTAACTTGCATAGCCATTTAGAGTTATAATTTTCCTATCATTTAAGTTTATCTATTAGGTAATCCTTAAGCCAAGACTTTGTTATATTATTTTGAATTCTAACTGAATAGCAAATCTGTTTTATAATTCAATTAATTTTATTGACACTTTGACAAGACACAGATTGCACAGTGTTACACAGATATACATTTGCAAGTTAAATGTGCCACTAACATGTTAGCTTACTTGCTGGTCACGTGTTAACAATGTCTATAAAACTAGCTAAAAGTATAACAAGTTAGCCAGCCTAATACTTCCCCCCTGCCACACCCACCACCCATACCTTCCATGGCATCCACACACTGATTGAGGTAACCCTAGGATTCTCCATAATAGGGGAGTCACAGGACAACAGTGCATCTAGTAAAGGGGCAGTGTCTGTGATTAGGTAATCTTATCTTGCCAAGTTGACAAGACGGCTCCCAATGGTCCCCATATGGAGTCACATAGCTGAGCTCTACTATCTGGCAATATGTAACTCCAATTGTGGGAAGGGCAAGCATCACTTCTCTGTACCATTCTAAAATTGATGGGAAGTCAAGTCCTTCCAGTGTCTCAGAAGGACAGCTTTTGCTGTGGCTGATAGAATGCCATATATAATTTATCTCACTTAGTCGTGCACATATGCAAAACTATTCAGCAAGCAGATTTCTGGTGTAAAAGGTTCATGTACCTGTAATTTGTGATAATGAGGCACTAATTGTTTTCCAGAAAGACTGAATCTGAGCACACCCATAATACATGGTATAGGTCTCTTACTTGGTTCCACATCTAATACATGAGGGTGACAACAATTTGCCCATTCTGTAAAGTTTAGCAGGAGTGTAGTACATATTATGCATGATATTGAATTGCTGCAGTTTATATCTATCTTGTCTAATGTTTTTGTAGTTTATTAGCCCATATCAGTTCCTATTCCCCGGTCTTCCATCCCTAATCTTTGCGTCCAACAGTGCATGGAAGAGATTCCATCTATATTTTACAATAAATTATAAACTCTAGAAATGGAATGGGGTTGGTCGGCCGCTTTGAGCAATAACGACAACTCAACCTATTTTTGTACCCATGTTTCCCTTTTTTAAAGTGGGTCTTTATAGTATCACAAACTTGTGAAACTTGAAGTTATGTCCCTTTAATTCTGGGAATTTGGGTACAGGTGCACATATGACATTAGCTTCCCTGGGGAGCCAGGTCCCCTAATTTTAGCCCTCTAATGGACCCCAGAATCTAGGTGGGATCAGAGCCTGTTGTATTAAAAGTGTATATTCTGTGTCACCGTTTGTTCCTGGTGAGTTCCGTAATCAATTTAAGAGCTTCTGAACCTGTGCCGGAGCTTTGGTGACCACCCGATAGGGGTGTCCTTCAGAGGTTTAGGAAGGAGCTTAATAGTAATGTAGGCAATCGAGCTTAAAGAAATTGAGTATTTAAGAGCTAAGTCTCTCTCAATGTAGAGCAAGAAGGCACATAGGAGTTTGAGGTTAGCGGTGTACTCAACTTGTGCCATTGTGCTATTTTACTGATATGCGAGGCAATATAATATTTAAAAAAGAGGGGAGCACAAGTCCTCCCAACCTCTTTGGGCCTGTGAGTTTCAAATATGATCACCTGACAGCTTTCCCTTCCATAAAAATACATTAAGTGCTTTTTGCAAGTTCTCAAACCAGGCCTTAGGTAGGTAACATCCCAGCATGTTCAAGGGTAGAAGATTCTAGGTAATATATTCATTTTGACCATTTCTATTCTGGCCCATAATGACAATGGCATTAAGTTCCATCTATCTAAGTCCTGTTTAATGACTTTAACAAGATTATGGAGATTCTCCCTAATCATTGAGCCTATTCCTCTGGTGATCTTGTCACCAAGATATGTCAACATTTTTGGTTCCCAAGACAAACCATATTCCCTTGCTGTGGGGTAACATCTAACATTCAGCGGGAAGAGCTTTGTCTTGGAAAAATTAATTTTATAATTGTAAACTCTAGAAAATTTTGTCATTTCCTTTAATATTACCGGTATGCCATTTTCCGGGCCTTCCAAGTGTATTAGCAGATCTTCCACATAGGCTGAAATTAGGTATTGTTTATTACCCAGTTTGATTCCCTTGAGCTCATGTGATGCTATTAGCCTACTAGTCAGGGGTTCAAGGTATAAATTGAACAAGAGTGGGGATAGTGGGCATCCCTGTCTTGTGCCACATGCCAATGAAAAGAGAGCTGCAAATTTGTTTTATATTTACCAGTGCCTGCACTAGAATCCTTCCAAGTTCTGCATGTATATGATGTTCTGGCCAAAATTTGCCAACTTTTAACAGCAAGTCATAAAATAGTGAAAATCACAGATCTCCAGGTAGAAGGTCACCTGGGGACCAGTGACCATCGCATGGTATGGTTCAATTTGGCTACTAGAACTAAATCATCACATTCCTAGGCAAAAATATGGGCCTCCAGAGAAGCTGACTTTGATAAGATGGCCAACAAAGTTAAGCTAGCCCTGGCAAAAAGAAATACAGGTGAGGGGGTACAGGCAAAGTGGTCAAGCATTAAGGATGCTATACTTGAAGCAACATCCCATTGTGTTAGAGAGAAAAGGAAGTGGAAAAGAAGAAGGTAACCACTTTGGTTCTCAAAAACAGTAGCAGAAAAGGTCAAAGCCAAAAGGTTGGCCTTCAGGAAATATAAGGGAACACAGTGGGATGAAGATAGAGAGACATACCAAACTTCCCTAAGGGAAGCAGGGGAGGCAGTAAAGCAGGCAAAGGCCAAAACTGAGGAAACACTAGCACAAACAGTAAAAGAAGGTGACAGGACTTTCTATAGATACATTAGTGAAAGGAGAAAGTCCAGAGGGGGTACTGCTAAGATCAAAGGAGATAAGGAGGCATGTGAGGAGGAGGACCATGTAAAAGCATCTATCCTAAATAGATACTATTGCTCAGTATTTACTGAAGAGAAGGTAGGGCAGGGCCCACAGCTCAGCACCATAGACACAGGGGAGGGAGGTGAGCACTAGTCCCTTCACAAAAGAAAGGGTCCTACAAGAGCTTGATAAGCTGAGGGTGGATAAGGCAATGGGACCTGATAGTATATATCCCAGGGTACTAAAGGAGCTAAGGGTGGAAATAGCAGAGCCATTATCAGAACTGTTTAGTGAGTCTCTGAGCACAGGAGAGGTCCCAGAAGACTGGAGAAGGGCTCATGTGACCCTGCTCAACAGGAGTGGTAGCTGGGAGGAGGCAGGAAACCACAGACCAGTCAGTCTTACCTCAGTAGTGGGCAAGATTATGGAGGCACTCCTTAATGAAAGGATAGTGCAACACCTGGAAATACATAGGAGCACAGGATCCAAGACAGCATGGGTTTACAAAAGGAAGGTCCTGTCAAACTAATCTCATAGATTTCTTTGACTGGGTAACCAGAATTGTGGACCAAGGGGGAGCAGTTGATGTTGCCTACCTTAACTTCAGCAAAGCTTTCAATACTGTTCCACCTAGAAGATTGATTGATAAGCTGGGTAGGATCAAGGTGGGTAAGAAATTGGTCAACTGGGTGACAAACTGGTTGACAGGCAGAAAACAGAGAGTGGTGGTAAATGCTATACAGTCAGAAGAGGTGCAAGTCACAAGTGAGGTACCTCAGGGATCAGTCCAGAGAACAGCCCTCTTCAATATCTTAACCAGTGACATTGCGGATGGACTTGAGGGTAAGGCTTGACTGTTTTTGATGACACCAAAATCTGCAACAGAGTAGATGATCCAGATGGGGTGGGCAGAATGAGAAGAGATCTGGATAAACTAGCAAAATGGTCGGAAGAGTGACAACTGGGGTTTAATGCAAAGAAGTGCAAGATCATGCACATAGGGAAGAGAAACTCTGAAGCCACCCATAGGTTGGTAGAGGAGTTGCTGGCAGTCACAATGGAAGAAAGAGACTTAGGCAGCATCATCACTGATGACCTGAATCATCCAAGCAGACCACTAAAGCAGTAGGTAAGGCTGGGGGATGTTAGGGTATATTAGTAGGGATATCACAAGTCAGAAGAGTGAGGTAATAATCCCTCTTTACAAGACACTGGTTAAGCCCCATCTGGAGTACTGCATGCAGTACTGGAGGCCACATCTTTACAAGGACATTAACCAAATTGAGGCAGTCCAGAGAATGGCAACCAAAATGGTGCAGGGACTGCATCAGAAGACATATGAGGACAGATTAATGGAGCTCAATATGTATACCCTAGAGCAAAGGAGGGAGAGAGGTGATATGATCAAAACATTCAAACACCTTAAGGGCATTAACAAGATGAAAGAGTCTAACATATTTCAGTATAAGAAAAATAGCATGACAAGAGGACACAGCATGAGATTAGAGGGAGGCCGATTAAGGGGTGATATGAGGAAGTTGTTTTTCACAGAAAGGGTGGTGGATGCATGGAACAGCCTACCTCAGGAAGTAGTGGATATGAATATAGTGCAGGGCTTCAAACAGGCATGGGATGGGCATAAGGGAACAATACAGATGAGTATGAATAGATAGGCCGTAGACAGAGCAAAGGCCGATGGCACATTTATAAGGTAGAAAACAAAATGGGCAAACTAGATGGGCCTTGTGGTACTTATCTGCTGTCAACTTCTATGTTTCTATATGTTTCTTTGGTACCCTAAATGAAATGGGGGCCAGTAGTGCCCCCACAACTCTGTCCTGTAAAGTGTAATTAGATTAATATTAGCCTCTATGGCTCAAAGGTACAGAATTACAGTTTTCCCATTATATGAAAAATTAAATCCAAGAACTGCTTGAATGTTTTGTCTGACTTTCTTTTCCAGCGTTTTTATATGTCATGTCCACGTTCCATTAGGAGTAAATTTTACTCCAAGATACACATATTCAGTTACAGTTACTAAGACAATGTCATTCATGTAAAACATTCTAGGCTATTTTCTACCAAATATCATGACTTTTATCTTCTCAAAGTTTATTAGCCTGTGATTTGTAAACAAATTATTAAAACAGTTTAGTTTTGCTAATGGCCAATGGAGATCGAGAAAATAAAACCACATCATCCATGTACAGTATGCTGATGCCAGACACTCTCCACATATATTTGGTGAATGAAAGTTTGCATCAACAAGACATTGCAAAATCTCATTAAAATACACATTTAAAAAAGGTGGAGATAATAAACAACCCTGCCTCCCCTGATCACTGCAGTATAGCAGATTTGTATTTATTTATTGAGACCTTGGATTAACACCTTTGAGAAGAAACTTCTTTCATAGGTTCCACATCAAGTATGACACAAACAAGGATACAGATATGTTCCACAGATATAGATACAGCAAGAAACAATTGAAAATTACATCCAGGCATAAATTCTAACAATAGGTACAAAATCTAATCACATACAGGGTGCAGAGTCAAAACAAAGGCTAACGTTTCACTAGGTGACAGTAACATAACATGAGGATGCTTGTTTAAAAGAATTGTGCAAATAACAACATAGGCAGATAACTGGATTGTACCTGAGTCAAAGAAAGAAGTACAGTCTTGTAACAGTAAGAGGAACAGGGGAGGAGGGAGGGAAGAGAAAAGTGCAGGGAGGGAGAAGGCAAGCAGAGGTGGGGGTAGGATGGGGATAGATAGGAGGAAAGAGAAGAATGGCTATGTAGTCAAAGTGGCATAAAGGGTGAGGAGGGTGGGGAAAGAAGGGATGAGGAGAGTATGGAGGAAGAGATTATGTAGGTAGTTGGGTGATGATGAAGCTGTGTTAAGGTGGTAGGAAGGAAAGTGGCATGGAATGACGGAAGGGCAAGAAAAGGAAAGGAGGTTGACAGAGGGGCAAAAAGGAAGAGGAGGTGGAGGGAGGAAGGAGGAGGGAAAATTAATAATTTAGGCAGGGGTAGAAAGCCCATGAAAGTGTTAACTTGACTGAGGGCCCAATAAATGGACATGAAGTGCAACATTTTACTAACGAATAGAGATCACAGAGATTGCAAATAGTAGGAAAAGGTAAAGGCAAATTAACGGGTAGCAGTTACAGGTTGCCAGTGAGATTAGATGCTGCCTCAGTTTTTTCTAAAGGAGTCCAGCAAAGTTACATTAGTTATGCCAGGCAGCAGGGAGCTGTACCACTGCAGAGCTCTGTATGTGAATGCATGTTGTCCAAAGGCAGTGTGGCACCATGGGATTCTGAAAGCCTGTTTGCCAGAGCTTCTGGAACTGCATGGGTTACATGCATGGGAAAGAAGGACCATTACACCAGGGAGTAGCAGTCCCAAGGTGACTTTTTTTGCAACCAGGCACAATTGGTATTTGACCCTGCTGTCAAATTGTAACCAGCTAACCTAGGCATAAATATCACAAGTGTGTGTCAAGCATGAAGCACCAGTAAGAAGGCAGCATGCTTTATTTGAGGCTGTTTTGATATGTCTGAGGGCAGTGTCTGTAGCTGCACCATAAATGACAATACCATAGTCCACAAGAGAGACCACAGAACTGTGGATGGCTGTGTTCATGCTTCTGGAGTGAGATTATGTTTGTTCCTGTATAGAACTCCTAAACGTTGGTTAATAGCTTTAGCTGTTCAGTTGATGTGTTGGGTGAAAGACAGGGTAAAGTCAATAGTTATACCCAGGTATTTGAAATGATGAACCAGTTCAAGAGTGGAGCCAGTGTCATTAATGATGGTAAGTGGGAAGGTTTTGTGTCTGCTTTGAGAGGTTGAAAACAACATTGTCTTATTCTTGTTATAATTAAGGATGAGTTTATTATCCCAAAACCACTCTCTGCAGATGTAAAGGATTTCGAAGTTGGTCCTGGAGAAGGTGAGGGTCCATGCTGCTGGTAAAAGTGCAGTGTCATCACGTATAGACGTGTATGTCGTCACAGCAAGCTCCTGGTAGTGAATTGAGGAATATGCTAACTAGCAATGGACCCAAGATAGATCCTATGGGACTCCAGGGCATTAAGGCTCACTATCAGACAGGGCATTACCAATTTTTACCTGCTGCGTTTGGCTGCTAAAGTGGCTGGAGAACCAGCTTGTTGTGTTGGAGGACTCATTCTGTTGACTTGAAAGATGATATTTTCTGTAATTGCAAATCACAAAATCCCCTGCAGATGCCATCAGAGGAGGGCTGTGCTAGTGGGAGGTTCAATGGGCTGCAGTGCACATTAGAGATTTTATAAGCTCTGATCTTTTGTTTGCTGATCCTGATGCCTTCCCTGAGTTAACCACTGTCACAGATGATGGTACTTAGCCTCAGGAGAACAGCGGACTGACAAACATCCTAGGGTAAAGGTAGAAGCAATCTACATCACAGTCTGCACATTTTCATCATCAGTGTGTACTTGTGTCCTGATTTTTAATGTTTCAGTTGTATTACTAATTTAATGTAGCCAAAAATATTGCAAGATTAATTAAGACATTGCTTACTAATTGTAACTACCATTAATCTTGGTGACTCCAGATGAAATTTGACAGGCATTGTGACACATGAAATGAAAAAAGAGGTGGGCCAAGCGCAGATGCAGCAGTAAAGCAACAGTGCTGCTAGTGTCCGACTCTCCTTTTTCAGCACTGTAGGCTGCAATGGATCAAGGACCAAGCACTTTGTCCACCTTCAGGGTTTAATGGTCTCTGAGGACCCTTTCTTCTGAGACTGGTCCTAGCTCAAGTCCTCTCGATTTCTTTGTTTTGGCCTCCACTCCACTCTGATAGTGACTCCTCAACTCCACAGAGAATACTGACAAAAGTAATCAGTCAATACAGCAGCCTTTTCCCCATCATCCTCCACCCATGTCTCTTTCTTTTTTAACTTTCTATTTATTGAGAATTCATAAAAACATTACACATTTATCCAGGTAATACAATATACGCAGCACTGATACACAGTAATATAATGATAGGTGAGCCATTGCATTGTTTACCTGTGATACAAGAAGGAGGGTGATCCAGTAGCAATAACAATGCATATAACTTGGTAATCTCTGCATAAGGCATAAATGCATCAATCCATGGGTGGTAAACAATTTGAATCTGATCATATCCTCTTTCGTTTTCTTTTCTTCCCTAATACACTGTACTAAATAATGTTTTCCCCAGATCACCTTGGTTATCCCTATCTCCTTCTCTGCTTGCTGTTCTCTTAAAATTATTATGTCCTCTTTCAACCTTTTTAAGATAGCCCTCCTTATTGGCTTTACGTTTCTCATTTGTTTTTATTCAGAATGGTACCCTTTTGCCCCTACTGCCTACGCTACCCCTCTGGAAAACCAAATCAGTTTTTTGTGCTCATTTTCTTCCTGACCTCTCATGCATGATGCATCACCTCCATTACACCCCTCTTTGTGAAATCGCATATAACTACCCCTCATGCTCCCTTTGAGACACTTTTAAAAATGAGCATAGGCTCAATGACTGATATTCCAATAAACAAAAAACATGAACTCTACCCCATACGAGCTTATCTTTCAGCATTTTGTTTTGCTGAAGTTTGCCCTTCTGAAGTCATGGTCACATATTTTAAACTGGACTAATACATTCATGTGGTGTTTTGTACTACACGGTACTGACCTGCAAGATATGTATTTGTGCATAATTCATCAGTAAATAAACCAACAGGAGAAGAAATCTATTAAATACATATGAAAAAACAAGCTACAAGTAAGTTGTTTCATAAAATTATTTTTTCTCTCATACTTAAGTTGTACAATTGCCGCAGAGTGGCAACAGTATTATTGAAGTTGTGCATATGATTCACCCATCTAAATTAGGGTAGTTTTGTAATAACCAGGTCATTTCCTGAGAAGTGTGGTTACAGCACACAGTGTTTTGTTTGCAGCAAGGAACAGCAGATCAGTATCTCTTAACATATTTTGGTGTGGTGTATAATAGAAATCAGCAATATGTGTTATGGTGAACATTTTGTGCAGTTCAGTTTTCTTCTATTTAAATTTGCCCATTTCCTCATGTTTTCTAAGAAGCACATTCCCCCTATTATGTGTTTACATTATCATTATTTTTTTGATTGAAATGAAGGAGAATTAACCTTAGTAGTGATAAGCTCATGTTTTCATAATTGTTCTAATTTGTTTTTGAACACCCATTGTTTTACATCACTTTCCTAGGACTAAGGTGAACTAGCAAGCAACAGATACACTTACATTGATGAAGAATGGGCATTCGAACATAGCTGAGAATACAGATGTAAACCTAGAGATAGTTATAGTTAAATGACTAATGTTTCTTTAGTTACATTAAAGCAAAAAAAAAAAAAACATGATAGACTCGAAATGAGGAATAAAAAGACATATTACAAGACAAGAGAAAGGGGCAATATAATTAGAATAAAAATAATTTAGTATGAGATTTTCACTTAAACATATACTGTTGCATGTAACATGAATTTTGGTGACAAATGTAAACAGAATACTTACTTTATTCCTGCATATGATGCATAGGGGAAGAACATAGCCGGACATTGTATATCCTCTTGCTTTATGTTACTGTGTCATTATGTGTATATAAAGGATATGTCATACATTCCATGAATAAGCCATTTATTTTCATGAGTGGAGGCCAGAACTGTAACACAACTGTGCTAAAACTATAATGAGCTATAGTGTATAGTTCTGTTTCCCACATATGAAAATAAATTGCTTATTTAATGACATGCCCTGCATATTTGATTTATATAACATATGTGAACTGATCCCAAATATATTAAAACTAAAGAAAAGTAAACAATGTAAAAGTGCCCTTTAGCTCATTAGCAATAACAAGAAGAAGAGTAACTACAACAAATGTACAATAACCACAATGTGTCAGAAAATAAATGGCACATCACATGAGATTAAATATTTGCGCATGCTCAGTGTCAACAAAATTAGTTAATTTTCCTCATGTTGGGGTAAACTACTAATGTATTCATGAGGCTAGCAGTTCACATATGATGTATGTATTATTGGGGTGCAGTTGATCCCCTATAGTTATGGTTAAATCTTCACTTCTATGTTAAACTGAAAATGTTACACTTTAATAACTTCACAACCATTCAAGTAATTTGCATCAAATTCAGCAGACTCCATTAGGGACAACATATTTCTTGCTATGGCAAGTTTTGTTCCTGTTGGATGTGTAGGTATGAAGATACAGAGTGTCAAAATGTGTAAATGACCTTTTTGTCAAATTCTTTTGTCACCCTATTGCACAAAAATGGTGAGGAATGTTGGTCTACAGTTTTTAGGGTATGTAGGTTTTCGGTCACAGTGGTATCTTTGAAGGATTTATGAAAAATATTAATCCATTCCAAAGTTATTAAATTTTAAAGTTTCCATTATTTCCTATGGGAGAACAGTTAGCTGTGAGGCTCAAAACAGGATTCTTGATCACAAATGGTTAATCCTGAACCGCATATGGGAAATCATTTTATGTGCTGCCACCATCTTGTTTTCAGTTAGTGGTGGCAACAAGGTTAAATTTCTTGAAAAATACACAGGTTACTAGAAGAACAACAGTTGTCTTTACTTAATCAGGAGTCATCGAATCTGATTCTGGAGTTAGGTTTTCGATATTTTGCTAACAAAAGTGTTTTTTGACTTGTGGAAATCATTTTTATGAAATCATGGGAAAGCTATGCCATGAAACAAGATATTTTTCCACAATTTTCAGAAAAAATTTTCTATTACCCCAAATTGTACCAAAGGAATCTTGAAAAAGGATCCTTTGTCATAATTTCTGGCAAATGATTTCCCAGGCAGTCTAGTGGTCCCCTTCCTCCTCCCCTGATGTCCGATGGCCATCCCTCTATAAAAAGTATATTTCCCCAGTAGTCTAGTGGCACCTCCCCCATCCTGTGATGTCCTATTGTGTCTCTGAATAAAAAAAATGTATTCCCTGCTGGTCTACTGGCCCCTTCCCTAATGTCTGATCTCCGTCCCCATAAAAACATATATTTCCCTAGATGTCTAGTGGTCTCCCCCCCCACCCAATGTCCAGTCACCATCCCCCTATAAAAAATATATTTTCTGGTAGCCTAATGGTCCCTCCCCCTTCCCCAATGTACGATTGCCATCCCCATAAAACAAAAAGTGTCCCTGGTAGTCTAGTGATCCATTCCTCCTCCCCCAATGTTCAATCACTGACTCCCATACAAAAACATATTCCCTGGTAGTTCAGTGGTCCCTCCCAGTTCCCGATCCCCATCCCATGAAAACCCACTGCAATCTGTGGTGGTCTAGTGGAACCCCCCCCACTCTTTCAGGTAATCATCCAGCACCTTGCTTCCCCACATCCTGAGTCCTGGTTGGCAACCAGCACAACCTTACTCTCACCTCCATGGCTGGCCACCAAATGAGATATGAATGAGAGCATACTGTCTAGCATGCATTCATTTATACAGTAGCTCAGTCAGCAGCCAGCTGTGAAGGTGAGATGAGGGCTGTGCTGGTCGCTGACTGGGACTTGGGATTGCACGGCAGGGTGGTGGGTGATTACCTGACAGAGTGGAGGCTTGGGGGTCTGCTACACCACCACAAATAGGAGTGGGTTTTCACAGGATGGAGATCGGGGACTGGGAGGGACCTCTAGACTACCAGGGAATGTTTTTTTATTTGGGAAGATGATCAGAGAATGGGGGGAGGAACCACTAGACTATCAGAGATATTTTATTATATAGTGTGGTTATTACACATCTGGGAGGGGAGGGCCACTAGACTACCAGGATATATTATTACAGGTGACATTCAGAGCTGACCAAGTGCAGCAATTCAAGCTAAGCTAAGCAAAACAGCATTATGCACACTGATCACTAGTAAAATAATTAATTATTAGATTACATTTACAAACATACAAAATTCTTCATTGCTTTATTTATGTGTGTCAAAAATGTGGTTGATGGAAGGAATGCAGTCTAGGATGCCCTGGTTATAAAATGTTTCTGAGCTTCCCCCTTCCCTGATGCATGACTGCCATTCCTGTATAAATAAATATGTTTCCTTGTGGTTTAGTGGTCACTCCCCTGAAGTGTGATCACCTTCCCGTAAAATACAAAGTGTCCCTCATAGTCTAGTGGCCCTCATCCAGTGTCCAATCACATTCCCTGCATAAAAAAAATCCCTGGTAGTCTAGTGGTCCCTTCCAGTCCTTGATCTCCATCTCATGAAAATCCACTTCTATAAGTGAGATGTAGTGGGCACCCTATCCTGTCAGGTAATCTCACCACCTCACCCCCTAATCCAGTCCCAGTCAGCAATGAGTCCAGCCCTCCTCTCACCTCCACAACTGGCTGCCAACTGAGCTATGAATGTGCAGATGCTAGACAGTATAAGCTCATTCATAGCTCAGTCAGTGGCCAGCTGTGGAGGTAGAGGAGGGCTGTGCTGATCACTGACTGGAACTCAGGATGAGGGAGTGGGGGTGAGTGATTATTTGACAGGGTTGGTGTCCACTAGACCACCACAGATTGCAGTGGATTTTCATGGGACAGGAACTGAGGACTGAGAAGGATGGCATTCGGACATTAGGGAGAGGGGAGGGACTACTACGCTAGCAGAACTTGTTTTATTATATGGGGACAACAGTCACACATTGGGAGAGAGACTACTAGAGTACCAGGAAATATATTATTTTATATGGGGATGATGGGATGATGATCAAACATCTGGGTAGGGGGGAGGGATCACTAGACTACCAGGGTTATACATTTTTTATAGGGGACAGGAAAATAAATTAAATTAACACGACAAGGATCAACCTCAGGAAGGGGGGAGGGACCACTAGACTAGAAGGGAATACATTTTACCATTGAGTACAGTGATACTAGCAGAAAATAGAATCATGTTCATGAAAAATGATCCTTTATCATGCTTTCCCATTGTCTATAATGGGATTTGCATGATTTAGAATCCTGTTTGGCAAAAGGATCCTTTATCATGCTCTACCATTGACTACAATAGTACTACCTGTTTATTTGTCTCTCCAGAATTGCTAGCCATTTCTGGATTTTGGTCTGAAATTTCATGGTACAAAAGGCTTGTCCCAGAGATGTGCCTTTTGCTGGTTTATTGAAAAATATTATGTTGCTCTGGAGTTGTGTGTGTGTGTGTGGGGGGTAAATGTTGCTTCTTTTCCCATAGGATAACATTGCAATGTGAGGTGTACACAGTCATTTCTTTGTCACGCTGCTGTGAAGAAATGGTTCTCAATTTTGCTCTGAAATGTTCAGGGTACAAAGGGCTTTCCCAGCCAAAGTGCCTTTTGCTGATTTCGCAAAACTATATTAATGCGGTATTGCGCTACACAGGTTTCAAATTTTATTGTGTTTTCTATAGGATAACACCTCAGTTTTGCTGTTGATCTCCACTGAGCATGCAGTACCTGGTCAGGTGGGTGGGGATGTCTCGTAGTACATTTAGACAATTGTTTGTTATTTCTGCACCTGCTGCTGGATGTCTGTCATTGGTTGTGTTGACTTGGTCCTTCCCATACTTGAATGTGTGTGTGTGTCTGTGTGTGTGTGTGGTGCTGGGGTGGACTGAGTTAGGGTTTTCAACCCTAACAGCTAATTTCTTCACTTTTGTCGCTGTGAACAACCCAAACTAATGCATTAAACAGAGTTTTTGCCTCTAATCTCTTTTTTGAGAATGATATTGAGAACAGTGAATGTAATGCAGTGGTGGGCGCAGCGGCCCAAGCAGCAATGCAAACAGAAATGCTAACAGTGGCACACATGGTAACACAAGCTTAATGATAACAGAAAGGGTAACACACACGTGGCGAGACGGAAACGTGAAGCACGTGATGTCTGTTATCATATAGTAACATGGTGCCTGTAAATGGAAAAGTCAATGGGCATGATGACGCAAAGTGACGTGAAACAGAAAGAGAAACAGTGTGTACAACAAATGGCAAAAAGTAACAGAAACGCAAAGCCCAAATGAAAACGCAAAGGATGATGAGGTGAGAGATTGGGGTGCATTGGATTATCATCCCAACTCTCACCCCATGACCTGTGTAAAGCAGCAGAAGCATAGGAGAATGGGGTGAGAGTTAGACTCATGATTCCAATGCACACCCCAATGCCGGTTGGGGTGGGGGGGTGCAAGGGGTTTTCAACCCTAACAGCGAATTTCCTCACTTTTGTCGTCTGTGAACAACTCTAACTAATGCATTAAACTGAGTTTTTGCCTCTAATTTCCCTTCTTTGAGAATGATAACAACAAATAGTGAATGTATCGTAGTAGGAGCGCTGGCCCAGAGGGCCCTGAAGGGCCCGTCACATAGATGTCTTGTGGCACACTAACAGGGACATTGCAGCAACGCAAACAGAAAATGCTAACAGTGGCGCATATGGTAAACACAAGCACGAATGAGAACAGAAAGGGTAACGCACATGGTGGCGACGGGAATGGTCTGCCACGTGATGTGTTGTCACATAGTAACATGGTGCCTGCAAACAGAAATGTCAATGGGCATGGTGATGTAAAGTGAAACAGAAAGATAAACAGTACTGTAGAGAGAAAATGGCAAAAATAACAGAAACGCTAGTGCAAATGAAAACGTAAAGGATAACGCATATGGTGGCGTAGACGTCTAACGTAAGTGAACGGGTACGGAATCGCAAGCGGAAAGGGCAACAGTAACAGTAATGTAAGTGCACAGACTGGTTTTCCCTAAAACCTGCATTGAGAAAGACAGTGAGTACAAATAATGTATGCAAAATAATGAAGTATCGGGCGCAGAAAATGAGATCTTGGAATACTAGATACATTATATCTCAGGAACCGTTTATGACGAGAAAAAAATTTAAAAGTCATATTATTTACAACTGTCCTGGCTAATTTGCATCTTAGCCCCATTAGGGAGCTAAGAAATTTTCTGATAATCAAACTTATCTCGCACCTTTTCGGATACGGCCCTGAAAAGGCGCGGCGACGTAATGTTATCCTATGGGAAAAAGAAAAGTTCGAGCACCATAACTTTGCCTCCCTGTAATGTTTTTCACCAAACCACTGAAAGGCACATCTGTGGGCTGTTGGCTGTCTTCCCTCCAAATTTCAGGAAAAAAGACCAAACCGTTATTTTGCAGCAGGGATCCAAAGGATTTCTGTTATGCGTTGGCGCCGTAATGTTATCCTATGGGGAAAAATGTCAACTTTGGAGTGCCGTAACTTTGCCGCCGTGTGATATTTTTTCACCAAACTACTGAAAGGCACATCTGTTGGCTGTTGGCTGTCTTCCCTCCAAATTTCAGGAAAAAAGACCAAACCGTTATTTTGCAGCAGGGTGCCAAAGGATTTCTGTAATGCGTCGGTGCCATAATGTTATCCTATGGGAAAACTGCCAACTTTGAGTGCCAGAAACTTTGCCACCATGTTATATTTTTTCAATACAACATTGAAAGGCACATCTGTGAGATGTCGGCTCCGTTACCTCCAAATATCAGCTTAAAACTCCCAACGGTTCTTTTGCAGTGCAGTGCCAAAGAATTGCTGTCATTTTCCCACAGACTAGAAAACTACTGTCGCAATTTGCGAAAGCTTTCGCAAAAATTTGCGACACTTTCATGAGCACGAAAGTAATTTGCGAAAGTACTTTTTCCAGAAATTTGAAAGCATATTTCTGGGTGTTTTACCACAAAATAAAGACATGGCAAGCATCCTCAGGGCCCGACTAGGTGAATACAAAAAAATTAGGTTGCTAGAGGGTCCCAATTTAAATGTCAACCATTTTCTGATCACAACTGAAAACAAAATGGCCGATTGCAAAAGTAACAGGCCCATTTGGAAAGTAAAAATGCATTTAGAAAGTGTTGAACTTTTTGTTAATTTTCCCATTGACTTTATAATGGAAACTGTTTTTGAATAACTTTTGAACCGTTTAATATTTTTCAAAATATTTGAAAGGCACATCAGGGACCCTGGCGCATGTTCCTGAAGATTTTGGGCGGTCACATAAATCGTACGACCTGTAGCGCGACCACAGAATTCCAGAAAAGCGAAACGAAAACACAGATCACACTTAATAACCTCAGAGTCAGATATCTGACCAGCACGAAACTTGGCAGATCCCAAGGCCTATGGTTCTTGATCATAAATTCCATATTTCAGGCAAATCCATCAAACAGTTGTAAAGTTATTAAGGTGCAAAGTTTTGGGGTTTAACATAGAAATGGCTCCTCAACCCTAACTATGGTAGCACTACCTGCTACCATAATATATATATATATATATATATATTTTCATGGCAAAAAAAACAGTTTAATGCATCAGTTAGGGTTTGTTCCACAGCAACAAAGTGAGAAATTGATGTTAGGTTGAAACTCCCCTGCTCCCCACCCCCTCCCCAAACAGCATTGGGGTGTGCTTTTGGGTCGTCGGTCCAACTCTCACCCCATCCATGTGTAAACAAGCTCAGGTGGTGCAATGTAGAGAATGGGGTAAGAGTTAGATTGATGACCCTAACGCACACCCTGAAGCTGTTTGGTGGGGTGGGTGGGGTATGGGGTTCAGCCCTAACATCGAATTTCCTCACTTTTGTCACTATGGAACAACCCTAACTGATGCATTAAACAGAGTTTTTGCCATGAATTTCCCTTCTTTTTGAGAATGAGGACTATAAATAGTGAATGGAATGTGGTGGTGAGAGGGCCAACGCGTGAATTTTTGTCACATAGTAATGGTAACTGCAATGCAAATGCAAGCGTAAATGGTAATGCACATGGTGATGCAAATGTAAATGGTAACACAAACGGTAAGAGAAATGCAAGCACAAACTGATGCCAAAGTGAACAGTAACGCAAATGGAGAAGAAATGCAGCGTCATGAGGAACGCAAACTTGCGTAATTTGTTACGGTACCGCAACTGGAAACGCAAATGTGTATGGAAATGCTAAGCGTAATGTGCACAGTCATGGTACCACAATTGGAAATGCAAATGGTAACAGTAAGAACAACAATAATGCCAAAGGAAACAGAAATGGAAACACAAATTCAGGCGCATACGGAAATGCAAACCGTGATGTGCATGGGCATGGTAATGCAATTGAAAACGCAAATGGTAACATTAACAGCAACAATAACATCAAAGGAAACAGAAACAGAAATGCAAATGCAGGCACATATGGAAATGCAAGCTGTGATGCACACGGCATAGTAATTCAATTGAAATGCAAATGGTAACACAAACAGCAACAATAACATCAAAGGAAACAGAAACGGAAATGCAAATGGAAGCGTGTATGGAAACGCAAACCATAACGCGTACGCTCATGGTAACGGAATAGGAAATGCAAATGGTAATGGTAACAGCAACGATGATACCAAACAAAAGAGAAAGGCAACCGCAAACGGAAGGGCAGCCGCAAACTCAAATGAAAATGTGCACGGTGACACAAATCGAAACACAAACAGTAGTGCAAAGAAAAATGGTAACAGTAATGCAAATGCAAGCACAAATGAAAACAAATAGGGTAACGCACATGGTGGCCTACATGGGAATAGCTAAAGCAAATGGGTATGGAACGCAAGGAAATGTTAAGTGTAACAGTAACGGAAGTGCACACCCTGATTTTCCCAAACAGTTGTATAGAGAAACACAGTGAGTAGAAAGACTGTATGCATAATAATGGGCCTCAGAGCAGAAAATGAGCACTTGGAATCCTAAATTGCTTATATCTCAAGAACCATATGATGTAGCAAAAAAATTAAAATTTCACATTATTTATGACTTTCCTGGCTAGTTTTATACTTAACCCCCTACTGGGGGGGCTAAGCATTTTTCTGATGAAAATTCCGTATCGCGAAGCATTTCCGGGATACAGGCCCCGGAAAAGCATCAACTTTGGAGCACCATAACTTTCCATCCTCGCAATATTTTGTCACCAAACCACTGAAAAGCACATCTGTGTGATGTTGGCTTTCTTCCCTACAAATTTCAGCCCAAAAGACCAAACCAGTGTTTTGCAGAAGGGTGGCAAAGAATTTCAGTTATTTTTCCCATAGTGTTGAATAGTAGTGTCGCAAATCATGACACTTTGGCAAAAAAAATCATGAAAGTGTTGCAGGTGTGACACTACTTTGTGACACTACTTTTCCCAAAAATTAAAAAAACTTATTTCTGGGGTGTTTAACCCCAAAATAAAGACATGCCTAGCATACTCATGGCTTGACTAGGTAAACACAAAAAGAATTGTGTCCCTAGAGGGTCCCAGTTTTAAATGCCAAGCATTTCTGTGATCAGTAACTGAAAAAGAAATGGCTGAGTCATGACACATGGGGTCATTTGCAACACTAATAATTGCATTTGTGACACTGTTGAACTTTTGTTAACTTTTCCCATTGACTCTAATGGATACTTGTTTTTGAATAACTTTTGAATCATTCAATATTTTTCATGAAATCTCCAAAAGGAGCATCGGGGACCCAGCCACATGTTCCCTGAAGTTTCGGACAAGTTGCACTAAACATTCAACCTGTGAGGCACAAGCAAAGAATGCACAAAAAGTGTAAATGCACTATGTCACTTAATCACTCTGCAACCATATATCTGACTGGTACAAAACTTGGCAGTTCCCAAGAGCTATGCTAACGCTCCGTGTCTGCCAAGTTTCAGCCAAATCCACCAAACAGTAGCAAAGTTATTAAGGTGCAAAATATCACACTTTAACTTTAAATGGGGTACTCAACCCTAAGTATAGTGGCACTACCATGCCACTATATCCTGTATATACATACATATATGGAGCTTTTGGGGGAAAATAGGGTGTGCACTCCAGTTGCTGTTACACATAGGCTTTACACTTCTGTTTCTCTGCCCATTTGCTTTAGTGTTCCCTGCACGCACCGCAAGTATCTTTGCATTACTTGTTACCAGTTGTGTCTCCACTACTGTTTGTGTTTGTCTTTGTTGAGCCAACTTGAGCAATACCATTTCTGTTGGTGGCTGCCCTTCTGTGTTACTTTGCATTTGTCTTTTGTTTTGCATCATCATTGTTCTTACCATTACCATTTGCATTTCAATTGTGTTCCCATTCCCATTCCATGTGTGTTACTGTTTGCTTTCCATACATGCTTACATTTGTGTTTCTGTTTTCTTTGGTGTTATTGTTGCTGTTACCATTACTATTTGAGTTTACAATTGTGGTACATTCACCTTGAGGCGTTACCATTTGTGTTTCTGTACTAAGCATTTGCGTTCCATTTCTGTTTCCTTTCACGTTATTGTTGCTGTTACAGTTAACATTTGCATTTACAATAGCGATACCGTGACTGTGCAGCGTTAACAGTTGCGTTTCCATATGCTCTGCATCTTTGTTTGTGTCACTGTTTGCATTGGCATCACTTTGTGCCTGCATTTCTATTATCGCTTGCTTTATAATTTAGGTTTGTGTCACCATGTGCATAACCATATTATGCTTGCATTGCTGTTACCGCTATTATGTCACAAAACCACGTGGTGGGAGCATTCCATTCACTATTTATAGTCCTCATTCTCAAAAAGAAGGGGAATTAGAGGCACAAACTCTGTTTAGGGGGCTAAGCATTTTTCTGATGAAAAGTCCATATCTCGCACTGTTTCTGAGATACAGGCCCTGAAAGGCACAACAGATGCCGTAATGTTATCCTATGGGAAAAAGCATCAACTTTGGAGTACTGTAACTTTGCAGCACTCCAATATTTTTTCACCAAACCACAACGGCTGCGGAGTTATTAAGCGAGATCTGTGTGCGTGTTTATGGTTTTTGGTGAATTCTTTGCTCATGCCTACAGGTCGCATGCTTTGCACTATCGGTCCAAAAACTTCAGGGAATGTGTTGGGGTCCCTAATGTGCCTTTCAAAGATTTCAGAAACGTATTAAACGGTTCAAAGTTATTCAAGAAACAAGTTCCCATTATACTGTAAGTCAATGGGAAGTTAAAAGTTCGACAGTGTCGCAATGTACTTTTTTAGTGTCAAAATGGCTCTAGTAGTGTCGCAAATCCACCATTTTGTTTTCAGTTGGTGATCAGAAAATTGCTTGGCATTTAAAATTGGTACCCTCTAGGAACAAAATTATTTTTGTGTTCACCTAGTTTAACCCTCAGGATGCTAGCCATGTCTTTATTTTGGGGTTAAACACCCCAGAAATATGTTTTTCAAACTTCTGGAAAAAGTAGTGTCACAAAGTAGTGTCACACTCACGACACTTTAGTGATTTCATTTGTGAAAGTGTCATGATTTGCGACACTATTTTGCGACACTATGCCCAAAATAACAGGAATCTTTGCACGCTGCTGAAAAGAACAGTTTGGTCTATTGGGCTGAAATTTGAGGAAGACAGCCAACATACCACAGATGTGCCTTTTGGTGGTTTGGTAAAAAAATTGAGGGCTACAAAGTTATGGCACTCTGAAGTTGACACTTTTCCCATAGGATAACATTATGGTGTCCGTTGCATATCTGTGGCCTGTATCTCAGAAATGGTGAGATAACGGACTCTTCGTTGAAAAATGCTTATCCCCACATGGGGCTAAGTACAAAATTAGCCAAGAATGTCATAATTCATATGAAATTTTCATTTTTTCTACATCTAGACAGTTCCTGAGATATAAGCAATTTAGTATTCCAAGTCCTCCTTTTCTGCTCGAGGTCCATTATTATGCATACATTCTTTGTATTCACTGCTTTTTTCAATGCAGTTTTGGGGGAAAAGAAGGGTGTGCCCTTTCATTACTGTGCCATTTAACATTTCCAGTTGCATTTCCATTACTGTTCTCATCACCGTTCCCATGCACACCACTGTGTGCATTACAGTTTGCATTTTCATTTGCACCTCTATTTGCGTTACTGTTACCATTTGCGTTTCCATTACTGTTTATGTTTTCATTTTTTTTTTGTATCAGCCTGTGCATTGCCATTTGCATTTGTGGTTGACCTTCCATTTGCGTGTGTCTTTCGTTTTGCATCATCGTCGCTGTTGCTATTACCATTGCATTTCAAATTATGCATTATGACCGTACAGTACGGTTTGCATTTGCATACATGCTTGCATTTGCATTTCATTTCTGTTTCCTTTAGCATTACTGTTGCTGTTACCATTACCATTTACATTTCCAATTGGGTACCGTGACTGTGCGTATACTTGGTTTGTATTTACATGCAGCTTGCGTTCGCATTTCCATTTCTTTTCCTTTGGCATTCTTTTTGCTGTAACACTTAACATTTGCAAATACCAGCACCATCACTGTGCGCATTACAGTTGCAGTTTCGTAGCGCTTTGCATGTCCCTTTGCATCACTGTTCGCTCGCATCACTTTGCACTTATGCTTCTATTAACGTTTGCTTTGCCATTTATGTTTGCATTAACATGTGCATAACTGTTGCCACTTGCATTTGCATTGCTGTTCCTCTTACTATGTGACAAGACATCACATGGTGGGGGGTCCCGCACTCCTGCCACCACATTACATTCACTATTTATCATCCTCATTCTCAAAAACAAGGGAAATTAGAGGAAATAAACTGTATTTAATGCATCAGTTAGGGTTGTTCCACAGTGACAAAAGCGAGAACATTCGATGTTAGGGTTTAAAGCTCATGGACCCCAGCCACCCAACTGGCATCGGGGTCCGCATTGGGGCGTCGGTCCCAACTCTCACTCTATTCTCCTATACCTCAGCTTCTTTGCACATGTGCTGGGATGAGATTGGGCCAATGACTCAACCACGCACCGATGCGGTTGGGAGGATGGGCTGGGGGGGTCTAAGGGGGGCTTTCTGCCAACACCGAATTTCATACTTTGTCACTGTGGGACAACAACTGATGCATTAAATTGAGTTTTTTGCCTCTAATATATATATATATATATATATATATATATATATATATATATATGTTATAGTGGCACAGTAGTGCCACTATAGTTAGGGTTGAGTACCCCATTTAAGGTTAAATCTGAAATTTGGCAGCTTAATAACTTTGCCACCATATAACAGATTTGCCTGAAATTTGGAATGCATGATCTGGTACCATAGATCTCTGGATCTGCCAAGCTTCTCATACAGTCTGATGTACAGTTGTGGAGCTACAGAGCACTGAAAACACACCAATTATGTATTTTTGTGCATTCTTTGCTCACACCGATAGGTCGCATGATCTACACGACTGGTCCAAAACCTTCAGGGAACATGCAGCCAGGGACCCATTGTGCCATTCAAAGATTTCATGAAAAAATATTAAACAGTTCAAAAGTTATTCAAAAAACAAGTTTCCCATTATAGTCAAAGGGAAAAGTTAACAAAAAGTTTGAAAGTGTTGCAAATGCAGTTTTTAGTGTCACAGATAACCCTAGTAGTGTCGCAAATCCACCATCTTGTTTTCAGTTGGTCATCACAGAAATGCTTGGCATTTAAAATTGGGACCATCTAGGGACACAATTCTTGCTGTGTTCACCTAGTCAAGTCCTGAGGGTGCTAGCCATGTCTTTTTTGGGGGGTTAAACTCCCCAGAAATATGTTTTTGAAATTTTTGTAAAGAGTAGGGTAAATGTATTTTAACATACAAACTAAAGTGCATAATTGACTCCCATTTAAACTTATAAATGAGGGGGGTAGGGGGCATCATAAAAAACAGGGACCCACATATTAGAGAGCCCAAACAACCCAAAATAAATTTCCTTTTCCTAAATGCTAGATGTCTGACCAATAAAATAGGTGAACTCCGACTAGTCTGGCATGATTTGGACATCCACATCTGTGCCATAACTGAAACTTGGTGGAAACAAGAGGATATGTAGGACAAAAATATTCCAGGGTGCACCTTATATAATAAGGATAGGACACAGTCTGGGAGGGGGTGGGATTGTATATCGCTGATGACATCATATCAGAATATATAGACACCTCTAAATGGGGGAATAGTGAAGTACTGTGGGTAGAAATCTCCCTGCACAATGCTACTAAAATCAATATAGGTTTAATATACAGAAGACCTCAATTGCCCCATTGGAGGATTCCATACTGATAGACTTTATTAAACAGTTGGCACAAATGAAAATGTTATACTTCTGTGTGATTTAAATCTCCTGGAATAAACTGGGAAAAACTACAAGTCAATACTGCCACTGAGTTAGAATACTTAGAAGTGTTTAACTTGGTTGGGCTGGATCAGTTCATGTCAGGTAACACCAGGCTCAACCATATCCTGGACTTGGTCCTAAGTAACATGGGTGATTTGATCCAAAATTGTACAGTTTTGTCTCCTTTGGGAGCAAATGACCACCAGATGGTTAGTTTTAATTATATGGGATTAATCGACAAAAACACTGGTAAACATTAATTTACAAGTCTGACAAGGCTGATTTTGAGGGTACGAGAAGAGACTTAACTTATTGGAATTGGGAAAAGGAATTTAGCAGTGCATCAATAGTAAGTATGTGGGAAAAATTAACCACCAAATTAAATAGCTTGGTTCAGATGTATGTGCCCACGATAAGTAAATATAATGTGGCAAAAAAATCTCTCCTCCATGGATGACTTCTTCAGTCAAGAAAGCAATTAAAAAAAACACAAGAGTTTTTAGAATGGCCAAACTAAGTGGTGATGAATAAAGCTGGGATATTTACAAAACTGTCAAAGGCCACAAAAAGAGGCTTGAGCATGCTAAAAGAAATGATCAGCTCAAATTAGCAACAAAGGTTAAGGACAACTACAAGTCCTTCTACTCATATACTAATAATAAAAAGGAACTAATAGAACAATAACAATAAAACCTTTTGGAATTCTATGGGAAGGTCAACAAAGCTTTGGACAAAGGTAGATCTGTGGATGTTATCTTTTTGGAATTCGCCAAAGTTTTTGACAAAGTTCCGCATGACAAATTGGTTGATGCCCTAATTAAGTTGGGTATACCCTGAAATATCACCCATTGGATTGAGTCATGGCTGACTAGTAGAAAGCAGAGGGTCTGCATCAAGGGGGGATATTCAAATTGGGTGAATGTGACTAGTGGGGTTCCACAGGGCTCAGTTTTGAGTCCATGTCTTTTTAATTTGTATATTGGGTCCATGATCCCCTACCAGACATATGGCTTTCAAAATTTGCTGATGATACCCATATTGGCCATGTGGTAGAAAATAGAGAGGATGCCGATACTCTGCAAGCTGCCCTAGAAAACTTGGAAGCCTGAGCCCAGGAACAAGGGCCAGTATTCAACATCGATAAATGCACTGTGATGCATATAGGGGAAACAATAAGCAATATCAATATAGTTTGGGGAGTAAGTTATTAAAGGTAGTAAATGAAAAAAGAGATTTAAGAATAAAAATCAGCAATGATCTTAGTTTTAGGCCACATCAATCAATCAATCAATCAATCAATCAAAATCTTTATTTGTCCAGGTGGGCACCATTGAGCAAGGCTCATTTGCAAGGTGGACCTGGTCATGAATACATCAAAGTACAATACAGAAGCAGGTATACAAAAAGCAATAATATACAAGGAGGAAAAAGTATATAAAGTGTATACAGTACAGTACAAGGTTGAAATAAATAAAAAAAACAGCATTATTTTACAATTGAAGAAGTCAGTAGATGTACAATCAACCATATGCTTACTGGGGTTATAAGCAGAGATCTTTTGAGTAAGGCAGCTGGCAACTACACATAGGGAAAGAGGCCATGTATGGGTAGCAGGTTAGAGAAGTAAAGAAGAGGAGGATATATTACCAATGACTTGGGGAAAAATTGGGCTAAAATCACAGAAAGTGACAATGGCTGTCATGTACTTGTTTATTATGATAATGACGGAGGAGGGTAGATAATTGGGACACTAATATGGATGGGGTGGGGCTTTAGCCAGGCTGGAGTGGACAAGAAAAGTGGGAGCAGCAGGAAGAGTTAATAGGAAGAGTGAGAGCCAGGGGTAGAAACATGGCGGCGTCAGGATGGAAAGGGGAGTTCATGGAATTAGTGGGCTAGCGGTGAGGAAAACATTTGCAAGGTGCTTTCATGTAGCGATCGTGAGCACTTTGAAGATATTCAGGCTAACAGGGCAGCTCAGCTTCAAGTTCCTTTGTAAACCATTCCACAATGTGGGTAAAGAGAAGCTTAGAGCAGCTTTGCCGAAATGAGTGTTGACCCTTGGAACTTGGAGGGCAATTAGGGAATAGTTCCTTGAGAGTAGGTGCCTCTAACACACTCCGGGAATACAGTCTGAGACATGAGGGGAGCTTGTTGGTCACCACTCTGAGGCCCATAGGGCAGCATTTCTATTTCTCCTATAGTGAAGGAAGTCCAGCCTAACGATGAGGGGAGCAGTGGTATGCAGAAAGTGGAAGGCCAATAATGAACCTGATAGCTCTGTGGTAGAGGGTGTCCTACTTAGCCAGTGCAGAGGCAGTGCAGTGGCTGTAGAGCAGATCCACGTAATCTATTAAAGATAGGAAGGTAGCTTGAACCAGTTGAATCTTGGCCTCCTTTGTGACCAGGTGGTTAATTCTGTAGAATAATCCTAATCTTTGCCTTAGTTTCTTCTGTAGTTCTTCGAGATGGTCAGCGAAGGAAAGTTTATGATTGAGCCAAACTCCTAGATATTTGAATTTAGCTACATACTCCAGTGTTTCTCCAAAAACAGTGGTAATTTGTGGGATAGCCCCCCCCCCCGCAGGAATTGCCGCATGCAAGGAGGGGGAGAAGAGCATGGCTTTTGCCTTTTTTGCATTGAGCAAAACTTTTTGTTTATGAGCTGGTATTGTAGAAGGTTAAATTCAGCTTGAAGGTCTTCACAGGCTGCTTCCAGCATGGGGCGACTCAAGTACAGTACAGTGTCATCCGTGAATAAGTGGATGTTGGCTTTTTTGATGGGGTCATTGATGTTGTTAATGTAGACTGCAAAAAGGAGGGGACCAAGGATAGAGCCCTGGGGCACACCCCTCAGCATAGGTTTTAATGGAGAAAGATCACCTTTAGCTTTAACCTGCTGTTTCCGTTCTACGAGGTAGTCTGCAAATCAGCACATTGATTTATGGTCCAGGCCTAAGGTGCATAGGGAGGAAAGAAGCAGGCTGTGATTGACTGTGTTGAATGCCTTACTAAGATCCAAGAAAACAGCACAGACATGCTTCTTGTTGTCAAGGTCTAGGAGCTAATCATTGGTCACCTTAGGTAGGGCTGTTATGGTGCTGTGCTTTGCTCTGAATCCAGACTAAACTGGGTTTAATAGGCTTCTGGATTCTAAGTATACCCTAGCTGGCCACACACTACGTTTTCTAGTAATTTAGACAGGATGGGAGGATGGAGATCGATATATAATTATTTAGATCTCAGGGGTCACCTGCTTTAACAGAGGGATGACATGGGCTATTTTCCTTTGAGGCGGAAGGCTACCCTGGGAGAGTGACATGTTGAATAGGTAGGTGATTGTCACTGCAAGCACATAGTAGGCACATTTCAGATAGTATGGCTCTAAGAGTCAGAGCCTGCTCCTTCCTGGTGTCCAGTTGCAGCAGTAGGTCTTCCACCTCTTTTAGAGAGATTACAACAACCATTGCAACCAGGCTATAAAAAAAGCCAGCAGTATCGATATTCTGTATTCATAAACATATAAAAAGTAGGAACAGAGAGGTACTCCTTCCATTATATACCTCTTTGGTGCGACCACATATGGAATTCTGTGTGCAGTTCTGGGCACCTGGGGGAAAGGGTGACATAAAATCCTTGGAAAGAGTACAAAAGAGAGAAACATGCAGGATAAAGGAGGTCCAAAGCCAGGACTATGAACATCAGCTTCAGAATCTGGGTTTATATTCCCTGGAATTTAGAAGACTGCTTGCGATATGTGTATGATTTTCAGGGCACTAAACGATGCTCAACTGTGGGAACAGTTAAATCTGGTTTGAGAGAGCAGAAATATAACACAAGAGCCCACCCACTACAGATAAGTGGGGAGAGGTAAATACAGTTAGAGAAAGTATTGGTTGACAGTAAGGGTAACTAAAATTTGAAATAAGCTCCCAATTGAAATTGTGGCCAGTAAAACAGTGAATGGATTTAAGGCTAAGCTATGCAAATATCTGATTAATAACAACATTTTTGGATATGTCTAAATTGTTTGCACGTATATGGACTTTGGTCTAAATAATGTTCAAACACCTATGAAACCTATGAAATCTATGTAGTGTCACAACGTAGTGTTGCACATGCGACACTTTCATGATTTTTTCTAAAAGTGTTGCAAATCACTACTACTCTGCGACACTATGCCCAAAACAATAGGACATCTTTGTCACACTGCTGCAAAGAACAGTTTGGTCTTTTGGACTGAAATTTGAGGAATAAAGCCAAGATCCCACAGTTGTGGCATGTGGTGGTTTGTGTCAAAATGTTAGAGGGCTGCAAAGTTATGGCACTCCAAAGTTGACAATGTTTCCATAGACTAACATTACAGTGTCTGCTGTGCCTTCCTGTGCCCGTAATCTCAAAATGCTTCAAGATCGGACTTTTGTAAGAAAAATGCTTAGTCCCCACTAGGGGCTAAGTACAAAACTAGCCAAGAAAGTCATAAATAATATGAGGTTTTAAATTATTTTCTGAGTTGTATGGTTCCTGAGATATAAGCAATTTAGTATTCCAAGTGCTCATTTTCTGCTCAGTGCCATTATTATGCATACATTCTTTTGTATTCACTGTGCTTCTGAATGCACCTTTTTTGGAAAAAAAGGCTGTATGTTTGCGTTACTGTTACAGTTAGCGTTTATGCTTGCATTTCTGTAACCGTTTGTGTTAGCGTTTCCTTTTACGTGACAGTGTGCATTTCCCTTTGCATTTGCATTTACACTTGCATTTGCGTTACAGTTACTATTTGTGTTTTCATTACTCTTTTTGTCTGCATTTCCTTTTGCATCACTGTGTGCATTACCATTTGGGTTTGTGTGCTCGCTTCCATTTGTGTTTGCATTTCTGCTTCCTTGGCATCATCATTACTGTTACAGTAAGCATTTCCAATTGCATCACTGTGACTGTGCATGTTACCATTTGTGTTTGTGTATGTGTATGTGCTGCATTTGCATTTCTGTTTCTGTTACTGTTCCTTTGGCGTCATCGTTGGTGTTACAGTAACCATTTGCATTCCTATTGCTTACCATTGCTGTTTGCGTGTTCGTCACGGTTGCGTTTCTGTTGGCCTTAGCATTTGCTTTTTGATGCGTTTCTGTTGTCGATTGCCTTACTGTTTTCCTTCTGTGTCGCCGTTCCTGTTACTGTTTGAATTTCTGTTTGCGTTTGTGTTAATGATTCCATTTCGATTACCATTTGTGTTTCCATTGGCGTTAGGCGTTTGCGTTACTGTTTTCATTAATGTTTCTGTTTCTGTTGCTATTAGCATTTGCATTACCATTTGCATTACTATTTCTGTTTTCATTAACGTTTGCACTTGTGTTTCTCTTACCATTTGTGTTATCGTTTACGTTTGCATCACCATGTGTGTTACCGTTTATGCTTCCGTTGTGTTACTGTTAGCATTACTTTTTATTTTACCTCACTGTTTCCATCACTGTTTGCATTAACATTACCATTTGTGTTTTGCATTTGCATAGTGCACTGCAAAACATTATGTTTTGCTATTTTTCTGCACAATATTCTGCAACGCACGCACAGCAACTGTGGGGTTGATTAGTCTGACACTTGGCAGGAAGAAAGATCTTTGTTCAGGAACATGCCAGTTTTGATTGGTGAAACAATTTTGTCCCTTTCAGAGTTATGGCCATTTGAAGTTGGCCCACTTCGCATTACTGATTTATTTGGCCTGGGTCTGCCATTTTAGTGCATTTTTTACATAAATTCTGCCATTTTGTGGTGGAAAACTTCTTAAAGGTACAGAAATATGGTGGAAGCATGGGGCACAAAGGGCCCCGCATTCCCACCATCACATTCCATTTAATATTTATACTGTACATTCTCAAAAAGAAGGGAAATTTATGGCAAAAAAAATCTGTATAATGCATCAGTTAAGGTTGTTCCAAAATGACAAAAGTGAGGAAATTTGGTGTTAGGGTTGCCACCCCTTGTACCCCACACCCACCCTGTCCACACTAACAGGCATCAGGGTGTGCATTGGGGTTGTCAGTCCTAACTCTCACCCCATTCTCCTATACTGCACTGCCTCAGCTTATTAACACATGGAATGGGGTGAAAGTTAAGGCCGATGACCCCTACGCACACCCTGAGGCTTGCCATGAAAATATATATCTATATATATGTGTAGGCCAATATACAGTATTCGAGAGACTTATACATTATGCATATTGACACCCTTTAATTTTTTTCTGAATTGTCGAAATGTTAAAATAACACCCCTCATTTGTAGTGCCCTAATAGGAGAGATACTAAAAAAATAATCACCAGGGTTGGTCATACAATGTTCTCTCTATGTTATCACAAGCATCTATTTACCCTGTTAAGTAGGGCTCCATTTTGTGACATTGCTGACAGCCCCATTTAGTGTACTTAATTATTGCTCTTTACTGTGCCCCACAACACAGTTGATATGCAATTTGCTGCCTAATTGCTCAATTTTACCATCCCCCTATGAACTCCATTTGCAAAATAAGTTTTAACTGTCTTTTTTTTAACTTTAATACTTCTTTAACGTTCCCTACATGTGGTGTCTTTTTTTATCACATCTCTAACTTACCTGTTTGTGAGATAGCCAACCACTGTAGTCCTAATGCAACAAATTGAGAGTGGACCTTTTATTTTTATTTATCTACTGCCCAAAGCTTGCCAGTCATGTCCCTCATTTTTAGATGTTATTTATATGTTTGCCTGACTACCCAGTCTTGTGTCCTTTTGTGATGCACATTTGCATCGGCCCGTGAGTTGGTCCAGAATTAGGAGAACCGGAAGTGCATGCCAGCACCTGAATTCATCACTATAGGGCTCTCAAAATCTGTTGCTGTCGAGGTTCAACTTTCTTTTCACTACCGCCTGCACTACTGAGAAGATGCGGTGTCCATTTGGGAGTTTGGCATTAAGAACGTTAGCCTTTGCTTCTGCCCTTCTACTTGTTACCTGACTTTGAGGAGCACCTTTTCCAAGGTATAGTACGCTCCAAATTTGGGTTGGGGAGACAGAATATTAAAAAAAGGCCAGCTCTTGCCCTGCGGTGCCGAGAAGCTACGGGAGGGGCGTACAGTTTACAACTTACAGCTCTGGCACTGAGGAAAAAAGGCAAAGAAGAGTCAGCATTTTACAGGACTGGCACTGAGGGGGGTGGAGTGCTGGGAAAAGAGGAGTTTGCATTTTACAGGTTTAGTTTTAAAGGGCATTAAATGAGTACTGGGGGAAAAATAAGGTAAATGAGTCTGCATTTTGTAAGCTAGCATTAAGGGAAATGGGTGCTGAGGGAATAAGGGGTAAGATGAGTCTGCATTTTGCAATGCTGACACAGAGTGTTTTTGTGCACATTTCAGTTTTCTAGCTGGTTATTGTAGGGAAAACAGCAGATTGTGTAGTTTGCTGGTACAGTACAAAGGTTGTCTGATTAAGCTCTAGTTTTCAAAGAAACTCTGCAGTTTACAATGCTGGTACTGAAAACAAAACAGCAGGTTGTCTGATTAAATAAACTGGGCATGGTCTCTCAAGTTTACAAAGCTGGTACAGAAAAAGAAGCCAAGTAGTTTTCAAAGCTGGTGCTGAGAATAAAACAGCAGATAGTGGGGGTTAAATGACGTGGATCTGGTTCTGCATGGGGCTTTTTGTATGGGAGGCATTAGAACACAACTGCTCTTCAATAGCTGCCTGCTTGTAAGATCCTCTGCTAAAAGTTCTCCAAGTTGAATCTTTGGGAAAAATCCTATTTTCGACTTCTTTTATGCACTACTCTATGGCTCATTATTGGCAGGAGGTCTTACTGTGTATTGTGTATTTTTTGTCCTCTATCCCATTTAATGCAAGTGAGATGAAACATAGATGGGAATGGGACATGTTATTATCACTTAAAAAGGTACTGTAAGTAATGTGTGTTAATGCCAACAGTGTTGGCCCTGGGTGTTTTTTGTGCCCATTTCAGCTCTTTTGTCTGTTGCAGTGAATTGCACTAATTGTTTGGACCATGTGCTTTATGTTGGGCCTAACATGGCTTACATGGGTCTAAATGTGAGGTAAAGTAATAATTTCTTACTGGGCATGATGCTGGTGGAGATCCCCCAGTGTCACCATTAGTTCTAGTACTTCTGCTTGATTTTTGTTCTTTTGGCTTGTTGTTTGTTTGTTGCAGACAGTGATGTTTAGTAATTTGTTTGGGCCATGTGCTGAATGGTAGACTCACCAGCATCAACCCACCCCACCATAAGAAAAAAATATTTTGCATTGGGTTTACTACCACAAAGCTGTGTTAGGTCTACCAAGCACATGCCCAAACAATTAATAAGATTCACTGCAACAGCCAAATGAACCCCAAAGTGCAGAAACACACATAAATGATGCAAAATTACTAGAACCAAGGGTAACGCTTATGCAGTCACTTCCGCAAGCAATCCAGTAACATTTGTTTTTATTTTGGTGGTGATGCTAGTGGTGACTGTGAAAGCCTCACCATTGATTTTAGCAATTTTGCATCTTTTGGGTCTTCTTCTGCACTTTAGAGGTTTTTGGCTGTTGTAGTGAATCTTGGTTACTGTTTGAGCCATGTGGCTAAATGGTAGGACCAGTATAGGGTCAGTTTAGCATTATTATACTCATCAAAACCTAGTGCATATTAATCTAGACGAGTAGTGCTGCTAATTCCCAGCTTGTCTTCCTTGCCTAGTGCAGCTTTTCCATGGCTGTTAATGAAGTTTTAAGTCTCCATTTTAGCAAGCTCTAATTCTCATGCTAATCTATCTCAGTGTTCCAAATGGCCTGATGTGATAATTAGCTCATTCATAGCTGCAGTTATCTGGCAGGCAAAGAGGGGGATCCCACAAAAGACTCAATGTGAGTCATTATCACTCCACTGTTAGGACCATTCAGCTTTGTCCAGACTTTGTTAAAGGGTGGATTGCTGTTAAACCACTAACTTCAAGTTTTCTGAATGTGTCTGTTTGATGGGTTGTCCCACATTAAGATCAGAGCCCCTACATTTATTTACAATTATTATTTTGAATATCTGTACTCAACATTTTAGTGACAAAGTGCTAAGGTATACATACCTGTAGGTGGTTGGTTTTATCCCATAATCACCATGGCTGCTCCCTTTACCCTCCAAATCACTCAAATCTCCTTTTCCCTGGACACCACTGTAGACCAGATTGTGAAATGATCATCCATATACACACACAGCTGCCTCTACTGGCAAGTGTGAGGGTCCAGAGCTCTTATAACTGGACCATAGTAATCAGTGCAGGGGCTGAAATTTAGTTTTCCAGCCACTAGTCCACAGGGCTTGTGATGGGAAAATTCACTAGCCCACAGCCTTTTCCACTGGCCAAACTGGTTTACTTATTGCAATGTTACCTTTTCAAATACAAGTCCAGATGTCTAGTTAAAGGGGACATTTTAAATCAACTTGTCCTGCTGGCTAGTGTCAAAAAAGGATAAGGGTAAGGTTGACCTCTGCCAGCATGGCTTCAGCGTGAGTAAACATGATGTGAAATGTTTACTTACTGGGGGTGATGCTGGTGGTGACTGCCACCCAGACACCCTCAGTTATAGACACTGCACCAGTTTGGATATTTTTCTGCATTTTATGCTGGTTTGGCTGTTGCCATTAATGTTCATTACAAAGGATACCAAAAAAGGCATGTCCTTTGTTATGAGTGTTATCCCAGCAATTGCATAACCTATAAGCACTGGTGTGCACCCATTTGCCTCATGCCTGCAGTGGTTCAGCAAGCGCTCATGGAAGAACCTTTTGTGTGTCAAGGGTATACTGATTCTTTCATTTTTGAGCCATTACTGGTGGATCTTTCTAATTATTTGGGGTCCCATGTGCTGCATGTTTAGCCCAGTATGGCATTTGTTGGATTAAACATGATGTGAAATGTTTACTTACTAGGGGTGATGCTGGTGGTGACTGCCACCCAGTCACCCTCAGTTATAGACATGTTGCACCAGTTTGGGTGTTTTGCTGCTTTGTAGGCTAGTTTGGCTGTTGTCATTAATGTTCATTACAAATGATGCCAAAACAGGTGTGTCCTTTGTGATGAACATTATCCCAGCAATTGCATGGCCTATAAGCTCCAGTGTACATCTATTTGCAACCAAATACCTACAAAATCAAGGGATCAACATGACAAAATGATTCATTTTTCAGATGGTATTCAACACAATACAAAAAATAAAGGCAACTTTGAGGATGCATCTTTTGAAGAGTCTGACCAGGGAGTTCCTTGTGTGAAACATAACTAGGCAGTAGCTATGAAAAGGACCATGTGATGGTGAAGTTGGTGTTCTCAAGAAGAATGCTTTTACAGTAGTAACTGCAAGAAGAGCATGATAACTAATGCTCACAATTTGTTCATTTATGGAAAATAAAAAAATGAGCATTAACATGTGCATGTGAGAAAAACATTCTTCTTTGTCAAGGAGGGGAAGTGAAACGTTTACAAAGAATCAATGTAAAGACATTGCCAAACACACAGATGACACACTGTGTCTGTGAAATTAAACCATTTGCAGACTGTGTGAGAGACCTTCAGTACCATGCATTTCTGCTTAAAGTTGAACCAGCATAATATACTGTGGTGATTTGCATATACAGCCCATGATGCTTTGCATTATGGGGTATGTGTAATTTGTATTTCTTTGAAACTTGGCTTCCCAGCCAGTGTCCTTTGAGTAACCATTGCCTCAGTGCTTATGGCCTGAGGTTCTTTGTCTTTGAACCATATGTTGTTTCTACAAGAGTAAGGAGCTGTTTCTGCATGTATTGCATAAGCAACAAAAGACAGTGCAGCAATGCAAAGTTTACGGTAGATTGGAGAGTCTTTTGTTTGAAATCTGGGGCAGAGTTGACAAACAGAACATCACAAATGGGATCCCCTTCACCACTAGCAGCTTGGCTGAGGTTTCTGAATCCACCACGGCAGAGGTCCCCGACTCCACTGTTGCAGAGGTCTGCAAGTCTACCAGTGCCATGAACCAGGTCTTGAAAATTGCAACAACCTCCTTCAGGTGAAGATGTGCCCTTGCAACAGGAAAGCTCAGCATTATTGGTGTGATAGACACAGCCTATTGGGAAGAAAATACAACCACACATGCCCACACTGTGGTGATTTGCATATGCAGCCCATGATGCTTTGCATTGTGTGGGCATGTGTGATTTTGTATTTTCTTGAAACTTGGCTTCCCAGCCAAATGCCCTTTGGGGTAACCCTTGCCTCAGTGTTTGTGCGCAGAGGTTCTTTGTCTTTTAAATAGTTTTTTATTTTAATGGGTTCACCACAACATAACCAAGACAGACTGTCTTAGGGTAGCTGGTTCATTCCACTGGGGTGTCAAACAGATGAGGCACACTGATGAGACCTGGTAGGACGAAACATGTATCTGTGTCATCTGTTAGTACCCTTTGCAAACTGTGTGAGGCCTTTCGGCACCATGCAATTCTGCTTAAAGTTGAACCAGCATAACAATCTGTGGTGAGTTGCATATGTAGCCCATGATGCTTTGCATTGTGTGGGCATGTGTGATTTTGTATTAATGTAAGTGTTAACATATATTCTAGTGGGTGGGATGTAGGTGTTAAGTACAACATGAGATTGCATCAATTACAATACAGAGTGACCTTATTTCTGATGAGAACCCCCTAATTTCTTGGGGCTTTCTAAGTTTTGGGTATGACTGTGCAGGTTGCATACTCTCCTGAGGCCAGAATGTCAGAAGGCTGATGGTTCTACCTCCACACCAGGCAATTGGGTTAACCTAATGCTGACACTAGTACAGCATGAGGGGATGCTGCTCTCCTGAGGTGCTTTCATTTGGAGGAGATATTAATCAGAGTTCTAGTCTGTGGTTGTTTCATATGGACTTTAAAAATCTCATGGCACTTCTCAAACAGTATTGGAATTTCCTCGGTGTCCAGCCAAATTTCCAGTACACTGCAGCTGTGGAGTGGCAATCTTCCAAGAAGCATTCTGGAGAATGTAGTGCTGTCCCATCTGCAGGCACCTCTCTTGGCTGAGGGAAAAGGTTGTTGATGGTTAGTCTCCAGCCTGGCCAGAATACAGGGGACCTTTCTCACCCAGGGACCACCAGGGCCACCACCACTGCCTCAGAGGTCAACAAGAAGGAGGGGTTGGACCACAGTTGGCTCAGGGTGGGTGAGGGTGGTAGAACAGAGGTGCATCCCTCTAGTTATACCACACTAAGAATACCACCAACAGCTTAATCTGGTTCACTGTCAGCTGGCATCCATCTGTAAACTCCCTACCCCCAGAATGAGGTAGTAGAATTATCTAGTCCTCCTTTCCTGGTTAACAACAGCAAAATAAATAAAACCAATTCAGCAGTAGTCCCCCCACCCCACCCGAGCTGGAGATAATTATTGGAGATGGTTATTTTATTTCTCATTTTCTGTTTTTTTTTTAGGAAAATTGATAAAGTAAACTTTGTGGCTGTGCGGTTTACAACAGGGACAAAAACACACTTGTTATATACCTTGCTGAGGTTGTATCTTCTTCAGATACACAAGTCACCATCAAATATTTGCTAAAAATAAAAAATATACCTACAGTGTCACTAATGAGGACATGGCTGAATATTCTACACAACCATTAAAAGATATTGTTTGGAAATTTGGTGACCTTGCATAGTCAACAGTGACTCAATAGTTGCACTTTCCAGAACATGACTTTCTTCAATTAAACCATACCCTGTCTGGTTTTAAACTAATTTTCAAATAAATGTCTTCTCCTGATGTGGTCTGTTTGTCATGACAGACATGGACTACACTAATATTTAGCCTAATAGCTAAGTTGTACACCTAATGGATCCTCTGTTCTTCTGCTTTGGGACCAGATGCAGTGATTGGTGGTTATTAGCAGTTTGTTTACTACTGACACAGGTGAGATTTACTCTGTGTGAATTAGATGATTAAAGAGTGTGTTTAACTGCTTTTACTGTGTATTGGGGTATATTAGGGTTAGCGTTATCTTCCATATTTGTTACGTGTAAGCCATATATATAAAGTGCTGGATAGGTAAAGGCGTAGTTAGATAAAACATATGTGGTGTGTCCCTTTTACTCACATTATTTGTTGTGGTATCCCTGTTATTCAAGTTATGTGTTAGAAAATATTGTGTTAAAAGAAAATATGCTTCACATTTCAAAGAATTGTTGGTGTCTGTCTTAAGCATATAGCACCACTATATATTAGCAAAGTTGGTCTGGGGAAAGCAAAAGGATGTGAGAGAAAACTAAACTGTGATTAGCTATGGGCTGAGATTTAATGGTGTCCCACAATGGACGGTCCAGTAAAGGGTGACGGGTATGGTTTGAGGCCAAATGATGAAAAGTTGCTAACTACTATACCAAAGTAGAAGACCCAGGCATTGTGATATCAGTTTTACATTAATAATAAATGGCAAATGAGTTAACATGGACACCATGTTACTCATATTAAATTTTCTTCAGATACTTTTCAATCTTATTTTCTTAAACATAGAATTGATAAATTATCTTTATATTTTGGATTAAACAACTACCACATGTAAGTTCTCAAAATAATCCACAGTCATAACATTTAAAGAAAGTTTTTTTGAGATCATGAATGTCACACTTGCTCTCTTGAGTATTGTATATATGCCTATATATATACTGTACTGGCGCAGTAGCACCAGTATAGTTAGGGTTGAGTAAGCACTTTAATGTTAAACCTCAAATTTTACACCTTAATAACTTTGCCACCATATGACAGATTTGCCTGAAGTTTTGAATGCATGGTCTGGTACCATACATCTCTGGATCTTGCAAGTTGTATTATGGTCAGAAGTGCAGTTGTGGAGCTACAGAATGCCAAAAAAAAGGAAAAAACAGACTTTTTGTGGGTTTCTTTGCTTGCGCCCACAGCCAACATGATTTGTCAGTTCAGAAGATGTAGTCTGGGTCACTTATGTGCCTTTCAAAGATTTGGTGTAAAAATATTAAACCATTCAAAAGTTATTCAAAAAACAATTTTCCCATTATAGTCAATGGGGGAAAATATATGTGCATCACGAAAGTTTCGCAAATGCACTTTTACTTTCACAAATGGTCCTTTCACTTTTGTGTTTCAGCCATCTTGTTTTTGGTAGCCCTTGCTGAGGGCGCTGGGGAGAGGGTGCCGATAATAATGGCAACCTGTTCCCAGTGCATTGCAGGAATTGCTCCCAGGTGATTTAACTCGACTCTGCCACAAAGAGCCCAATCAAGCTCTGGAACACAATCAGTGATCTGCTAGGCCACTCCCCAGGAAATTCACTCCCGACCAAGATTACCTCTGGCAACCTGACTATAACCGAAAAGATGGATATACTTGACGCATTCAATAACCACTTTGCTACTGCAGGCATGGCATTTGATAACTCCCCTGCAAACATACTTCGCTCCCAGACTGCCAGCCAACTGCCTGAAACTCCGATAGCTTCGCCGCCTTTCTCACTTCAACCTGCCACACTGAAAGAGGTAGAGGATCTCTTGCTTCAGTTGGATACTAGAAAAAGTGCTGGGGCCGACTCCCTTGACCCTTACTTCCTAAAAATTGCCTACCACGTACTAGCAATACCCGTCACCCACCTTTTTAACTTATCCCTGTCTCAGGGCACCTTACCACCTATATGGAAGACAGCACATGTCATACCACTGTTCAAATCAGGTGACCGTGGCGATCTCAATAACTACAGGCCAATTTCCAACCTTCCGGTCCTGTCCAAGCTCCTAGAGAAAATTGTAAATGCACAGCTGAGGACTCACCTTGAGTCTAGGGAACTGCTAAATCCTATGCAGTCCGGATTCAGAGCTAAACATAGCACTATCTCAGCCCTCACCAAAGTTACTAACGACTGGCAGCGTAATCTTGAGAGCAAAAACTTTATTTGTGCTGTTTTCCTTGATCTAAGTAAGGCTTTTGACACTGTCGACCATAGTCTGCTCCTCTCCGCCCTTCAAACCATAGGTGTGGACCCTCTCTCTCTGCGTTGGTTCACTGACTATCTTACAGGGCGCCTTCAACAAGTTAAAGCCGAAGGAGGCCTGTCCTCTTAAAACTCTGCAAAGAGAGGTACCTCAAGGTTCTATATTAGGGCCCTTACTTTTGCAATCTACATTAATAACATCGACTACTGTATAAAAGAAGCCAACATCCATCTGTTTGCAGATGATACAGTTCTCACGTGAGTCGCCTCAACACCTGAAGCTGCCTGCAATGACCTACAGTCAGAATTCAACCTTTGCAAAGCCAACTCCTCCAAAAAAGCTACTCCTTAATGCCAAAAACTAAAGTGATGGTCCTCTCCCCTTTTATCCGTACAGCTAACCCTGTGTCCAGTGGGACAGTTCCCCAAATTACCACAGTTCTAGGTGAAAAACTAGAATTTGTTACAAAATTCAAGTATCTGGGAGTTTGGATAGACCAAAGACTCTTCTTCATTGAACATATCGAGGACTTGCTAAAACGACTTCGGCAAAGGCTTGGACTGTTTTTTAGAATCAGCCAATTTCTCACCAGAGATGCCAAGAAACAACTGGTCCAATCCATTTTCCTATCATTGGTTGATTACGCTGACTTCCTCTACAGCCAATGCCCCAACTCTTACATGGTTAAACTGGACACACTCTACCATCGAAGCACTGACGTGTAGGCAGGACTCCCTTGACACACATCACTGCACCCTATATGCGGCAGTGGGATGGACATCACTAAAGTTCAGGCGCCACAAGCATCTCTGCGGACCTATAGAGCCATCTCTAATAAGCTGCCTTACATATATCTCCTGCTGTCTTCCCCTGAGTATAATTGGGAAATCCGCGTTAAGAGTTACTCAGCTATTACACTTAAAGTACCCAAAGCAAAATCCCGCTTCGCAGGGCAGCCATAAGCTTCGTGCTACCTACCTTATGGAATGATCTACAAAAACCCTCAGATTAAGCACTCTAATCGGTATAAATGCTTTCAAGATGCTTTTATTTCCTTACAATCAGAGACGTATGTAACTGCTTCACCCACCAGACCCAGTACGGTGTCTGCACTGGTATATAGCCACGCCAGACCCAATTTTAAGTACTGACCCCCAGCTTGCTCCTCACCAGCCTAATTGTTCTCTCTCTTATCCCCTGTCTTATCAACACTAGGCCCATCCATCCCTTATTCTTCCTTTCCCAACCTCGGATAGGAGCTCACTACCCTGGTTGTGACATCCTACCATGCCTCGTACTTTATAGCATTCAATCCCGGGCACACACATACTCTTTTCTCCATCCACCTTCTCTACATCCAGCTTTACCACTCCTTTCTGTGCACGTGCCCTCCTAGCCTTTCTCCCCTACTTCCTCCCTTTCTTCCCCTACCTTTACCTCTACCTGGTGTATATTTTAATTTTATTTTTTCTTCCATTACTTCTCCTGCAACCTTAGATAACCTGCTTTATCTTCCTATAGACACTTCTATGTATGTAAATACCATGTAATCTGTAAAATATCTGTATAATTATATGTACATATGAACTTCTTTTTCTTCCTCTCTGTAAAGAGTATTATCTGTATTGCCTTGTAAATACCTGTGTTGACCTGTATATACAATTGTTCATGCTCCACCCAGGTCCATCTTGCAAATGAACTTCTGCTCAATGATGAACGCCTGGTTACATAAAGACTTGATTGATTGATTGATTGATACGGTGGCTGCATGGGGGGTGGATAACTATAGTGACATCCTGTTGCTATATGTACACGCACGCAGGG
This sequence comes from Neoceratodus forsteri, assembly GCA_016271365.2. Classification (NCBI taxonomy): domain Eukaryota; kingdom Metazoa; phylum Chordata; order Ceratodontiformes; family Ceratodontidae; genus Neoceratodus; species Neoceratodus forsteri. The sequence continues at coordinate 585,388,495 of CM028137.1, read as the reverse complement.
GGGTGGGAGCAAGCACGCACAATGAGGGATGTGGTGGATGATGCCACGGTCGGTTGCCATGCTGACCCTGTGGCGTGGTGGGTGGGTTGCCGGCATCAGTCAGCAGGGTACTGGGTTCAGGTCCGCATGCTGGTGCATTTTTGTTGTGCCCAGCCCAAACCTTTTTTTTGTTTGTTTTCACTCCCGCCAACATGCACCCCCCTGGAGCTGAGAATCCTTTAGTGTGTGTGTGTGGGGGGGGGAAGCCCCCAATGGAGGGTATGGGGGGCGCAGCCCCCCAAAGAAAACATTAAAAACTAAGTCCCCAGAGCCCTTTGGCTGTGCGCCAGGGTGTCAGAGTGCCAAAATACATTTTCACTCTTGACTTCTGCATAATGGTGATCACCTTTAGGCTTTCGCTGTAATGACATAAATCCTTGTTTTCAGTTAGTGAGAGAGAAAAATGCCTTACATTTAAAGTTGGGACCCTCTAGGTAAACACTGGCTGCTGGGTTTACCTAGTCGGGTCCTGAGGATGCCAGCCCTATCTTTTGGGGGTAAATCCCCAGAAATGCCTTTTAAACATTGGAAAAAATACTTTTGAAAGAAATGGCTGAAAACATTTTTGCAAATGCAGAAGTTTCATGATACTTTTGTGAAACTTTCATGATTTGCTAAAAGTATTTTTTTAAAACTGAAAATCTTTGCCATCATCCTGCAACAAAATGGTTGGGCCTTTTGGCTGAAACTTGCTGGGTGGCTAGCCCTGGTCACACAGGTGTGCCTTTTGGTGGCTTGGTGGCAAAATATTCAAGAAGCAAAGATTTACAGCATTCTGAATTAGAGAACTTTCCCATAGGATAACATTGCAGTGCCCATGACACCTTTCGGTGCCTGTATTCGAAAACGAAGCAAGATGCAGAGCATTTGCTACTGGCAGCTTAGTTCATCTGTATGTGAACTAGCCTGCTGAAACAAGTTTGGAAATCATAGATGACACCTGCAGTGGAATTTGTTTCCTACTTTCTATGGTTACAGAGATATTGGCAAAAACATGCTCCAGGGGTTCCAAGGGTGCCTTTTCACTGCATTCCAGTGCCCATATCTTGTAAACAATGCAAGATATGGATTTCATTGATTATATTGTGTGAAATACTCACTGTTATGATTACACTAGCCCTGGAATTTTTTTCCTAGCTGCTATGGTTGCTGAGATATTAGCAAATTAGTGTTACAAGGGTTCCTTACCCTGTAGGACTGCCGTATGGCTCCGTAGTTATGTATGAGTAGGAGCGCAGGGCCAGTAGGGCACACGCTTCCACATGTGCATGCCATTATGCCAAAAAATGGACAATGTGAAGGGAGTGCAGGCCCAGATCATCCACTCTCCCATTAATACATACCACTAACATTACACTTTCTCAAACAGAAGGGAAATTCATTGCAAAAAACTCTGTTACTGCATCAGTTAGGGTTAATAATACAGTGACAAAAGTTTGGAAATGTGCTGTTACGGTTCAAAACCCAAACTCCACATTCCCCCACCCCACCAGCCCCCACACACACACATGCAAGACACATGCAAAATGATAAGACCCAATACCCCTCTGTCACATCTGTAACCACAATAATCAACACTGTACTTATTTCACATAACACTATGTAATGAAAAACACAAATATAGTATCATTGACTCTATACTGCCAGCACAGTATGATGACACATTATTGCTGGCATATCTTTATATAATGAGACTTAGTCTATACACATTTTTAAAATAGTGACTTTTACAGTATGTGTCACTATTCAACAATTGGATTTCTGCAGGCTACTACATGGGCATGTGGTAGCAGGAAAGATAGAGGTGACACATACTACTTATAAGATACTGCTCAAGTATGAAACTAGCACCATCACATGTTGTTATACTGCTGTGTTACCTGGAAATACTCATTAGCAGCATGCTATTGTTAGCTTTGGATGTTACAACTGTTGCTTTCACATGTTACTTGTAAACTATACTACAAATAATTACTTTTATTATTACTACCATTTGTTATTAGGACTGACTTGCTGTATCAGAAAATAAATGCAAACATCCAATGACTGTTGGTAGGCTTATACTAACTCTCATTTCCAAGAAAGTGTCTGTGGATAACATACTGTGTGTCACATCACTTCTTCACTATTGAAATATAGGCATCTGCTTAAATCTTGTTATTGCTGCTTGTAACACAAAACTGCTTACTGTGGGGCAACATCCATGGTTGCTCAGCATATGTGTCTATCCCCAAGGCATTATGATGGTGGCAGAACTCATACAGTTGGTGACCCATGGTGATGGATGTGTCTTGCAGTACATTTAAAGAGTTATACTTTACTTCTGTTACCTGATGCGGGTTGGTTCTGATTGGTGGTGTTGCCTTGGCCCTTCCCCTGCTTGCATGTGTGTGTGTGTGGGGTGGGGGGGATTTGGAGTTAGGGTTTTGAACCCTAACAGCACATTTTCAAACTTTTGTTGCTGTACTACTAACCCTAACTGATGCAGTAAGTGAGTTTTTTGCAATGTGTATATATAGATATATATTTTTTCCCATTAGTCCAGTGCCCTTCCGGTTTTATACCTGGTGTCTAGCTGTGCCTACTATCCTCTGATGCTCATTTTAGTTCTTGTTGGTGGTTAGTAGCATCCCCCACCCTCCCATGTCTATTTCATCCTGAAAATAAGAAACCTTCCCTTGATGTCTTTTTATTTTTAACCTGTAAATAAAGTTCATTGCCGATCACACCTGCACCCCCACCTGACCTACAACTGTGCACCCACCTCCCACACCCCTCTTGACACCCCACACTCTTTCTCACCTGAAGATGGCCAGGTTCCAGATAAACTCTCCCAATTGAAGAAATGTTTTGCTGCTGGAACCGATTTACTGCAATATGAGAAACTTAGGTAAAAGCAGTCCAATGTATTTCAATGGGAGTTTCATTTTTATGCATAACTTTGGCATTTCTGAGATTTTGGACCCACATTTTCAACATTGTCTTTTGGTACCTCACCTCATGAACAATAGGACTGTAATTATGAATCCTGCCCGAAGGTGATTTTGCTGTTGGCTGGTGAAATCACCGTTACGGTGGGATTTGTGTGACAACAGTCATATTGTTCATGACATGAGGTCATAAGAAGGTTGTGTTGCAAATTTGGGCCATGATTATTAAAAGTGGAAGAGTTATGACCATTCATTGCAATTTCACTACATGCACTCATAACTTTAGGAATTTTAAATATTTTGACCCCAAATTTTCAGCATAGCCTTCTTATTACCCAACCTCATATATGCCGCAGCTCTCATTTTTCAAATTTTAGCAAAAATGTGTGTTCCCATCTATGGCATGACATGGAATGGTGTTACAGTTGAGCAGAGTTATGTTTTGGCCAGGATTTTAATATTTTCTGCACCGGGAACATGAGGTGGGGTAATACCATGGCTATGTTGACAATCTGGTCACTGTTGTCCTATAAATGTAAGTGTAGGAGAGAAGGCCCTGTGCTTCCACAGCTACATACATAAACATATACATGGAGGGATGGGAGTGTGGGAACCTAAGGGCTATGCACTCCCACAGGCACAAAAGGATATGATTAAACTATCTCAAAGAGTAAGGAAATTAGTTGTAAAAAACTCCATTAATGCATTAGTTAGGGTACAAGTGACAAAAGTAGGGAAATAGGGTGTTAGAGTTTTTAAACTCAATGCTGTGCCACCATGCTGCAGACACTGACAGGCATCAGGGGTGTGTCTTGGGGTTGTCAGCCCTAACACTCTCCCCATTCTCCTATACAGTACCCATCCCAGTTTATTTACTTATGAAATGGAGTGAGTGTTGGGGCCAATGGCCCCAAGTAGAGATGTGCTAAGTCTGCAAAATTTGCTCCACAAGTTCATTTGTGGATTTCTTTGATTTTGTGGAGTATTTTTACAAAATTCACAGGCATGAATTTCATGGATTTTGACTTAAAATGTGTAATTTCACTCATGAATTTCTCACTTTGCCAACAAAATTCACTCTTCATGGAAAAAATATGAATTTCTATTGAATTGTTGCACAAATTGCACAAATCAAAGTTTCAGAGTGTTTTTGAAACTCTCACGATTCTCCAAACACAAATTGTGGGCGTTTGCATGAACTTCACAGGTGAAATTTAACTTCACAGCATCTCTAGCCCCAAGACACACTTCGATACCTGTCAGTGTCTGCAGGGTGGGGTGTTAGGGTTGGAAACCCTAACACCACATTTCTCTACTTTAGTCACTTTAACCCTAACTGATGCATTAATGGAGATTTTTGCAACTAATATCTATCTATCTATCTATCTATCTATCTATCTATCTATCTATCTATCTATCTATCTATCTATCTATCTGTCTGTCTGTCTATGTGTGTGTGTCTGTCTGTCTATCTATCTATTACAAAAAACTTTGTTACTGCATCACTTAGTGTTAAAGGGACAAATGTAGGGACACATACTGTTAGTGTTTGCAACCATAACACCCCACGCCCACCCTGCATAGACCAAGAGGTGTCAGGGGCAGCATTGTGGTTTTCAGACCTAATACTCACCCCATTCCATTAGAAAATAACCTGGGTTGGTACAGCATAGGAGAATGGGGTAAGCGTTAGGGCTGACAACCCTGATATCACCCCAACGCCTCTTGGTCTGTGCAGGGTGTTAGTGGGGTGTTAGGGTTGGAAACCCTAATGCCACAGTTCCCTACTTATGTACCTTTAACCCTAACGGATGCATTAGCAACATTTTTTTTGAAATTTATTTACTTACTTTTTGAGCTAGTACAATAGTATCCTTGTTTTACTTCTGACCCTGCACTTCCAACCCTCTGTAGATGTGTATACTGTATATATGTAGCTGTGAAAGCACAGGGCTCACTTATAGGACAACAGTGGACAAATTGTCAGTATAGACTTCTTATTACCCCACCTCATCTACACAGTAGAGAACATTTTAAAATTCTCGCGCCAAAACATAATTTTGCACAACTGCAACACCAATCAGCACTACAGGTGCAAAATCATATTTTGGCCAGTATCTGAATAATGACAGCTGTGACATACATGAGGTGGTGTAATAAGGTGGCTATGTTGAAAATCTGGGGTGAAAATATGTAACATTTCAAAAGTTATGAGTTGACGTAGCAAAATTGCAATGAATGGTCATAACTTTTGCATTTTTTCATATTTTGACCCCAAATTTTCAACATAGTCTTCTTATGACCCCACCTCATAAACCTCATAAACCCCATAGGTGAAAAGTTCCAAATCCATGACAAAATGGCATTCATCACCACAGGTGTGAAAACATGTTTCAGACAGGATATGAAAAAATGACAGCTGTACTGTTCATGAGGTGGTGTGAATAAATGGCTATGTTGAAAATTTGGTGTCACAATATTGAAAATTACCAGAGTTGTGCATGTTCATAGAAAAATTGCAACAGACACTAATACCCAGGGCTGGTTTTAGGATTTTGGGGGCCCCCAGCAAACTTCATGATAGGGGTCCCACAGCCTGGGCCCCCCAACCGATTATCTTTACACATTGCCCCTATTTTACATTAAAATACTAATGCATACTTAGGTAGCTAATCACATGTGGAAGCCTAGAAACAAGCCCTTTACATTTAATACTAGTGTAGAAATACATTTATAATAATGTATAATATAACTGCAAAAGATTATCCTTCAGCTGTAGCTGTTACTAATTTTTCTAGTCCTGCTGCTCTCTATCTATGCAGCCTGATCTTCTCTCAACTCCCCTAGTATACTATATGTACCTGACTATAATTTGCACTGAAATAAATGTTTGTTTAGAATAGTTCTCTGAGTGACAACAGATACATGATGACACAGTCAGTTACAACTGTGTCATCATGGGTATGTTGTCAGAGGCAGACTACTATAAACAAACATTTATTTAAGTCCAAATTATGGTCCAGACTATCTCCTGATCTCATCTCCCAGCCTATCTTTGTTATTCATTACCTACCTAAAAGAAGCGAAGGCAGGCAAGACACTGGTCTCTGAGTGGGTGTAATTCTGCTCCTCTGGTTCTCTCCTCCACTCCATGCACTGCACTGGTTTGGCAATGATCACTGAATTGCTGAATCTGCAGCTGCTGATCTCTTTTTGTAATAAAATAAATGAATTATAGTTGTTCTCAGCAAGCAGCACTTACAGAAACAGCAGCAGTAGGTAGGAAAGGTCTGGCTGGCTGCTGGCTGCAGTGGGTGGTGGTTCTCACTCCTCCACACTGGCTGTCTGGATAGCAGATGCAATAGCAAATTTCTCTCCGATGCTCTGGAACTGGTCCTCAGCCGAATAGTGCCAAGAGCACCAGAGGGACCATTTTGCTGCAGCTGGAGCCTGTGGACCTTGGGGACAGAAATGTTCAGGTCCATGTTGAAGGAGGTGCAGTAACAGGAACGGACCGAGTGGAGCTCCTGTGATTGGTTCCAACACAGCAACTCCCAATGTCAGCCAGAATTTTACTGTGCACCACAACTGGGGATGTGGGTTAACAAAGAAACACGTCGAGGAGGTGGTATGGTCACTGGTCGTGAACCTCGTGGTTCAGCATTCATTGTTCAGGAAATGGGACAGTCAGTCGAAGTTCGTGTTCGCAACAACACAGCAATGAAACAGTGTTGCTAACCAACCACTTTGGGAGGGGACAACTAATGAAAGAGCCAGAAATTGGCTAAGGGGCCCAGTCATTACACGGTGATGGTGGATGGGAAACTTGGGGAGCCAGGACGACAAGGAGGATTACTTGAACCAAGGTATGTTGCTTGCTTGCTCAGCTGTGTTGATCGGGCAGAGGAAAATATATTAACTATGCTGTTGATGCTGACTGTCGTAGGGTCATCCAGTGTGGAGTGAGACTAAAGCAAGGTGGTATGCTGTGTGCTGGGGCCCACTGCCAGACTTGCTAAATTTTGGGGGCCTCCTGTGGCTGCGGGGTTGGCGGGTGCCTAACGCCGGCCCTGCTAATACCACGGCAATTTTTAGGAATTTTTTCACCAAAGTTTCAACATGGGCTTTTTGGGACCCCACCTCATGAACACTGGCACTGTCATTTTGTTATTCTGTCCCAAAAGGTGATTCCTTGCAGAGACTGCAAAATCACCTTGAGAATAGGATAGGTGATAGGGATGACATCTCCAAGGCACAACCCATGCCTGTTGCTGTCTGCAGGGTGGGGTGGGGTGTTAAGACTGGATACTCTAACACCACATTTCCCTACTTTTGCTGCTTTAACCCTAAACAGTGCATTGATCAAGTTTTTCAAAGAATATATATATATATATATATATATATATATATATATACACTATCTATCCATCTATATTTATATATATATATATATAGAGAGAGAGAGAGAGAAAACAGAGATAATGTGTATATACTGTATATATATATAAATATGTATAAATATATATTTATATATATATATATATTATATATACACACGCTCTATAGAGCTCAAGTCTCAAAAGTTAATGCAGGGCTTGCACAAGCCCTGCATCACACCCAGCGATGAACACACTGCTGCATCTTGAGCCTGATTCAAAAAGGTCAAGTGCGTCTGTAAAACTTTACCCCCTTTACAGTTGCTTGTGCCAAAAATTTGGTGCAAACTCTGTAAAAATGTCTCATGAGTGCCACAAAGTTAGACCAGCAGAAAGCTGGTCTAACTCATGGCACATGGCACATGCAATCAAGAATCCTAGTTGCTGGCTTGGGAATACTGCAAGCCCCCGGTGCCATCTGTGGGATGCACCTGGGGCTTGCAGCATTCATACATGTCTGAGAATTGCACCGATATCTCTGTTAGTCTCACTTTTTCTCCATGTATATATAGTCTTTGCAAAAAACTTTGTTTATGCACCAGTTAGGGTTCAACTTAATGTCACAAAAGAAGGAAAATGTGGTGATAGGGTTTCTATCCCAACCTCCCCCCAGCAGCAAAGGGAAAAGGAAAAGAAAAAAAAATTAACATTCTGAGTCTCCAGATTCTTGGAGAATCAGTGGTGGGATCTTCCTTGTGGTTGTCAACCCTAATGTTGGGAACCATACTGCCACATTTCCCTACATTTGTGGCATTACGTTGAACCCTAACTGGTACATAAATGAAGTTTTTTGCTAAGAATTTCCTTTCTTTTTGAGATAGTGGAGTCCTTCTGTCATTCATGAAGGTCCCTTTGGGACTTGCTTGAACAAATGCAGATATACGGACTGTCTGTGTCCTGCACCAAGGGAAGACTCTGTCTGGTTAGAGAAGTGCAGCAAAAGATGTCAAGAATTCTTGGAACTGTCTTGTGGGTTGCAGAAGTGCAGGGCCCTCTTGTCCCTGCACTTCCATCTGGCCAGAGATACAAATGTACTGGGCAAAAGTCCATCTGTCAGCTAAATCACAGTTGCTTTCTGTCACCTACAAGTGCAGATGTACATGGTCGATGCCAAGAGGAATAGTTGTCTTCACTATATGGTACCTGGCCCTGTGTTAATGACCTTTTAACTTTCATTCCCTGGCAGGGGATTTTGCATAACAGCAGCATTTCCCCCATCCTCACCCCATCCAGCTGAGCCACTGAGCTTGCCCTTCAACCCAGGTCACTAGCACAGGATCACAAAGCATAGCCACTGGGGTCAAGTCTAACACTACACACAAAGTTTCTTAATAGTTAGATCACCTTCCCGTAAAATACAAAGTGTCCCTCATAGTCCTAGTGGCCCTCATCCAGTGTCCAATCACATTCCCTGCATAAAAAAAATCCCTGGTAGTCTAGTGGTCCCTTCCAGTCCTTGATCTCCATCTCATGAAAATCCACTTCTATAAGTGAGATGTAGTGGGCACCCTATCCTGTCAGGTAATCTCTCACCACCTCACCCCCAATCTCAAGTCCCAGTCAGCAATGTCAGCCCTCCTCTCACCTCCACAACTGGCTGCCAACTGAGCTATGAATTGCAGATGCTAGACAGTATAAGCTCATTCTATAGCTCAGTCAGTGGCCAGCTGTGGAGGTGAGAGGAGGCTGTGCTGATCACTGACTGGAACTCAGGATGAGGGAGTGGGGTGAGTGATTATTTGACAGGGTTGGTGTCCACTAGACCACCACAGATTGCAGTGGATTTTCATGGGACAGGAACTGAGGACTGAGAAGGATGGCATTCGGACATTAGGGAGAGGGAGGACTACTACGCTAGCAGAACTTGTTTTATTATATGGGGACAACAGTCACACATTGGGAGAGAGACTACTAGAGTACCAGGAAATATATTATTTTATATGGGGATGATGGGATGATGATCAAACATCTGGGTAGGGGAGGATCACTAGACTACCAGGGTTATACATTTTTATAGGGACAGGAAAATAAATTAAATTAACACGACAAGGATCAACCTCAGGAAGGGGGGAGGGACCACTAGACTAGAAGGGAATACATTTTACCATTGAGTACAGTGATACTAGCAGAAAATAGAATCATGTTCATGAAAAATGATCCTTTATCATGCTTTCCCATTGTCTATAATGGGATTTGCATGATTTAGAATCCTGTTTGGCAAAAAAGGATCCTTTATCATGCTCTACCATTGACTACAATAGTACTACCTGTTTATTTGTCTCTCCAGAATTGCTAAGCCATTTCTGATTTTGGTCTGAAATTTTCATGGTACAAAAGGCTTGTCCCAGAGATGTGCCTTTTGCTGGTTTATTGAAAAAATATTATGTTGCTCTGGAGTTGTGTGTGTGTGTGTGGGGGGGGGTTAAATGTTGCTTCTTTTCCCTTAGGATAACATTGCAATGTGAGGTGTACACAGTCATTTCTTTGTCACGCTTGCTGTGAAGAAATGGTTTTCAATTTTGCTCTGAAATGTTCAGGGTACAAGGGCTTTCCCAGCCAAGTGCCTTTTGCTGATTTCAAAACTATATTAATGCGGTATTAGCCACACAGGTTTCAAATTTTATTGTGTTTTCTATAGGATAACATTGCAATGTGATGTATTTCTTTTGTGCTGTACAGTACAGCATGGGAAGAGCAGGGCCTAGAGAGTTGTGTGGTCCAACAAAAAAGGATACCAGTACACTAACTCAAAATTATGCATGGATGGGAATGCAGAGGGCCCTGTGCTCCCACAAGCAAATAAGATTACAATTAAACTAACTAAAAAGTAAGGAAATTAGTTGCAAAAAACTTTGTTAATGCATCAGTTAGGGATCCACCAACAAAAGTTGGGAAATGTGGTATTAGGGTTTCCAACCCTAACACCCCACCCCACAGGCAGCAACAGTTGTGGGGGGCCTTGGGGTTATCAACCATAATGCTCACCGCATTATCCTATATTGTACCCATCTCAGCTTATTTACTTTTGGAATGGGGTGGGCATTAGGGTTGACACCCTAGGGCACACCCCACGCCTGTTGCTGCCTGCAGGCTGGGTTGGGATGTTAGGGCTGAAAACCCTAATGCCACATTTCCCAACTTTTGTCAGTGGAACCTTAATTAATGCATTAACAAAGTTTTTAAATACATACATACACACACACATCTATATCTATATCTATATCTTATATATATATATATATATATATATATTAGAGCAAAAACTCCTTTTAATGCATTAGTTAGGGTTGTTCCACAGCGACAAAGTGAGGAATTACGCTGTTAGGGTTGAAAACCCTAACTCGATCCACCCCCAGCACCACACACACACAAACACACACACACATTCAAGTATGGGGAGGACCAAGTCAACACAACCAATGACAGACATCCAGCAGCAGGTGACAGAAATAACAAACAATTGTCTAAATGTACTACGAGACATCCCCACCCACCTGACCAGGTACTGCATGCTCAGTGGAGATCAACAGCAAAACTGAGGCCATGTACACCAAACGTACATCCCTGATTGCAGCTGCACACAGCGTACCACACTTAGTAGTTGCATGGCTCACCTACCGATGCCCCACACTACACCACACCACTTGTGGTGGGCCACCTGAGCAACAGAGTTAAGCAAAACCAAGGAGTTGTACAGGTATAATATCTCTGATTATAACAAGGGTTTGAGAAATGCAGCTTCTAATTGACTGTAAACATTGTAACAGCCTTATGTTTAGTTTTATTAACATACATGTAGAGCCTAACCATATGATGAACATGGTTTAATGTTGTTTAAAAAACAGTTTTATTATGATAGCAATAAGCCACTCCCAGGTATTATGCTAATGGTCAGTTTATCGCTGTCTAGCGACATGTGGCACTCGGATATGCCTCATTCAACATTAAACCCTACAGGGTGATTAACAGACCATTTAACATAACTGTTGGTCATACCTTATTGCTTAATTGTCTTTATGAGTGAGTACTCTCCCTCTGCTAGGCACTGCAGCAGCTTTGCAACACAGTGTCCCACCCAGTTACACCATACACTGTCTAGTTGCTGGAGAATGGCTGTGAATATGAACTCATGAAGATGAACAGCGTAACTTGATCATTACAGTCATCGAAACCCTAGTGTGATTATAACTGACAGACTCAGTGATAGACGATAACCCCTGCTGTCCTAGTACATTTACCCCATTATGAGTTAAATCAATACTAAAAGACATTCTGTTTATATCTACACCATACCTACTTGATTCCTGTTGTAGCAGAATTAACATAGTTATCACTTTGATAGCATCAGTGACAGAAGTGTGGCAAACCCAAACAGTAGGCATACAGCATGAGTATGAAACAACTGTTAAAAAAATCACACTGTGTCCATAAAGTGGCATAGATCCTCTTTGCAACAATAGCAAATGTATTACTATTTGAATAAGTTAGTCATCACAGATGCAATGAGATTGTCTTTATCAGGTACAACATACTCAGTAAGTGTCTACACAGGAAAATCTATCCACATACATGTCCGATACAGGTACATCATTGTTGGCTCAATGGTGCTATGATATTTAGAAGTTGCTTGCCTGATCCATGCAATTACAATCTTTCTTACAAAGAATACTTACTGCATCTTTAATATTGAAACAAACTGAAGGTCTATGTATGTACATCAGCAGTACACCTTCATCAGTAAGAATGCATGTGATACTGGCAGTACCAATTTCACAGCGTTGAACAGGCAATGCTTTTCCATACGTTTACATCAGCCTCTCTATGTTGAGTAAACCATTGCAGTAAATGTACTACTATGTAAATCACCTACTAAATGTATCACTACTTTTATCTTGTGCATGCTAGTGTCTTGTAGTTAATTTATGTGCTTCTTTAATTAATGTATACTCAGTAGTGTTAAAACCTTTCTACAACTGTCATCATGCACCTTCGGCATTTATATTGAATAACGGCACAGTACCAGTTGTGGTGTGGTGTAGGGCATCGCAGGTAAGGCCATGCAACTACTAAGTGTGGTACCTATGTGCAGCTGCAATCAGGGATGTGTACGTTTGGTGTACATGGCCTCAGTTTGCTGTTGATCTCCACTGAGCATGCAGTACCTGGTCAGGTGGGTGGGGATGTCTCTGTAGTACATTTAGACAATTGTTTGTTATTTCTGTCACCTGCTGCTGGATGTCTGTCATTGGTTGTGTTGACTTGGTCCTTCCCATACTTGAATGTGTGTGTGTGTCTGTGTGTGTGTGGTGCTGGGGGTGAATTGGAGTTAGGTTTTCAACCCAACAGCTAATTTCTTCACTTTTATCGCTAGGAACAACCCAAACTAATGCATTAAACAAAGTTTTTGCCTCTAATTTCCTTTTTTTAGAATGATATTGAAATAGTAAATGTAATGCAGTGGTGGGCGGGGGCCGAAGCAGCAATGCAAACAGAAATGCTAACAGTGCGCACATGGTAACCTAGCGCTAATGATAACAGAAAGGGTAACACACACGTGGCGTAGGACGGGAACGTGTGTCACGTGATGTCTGGTCACATAGTAACATGGTGCCTGTAAATGGAAATGTCAATGGGCATGATGACGCAAAGTGAAACAGAAAGAGAAACAGTGTGGTACACAAATGGCAAAAAGTAACAGAAGCATAAGCCCAAATGAAAACGCAAAGGATGATGCGTGGTGAGCATTGGGGTGTGCATTGGGATCATCAGCCTAACTCTCACCCCATGACCTGTGTAAAGCAGCAGAAGTATAGGAGAATGGGGTGAGAGTTAGGACTCATGATTCCAATGCACACCCCAATGCCGGTTGGGGGTGGTGGGGCAGGGGTTTTCAACCCTAACAGCAATTTCTCACTTTTGTCGTTGTGGAACAACTCTAACTAATGCATTAAACTGAGTTTTTGCCTCTAATTTCCCTTCTTTTGAGAATGATAACAACAAATAGTGAATGTAATGCAGCAGCGGGGCCTGAGGCCCAGAAGGGCCCAGCATCTCCCCACATGATGTCTTGTGGCATACTAACAGGGACAGCAATGCAAACAGAAATGCTAACAGTGGCGCATATGGTAAACACAAGCACGTAATGAGAACAGAAAGGGTAACGCATATGGTGGCGAGGACGGAATGGTCTGCCACGTGATGTGTTGTCACATAGTAACATGGTGCCTGCAAACAGAAATGTCAATGGGCATGGTGATGTAGTGAAACAGAAAGATAAACAGTACTGTAGAGAGAAAATGGCAAAAATAACAGAAACGCAAAGTGCAAATGAAAATGTAAGGATAACGCACATGGTGGCGTGACGTCAACGGTAAGTAAGCAGGTACGGAACTCGCAGCGGAAAGGGCAACAGTAACAGTAATGTAAGTGCACAGACTGGTTTTCCCTAAACCTGCATTGAGAAAGACAGTGAGTCAAATAATGTATGCAAAATAATGAGTATCGGCGCAGAAAATGAGATCTTGGAATACTAGATACATTATATCTCAGGAACCGTACGACGTAGAAAAAAAATTTAAAAGTCATATTATTTACAACTGTCCTGGCTAATTTGCATCTTAGCCCCATTAGGGAGCTAAGAAATTTTCTGATAAAATCCGTATCTCGCACCTTTTCCGAGATACGGGCCCTGAAAGGCGCGGCGAACGTCGTAATGTTATCCTATGGGAAAAAAAAAGGAAAGTTCGGAGCGCCATAACTTTGCCTCCCTGTAATGTTTTTTCACCAAACCACTGAAAGGCACATCTGTGGGCTGTTGGCTGTCTTCCCTCCAAATTTCAGGAAAAAAGACCAAACCGTTATTTTGCAGCAGGGATCCAAAGGATTTCTGTTATGCGTTGAGTGCCGTAATGTTATCCTATGGGGAAAATGTCAACTTTGGAGTGCCGTAACTTTGCCGCCATGTGATATTTTTTCACCAAACTACTGAAAGGCACATCTGTTGGCTGTTGGCTGTCTTCCCTCCAAATTTCAGGAAAAAAGACCAAACCGTTATTTTGCAGCAGGGTGCCAAAGGATTTCTGTAATGCGTCGAGTGCCATAATGTTATCCTATGGGAAAACGTCAACTTTGGAGAGTGAATCTTGCCATATGTTATATTTTTCAATACAACATTGAAAGGCACATCTGTGAGATGTCGGCTCTGCTACTCTCCAAATATCAGCTTAAACTCCTAACGGTTCTTTTGCAGTGCAGTGCCAAAGAATTGCTGTCATTTTCCCACAGACTAGAAAACTACTGTCGCATTTGATGAAAGCTGCAAAATTTGCGACACTTTCTATGAGCACGAAAGTACTTATGAAAGTACTTTTTCCAGAAATTTGAAAGCATATTTGGGGTGTTTTACCACAAAATAAAGACATGGCAAGCATCCTCAGGGCCCGACTAGGTGAATACAAAAAAATTAGGTTGCTAGAGGGTCCCAAATTTAAATGTCAACCATTTTCTGATCACAACTGAAAACAAAATGGCCGATTTGCAAAAGTAACAGGCCCATTTATGAAAGTAAAAATGCATTTATGAAAGTGTTGAACTTTTGTTAACTTTTCCATTGACTTTATAATGGGAAACTGTTTTTGAATAACTTTTGAACCGCTTAATATTTTTTCACAAATATTTGAAAGGCACATCAGGGACCCCGCAATGTTCCTGAAGATTTTGGAATGTCACATAACCGTACGCACTCTGTAGGCGACCACAGAATTCCAGAAAAGCGTAAATGAGCAACAGATCACACTTAATAACTCCGCAGCCGTATATCTGACCAGCACGAAACTTGGCAGATCCCAAGGCCTATGGTTCTTGATCATAAATTCCATATTTCAGGCAAATCCATCAAACAGTTGTAAAGTTATTAAGGTGCAAAGTTTTGGGGTTTAACATAGAAATGGCTCCTCAACCCTAACTATGGTAGCACTACCGTGCTACCATAATATATATATATATATATATATATATTTTCATGGCAAAAAAAACAGTTTAATGCATCAGTTAGGGTTGTTCCACAGCAACAAAAGTGAGGAAATTCGATGTTAGGGTTGAAACTCCCCCTGCTCCCCCCACCCCACTCCCCCAAACAGCATTGGGGTGTGCTTTTGGGGTCGTCGGTCCTAACTCTCACCCCAATCCATGTGTAAACAAGCTCAGGTGGTGCAATGTAGGAGAATGGGGTAAGAGTTAGGATTGATGACCCTAACGCACACCCTGAAGCTGTTTGGTGGGGTGGGGTGGGGGGTGCATGGGGGTTCAGCCCTAACATCGAATTTCCTCACTTTTGTCACTATGGAACAACCCTAACTGATGCATTAAACAGAGTTTTTGCCATGAATTTCCCTTCTTTTTGAGAATGAGGACTATAAATAGTGAATGGAATGTGGTGGTGAGAGGGCCAACGCGTGAATTTTTGTCACATAGTAATGGTAACTGCAATGCAAATGCAAGCGCAAATGGTAATGCACATGGTGATGCAAATGTAAATGGTAACACAAACGGTAAGAAATGCAAGCACAAACTGATGCCAAGTGAATGTAACGCAAATGGAGAAGAAATGCTGTGGCGTGAGAGCGCAACTGTGCTGAACATGGTTACGTACCGCAACTGGAAAGCTAAAATGTGTATGGAAATGCTAAGCGTAATGTGCACAGTCATGGTACCACAATTGGAAATGCAAATGGTAACAGTAAGAACAACAATAATGCCAAAGGAAACAGAAATGGAAACACAAATTCAGGCGCATACGGAAATGCAAACCGTGATGTGCATGGGCATGGTAATGCAATTGAAAACGCAAATGGTAACATTAACAGCAACAATAACATCAAAGGAAACAGAAACAGAAATGCAAATGCAGGCACATATGGAAATGCAAGCTGTGATGCACACGGGCATAGTAATTCAATTGGAAATGCAAATGGTAACACAAACAGCAACAATAACATCAAAGGAAACAGAAACGGAAATGCAAATGGAAGCGTGTATGGAAACGCAAACCATAACGCGCACGCTCATGGTAACGGAATAGGAAATGCAAATGGTAATGGTAACAGCAACGATGATACCAAACAAAAGAGAAAGGCAACCGCAAACGGAAGGGCAGCCGCAAACTCAAATGAAAATGTGCACGTGACACAAATCAAACACAAACAGTAGTGCAAAGAAAATGGTAACAGTAATGCAAATGCAAGCACAAATGAAAACAAATAGGGTAACGCACATGGTGGCCTACATGGGAATGCTAAAGCAAATGGGTATGGAAACGCAAGTGGAAATGTTAAGTGTAACAGTAACGGAAGTGCACACCCTGATTTTCCCAAACAGTTGTATAGAGAAACACAGTGAGTAGAAAGACTGTATGCATAATAATGGGCCTCAGAGCAGAAAATGAGCACTTGGAATCCTAAATTGCTTATATCTCAAGAACCATATGATGTAGCAAAAAAATTAAAATTTCACATTATTTATGACTTTCCTGGCTAGTTTTATACTTAACCCCCTACTGGGGGCTAAGCATTTTCTGATGAAAATTCCCATCGCGAAGCATCTTGTGATACAGGCCCGAAAAGCATCAACTTTGGAGCACCATAACTTTCCATCCTCGCAATATTTTGTCACTAAACCACTGAAAAGCACATCTGTGTGATGTTGGCTTTCTTCCCTACAAATTTCAGCCCAAAAGACCAAACCAGTGTTTTGCAGAAGGGTGGCAAAGAATTTCAGTTATTTTTCCATAGTGTTGAATAGTAGTGTCGCAAATCATGACACTTTGGCAAAAAAATCATGAAAGTGTTTGCAGGTGTGACACTACTTTGTGACACTACTTTTCCCAAAAATTAAAAAAACTTATTTCTGGGGTGTTTAACCCCAAAATAAAGACATGCCTAGCATACTCATGGCTTGACTAGGTAAACACAAAAAGAATTGTGTCCCTAGAGGGTCCCAGTTTTAAATGCCAAGCATTTCTGTGATCAGTAACTGAAAAAGAAATGGCTGAGTCATGACACTACTGGGGTCATTTGCAACACTAATAATTGCATTTGTGACACTGTTGAACTTTTTGTTAACTTTTCCCATTGACTCTAATGGGATACTTGTTTTTTTGAATAACTTTTGAATCATTCAATATTTTTTCATGAAATCTCCAAAAGGAGCATCGGGGACCCCGGCCACATGTTCCCTGAAGTTTTCGGACAAGTTGCACTAAACCGTGCAACCTGTAGGCACAAGCAAAGAATGCACAAAAAAGTGTAAATGCACTATGGAATGTCACTTAATCACTCTGCAACCATATATCTGACTGGTACAAAACTTGGCAGTTCCCAAGAGCTATGCTAACGCTCCGTGTCTGCCAAGTTTCAGCCAAATCCACCAAACAGTAGCAAAGTTATTAAGGTGCAAAATATCACACTTTAACTTTAAATGGGGTACTCAACCCTAAGTATAGTGGCACTACCATGCCACTATATCCTGTATATACATACATATATGGAGCTTTTGGGGGAAAATAGGGTGTGCACTCCAGTTGCTGTTACACATAGGCTTTACACTTCTGTTTCTCTGCCCATTTGCTTTAGTGTTCCCGTGTACGCCACCGTGTGCGTTACCCTTTGCATTACTGTTACCAGTTGTGTCTCCACTACTGTTTGTGTTTGTCTTTTGTTGAGCGTCAACTTGAGCAATACCATTTCTGTTGGTGGCTGCCCTTCTGTGTTACTTTGCATTTGTCTTTTGTTTTGCATCATCATTGTTCTTACCATTACCATTTGCATTTCCAATTGTGTTCCATTCCCATTCCTATGTGTGTTACTGTTTGCTTTTCCATACATGCTTACATTTGTGTTTCTGTTTTCTTTGGTGTTATTGTTGCTGTTACCATTACTATTTGAGTTTACAATTGTGGTACATTCACCTTGAGCGTTACCTATTTGTGTTTCTGTACTACGCTTGCATTTAGCGTTCCATTTCTGTTTCCTTTCACGTTATTGTTGCTGTTACAGTTAACATTTGCATTTACAATAGCGATACCGTGACCGTGCACGTTAACAGTTGCGTTTCCATATGCTCTTGCATCTTTGTTTGTGTCACTGTTTGCATTGGCATCACTTTGTGCCTGCATTTCTATTATCGCTTGCTTTATAATTTAGGTTTGTGTCACCATGTGCATAACCATTACCCCTTGCGTTTGCATTGCTGTTACCGTTACTATGTCACAAAAAACCACGTGGTGGGAGCATTCCATTCACTATTTATAGTCCTCATTCTCAAAAAGAAGGGGAATTAGAGGCACAAACTCTGTTTAGGGGGCTAAGCATTTTTCTGATGAAAAGTCCATATCTCGCACTGTTTCTGAGATACAGGCCCTGAAAGGCACAACAGATGCCGTAATGTTATCCTATGGGAAAAGCATCAACTTTGGAGTACTGTAACTTTGCAGCACTCCAATATTTTTCACCAAACCACAACGGCCATGGAGTTATTGTTAGATCTGTGCGTGTTTATGGTTTTGGTGAATTCTTTGCTCATGCCTACAGGTCGCATGCTTTGTACTATCGTCCAAAAACTTCAGGGAATGTGTTGGGGTCCCTAATGTGCCTTTCAAAGATTTCAGAAACGTATTAAACGGTTCAAAGTTATTCAAGAAACAAGTTCCCATTATACTGTAAGTCAATGGGAAAAGTTAAAAAGTTCGACAGTGTCGCAAATGTACTTTTTAGTGTCAAAAATGGCTCTAGTAGTGTCGCAAATCCACCATTTTGTTTTCAGTTGGTGATCAGAAAATTGCTTGGCATTTAAAATTGGTACCCTCTAGGAACAAAATTATTTTGTGTTCACCTAGTTTAACCCTCAGGATGCTAGCCATGTCTTTATTTTGGGGTTAAACACCCCAGAAATATGTTTTTCAAACTTCTGGAAAAAGTAGTGTCACAAAGTAGTGTCACACTCACGACACTTTAGTGATTTCATTTGTGAAAGTGTCATGATTTGCGACACTATTTTGCGACACTATGCCCAAAATAACAGGAATTCTTTGCCACGCTGCTGGAAAAGAACAGTTTGGTCTATTGGGCTGAAATTTGGAGGGAAGACAGCCAACATACCACAGATGTGCCTTTTGGTGGTTTGGTAAAAAAATTGAGGGCTACAAAGTTATGGCACTCTGAAGTTGACACTTTTTCCCATAGGATAACATTATGGTGTCCGTTGCACATTTCGTGGCCTGTATCTCAGAAATGGTGCGAGATACGGACTCTTCGTTGGAAAAATGCTTATCCCCCACATGGGGGCTAAGTACAAAACTAGCCAAGAATGTCATAATTCATATGAAATTTTCATTTTTTTCTACATCGTACAGTTCCTGAGATATAAGCAATTTAGTATTCCAAGTCCTCCTTTTCTGCTCCGAGGTCCATTATTATGCATACATTCTTTGTATTCACTGCTTTTTTCAATGCAGTTTTGGGGGAAAAGAAGGGTGTGCCCTTTCATTACTGTGCCATTTAACATTTCCAGTTGCATTTCCATTACTGTTCTCATCACCGTTCCCATGCACACCACTGTGTGCATTACAGTTTGCATTTTCATTTGCACCTCTATTTGCGTTACTGTTACCATTTGCGTTTCCATTACTGTTTATGTTTTCATTTTTTTTTTGTATCAGCCTGTGCATTGCCATTTGCATTTGTGGTTGACCTTCCATTTGCGTGTATCTTTCGTTTTGCACCATCGTCGCTGTTGCCATTACCATTGCATTTCAAATTAGCATTAATGACCGTACAGTACGGTTTGCATTTCTACATGCTTGCATTTGCATTTCCATTTCTGTTTCCTTTAGCATTACTGTTGCTGTTACCATTACCATTTACATTTCCAATTGTGGTACCGTGACTGTGCGATAACGGTTTGTATTACATGTACGCTTAGTTCGCATTTCATTTCTTTCCCTTTGGCATTCTTTTTGCTGTAACACTTAACATTTGCATTTAAAATACCAGCACCATCACTGTGCGCATTACCAGTTGCAGTTTCGTAAGCGCTTGCGTGTCCCTTTGCATCACTGTTCGCTTCGGCATCACTTTGCACTTGCGTTTCTATTAACGTTTGCTTTGCCATTTATGTTTGCATTAACATGTGCATAACTGTTGCCACTTGCATTTGCATTGCTGTTCCTCTTACTATGTGACAAGACATCACATGGTGGGGGGTCCCGCACTCCTGCCACCACATTACATTCACTATTTATCATCCTCATTCTCAAAAACAAGGGAAATTAGAGGAAATAAACTGTATTTAATGCATCAGTTAGGGTTGTTCCACAGTGACAAAGCGAGAACATTCGATGTTAGGGTTTAAAGCTATGGACTCCCCAGCCACACTGGCATCGGGGTCCGCATTGGGGCCGCCGGTCCCAACTCTCACTCTATTCTCCCATACCTCAGCTTCTTTGCACATTGCTGGGATGAGAATTGGCCAATGACCAACACGCACCCGATGCGGTTGGGAGGATGGGCTGGGGGGGTCTAAGGGGGGCTTTCTGCCAACACCGAATTTCATACTTTGTCACTGTGGGACAACAACTGATGCATTAAATTGAGTTTTTTGCCTCTAATATATATATATATATATATATATATATATATATATATATGTTATAGTGGCACAGTAGTGCCACTATAGTTAGGGTTGAGTACCCCATTTAAGGTTAAATCTGAAATTTGGCAGCTTAATAACTTTGCCACCATATAACAGATTTGCCTGAAATTTGGAATGCATGATCTGGTACCATAGATCTCTGGATCTGCCAAGCTTCGTCACAGTCTGATGTACAGTTGTGGAGCTACAGAGCACTGAAAAACACACCAATTATGTATTTTTGTGCATTCTTTGCTCACACCGATAGGTCGCATGATCTACACGACTGGTCCAAAACCTTCAGGGAACATGCAGCCAGGGACCCATTGTGCCATTCAAAGATTTCATGAAAAAATATTAAACAGTTCAAAAGTTATTCAAAAAACAAGTTTCCCATTATAGTCAAAGGGAAAAGTTAACAAAAAGTTTGAAAGTGTTGCAAATGCAGTTTTTAGTGTCACAGATAACCCTAGTAGTGTCGCAAATCCACCATCTTGTTTTCAGTTGGTCATCACAGAAATGCTTGGCATTTAAAATTGGGACCATCTAGGGACACAATTCTTGCTGTGTTCACCTAGTCAAGTCCTGAGGGTGCTAGCTATGTCTTTTTGGGGGTTAAACTCCCCAGAAATATGTTTTGAAATTTTTGTAAAGAGTAGGGTAAATGTATTTTAACATACAAACTAAAGTGCATAATTGACTCCATTTAAACTTATAAATGAGGGGGTAGGGGGCATCATAAAAACAGGGACCCACATATTAGAGAGCCCAAACAACCCAAAATAAATTTCCTTTTCCTAAATGCTAGATGTCTGACCAATAAAATAGGTGAA
Organism: Neoceratodus forsteri; assembly: GCA_016271365.2. Lineage (NCBI taxonomy): Eukaryota > Metazoa > Chordata > Ceratodontiformes > Ceratodontidae > Neoceratodus > Neoceratodus forsteri. Next base: position 585,366,574 of record CM028137.1, on the reverse strand, counting down.
CTCCGACTAGTCTGGCATGATTTGGACATCCACATCTGTGCCATAACTGAAACTTGGTGGAAACAAGAGGATATGTAGGACAAAAATATTCCAGGGTGCACCTTATATAATAAGGATAGGACACAGTCTGGGGAAGGGGTGTGGGATTGTATATCGCTGATGACATCATATCAGAATATATAGACACCTCTAAATGGGGGAATAGTGAAGTACTGTGGGTAGAAATCTCCCCTGCACAATGCTACTAAAATCAATATAGGTTTAATATACAGAAGACCCTCAATTGCCCCATTGGAGGATTCCATACTGATAGACTTTATTAAACAGTTGGCACAAATGAAAAATGTTATACTTCTGTGTGATTTAAATCTCCCTGGAATAAACTGGGAAAAACTACAAGTCAATACTGCCACTGAGTTAGAATACTTAGAAGTGTTTAACTTGGTTGGGCTGGATCAGTTCATGTCAGGTAACACCAGGCGCAACCATATCCTGGACTTGGTCCTAAGTAACATGGGTGATTTGATCCAAAATTGTACAGTTTTGTCTCCTTTGGGAGCAAATGACCACCAGATGGTTAGTTTTAATTATATGGGATTAATCGACAAAAACACTGGTAAACATTAATTTACAAGTCTGACAAGGCTGATTTTGAGGGTACGAGAGACTTAACTTATTGGAATTGGGAAAAGGAATTTAGCAGTGCATCAATAGTAAGTATGTGGGAAAATTAACCACCAAATTAAATAGCTTGGTTCAGATGTATGTGCCCAATAAGTAAATATAATGTGGCAAAAAATCTCTCTCCATGGATGACTTCTTCAGTCAAGAAAGCAATTAAAAAACACAAGATTTTTAGAATGGCCAAACTAAGTGGTGATGAATAAAGCTGGGATATTTACAAAAACTGTCAAAGGCCACAAAAAGAGGCTTGAGCATGCTAAAAGAAATGATCAGCTCAAATTAGCAACAAAGGTTAAGGACAACTACAAGTCCTTCTACTCATATACTAATAATAAAAAGGAACTAATAGAACAATAACAATAAAACCTTTTGGAATTCTATGGGAAGGTCAACAAAGCTTTGGACAAAGGTAGATCTGTGGATGTTATCTTTTGGAATTCGCAAAGTTTTTGACAAAGTTCCGCATGACAAATTGGTTGATGCCCTAATTAAGTTGGGTATACCCTGAAATATCACCCATTGGATTGAGTCATGGCTGACGTAGAAAGCAGAGGTCTGCATCAAGGGGATATTCAAATTGGGTGAATGTGACTAGTGGGGTTCCACAGGGCTCAGTTTTGAGTCCATGTCTTTTAATTTGTATATTGGGTCCATGATCCCCTACCAGACATATGGCTTTCAAAATTTGCTGATGATACCCATATTGGCCTATGTGGTAGAAAATAGAGAGATGCCGATACTCTGCAAGCTGCCTAGAAAACTTGGAAGCCTGAGCCCAGGAACAAGGGCCAGTATTCAACATCGATAAATGCACTGTGATGCATATAGGAAACAATAAGCAATATCAATATAGTTTGGGGGTAAGTTATTAAAGGTAGTAAATGAAAAAGAGATTTAAGAATAAAATCAGCAATGATCTTAGTTTTAGGCCACATCAATCAATCAATCAATCAATCAATCAAAATCTTTATTTGTCCAGGTGGGCACCATTGAGCAAGGCTCATTTGCAAGGTGGACCTGGTCATGAATACATCAAAGTACAATACAGAAGCAGGTATACAAAAAGCAATAATATACAAGGAGGAAAAAGTATATAAAGTGTATACAGTACAGTACAAGGTTGAAATAAATAAAAAAAACAGCATTATTTTACAATTGAAGAAGTCAGTAGATGTACAATCAACCATATGCTTACTGGGGTTATAAGCAGAGATCTTTTGAGTAAGGCAGCTGGCAACTACACATATAGGGGAAAGAGGCCATGTATGGGGTAGCAGGTTAGAGAAGTAAAGAAGAGGAGGGATATATTACCAATGACTTGGGGAAAAATTGGGCTAAAATCACAGAAAGTGACAATGGCTGTCATGTACTTGTTTATTATGATAATGACGGAGGAGGGGTAGATAATTGGGACACTAATATGGATGGGGTGGGGCTTTAGCCAGGCTGGAGTGGACAAGAAAAGGTGGGAGCAGCAGGAAGAGTTAATAGGGAAAGAGTGAGAGCCAGGGGTAGAAACATGGCGAGCGTCAGGATGGAAAGGGGGAGTTGCGGAATTAGTGGGCTAGCGGTGAGGAAAACATTTGCAAGGTGCTTTCATGTAGCGATCGTAGAGCACTTTGAAGATATTCAGGCTAACAGGGCAGCTCAGCTTCAAGTTCCTTTGTAAACCATTCCACAATGTGGGTAAAGAGAAGCTTAGAGCAGCTTTGCGAAATGAGTGTTGACCCTTGGAACTTGGAGGGCAATTAGGGAATAGTTCCTTAGAAGTAGGTGCCTAACACACTCCAGGAATACAGTCTGAGACAGAGGGGCTTATTTGGTCACCACTGTGAGGCCCATAGGGCAGCATTTCTATTCCTCCTATAGTGAAGGAAGTCCAGCCTAACGATGTGAGGGGAGCAGTGGTATGCAGAAAGTGGAAGGCCAATAATGAACCTGATAGGCTCTGTGGTAGAGGGTGTCCTACTTAGCCAGTGCAGAGGCAGTGCAGTGGCTGTAGAGCAGATCCACGTAATCTATTAAAGATAGGAAGGTAGCTTGAACCAGTTGAATCTTGGCCTCCTTTGTGACCAGGTGGTTAATTCTGTAGAATAATCCTAATCTTTGCCTTAGTTTCTTCTGTAGTTCTTCGAGATGGTCAGCGAAGGAAAGTTTATGATTGAGCCAAACTCCTAGATATTTGAATTTAGCTACATACTCCAGTGTTTCTCCAAAAACAGTGGTAATTTGTGGGATAGCCCCCGCAGGAATTGCCGCATGCAAGGAGGGGGAGAAGAGCATGGCTTTTGCCTTTTTTGCATTGAGCAAAACTTTTTGTTTATGAGCTGGTATTGTAGAAGGTTAAATTCAGCTTGAAGGTCTTCGCAGGTTGCTTCCAGCATGGGGCGACTCAAGTACAGTGTCATCCGTGAATAAGTGGATGTTGGCTTTTTGATGGGGTCATTGATGTTGTTAATGTAGACTGCAAAAGGAGGGGACCAAGGATAGAGCCCTGGGGCACACCTCAGCATAGGTTTTAATGGAGAAAGATCACCTTTAGCTTTAACCTGCTGTTTCCGTTCTACAGGTAGTCTGCAAATCAGCACATTGATTTATGGTCCAGGCCTAAGGTGCTAGGGAGGAAAGAAGCAGGCTGTGATTGACTGTGTTGAATGCCTTACTAAGATCCAAGAAAACAGCACAGACATGCTTCTTGTTGTCAAGGTCTAGGAGCTAATCATTGGTCACCTTAGGTAGGGCTGTTATGGTGCTGTGCTTTGCTCTGAATCCAGACTAAACTGGGTTTAATAGGCTTCTGGATTCTAAGTATACCCTAGCTGGCCACACACTACGTTTTCTAGTAATTTAGACAGGATGGGAGGATGGAGATCGATATATAATTATTTAGATCTCAGGGTCACCTGCTTTTAACAGAGGGATGACATGGGCTATTTTCCTTTGAGGCGGAAGGCTACCCTGGGAGAGTGACATGTTGAATAGGTAGGTGATTGTCACTGCAAGCACATAGTAGGCACATTTCAGATAGTATGGCTCTAAGAAGTCAGAGCCTGCTCCCTTCCTGGTGTCCAGTTGCAGCAGTAGGTCTTCCACCTCTTTTAGAGAGATTACAACAACCATTGCAACCAGGCTATAAAAAGCCAGCAGTATCGATATTCTGTATTCATAAACATATAAAAGTAGGAACAGAGGTACTCCTTCCATTATATACCTCTTTGTGCGACCACATATGGAATTCTGTGTGCAGTTCTGGGCACCTGGAAAGGGTGACATAAAATCCTTGGAAAGAGTACAAAAGAGAGAAACATGCAGGATAAAGGAGGTCCAAAGCCAGGACTATGAACATCAGCTTCAGAATCTGGGTTTATATTCCCTGGAATTTAGAAGACTGCTTGGCGATATGTGTATGATTTTCAGGGCACTAAACGATGCTCAACTGTGGGAACAGTTAAATCTGGTTTTGAGAGAGCAGAAATATAACACAAGAGCCCACCCACTACAGATAAGTGGGGAGAGGTAAAATACAGTTAGGAGAAAGTATTGGTTGACAGTAAGGGTAACTAAAATTTGAAATAAGCTCCCAATTGAAATTGTGGCCAGTAAAACAGTGAATGGATTTAAGGCTAAGCTATGCAAATATCTGATTAATAACATTTTTGGATATGTCTAAATTGTTTGCACGTATATGGACTTTGGTCTAAATAATGTTCCGAAACACCTATGAAACCTATGAAATCTATGTAGTGTCACAACATAGTGTTGCACATGCGACACTTTCATGATTTTTTTGCTAAAGTGTTGCAAATCACTACACTACTCTGCGACACTATGCCCAAAACAATAGGACATCTTTGTCACACTGCTGCAAAAGAACAGTTTGGTCTTTTGGACTGAAATTTGGAGGGAATAAAGCCAAGATCCCACAGTTGTGGCATGTGGTGGTTTGGTGTCAAAATGTTAGAGGGCTGCAAAGTTATGGCACTCCAAAGTTGACAATGTTTCCCATAGACTAACATTACAGTGTCTGCTGTGCCTTCCTGTGCCCGTATCTCGAAAATGCTTCAAGATGCGGACTTTTTGTAAGAAAAATGCTTAGTCCCCCACTAGGGGGCTAAGTACAAAACTAGCCAAGAAAGTCATAAATAATATGAGGTTTTAAATTATTTTCTGAGTTGTATGGTTCCTGAGATATAAGCAATTTAGTATTCCAAGTGCTCATTTTCTGCTCCGAGTGCCATTATTATGCATACATTCTTTTGTATTCACTGTGCTTCTGAATGCACCTTTTTTGGAAAAAAAGGCTGTATGTTTGCGTTACTGTTACAGTTAGCGTTTATGCTTGCATTTCTGTAACCGTTTGTGTTAGCGTTTCCTTTTACGTGACAGTGTGCATTTCCCTTTGCATTTGCATTTACACTTGCATTTGCGTTACAGTTACTATTTGTGTTTTCATTACTCTTTTTGTCTGCATTTCCTTTTGCATCACTGTGTGCATTACCATTTGGGTTTGTGTGCTCGCTTCCATTTGTGTTTGCATTTCTGCTTCCTTTGGCATCATCATTACTGTTACAGTAAGCATTTCCAATTGCATCACTGTGACTGTGCATGTTACCATTTGTGTTTGTGTATGTGTATGTGCTTGCATTTGCATTTCTGTTTCTGTTACTGTTCCCTTTGGCGTCATCGTTGGTGTTACAGTAACCATTTGCATTTCCTATTGCGTTACCATTGCTGTTTGCGTGTTCGTCACCGGTTGCGTTTCTGTTGGCCTTAGCATTTGCTTTTTCGGTAGCGTTTCTGTTGTCGATTGCCTTACTGTTTCCTTCTGTGTCGCCGTTGCTGTTACTGTTTGAATTTCTGTTTGCGTTTGTGTTAATGATTCCATTTTCGTTACCATTTGTGTTTCCATTGGCGTTAGCGTTTGCGTTACTGTTTTCATTAATGTTTCTGTTTCTGTTGCTATTAGCATTTGCATTACCATTTGCATTACTATTTCTGTTTTCATTAACGTTTGCACTTGTGTTTCTCTTACCATTTGTGTTATCGTTTACGTTTGCATCACCATGTGTGTTACCGTTTATGCTTCCGTTTGTGTTACTGTTAGCATTACTTTTTTATTTTACCTCACTGTTTCCATCACTGTTTGCATTAACATTACCATTTGTGTTTTTGCATTTGCATAGTGCACTGCAAAACATTATGTTTTTGCTATTTTTCTGCACAATATTCTGCAACGCATCGCACAGCAACTGTGGGGTTGATTAGTCTGACACTTGGCAGGAAGAAAGATCTTTGTTCAAGGAACATGCCAGTTTTTGATTGGTGAAACAATTTTGTCCCTTTCCAGAGTTATGGCCATTTGAAGTTGGCCCACTTCGCATTTACTGATTTATTTGGCCACCAGGTCTGCCATTTTAGTGCATTTTTTGCCGCAAATTCTGCCATTTTGTGGTGGAAAACTTCTTAAAGGTACAGAAATATGGAGGAAGCATGGGGCACAAAGGGCCCCGCATTCCCACCATCACATTCCATTTAATATTTATACTGTACATTCTCAAAAAGAAGGGAAATTTATGGCAAAAAAAATCTGTATAATGCATCAGTTAGGGTTGTTCAAAATGACAAAAGTGAGGAAATTTGGTGTTAGAGGTTGCCACCCTTGTACCCACACCCACCCTGTCCACACTAACAGGCATCAGGGTGTGCATTGGGGTTGTCAGTCCTAACTCACCCCCATTCTCCTATACTGCACTGCCTCAGCTTATTAACACATGGAATGGGGTGAAAGTTAAGGCCGATGACCCCTACGCACACCCTGAGGCTTGCCATGAAAATATATATCTATATATATGTGTAGGCCAATATACAGTATTCGAGAGACTTATACATTATGCATATTGACACCCTTTAATTTTTTTCTGAATTGTCGAAATGTTAAAATAACACCCCTCATTTGTAGTGCCCTAATAGGAGAGATACTAAAAAAATAATCACCAGGGTTGGTCATACAATGTTCTCTCTATGTTATCACAAGCATCTATTTACCCTGTTAAGTAGGGCTCCATTTTGTGACATTGCTGACAGCCCCATTTAGTGTACTTAATTATTGCTCTTTACTGTGCCCCACAACACAGTTGATATGCAATTTGCTGCCTAATTGCTCAATTTTACCATCCCCCATGAACTCCATTTGCAAAATAAGTTTTAACTGTCTTTTTAACTTTAATACTTCTTTAACGTCCCTACATGTGGTGTCTTTTTATCACATCTCTAACTTACCTGTTTGTGAGATAGCCAACCACTGTAGTCCTAATGCAACAAATTGAGAGTGGACCTTTATTTTTATTTATCTACTGCCCAAAGCTTGCCAGTCATGTCCCTCATTTTAGATGTTATTTATATGTTTGCCTGACTACCCAGTCTTGTGTCCTTTGTGATGCACATTTGCATCGGCCCGTGAGTTGGTCCAGAATTAGAGAACCGAAGTGCATGCCAGCACCTGAATCATCACTATAGGGCTCTCAAAATCTGTTGCTGTCGAGGTTCAACTTTCTTTTCACTACCGCCTGCACTACTGAGAAGATGCGGTGTCCATTTGGGAGTTTGGCATTAAGAACGTTAGCCTTTGCTTCTGCCCTTCTACTTGTTACCTGACTTTGAGGAGCACCTTTTCCAAGGTATAGTACGCTCCAAATTTGGGTTGGGGAGACAGAATATTAAAAAAAAAAGGCCAGCTCTTGCCCTGCGGTGCCGAGAAGCTCGGGGGAGGGGGGCGTACAGTTTGCAACTTGCAACTCTGGCACTGAGGGAAAAAAGGCAAAGAAGAGTCAGCATTTTACAGGACTGGCACTGAGGGGGGTGAGTGCTGGGGAAAAGAGGAGTTTGCATTTTACAGGTTTAGTTTTAAAGGGCATTAAATGAGTACTGGGGGAAAAATAAGGTAAATGAGTCTGCATTTTGTAAGCTAGCATTAAGGGAAATGGGTGCTGAGGGAATAAGGGGTAAGATGAGTCTGCATTTTGCAATGCTGACAAGAGTGTTTTGTGCACATTTCAGTTTTCTAGCTGGTTATTGTAGGGAAAACAGCAGATTGTGTAGTTTGCTGGTACAGTACAAAGGTTGTCTGATTAAGCTCTAGTTTTCAAAGAAACTCTGCAGTTTACAATGCTGGTACTGAAAACAAAACAGCAGGTTGTCTGATTAAATAAACTGGGCATGGTCTCTCAAGTTTACAAAGCTGGTACAGAAAAAGAAGCCAAGTAGTTTTCAAAGCTGGTGCTGAGAATAAAACAGCAGATAGTGGGGTTAAATGACGTGGATCTGGTTCTGCATGGGCTTTTGTATGGGAGGCATTAGAACACAACTGCTCTTCAATAGCTGCCTGCTTGTAAGATCCTCTGCTAAAAGTTCTCCAAGTTGAATCTTTGGGAAAAATCCTATTTTCGACTTCTTTTATGCACTACTCTATGGCTCATTATTGGCAGGAGGTCTTACTGTGTATTGTGTATTTTTTGTCCTCTATCCCATTTAATGCAAGTGAGATGAAACATAGATGGGAATGGGACATGTTATTATCACTTAAAAAGGTACTGTAAGTAATGTGTGTTAATGCCAACAGTGTTGGCCCTGGGTGTTTTTTGTGCCCATTTCAGCTCTTTTGTCTGTTGCAGTGAATTGCACTAATTGTTTGGACCATGTGCTTTATGTTGGGCCTAACATGGCTTATATGGGTCTAAATGTGAGGTAAAGTAATAATTTCTTACTGGGCATGATGCTGGTGGAGATCCCCCAGTGTCACCATTAGTTCTAGTACTTCTGCTTGATTTTTGTTCTTTTGGCTTGTTGTTTGTTTGTTGCAGACAGTGATGTTTAGTAATTTGTTTGGGCCATGTGCTGAATGGTAGACTCACCAGCATCAACCCACCCCCACCCATAAGAAAAAAATATTTTGCATTGGGTTTACTACCACAAAAGCTGTGTTGGGTCTACCAAGCAGCACATGCCCAAACAATTAATAAGATTCACTGCAACAGCCAAATGAACCCCAAAGTGCAGAAACACACATAAATGATGCAAAATTACTAGAACCAAGGGTAACGCTTATGCAGTCACTTCCAGCAAGCAATCCAGTAACATTTGTTTTTATTTTTGGTGGTGATGCTAGTGGTGACTGTGAAAGCCTCACCATTGATTTTAGCAATTTTGCATCTTTTGGGTCTTCTTCTGCACTTTAGAGGTTTTTTGGCTGTTGTAGTGAATCTTGGTTACTGTTTGAGCCATGTGCTAAATGGTAGGACCAGTATAGGGGTCAGTTTTAGCATTATTATACTCATCCAAAACCTAGTGCATATTAATCTAGACGAGTAGTGCTGCTAATTCCCAGCTTGTCTTCCTTGCCTAGTGCAGCTTTTCCATGGCTGTTAATGAAGTTTTAAGTCTCCATTTTAGCAAGCTCTAATTCTCATGCTAATCTATCTCAGTGTTCCAAATGGCCTGATGTGATAATTAGCTCATTCATAGCTGCAGTTATCTGGCAGGCAAAGAGGGGGATCCCACAAAAGACTCAATGTGAGTCATTATCACTCCACTGTTAGGACCATTCAGCTTTGTCCAGACTTTGTTAAAGGGTGGATTGCTGTTAAACCACTAACTTCAAGTTTTCTGAATGTGTCTGTTTGATGGGTTGTCCCACATTAAGATCAGAGCCCCTACATTTATTTACAATTATTATTTTGAATATCTGTACTCAACATTTTAGTGACAAAGTGCTAAGGTATACATACCTGTAGGTGGTTGGTTTTATCCCATAATCACCATGGCTGCTCCCTTTACCCTCCAAATCACTCAAATCTCCTTTTCCCTGGACACCACTGTAGACCAGATTGTGAAATGATCATCCATATACACACACAGCTGCCTCTACTGGCAAGTGTGAGGGTCCAGAGCTCTTATAACTGGACCATAGTAATCAGTGCAGGGGCTGAAATTTAGTTTTCCAGCCACTAGTCCACAGGGCTTGTGATGGGAAAAATTCACTAGCCCCACAGCCTTTTCCACTGGCCAAACTGGTTTACTTATTGCAATGTTACCTTTTTCAAATACAAGTCCAGATGTCTAGTTAAAGGGGACATTTTAAATCAACTTGTCCTGCTGGCTAGTGTCAAAAAAGGATAAGGGTAAGGTTGACCTCTGCCAGCATGGCTTCAGCGTGAGTAAACATGATGTGAAATGTTTACTTACTGGGGTGATGCTGGTGGTGACTGCCACCAGACACCCTCAGTTATAGACACTGCACCAGTTTGGATATTTTTCTGCATTTTATGCTGGTTTGGCTGTTGCCATTAATGTTCATTACAAAGGATACCAAAAAGGCATGTCCTTTGTTATGAGTGTTATCCCAGCAATTGCATAACCTATAAGCACTGGTGTGCACCCATTTGCCCTCATGCCTGCAGTGGTTCAGCAAGCGCCATGGAAGAACCTTTTTGTGTGTCAAGGGTATACTGATTCTTTCATTTTGAGCCATTACTGGTGGATCTTTCTAATTATTTGGGGTCCCATTGCTGCATGTTTAGCCCAGTATGGCATTTGTTGGATTAAACATGATGAAATGTTTACTTACTAGGGTGATGCTGGTGGTGACTGCCACCCAGTCACCCTCAGTTATAGACATGTTGCACCAGTTTGGGTGTTTTGCTGCTTTGTAGGCTAGTTTGGCTGTTGTCATTAATGTTCATTACAAATGATGCCAAAACAGGTATGTCCTTTGTGATGAACATTATCCCAGCAATTGCATGGCCTATAAGCTCCAGTGTACATCTATTTGCAACCAAATACCTACAAAATCAAGGGATCAACATGACAAAAATGATTCATTTTTCAGATGGTATTCCAACACAATACAAAAATAAAGGCAACTTTGAGGATGCATCTTTTGAAGAGTCTGACCAGGGATTTCCTTGTGTGAAACATAACTTAGGCAGTAGCCATGAAAAAGGACCATGTGATGGTGAAGTTGGTGTTCTCAAGAAGAATGCTTTTACAGTAGTAACTGCAAGAAGAGCCGTGATAACTAATGCTCACAATTTGTTCATTTATGGAAAATAAAAAAAATGAGCATTAACATGTGCATGTGAGAAAAACATTCTTCTTTGTCAAGGAGGGGGAAGTGAACTGCAAACGTTTACAAAGAATCAATGTAAAGACATTGCCAAACACACAGATGACACACTGTGTCTGTGAAATTAAACCATTTGCAGACTGTGTGAGAGACCTTTCAGTACCATGCATTTCTGCTTAAAGTTGAACCAGCATAATATACTGTGGTGATTTGCATATACAGCCCATGATGCTTTGCATTATGGGGGTATGTGTAATTTTGTATTTCTTTGAAACTTGGCTTCCCAGCCAGTGTCCTTTGGAGTAACCATTGCCTCAGTGCTTGCGCGCTGAGGTTCTTTGTCTTTGAACCATATGTTGTTTCTACAAGAGTAAGGAGCTGTTTCTGCATGTATTGCATAAGCAACAAAAGACAGTGCAGCAATGCAAAGTTTACGGTAGATTGGAGAGTCTTTTGTTTGAAATCTGGGGCAGAGTTGACAAACAGAACATCACAAATGGGATCCCCTTCACCACTAGCAGCTTGGCTGAGGTTTCTGAATCCACCACGGCAGAGGTCCCCGACTCCACTGTTGCAGAGGTCTGCAAGTCTACCAGTGCCATGAACCAGGTCTTGAAAATTGCAACAACCTCCTTCAGGTGAAGATGTGCCCTTGCAACAGGAAAGCTCAGCATTAATGTAGGTGACAAAGAACCTTGCGTACAAACACTGAGGGCAGGGTTACCAAGGGCAGTGCCTTTGGGAAGTTTCAAGAAAATACAAAATCACACATGCCCACACTGTGGTGATTTAATGCAGCCCATGATGCTTTGCATTGTGTGGGCATGTGTGATTTTGTATTTTCTTGAAACTTGGCTTCCCAGCCAAATGCCCTTTGGGGTAACCCTTGCCTCAGTGTTTGTGCGAGAGGTTCTTTGTCTTTAAATAGTTTTTATTTTAATGGGTTCACCACAACATAACCAAGACAGACTGTCTTAGGGTAGCTGGTTCATTCCACTGGGGTGTCAAACAGATGAGGCACACTGATGAGACCTGGTAGGACGAAACATGTATCTGTGTCATCTGTTAGTACCCTTTGCAAACTGTGTGAGGCCTTTCGCACCATGCAATTCTCTGCTTAAAGTTGAACCAGCATAACAATCTGTGGTGAGTTGCATGTAGCCCATGATGCTTTGCATTGTGTGGGCATGTGTGATTTTGTATTAATGTAAGTGTTAACATATATTCTAGTGGGTGGGATGTAGGTGTTAAGTACAACATGAGATTGCATCAATTACAATACAGAGTGACCTTATTTCTGATGAGAACCCCTAATTTCTTGGGGCTTTCTAAGTTTTGGTATGACTGCAGGTTGCATACTCTCCTGAGGCCAGAATGTCAGAAGGCTGATGGTTCTACCTCCACACCAGGCAATTGGGTTAACCTAATGCTGACACTAGTACAGCATGAGGGGATGCTGCTCTCCTGAGGTGCTTTCATTTGGAGGAGATATTAATCAGAGTTCTAGTCTGTGGTTGTTTCATATGGACTTTAAAAATCTCATGGCACTTCTCAAACAGTATTGGAATTTCCTCGGTGTCCAGCCAAATTTCCAGTACACTGCAGCTGTGGAGTGGCAATCTTCCAAGAAGCATTCTGGAGAATGTAGTGCTGTCCCATCTGCAGGCACCTCTCTTGGCTGAGGGAAAAGGTTGTTGATGGTTAGTCTCCAGCCTGGCCAGAATACAGGGGACCTTTCTCACCCAGGGACCACCAGGGCCACCACCACTGCCTCAGAGGTCAACAAGAAGGAGGGGTTGACCACAGTTGGCTCAGGGTGGGTGAGGTGGTAGAACAGAGGTGCATCCTCTAGTTATACCACACTCAAGAATACCACCAACAGCTTAATCTGGTTCACTGTCAGCTGGCATCCATCTGTAAACTCCTACCCCAGAATGAGGTAGTAGAATTATCTAGTCCTCCTTTCCTGGTTAACAACAGCAAAATAAATAAAACCAATTCAGCAGTAGTCCCCCACCCCACCCGAGCTGGAGATAATTATTGGAGATGGTTATTTTATTTCTCATTTTCTGTTTTTTTAGGAAAATTGATAAAGTAAACTTTGTGGCTGTGCGGTTTACAACAGGGACAAAAACACACTTGTTATATACCTTGCTGAGGTTGTATCTTCTTCAGATACACAAGTCACCATCAAATATTTGCTAAAAAATAAAAAATATACCTACAGTGTCACTAATGAGGACATGGCTGAATATTCTACACAACCATTAAAAGATATTGTTTGGAAATTTGGTGACCTTGCATAGTCAACATTGACTCAATAGTTGCACTTTCCAGAACATGACTTTCTTCAATTAAACCATACCCTGTCTGGTTTTAAACTAATTTTCAAATAAATGTCTTCTCCTGATGTGGTCTGTTTGTCATGACAGACATGGACTACACTAATATTTAGCCTAATAGCTAAGTTGTACACCTAATGGATTCCCTCTGTTCTTCTGCTTTGGGACCAGATGCAGTGATTGGTGGTTATTAGCAGTTTGTTTACTACTGACACAGGTGAGATTTACTCTGTGTGAATTAGATGATTAAAGAGTGTGTTTAACTGCTTTTACTGTGTATTGGGGTATATTAGGGTTAGCGTTATCTTCCATATTTGTTACGTGTAAGCCATATATATAAAGTGCTGGATAGGTAAAGGCGTAGTTAGATAAAACATATGTGGTGTGTCCCTTTTACTCACATTATTTGTTGTGGTATCCCTGTTATTCAAGTTATGTGTTAGAAAATATTGTGTTAAAAGAAAATATGCTTCACATTTCAAAGAATTGTTGGTGTCTGTCTTAAGCATATAGCACCACATATATATTAGCAAAGTTGGTCTGGGGAAAGCAAAAGGATGTGAGAGAAAACTAAACTGTGATTAGCTATGGGCTGAGATTTAATGGTGTCCCACAATGGACGGTCCAGTAAAGGGTGACGGGTATGGTTTGAGGCCAAATGATGAAAAGTTGCTAACTACTATACCAAAGTAGAAGACCCAGGCATTGTGATATCAGTTTTACATTAATAATAAAAATGGCAAATGAGTTAACATGGACACCATGTTACTCACATTAAATTTTTCTTCAGATACTTTTCAATCTTATTTTCTTAAACATAGAATTGATAAATTATCTTTATATTTTGGATTAAACAACTACCACATGTAAGTTCTCAAAATAATCCACAGTCATAACATTTAAAGAAAGTTTTTTTGAGATCATGAATGTCACACTTGCTCTCTTGAGTATTGTATATATGCCTATATATATACTGTACTGGCGCAGTAGCACCAGTATAGTTAGGGTTGAGTAAGCACTTTAATGTTAAACCTCAAATTTTACACCTTAATAACTTTGCCACCATATGACAGATTTGCCTGAAGTTTTGAATGCATGGTCTGGTACCATACATCTCTGGATCTTGCAAGTTGTATTATGGTCAGAAGTGCAGTTGTGGAGCTACAGAATGCCAAAAAAGGAAAAACAGACTTTTTGTGGGTTTCTTTGCTTGCGCCCACAGCCAACATGATTTGTCAGTTCAGAAGATGTAGTCTGGGTCACTTATGTGCCTTTCAAAGATTTGGTGTAAAAATATTAAACCATTCAAAAGTTATTCAAAAAACAATTTTCCCATTATAGTCAATGGGGGAAAATATATGTGCATCACGAAAGTTTCGCAAATGCACTTTTACTTTCACAAATGGTCCTTTCACTTTTGTGTTTCAGCCATCTTGTTTTTGGTAGCCCTTGCTGAGGGCGCTGGGGAGAGGGTGCCGATAATAATGGCAACCTGTTCTCAGTGCATTGCAGGAATTGCTCCCAGGTGATTTAACTCGACTCTGCCACAAAGAGCCCAATCAAGCTCTGGAACACAATCAGTGATCTGCTAGGCCACTCCCCAGGAAATTCACTCCCGACCAAGATTACCTCTGGCAACCTGACTATAACCGAAAAGATGGATATACTTGACGCATTCAATAACCACTTTGCTACTGCAGGCATGGCATTTGATAACTCCTGCAAACATACTTCGCCCCAGACTGCCAGCCAACTGCCTGAAACTCCGATAGTCACGCTTTTTCACTTCAACCTGCCACACTGAAAGAGGTAGAGGATCTCTTCTTCAGTTGGATACTAGAAAAGTGCTGGGGCCGACTCCTTGACCTCACTTCCTAAAAATTGCCTACCACGTACTAGCAATACCCGTCACCCACCTTTTAATTATCCCTGTCTCAGGGCACCTTACCACCTATATGGAAGACAGCACATGTCATACCACTGTTCAAATCAGGTGACCGTGCGATCTCAATAACTACAGGCCAATTTCTCCTTCGGTCCTGTCCAAGCTCCTAGAGAAAATTGTAAATGCACAGCTGAGGACTCACCTTGAGTCTAGGGAACTGCTAAATCCTATGCAGTCCGGATTCAGAGCTAAACATAGCACTATCTCAGCCCTCACCAAAGTTACTAACGACTGGCAGCGTAATCTTGAGAGCAAAAACTTTATTTGTGCTGTTTTCCTTGATCTAAGTAAGGCTTTTGACACTGTCGACCATAGTCTGCTCCTCTCCGCCCTTCAAACCATAGGTGTGGACCCCTCCTCTCTGCGTTGGTTCACTGACTATCTTACAGGGCGCCTTCAACAAGTTAAAGCCGAAGGAGGCCTGTCCTCTTAAAACTCTGCAAAGAGAGGTACCTCAAGGTTCTATATTAGGGCCCTTACTTTTTGCAATCTACATTAATAACATCGACTACTGTATAAAAGAAGCCAACATCCATCTGTTTGCAGATGATACAGTTCTCTACGTGAGTCGCCCAACACCTGAAGCTGCCTGCAATGACCTACAGTCAGAATTCAACCTTTTGCAAAGCCAACTCCTCCAAAAAAAGCTACTCCTTAATGCCAAAAACTAAAGTGATGGTCCTCTCCTTTATCCGTATAGCTAACCCTCTGTGTCCAGTGGGACAGTTCCCCAAATTACCACAGTTCTAGGTGAAAACTAGAATTTGTTACAAAATTCAAGTATCTGGGAGTTTGATAGACCAAAGACTCTTCTTCATTGAACATATCGAGGACTTGCTAAAACGACTTGGCAAAGGCTTGGACTGTTTTTTAGAATCAGCCAATTTCTCACCAGAGATGCCAAGAAACAACTGGTCCAATCCATTTTCCTATCATTGGTTGATTACTCTGACTTCCTCTACAGCCAATGCCCCAACTCTTACATGGTTAAACTGGACACACTCTACCATCGAGCACTGACGTGTACAACGGGACTCCCCTTCGACACACATCACTGCACCCTATATGCGGCAGTGGGATGGACATCACTAAAGTTCAGGCGCCACAGAAACGCCGCTCTCTGGACCTATAGAGCCATCTCTAATAAGCTGCCTTACTATATCTCCTGCTGTCTTCCCCTGAGTATAATTGGGAAATACGCGTTTAGAAGTTACTCAGCTATTACACTTAAAGTACCCAAAGCAAAATCCCGCTTCGGCAGGGCAGCCATAAGCTTCGTGCTACCTACCTTATGGAATGATCTACAAAAAACCCTCAGATTAAGCACTCTAATCGGTATAAATGCTTTCAAGATGCTTTATTTCCTTACAATCAGAGACGTATGTAACTGCTTCACCCACTCAGACCCAGTACCGGTGTCTGCACTGGTATATAGCCACGCCTAGACCCAATTTTAGTACTGACCCCCAGCTTGCTCCTCACCAGCCTAATTGTTCTCTCTTATCCCCTGTCTTATCAACACTAGGCCCATCCATCCTTATTCTTCCTTTCCCAACCTCGGATAGGAGCTCACTACCCTGGGTTGTGACATCCTACCATGCCTCGTACTTTATAGCATTCAATCCCGGGGCACACACATACTCCTTTTCTCCATCCACCTTCTCTACATCCAGCTTTACCACTCCTTTCTGTGCACCGTGCCCTCCTAGCCTTTCTCCCCCTACTTCCCTCCCTTTCTTCCCCCCTACCTTTACCTCTACCTGGTGTATATTTTTAATTTTATTTTTTTCTTCCATTACTTCCTCCTGCAACCTTAGATAACCTGCTTTATCTTCCTATAGACACTTCTATGTATGTAAATACCATGTAATCTGTAAAATATCTGTATAATTATATGTACATATGAACTTCTTTTTCTTCCTCTCTGTAAAGAGTATTATCTGTATTGCCTTGTAAATACCTGTGTTGACCTGTATATACAATTGTTCATGCTCCACCCAGGTCCATCTTGCAAATGAACTTCTGCTCAATGATGAACGCCTGGTTACATAAAGACTTGATTGATTGATTGATTGATACGGTGGCTGCATGGGGGGTGGATAACTATAGTGACATCCTGTTGCTATATGTACACGCACGCAGGGGGGTGGGAGCAAGCACGCACAATGAGGGATGTGGTGGATGATGCCACGGTCGGTTGCCATGCTGACCCTGTGGCGTGGTGGGTGGGTTGCCGGCATCAGTCAGCAGGGTACTGGGTTCAGGTCCGCATGTTGGTGCATTTTGTTGTGCCCAGCCCAAACCTTTTTGTTTGTTTTCACTCCCGCCAACATGCACCCCTGGGTGAGAATCCTTTAGTGTGTGTGTGTGGGGGGAAGCCCCTCAATGGAGGGTGGCGGGGCGAGCCCCCAAAGAAAACATTAAAAACTAAGTCCCCAGAGCCCTTTGGCTGTGCGCCAGGGTGTCAGAGTGCCAAAATACATTTTCACTCTTGACTTCTGCATAATGGTGATCACCTTTAGGCTTTCGCTGTAATGACATAAATCCTTGTTTTCAGTTAGTGAGAGAGAAAAATGCCTTAAATTTAAAGTTGGGACCCTCTAGGTAAACACTGGCTGCTGGGTTTACCTAGTCGGGTCCTGAGGATGCCAGCCCTATCTTTTTTGGGGGGGTAAAATCCCCCAGAAATGCCTTTTTAAACATTGGGGAAAAAATACTTTTGAAAGAAATGGCTGAAATACTTTTGCAAATGCAGAAGTTTCATGATACTTTTTGTGAAACTTTCATGATTTGCAAAAGTATTTTTTTTAAAACTGAAAATCTTTGCCATCATCCTGCAACAAAACGGTTGGGCCTTTTTGGCTGAAACTTGCTGGGTGGCTAGCCCTGGTCACACAGGTGTGCCTTTTGGTGGCTTGGTGGCAAAATATTCAAGAAGCAAAGATTTACAGCATTCTGAATTAGAGAACTTTCCCATAGGATAACATTGCAGTGCCCATGACACCTTTCGGTGCCCGTATCTCGAGAACGAAGCAAGATGCAGAGCATTTGCTACTGGCAGCTTAGTTCATCTGTATGTGAACTAGCCTGCTGAAACAAGTTTGGAAATCATAGATGACACCTGCAGTGGAATTTGTTTCCTACTTTCTATGGTTACAGAGATATTGGCAAAACATGCTCCAGGGGTTCCAAGGGTGCCTTTTCACTGTATTCCAGTGCCCATATCTTGTAAACAATGCAAGATATGGATTTCATTGATTATATTGTGTGAAATACTCACTGTTATGATTACACTAGCCCTGGAATTTTTTCCTAGCTGCTATGGTTGCTGAGATATTAGCAAATTAGTGTTACAAGGGTTCCTTACCCTGTAGGACTGCCGTATGGCCGTGAGTTATGTATGAGTAGGAGCCAGGGGCAGTAGGGGCACACGCCTCCACATGTGCATGCCATTATGCCAAAAATGGACAATGTGAAGGGAGTGCAGGCCCAGATCATCCACTCTCCCATTAATACATACCACTAACATTACACTTTCTCAAACAGAAGGGAAATTCATTGCAAAAACTCTGTTACTGCATCAGTTAGGGTTAATAATACAGTGACAAAAGTTTGGAAATGTGCTGTTACGGTTCAAAACCCAAACTCCACATTCCCCACCCCACCAGCCCCACACACACACACACATGCAAGACACATGCAAAATGATAAGACCTAATACCCTCTGTCACATCTGTAACCACAATAATCAACACTGTACTTATTTCACATAACACTATGTAATGAAAAACACAAATATAGTATCATTGATTCTATACTGCCAGCACAGTATGATGACACATTATTGCTGGCATATCTTTATATAATGAGACTTAGTCTATACACATTTTAAAATAGTGACTTTTACAGTATGTGTCACTATTCAACAATTGGATTTCTGCAGGCTACTACATGGGCATGTGGTAGCAGGAAAGATAGAGGTGACACATACTACTTATAAGATACTGCTCAAGTATGAAACTAGCACCATCACATGTTGTTATACTGCTGTGTTACCTGGAAATACTCATTAGCAGCATGCTATTGTTAGCTTTGGATGTTACAACTGTTGCTTTCACATGTTACTTGTAAACTATACTACAAATAATTACTTTTATTATTACTACCATTTGTTATTAGGACTGACTTGCTGTATCAGAAAAATAAATGCAAACATCCAATGACTGTTGGTAGGCTTATACTAACTCTCATTTCCAAGAAAGTGTCTGTGGATAACATACTGTGTGTCACATCACTTCTTCACTATTGAAATATAGGCATCTGCTTAAATCTTGTTATTGCTGCTTGTAACACAAAACTGCTTACTGTGGGGCAACATCCATGGTTGCTCAGCATATGTGTCTATCCCCAAGGCATTATGATGGTGGCAGAACTCATACAGTTGGTGACCCATGGTGATGGATGTGTCTTCAGTACATTTAAAGAGTTATACTTTACTTCTGTTACCTGATGCGGGGTTGGTTCTGATTGGTGGTGTTGCCTTGGCCCTTCCCCTGCTTGCATGTGTGTGTGTGTGTGGGTGGGGGATTTGGAGTTAGGTTTGAACCCTAACAGCACATTTTCAAACTTTTGTTGCTGTACTACTAACCCTAACTGATGCAGTAAGTGAGTTTTTTGCAATGTGTATATATAGATATATATATATTTTTTCCCATTAGTCCAGTGCCCTTCCGGTTTTATACCTGGTGTCTAGCTGTGCCCACTATCCTCTGATGCTCATTTTAGTTCTTGTTGGTGGTTAGTAGCATCCCCCACCCTCCCATGTCTATTTCATCCTGAAAATAGGAAACCTTCCCTTGATGTCTTTTTATTTTTTAACCTGTAAATAAAAGTTCATTGCCGATCACACCTGCACCCCCCACCTGACCTACAACTGTGCACCCACCTCCCCACACCCCTCTTGACACCCCCACACACTCTTTCTCACCTGAAGATGGCCAGGTTCCAGATAAACTCTCCCAATTGAAGAAATGTTTTGCTGCTGGAACCGACGACTGCAATATGAGAAACTTAGGTAAAAGCAGTCCAATGTATTTCAATGGGAGTTTCATTTTTATGCATAACTTTGGCATTTCTGAGATTTTGGACCCACATTTTCAACATTGTCTTTTGGTACCTCACCTCATGAACAATAGGACTGTAATTATGCAAATCCTGCCCGAAAGGTGATTTTGCTGTTGGCTGGTGAAATCACCGTTACGGTGGGATTTGTGTGACAACAGTCATATTGTTCATGACATGGGGTCATAAGAAGGTTGTGTTGCAAATTTGGGCCATGATTATTAAAAGTGGAAGAGTTATGACCATTCATTGCAATTTCACTACATGCACTCATAACTTTAGGAATTTTAAATATTTTGACCCCAAATTTTCAGCATAGCCTTCTTATTACCCAACCTCATATATGCCGCAGCTCTCATTTTTCAAATTTTAGCAAAAATGTGTGTTCCCATCTATGGCATGACATGGAATGGTGTTACAGTTCAGCAGAGTTATGTTTTGGCCAGGATTTTAATATTTTCTGCACCGGGAACATGAGGTGGGGTAATACCATGGCTATGTTGACAATCTGGTCACTGTTGTCCTATAAATGTAAGTGTAGGAGAGAAGGCCCTGTGCTTCCACAGCTACATACATAAACATATACATGGAGGGATGGGAGTGTGGGAACCTAAGGGCTATGCACTCCCACAGGCACAAAAGGATATGATTAAACTATCTCAAAGAGTAAGGAAATTAGTTGTAAAAAACTCCATTAATGCATTAGTTAGGGTACAAGTGACAAAAGTAGGGAAATAGGGTGTTAGAGTTTTTAAACTCAATGCTGTGCCACCATGCTGCAGACACTGACAGGCATCAGGTGTGTCTTGGGGTTGTCAGCCCAACACTCTCCCATTCTCCTATACAGTACCCATCCCAGTTTATTTACTTATGAAATGGAGTGAGTGTTGGGACAATGGCCCCAAGTAGAGATGTGCTAAGTCTGCAAAATTTGCTCCACAAGTTCATTTGTGGATTTCTTTGATTTTGTGGAGTATTTTTACAAAATTCACAGGCATGAATTTCATGGATTTTGACTTAAAATGTGTAATTTCACTCATGAATTTCTCACTTTGCCAACAAAATTCACTCTTCATGGAAAAAATATGAATTTCTATTGAATTGTTGCACAAATTGCACAAATCAAAGTTTCAGAGTGTTTTTGAAACTCTACGAATTCTCCGAAACACAAATTGTGGGCGCTTTGCATGAACTTCACAGGTGAAATTTAACTTCACAGCATCTCTAGCCCCAAGACACACTTCGATACCTGTCAGTGTCTGCAGGGTGGGGTGTTAGGGTTGGAAACCCTAACACCACATTTCTCTACTTTAGTCACTTTAACCCTAACTGATGCATTAATGGAGATTTTTGCAACTAATATCTATCTATCTATCTATCTATCTATCTATCTATCTATCTATCTATCTATCTATCTGTCTGTCTGTCTATGTGTGTGTGTCTGTCTGTCTATCTATCTATTACAAAAACTTTGTTACTGCATCACTTAGTGTTAAAGGGACAAATGTAGACACATACTGTTAGTGTTTGCAACCATAACACCCCACGCCCACCCTGCATAGACCAAGAGGTGTCAGGGGCAGCATTGTGGTTTTCAGACCTAATACTCACCCCATTCCATTAGAAAATAACCTGGGTTGGTACAGCATAGGAGGAGAATGGGGTAAGCGTTAGGGGCTGACAACTGATATCACCCCAGCGCCTCTTGGTCTGTGCAGAGTAGTGGTTGTAGGTTGGAAACCCTAATGCCACAGTTCCCTACTTATGTACCTTAACCCCTAACGGATGCATTAGCAACATTTTTTTGAAATTTATTTACTTACTTTTGAGCTAGTACATAGTATCCTTGTTTTACTTCTGACCCTGCACTTCCAACCCTCTGTAGATGTGTATACTGTATATATGTAGCTGTGAAAGCACAGGGCTCACTTATAGGACAACAGTGGACAAATTGTCAGTATAGACTTTTTATTACCCCACCTCATCTACACAGTAGAGAACATTTTAAAATTTCTCAAAACATAATTTTGCACAACTGCAACACCAATCAGCACTACAGGTGCAAAATCATATTTTGGCCAGTATCTGAATAATGACAGCTGTGACATACATGAGGTGGTGTAATAAGGTGGCTATGTTAAATCTGGGGTGAAAATATGTAACATTTCAAAAGTTATGAGTTGACGTAGCAAAATTGCAATGAATGGTCATAACTTTTGCATTTTTCATATTTTGACCCAAATTTTCAACATAGTCTTCTTATGACCCCACCTCATAAACCTCATAAACCCCATAGGTGAAAAGTTCCAAATCCATGACAAAATGGCATTCATCACCACACAGGTGTGAAAACATGTTTCAGACAGGATATGAAAATGACAGCTGTACTGTTCATGAGGTGGTGTGAATAAATGGCTATGTTGAAAATTTGGTGTCACAATATTGAAAATTACCAGAGTTGTGCATGTTCATAGAAAAATTGCAACAGACACTAATACCCAGGGCTGGTTTTAGGATTTTGGGGGCCCCCAGCAAACTTCATGATAGGGGTCCCACAGCCTGGGCCCCCCAACCGATTATCTTTACACATTGCCCCTATTTTACATTAAAATACTAATGCATACTTAGGTGCTAATCACATGTGGAAGCCTAGAAACAAGCCCTTTACATTTAATACTAGTGTAGAAATACATTTATAATAATGTATAATATAACTGCAAAAGATTATCCTTCAGCTGTAGCTGTTACTAATTTTTCTAGTCCTGCTGCTCTCTATCTATGCAGCCTGATCTTCTCTCAACTCCCCCTAGTATACTATATGTACCCGACTATAATTTGCACTGAAATAAATGTTTGTTTAGAATAGCCTCTGAGTGACAACAGATACACATGATGACACAGTCAGTTACTAACTGTGTCATCATGGGTATGTTGTCAGAGGCAGACTACTATAAACAAACATTTATTTAAGTCAAATTATGGTCCAGACTATCTCTGATCTCATCTCCCAGCCTATCTTTGTTATTCATTACCTACCTAAAAGAAGCGAAGGCAGGCAAGGCACTGGTCTCTGAGTGGGTGTAATTCTGCTCCTCTGGTTCTCTCCTCCACTCCATGCACTGCACTGGTTTGGCAATGATCACTGAATTGCTGAATCTGCAGCTGCTGATCTCTTTGTAATAAAATAAATGAATTATAGTTGTTCTCAGCAAGCAGCACTTACAGAAACAGCAGCAGTAGGTAGGAAAGGTCTGGCTGGCTGCTGGCTGCAGTGGGTGGTGGTTCTCACTCCTCCACACTGGCTGTCTGGATAGCAGATGCAATAGCAAATTTCTCTCCGATGCTCTGGAACTGGTCCTCAGCCGAATAGTGCCAAGAGCACCAGAGGGACCATTTTTAAGCTGCAGCTGAGCCTGTGGACCTGGGGGGGACAGAAATGTTCAGGTCCATGTTGAAGGAGGTGCAGTAACAGGAACGGACCGAGTGGAGCCCTGTGATTGGTTCCAACACAGCAACTCCCAACGTCAGCCAGAATTTTACTGTGCACCACAACTGGGGGATGTGGGTTAACAAAGAAACACGTCGTAGGAGGTGGCATGGTCACTGGTCGTGAACCTCGTGGTTCAGCATTCATTGTTCAGGGAAATGGGACAGTCAGTCGCAAGTTCGTGTTCGCAACAACACAGCAATGAAACAGTGTTGCGAACCAACCACTTTGGGAGGGGGACAACTAATGAAAGAGCCAGAAATTGGCTGCGGGGCCCCAGACATTACACGGTGATGGTGATGGGAAACTTGGGGAGCCAGGACGACAAGGAGGATTACTTGAACCAAGGTATGTTGCTTGCTTGCTCAGCTGTGTTGATCGGGCAGAGGAAAATATATTAACTATGCTGTTGATGCTGACTGTCGTTGGGTCATCCAGTGTGGAGTGAGACTAAAGCAAGGTGGTATGCTGTGTGCTGGGGCCCACTGCCAGACTTGCTAAATTTTGGGGGCCTCCTGTGGCTGCGGGGTTGGCGGGTGCCTAACGCCGGCCCTGCTAATACCACGGCAATTTTTAGGAATTTTTTCACCAAAGTTTCAACATGGGCTTTTTGGGACCCCACCTCATGAACACTGGCACTGTCATTTTGTTATTCTGTCCCAAAAGGTGATTCCTTGCAGAGACTGCAAAATCACCTTGAGAATAGGATAGGTGATAGGGATGACATCTCCAAGGCACAACCCATGCCTGTTGCTGTCTGCAGGGTGGGGTGGGGTGTTAAGACTGGATACTCTAACACCACATTTCCCTACTTTTGCTGCTTTAACCCTAAACAGTGCATTGATCAAGTTTTTCAAAGAATATATATATATATATATATATATATATATATATATATATACACTATCTATCCATCTATATTTATATATATATATATATAGAGAGAGAGAGAGAGAAACAGAGATAATGTGTGTATATACTGTATATATATATAAATATATATAAATATATATTTATATATATATATTTATATATACACAGCTCTATAGGCTCAAGTCTCAAAGTTAATGCAGGGCTTGCACAAGCCCTGCATCACACCCAGCGATGAACACACTGCTGCATCTTGAGCCTGATTCAAAAAGGTCAAGTGCGTCTGTAAAACTTTACCCCCTTTACAGTTGCTTGTGCCAAAAATTTGGTGCAAACTCTGTAAAAATGTCTCATGAGTGACACAAAGTTAGACCAGCAGAAAGCTGGTCTAACTCATGGCACATGGCACATGCAATCAAGAATCCTAGTTGCTGGCTTGGGAATACTGCAAGCCCCCGGTGCCATCTGTGGGATGCACCTGGGGCTTGCAGCATTCATACATGTCTGAGAATTGCACCGATATCTCTGTTAGTCTCACTTTTTCTCCATGTATATAGTCTTTGCAAAAACTTTGTTTATGCACCAGTTAGGTTCAACTTAATGTCACAAAGAAGGAAAATGTGGTGATAGGGTTTCTATCCCAACCTCCCCCAGCAGCAAAGGGAAAAAGAAAAAAAATTAACATTCTGAGTCTCCAGATTCTTGGAGAATCAGTGGTGGGATCTTCCTTGTGGTTGTCAACCTAATGTTGGGAACCATACTGCCACATTTCCCTACATTTGTGGCATTACGTTGAACCCTAACTGGTACATAAATGAAGTTTTTTGCTAAGAATTTCCTTTCTTTTTGAGATAGTGGAGTCCTTCTGTCATTCATGAAGGTCCCTTTGGGACTTGCTTGAACAAATGCAGATATACAGGACTGTCTGTGTCCTGCACCAAGGGAAGACTCTGTCTGGTTAGAGAAGTGCAGCAAAAGATGTCAAGAATTCTTGGAACTGTCTTGTGGGTTGCAGAAGTGCAGGGCCCTCTTGTCCCTGCACTTCCATCTGGCCAGAGATACAAATGTACTGGGCAAAAGTCCATCTGTCAGCTAAATCACAGTTGCTTTCTGTCACCTACAAGTGCAGATGTACATGGCCGTATGCCAAGAGGAATAGTTGTCTTCACTATATGGTACCTGGCCCTGTGTTAATGACCTTTTAACTTTCATTCCCTGGCAGGGGATTTTGCATAACAGCAGCATTTCCCCATCCTCACCCCATCCAGCTGAGCCACTGAGCTTGCCCTTCAACCCAGGTCACTAGCACAGGATCACAAAGCATAGCCACTGGGGTCAAGTCTAACACTACACACAAAGTTTCTTAATAGTTATATATATTTGTTTAATTTTGACCCCAAATTTTCAAATTTATCATTTCATGACTGCTCATGTAAATATGACATGTAGCACTTTAAGTATATTGGCCAAAATATTATTTCACATTAGAAGTGTGAAAATATATCCTGTTCAGAATTTAAAAAATGGCACCTGTCAAGTTTATGAGGTGGTGTAAAAAAATGGCTGTGTTGAAAGTTTGGAATCAAAATACTGAAAATTAGTGACGTTACAAGTGAATGTTGAAATGTTGCAACATTCACTTATAACCTGGACATTTTATCACATTTTTAAACTATATTTCCAGCATAGTCTCTTTATTAACCCACTTCATGATCCAGGTAGATGAAAATGTCCAAATTCCATCTGAAAGTTGTCAAGAAAAGTTGCTTGGCTGCCCAGTCTCCACACTTGAGAAAAAAGCAAAAATGCTGTGTTCAGGCTAATTCATTTATTGTTAAAAGTCCAGCAAGGGGATGCCAGACTCACCTTCCTGTAATAGCTGAATGTTTTCATGCTCACTAGGATTGACAGAGCACTGGTGAGTGTGAAAACATTCTGCTGCTACAGGAGGGTGTGTCTGGCATCCCCTTGCTAGACTTTAAACAATAAATGAATTACCATGAATACAGCATTTGTGCTTTTTTTCTCAAGTGTGGAGACTGGGTAGCTGAGTTGCTTTTCTTGAAGACTTTTGTGGTGTTTTGTTGTGGCACTAGCCTGAGCCATGTGCATAGCCCCCTCTTCCTCTTCAAATTTCTCCTTGAAATGTCATTCTTCACCACAGATGCAAAATTGGCCAGGATTTGAAAAATAATAGCTGTTGTGTTCACGAAGTGGTGTGAAAAAATGTCTACATATGTAGAAAATTTAGTGAAAATCTGACATCAAAATATTTAAAATTATCAAAGTTAAGAGCAAGAGTAGAAAAGATTCTACATACAAAAAAAGTCATCACATCTGAATATTTTGACTCCAAATTTTCAACATATCCTTCTTTTGACTCCACCTCATGCACAAGGACGGTGAACATTTTCAAATTCCACCCAAAAGGTGATTAAGCATAGTGACTGTAAAACTGCCTTCCTGGCCAGATTTGAATAATTCCACCAGAACTGGTCATGAGGTGTGGTGCCAAAAAGGCCATGTTGAAAATCTGGAGTCCAAGTATACAAATATGATAAAGTTATGAATCAAAGGTCACATCCCCATTGAAATACATTAAACTGCACTTCCCTGATTTTCACATACCGCAGTTGCCTGGTCCAGCAGCAAGACATGTCTTTGACTGGAAAGAGGATCTATGCCATGGGACATATTCAGGTAAGAGAGAATGTGTGGGGGTTTTGTGGGGGTGTGGGGTAGTGGGTGCTGAGTGGGAGAGCAGGGTGGAGTGGGAGGGAAGTGTGTGGGGATGAGATCAACGAAGTAGCATTTTCTTTTTTACAGGTTTAAAAAAAAAGCATTGAGATACAGTTTTCTTTATTTCATGGATAATTATTTTCTGACACTGGTAACTGGGTACCCCAGTGTTGGGTTACTGTTCAGTGGCACTGGGGACAGGTACCCTGGTGTTGTCACATACATAATGGGAATGGAAGAGGGCAACAATGTGGGGAGGGGGTCAATAGAAATGTTACCTAGGGTGGGCATCCCAGTCTGCTAATATAATCAAATTTCAACATTTAAACATTGGGAAAAGCAGGCAGATAACCTGGCAGGGAGGGGGAGGAAAGAAGTGGTACCAAGGTGGGCACCCCAGTCCACATAAGAGATAATGAAATAGATAGAGATAGAGAATACTGGTTGGATAACCATGCACAACCAGCCTATGCTGCCACACAGGGATTCTGATTACATCAGATATCGAGAGCGAAGTTTGAGAGGTTCATTGTAATTAGAAGTCTGAGGTGACAGCTAAGGATGGTTGGGCATATGGTGCCCAGCCAATATTTTTTATAGTGAATATTTTTTTCTTACAAAAAAAATTAAAGTATTTTTCACAGTGCTTCTGTGATAGGCAGGCATTTTCAGTTGAGACCTTGAACCAATTGTGGTGTGCATAGCAACATTGTGAAAAACAACAGCTGCCTCTAGAATTTCTGATCAGCTGGAACCTTGTTGTATGCAACAGGGTAATTGCAGTGAAGTTACATGTTTGTTGCATGCAACTACATTGCAACTACAGTGTAGTTACACTATAACTACAGCATAGTTAAGTGACACTTAAAGTATAACCCACAGAAGTATACAACTGTGTTCCATGGTCCTTGAACTGTGGTCCAACAAGGTTTCAGCTGGTAGGGAAATCCATGCAGAAGAAACCTTCACTATACTAGAGAAATAGATAGATAGATAGATAGATAGATAGATAGATAGATAGATAGATAGATAGATAGATAGATAGATAGACAGACAGACAGACCAGACAGACAGAGACAGAGAGAACAGAGGTTCCCCAGCTCACTGCTTGAACTGAAGCAAGAACCACAACTCTAGTTGTGGCATCAGTATTCAAGAAATCCCCACAGTTCCTATACAGAGAATGTGAGCGTACAGCTCCTCTCACTAAGCTTAGAAAATGGGCTTGAAAAACACTGCATGCTAATTGGCTGAAAGACCGGCAGGAATGCATTTGTTTTTCAACAATATCCAGCTAAATACAAGTGAAAGTGCCAACCGACTGCATTACTAATATCAATGGGCATTGGTAAATTTGAAATTGCAGACCTGCTATTTTTTTTATCAGTAACTGAGATTTTTCAAGCAACTAACATCAGAGAGTACCCCCCGACCCCATGTCGCAAAAGCATCTGTTCACTAGTACAACACATATTTAATTCAAAATTAAAGTTTTTCAGTCGAAGCAATGTGGTCAAATCTCTCAGAGCTTCTCATGTCTCATGCCACACCACATGCTGGCTGATATAGTAGTTGCTGCAAGCCAGCAGTTTGTCTCCATGTACAGGGAGTGGAAGTTTGGAAGAGCCAACACCGCTACTTGAACTGATTCTCCATTTCAATTTACTTTTAAAACTGTAGCCCTGCTCAATACACTAGCCCTAAACAGAACACCAAAACCATAGAAAAGCTCAGAAATGTACCTATTTCTGCATATTTACTTTTCTTTGTTCAGACAGCTCGATCGACCTCCCTGGATGCTAAGCTGCTGAGCTTCCATCCCTCCTCAGCAGCTCCATAGTGTGGCAGCCCACTCATTAGTGACCAGCTTTTTTTTTTTTTTTAGTAACTACAGAACCTCCAGTGGGACAAAAGTCCCTACCTCAAAAAAAAACAAAAAACACAGCATTCTAAAGTAGGCAGAGGAACTATTTTACCACAAAAAAAAAATAAGCACTTAAGATTTTTAGCATTTAAGCACACAAATATTTTTTTTCAAACATACATGAAATACAGGGGGCCATTTTCTATGCACAGCAATACTCTCCAGGGTAGTCTTGCAGGCTATACTTGACCCTTCAGGGGATATGGGGCTCTCCAGCTGTGGTGTTGGGCATCACTATGCCCTTAGGAGATCTGGTATGGCCCATTACTACCCAACCTGTTGGGTATTATTGCCTACCTGGCACACTGGATTTGAGGTGCCCAAACAGGGTATTTCAGGCAATTAAAAAAAAAACAAATAGCAGAATCCAGCTAAATGTGACCAATTTATCTAGGTTCAGGTGTTTGTTTTTAAAAAAGATATCATTTTTATGTATTTTCAAAATTTATGAATTAAACAAATAGTAGGATCACTATTGGTATGTTTTTTGTTCCACATGAAAAGCAAATCATGAAAGAAAGCACTCACGGCAGTTTTTTTTTTTTTGTCTTTTAACCATTCACATTTCTCAGTTATTAAAAAGTCCAAATATGTGTGGAAGAGTATATTTTTTTCAGGAAACCTTTGAAAGGCCCACCCTTTGCATAGGTTCCTTCAACTCTTAAGATGTCATCCAAAAATTCCACACTATCTTGTAAGCCGGAGCAAAAAATAGCTGATGTTAACTATAGGGAAACCAAACATGTTTTTTTGTGTGCTCTATATCTCAAAAACAGAACAGTTTACTGTCACAAAACTTTTCAAGAACTGAGACCCTAACAGACTGACCGCATATGCTATAGTGTGGGCTATTTTAACAAACTGCACCAAAACTATTAAGGTGCAAAACTTGGGGTTTAACATTAAACAGCCTACTCAGCCCTAACAGTAGGGGTGCTACTGCACCCCTACAAGATAGATAGACAGACACACAGACACATATAGATATAGATATAGATATAGATATAGATATAGATATATATAATATATGGGGTATACAATGGCCTGACAGAAATCATGTCATTTATTTCCATGTGTGTGTTGTCACAGGACTAGAACTTACAAGTGGTGCAGCAACAATTGAGTTATTGGAATCCCTCATAAACCACAAAAGGATTGGACCACTAAGCTCAATAACTAATGATATTCCAACCATTAAAATAAAAGCCAACATGTCTGGGAAAACCCCTTCATTAGGGAGTTCTGGCACAATTTATATAAATACATATATATATATATATATATATATATATATATATTTATAATTACTCAGACTGTTACAAAAATATATATGTCAATTACTAACTTTCAATGAAACTTAAAATAAATAGAGATGGGCAAAATCAAGAATAATTCACTCCGTGAATTAATTCACTGATTTAGCACAATTAGTGAAGTACAGAACGATCTGTGACGTGTAGAATGTTGCCACAAAGTGTGCTATTTCACCCATGGATTATGGAATTTCACCTGTGAATACATAATTTCACTGTTCACTGGCAAAATTCTGCCATTCGCAGGCAAAATTCTGTAATTTCTGGTGAAATTCTGCCATTTGTGGGCCAAATTCCACAATTCACACATGGGCAAGTTTTTAAGCTAATAACACACATTCAAATATTTCTCTGTGGAGGCGAACCTGTTGACTTTGCAGGAACTTTGCCAGTGAATTAAAACTTCACAACATCTCTAAAAATAAAGTCATAAAAACATCCTGCACGTACTTTCATCATTACGAACATATGGAATTTGCCAGCAGATAAAGGTCTAGAGGTCTATCAAGTCTGCTCAAATGTGCAGCTAGCACCCCTTATTCTGCAGCTGCCTCTCCCTTCCATCCTTCCCCTTCATTAACCCTCCCCCTTGTCCTGTCCCATCCCCTTTTGAAGTAGTCCACTGTTCTACTGGATACCACTTCTGCAGGTAACACATTCCACCCAGCCACCACTCTCTCTGTAAAAAAGTGACTCCTCATCTCCCTCCTGAACCTTCCTCCCTCCAGTCTCATATCATGGTCCCTAGTGTCCCTCCCCTCCCTTACTTTGAACAGCCCCTCTGTACCTGTCTTGTTTATTCCTTTCATATATTTAATGGTTTCAATCATGTCCCCCCATCCCTCATCTCCTCCAGTGAGTACATGTTCAATTCCCTCAACCTCCTCTCGTATGATAATTCCCCCAGCCCCTTGATCATCTTTGTCACCCTGTGCTGCACTTCCTCCAGTAACTTAATGTCCCTCTTCAGATACAGGTGCCAGTACTGCATGCAGTACTCTAGGTGTGGTCTAACTAATGACCTATACAGTGGCAGAATCACCTTCTCCCTCCTCGAGGATGTACCTCTTGCAATACAACACAGCATTTTGTTGGCCTTTGCAACTGCCTTCCTACATTGTGCTGAGTTGTTCGTTGACCCTGTAATGAGCACCCCCAGATCCTTCTCCTCCTCTGTCTGGGCTAGCTGCACTCCCCCCAGCTGGTAACTCCTCCTTGGGTTCTTCATCCCGAAATGCAGCACCTTGCACTTTTTGGCACTAAACCCTAGTTGCCAGGTGTCTGACCAGGTTTTAAGCTTTGCCAGATCATCCTGCAACCCCTGCCTTCCCCCTAGGTCATCCACCACCGCTCCTACCTTGGCATCATCAGCAAACAGACTGATCTTGCTCTTGATGTCCCATGATATGTCTGCAATGAATATCCCAAACAACACTGGCCCCAACACCGAGCCCTGTGGAACACCGCATCACACCATGGGTGTGAGAGCTCCACCCACCACCCTCTATTGCCTTCCGCAGCCAGTTTCCTACCCATCTCACCAACTTTGCACCACCCCTGTGCCTACTAACTTACTTCCCAGCCTTCCATGCAGCACCGAGTTGAATGCCTTACTGAAGTCCAGATACAGGACATCCTCTGCATGGCCCCTGTCCAGTTGCCTTGTTACCCAGTCATAGAACTCCACCAGGTTGGTTTGGCAGGATCTACCACATATGAAGCCATGCTGTCTGCTGTCCTGTAGTCCTTTGGCCTCTAGGAGGGTCATCAGCCTCTCTTTCAGGATAGTCTCCATTAGCTTACCCATGGTGGATGTGAGGCTCACTGGTCTGTAGTTTTCCGGTTCATCCTTGGGGCCACTCTTGTGGAAGGGCACCACATGAGCCATCCTCCAGTCCTGAGGTACACACCCCAAATGTAGTGAGGCATTAAACAGGTCTGCCAAAGGTTCTGCAAGGACCTCTGCCAGCTCCTTCATGTCAGCGTGGCTCAGTTGGTAGCACATCCGCCTCTGGACCAGAAGGTCGTGGGTTCTCGCCACACACCGGGATTGGACTTGCACCTAAAAAATCACTGGCATCCGAGTGCAGTATTGGGGGGTGCTGTACTGCTGGGGTCTGCTGTCCTTCAGATGAGATGTTAAACTGAGGTCCCTTCTACCCATCCTGGTGCTGTCCTGGTGGGTGTCCAGGTGGAAGTAAAAGAACCCAGGGCACTCTTTGCAAAGAGTAGGGAACATTCCCGGTGTTCTGGCCAACATTTCCCTTCCCATAAGCCGGTTCATGCAATTATCCAGGCTGTGTGTGGGTGATGATGTGCGATATGGCCACCACCACACATTCAGTCACTTCACTACCAGTCTAGCATTGCTTGTAAAGTGCTTTGGATGTAAGAAAAGTGCTATATAAATGCAGATTCTTCTTCTTCTTCGTCTTCAGTACCCTGGGGTGGATGCCATCTGGGCCTGGCACCTTGTCCACCCTCAGTGCCTTCAAACCATCCCAAACTCTGCCCGCCATGATTTCCCCATCTGTCAGCCCTTCCCCCCAGTTTCTGCCATTTCTCCCCCCTTGGGTGTCATCCCCTCTTCTCTTTAGTAAATACTAAGCAGAAGTATTCATTTAGTGCTTCTGTCTTATCACAGCCTGCTTCCACCCAACCCCCCCTCCTTCCTAATCCTTACTATGTGGTCCTTACAGCTCCTTTTCTCCCTGATGTACCTAAAGAAGTCCTTCTCCTCCTTCTTAATGCCTTATGCCAGCCTGAGTTCTGTAGATGCTTTGGCTCCCCTTACTGCTCTTGTCACCTTCTTCGATTCTGTCAAGTACTCCTCCCTGTTCACCTCATCCCTGTTTTCTTGTACTTCCTAAAGGCATCTCTTTTCCTCCTTACCTTTTCCATGACCTCCTTGTTCAACCAGCTCATTTTCTTAGCCCTAGCCTTCTTGCTCTTGGCCTTGCAGCAGGTTTTGGTTGCCTCCACTGTCCCCAGCTTTATGAACTCCCACCTCTGATTAGTGTCCATACTAGACTGAATTCTGGCCAGGTACACTTTTACCACTTCCCCCATCATCTCAAAGTCGGCCCTCCTGAAGTCTAGCACTCTTGTAACAGATTCCACTCCTTCCTTGCCCATATCCAATGTGAACCATACTGAGTGGTGGTCACTCCTTGAAAGCAGTTCCTCCACTGTAAGTTCTCTCACAAACTCCCCATTTGCCAGCACAAGGTCAAAGGTATTCCCTAACCTGGTTGGTTCACTGACCATTTGCAGCAGGAAGCTGTCCTAGAAGGCATCCAGCAGTACCTGCTCCCTTCTGTTCCTGGTTGCTGGGGTACTCCAGTCCACTCCTGGCATGTTGAAGTCCCCCACAATCACCACACTACCCTTCTCATAGGTCCTCCTGATCTGTCCTGCTAGTTCCCTGTCTAACTCCTCCGTCTGAGATGGTGGCCTGTACACCACTTCCATTCTAAGAATTCTATTCTTGGAATCCTGGATTTGCATCCAAAGTGACTCCATACTACCCTCCACCCCTTCCTCCCTTACACACTTCAGTCCTTCCTTCACATATAGCGCTACACCCCCTCCTTTCCCAATCACCCTGTCCCTTCGTATTATGGCAGGGTGAGCTACTATTGCTGTACAGCTATATCAATTTTCATTTTATCTTGAAGCAGAATATTTAATTGAATAATTTCATATAAACTCAAAATAACATTGAGTACTTTAGTAAATTATTTTACATAAGAAAATACATTAACCTAAAAAAAAGCCTATAATGTCTCTCAGTCCATATAATTCATTCCTTGCTGTTTAAAGAATACTTGTACAGTATTTAATTTCAGTTCCCAAAATCAGAAAACCCTTCACCATAAAAACATGCTCCCTTACTTACCAGCTGCACCTCTTGAAACCCTATGCGGTGAAGTTTTGTGATTTAAAAGCTAAGTTCAAATTCACTCGCTCTGTCATTATGTCTGCTGTTATTAGTTCTATATTATTTTTGAATTTCAATTTCAAGGGACCTGTTTAATATAAACATAAATGTGCTCAGTTCCTGTGAAATTTCAAACTACCACCATTCATATGCCAATTTGGCTGTCTCACATTCTGTTCACTCTTTGCTTTTTTCTTGGACAAGTGTGTTCCCCCTTCCACCAAGAAGGTTTGTGATCTGACTACAAAATGGTTTTACCATACTCTACTATCCATTCTCAAATAGAAGAATAAATGTTGGGCATCCTACATGGCTACCAAATCAGTCTCTGACTAGTTAAGTTATAGAAAGCTCTCAAAGGAATGTAAACAGGCCATCTGATGGAACAAAAGTAGCTTTTATAAAACCAGTTTGATTCTTCAGTTAGCAATCCATGTCAATTTTTGAACTGTATTAAGAAAAGCCTAGGTCTGGATGGTACCCCACCCCCAATAACATTGAGATTGGGGCAGTAAATTGTAGCAATCCCTCCACTATCTTGAATGCTTTTAACAATTTTTTGCTGATCTCTCAAATTACACTAGGGCTTTTCTTCTCTCCTTGACTAACCTGACATACTCACTTACTCCTGTCACCCCTCTCCCCACTATATTTAAAAGGAATCAGGGTCTCATGGGTGTTTAAACTCCTGAGGCAGATTCTAAATCTGCTGGATCCGATGGGATCAAGCCCCATCTCCTTAAATTGCTGCCAGTGAATTGGTCTTCCTTATAGGAAGAATCACTAACCTGTCCCTCTTCTCCGGCATTGTTCCTAACCTCTGGAAGATGTCCCACATAGCACCTGTGTTTAAAAAAGGTAATAAAAATATCTGTAATTACAGGCCTATTGTCCTCCTACCAAATCATAGTAAGGCCTTGGAAAAAATTGTTGCCAACCAACTCTAACAACTTCTCTACCTATGATCTCCTCTCCCCTGCTCAACATGATTTCTATTGGAACCATAGTACCACCATGGCACTGCTCAGTCTAACAAATAACATTTCTAATTCATTTGGTGAAGGATAGCTTACAGGTGCCATTTTCATCTGTCTGACAAAGGCCTTTGATATGGTTGAGCACACCCTGCTCTGTAACAAATTAAAATCCCTTGGAAATCTGATACTGTCCTCCCTCTGGTTAAAAAGTTATTTGTCCGATAGGCAAAAACATGTCAGGTTTGGATCCTCCCTCTCTGATCCTGCCCCCACCACAACTGACATCCCCAAGGCTCTATACTTGGTCCTCTGCTTTTCTCCAACATAAATTCTGTTCACCACTGCATCTTAAACAGTACACCCATCTTGTATGCTGCCAATTTGGTGATCTTCTCTAGCACCCAGAATGTGGATGTGATCAACAGTAAATTATCATCTGACCTACAGTCTGTCCAGTAATGATTCTATGAAAACAGGCTCTTAATTAATGTTACTGAATCTCAGACCATGCTATTTGGATCTGCCCCCCCCAAAAGAACTTTCAATCTTCTCTCATAGTGGTTAGTGAAAATGGTATGCCCTTGGTCGCTGTCCCATCCTTTTGTTACCTGGGTGTTACACTTGACCCCTCCCTTGATTTTTCATTCCTTGTGGTGTCTACCTGTAAGGTTGTCAATATCACACTTGGGCTTGCCTACACAGCTAGCCATAACCTCTCTCCAAGTGACCATATTGCCATAGCCTGGGGTATTTTTCTCCCCAAACTACCCTACATTCTGCTTGTCTTTTTTGAAGCCTCTTCACTACGCAAATGAGATGTGGCATATAACAATGTTTGTCGCTTGCCCTTGCAAGTAAACAACTAGATCATCACTGCATACTGCACTTTAAACTTGGCTGGTTCCCCATCTGCCCAATGTGATCATTCCTTGTGAGGTATCATACATAGTGTCTTTTAAAATCAGGTTCCTCTATCACTCACCTCCCTCCTAGTGCCCTCTTTAAATGCATACACTCTTAGATCATCTGATATTGATTCCCTTATCATACCAAGGACCTGGACCAAATTAGGTGAGATAGCTTTCTCATTATCTGCCCCTAAATAATGGATCATCACACCTGCATACATCAGGCTCTGCCCCATTACCTTCACCTTCAGAAACAAACAACTAGTACAACAACCCACAAGAGACAAGGCTATCTTAGATCTAGTACTGACTAACAAGGAAAGGATCACAAATCTCCAGGTATAAGGTCACATGGGGGCCAGTGACCATCACATGGTATCGTTCAATGTGGCCACTAGGACTAAATCATCCCATTCCAAGGCAAACATATGAGACTTCAGAGAAGCTGACTTTGATAAGCTGGTCAACAGAGTTAAGTTAGCCCTGGCAAAAAGAAATACAGGTGAGGGGGTACAGGCAAAGTGGGCAAGCAGTAAGGATGCAATACTTGAAGCAACATCCCATTGTGTTAGAGAAAAAAGGAAGTGCAAAAAAATAAGGAAACCACTTTGGTTCTCAAAAACGGTAGCAAAAAAGGTCAGAGCTAAAAGGCTGGCCTTCAGGAAATATAAAGGAACACAGCAGGATGAATATAGGGAGGCATACCAAACGTCCCCTAAGGGAAGCAGGGAAGGCAGTAAAGCAGGCAAGGGCCAAAACCAAGGAAACACTAGCACAAACAGTAAAGGAAGGTGACAAGACTTTCTATAGATACATTAATGAAAGGAGAAAGTCCAGAGGGGGTATTGCTAAGATCAAAGGGGATAAGGGGCATGTGAGAAGGACGGCCATGTAAAAGCATCTATCCTAAATAGATACTTCTGCTCAGTATTTACTGAAGAGAAGGTAGAGCAGGGCCCACAGCTCAGCACCATAGACACAGGGGGGAGGGAGGTGTGCACTAGTCCCGTCACAAAAGAAAGGGCCTTACAAGAGCTCTATAAGCTCAGGGTGGACAAGGAAATGAGACCTGATGGCATGCATCCCAAGGTACTAATGGAGCTAAGGGTGGAACTAGCAGAGACATTATCAGAACTGTTTAGTGAGTCTCTGAGCACAGTAGAGGTCCCAGAAGACTGGAGAAGGGCTCATGTGATCTCACTATACAAAAGATTGGCAGCAGGGAGGAGGCATGGAACTACAGACCAATCAGTCTTACCTCACTAGTGGGCAAGATTATGGAGGCACTCCTTAAGGAAAGGATAGTGCAACACCTGGAATCCATAGGAGCACAGGATCCAAGACAGCATGGGCTTACAAAAGGAATGTCCTGTCAAACTAAT
Organism: Neoceratodus forsteri; assembly: GCA_016271365.2. Taxonomy (NCBI): domain Eukaryota; kingdom Metazoa; phylum Chordata; order Ceratodontiformes; family Ceratodontidae; genus Neoceratodus; species Neoceratodus forsteri. Next base: position 585,328,822 of record CM028137.1, on the reverse strand, counting down.
CTCATAGCTTTCTTTGATGGGGTAATCAGAGTGGTGGACCAAGAGGGAGCAGTTGATGTCGCCTACCTTGACTTTAGCAAAGCTTTCGATACTGTTCCAAGTAGAAGATTGATTAATAAGCTGGGTAGGCTTGGGTGGGTCAGAAGTTGGTCAACTGGGTGGCAAACTGGTTTACAGGCAGAAAACAGATTGGTGGTAAATGGTATACAGTCAGAAGAGATGCACATCACAAAAGGGGTACCTCAGGGATCAGTCTTGGGGCCAGTCCTCTTCAACATCTTCATCAGAGACATTGCAGATGGACTGGAGGGTAAGGTTTGCCTGTTTGCAGATGACACCAAGATCTGCAACAGAGTAGATGATCCAGATGGGGTGGGCAGAATGAGAAGAGATCTGGATAAACTAGCAAAATGGTCAGAAGAATGGCAACTGGGGTTTAACACAAAGAAGTGTAAGATCATGCACATAGGGAAGAGAAACCCTGAAGCCACCTTTAGGCTGGGAAAGAATTTGCTGGCAGTCACAAGGGAAGAAAGATACTTGGGCATCATCATCACCGATGACCTGAAATCATCCAAGCAGACCACTAAAGCAGTAGGTAAGGCTAGGAGAATGTTGTGATGTATTAGTAGGGGTATCACAAGTCTGAAGAGTGAGGTATTTATTTATTTTATTTATTTGAGCATCAATTTACCACCTTTGAACCAGAGGCTCATTTCCAAAGGTACCTCATCACATAGAGGACAAATACATTACATTACAGGCTCGTTGTTACATCACATTAAGGACAAATACATTATATTAGAGGTTCATTGTTGCATCACAGAGTTTTAAGTTGTAATAAAATGACAACCATATAAATTGACAGCTATATATATTTACAGATATTTGTAGAGCGAAGGAACCATTCTAGTTACAGTGGTGCCACTCATGCGAGCATTGTCTGTATGTGGTGGACTAAGTCACGACTAGTGACAGGTGCAATCACATGCATTAAATAGCTGGTTCCACAGTGCGGTTTTGAAGGTGGAAATAGTAGTGGTGTCAGAGATGGCTGGTGGGAGCACGTTAAACCAGGCTGGGGCTCTATAACAGAAAGATTTCTGTGCATGGCTTTTCCTGGTTCTAGGGATCAGAAGGGTGATTTTGCAGGAGGTTCAGGTATTAATCAAGGGTTTGGCTTGGCGGATGGAGGCTGTCAGCCCAGGGGGGGATAGCCCGAGAAGGTTTTTTTTTGTAATGAGGCTGGTTTGGTATTGAAGTCACTCGTCCAGATTTAGTAGCCTTGCCAAGTCATATAGCTGGCATGTGTGAGTGAGCCTGGGGGCTCCTGTAATAAGCCTTCATGCCTTATTCAGGACAACGCGGATTTTGTTGAGGGCGGTCGAGTCAGCCGCACCATAAACAGGTAGGCCATAGTCCACCAGGGACAGTATCGAGGATGTAACTGCTAGTCAGAGGGCAACAGGGGGGAGACAGTTTTTATGGCGGTAGAGGATACCTAGCCACACATTAGTAGCAGAGGCAAGTGCGTCAATATGGGTGTGGAAGGAGAAGGCAGTGTCGAAGCTGATCCCAAGGTACTTGTACAAGTGGACTAGTTCAAGGGGTTGCTTGGAGCTGGGGAGGATGTGTAGTGGGAAGTTACTGGCTTTGCTTTGAGGGTGGGCAAAGAGCATTGATTTGTTTTTTTTGAGATTGATGACAAGTCAGTGCTCTTTGAACCAGGTTTCTGCATAATTGAAGGTGAGTTGTAGGGAGTCCTGGAGGGTGCTGGGGTTGCAGTGGGTGGCAAAGAGGATGGCATCATCTGCATATAACAGAATTCTACCAGTGCAAGCACTGGGTAGGGTGTTTAGGTAGATTGAGAAGAGTAGCGGTCCCAGGATGGAGCCCAAGGGGACACCTGAGTGGATGGGACAGGTTGTTGAAAGTGTCCCATTGATTTTGACACATTGGAGGTGGTCAGATAGGCAGCTTGTGCACCAAGAGATCGGCCCAGTAGATAGGCTAGTATGGGAGAGGGCTTCCAGTAGGAGGGGGTGGGAGACAGTGTTGAAAGCCTTTGAGAGATCTACAAACACTGCACTAGCTAGGGCACTGGCATCCAGGGAGGAGTGTATGAAATTTGAAAACTCAATTAGAGCCATTCCGGTACTTTGCCCTGCCCAGAAGCTATGCTGTTCTGGACAGAGGATGTTGTACTTGGTTAGGTACTCAGTGATTTGAGAGGCCACCAGCTTTTCAAGGGCTTTGGAGAGGGGTGGGAGGATGGAGATAGGTCTGTAGTTCCCTGCATTAGACCTGTCACCGCCTTTGGGATGGGCATACATATGGCCATTTTCCATGCAGTTGGGAATTGCCCCAGTCAGAGGGATTTTGAGTAGTGTGGTGAGCGGAGCAAGTACCTGGTCCAGCACCTGACGGAGAATGCTGGGGTCTAGGGAGTCGCTGCCGGAACTATTGCTCTTTAAAGCTTTGAGCAGGTGCAGTCTGGCTTCCTGGTCAGTTACCCTGCATAGATGGAAACAAGGGCATTGGATGACAGGGGCCGGCCGGGAGGGGAGAGGGTTGAAGAAATTACTGGGGAGGACTGAGCCAAGGTCCATGAAGGTAGTGTTTAGGAATTTTGCTATGCAGGCCGGGTCAGTCGAGGTAGTCCCATCCATGGTAATCTGGGCTGGGGTGGGGGTGCGGGCACTCCCATTCAATTGTTTAAGGTTGTCCCAGAAGGTTTGTGCACACCCCCAGGAGGAGGAGGTGAGCATGGCCTGGTAATAGTCAGCCTTTGCTTTACGGATAGCCCAGGTGCACTTGTTCCGTGCTGCATTATAAACCTGTCTGTCAGCTACCTGGCCTGTTTCAGTGGCAAAGTGCCATCACGTTATCCCTGTGCTGAGCAGTTGACGTAGAGCAGGGTAACCCAGGGCCACTGGCTTTTGGTACATGTTCTGGTAAGGGGTCGTGGAGGTCACAGGATTTGTTGAAAGTCTGGGAAAAGAGGGTGAGAGCTGTGTCTATGTCAGGAGCATGCTGTACGGGTGACCAGTTAATCTGGGCAAGAAGTTGTTTGAGACTTTTTAGCCCACCAGGTTTGAGACACCTGCGGAGTGTGGGCTGGGCTTTAAGTAGGGGGGTTGGGGCTGACCAGCGGAATAGGATCTGGGAGTGATCACTGAGTGAGTCTGGGAGGACCTGGATATCTTGGATTTTTTGGGGGCAGTTTGTGATGATTACATCTAGAAGGGTACTGGTACCTTTCTTGGAGTTTACTCTTGTGGGTTGGGAAATGAGTTGCATCAGATCCATAACCACGAAGGTATCTCGGGTGGTGGAAGAGGAGGCACTGAGCCAGTTCACGTTTAGGTCCCCCACAAAGATGTGATCAACCTTGTGTTGGACGGTAGTGAGATAATCAGTTAAGGATAACATCGCCAGAGTTTGGTGCTTTGGTGGAATGTATGCCGTAGTGAGATATAGGGGGCCCCTGGTGGGGTCAGGCATAAGTTTAAGGGTGAGGGCCTGAGCCCCATATACGAGAACGGGGACAGGGAGTGCTAGCCTACTAAGTGAATCCCTGGTATAGATAGCACAGCCTTCCCCACATTTGCCAAACGATCCTCTCGGTATAGGGTGTATCCAGGTAGTGAGAAAAAGTGGTCGGGAGTGGATTTTGACAGCCAGGTTTCTACCAGAGCTATGACATCTGGTTTATGCAGCATGACCCAGCATTGGAGGGAATCAAATTTTTTGAGTATGCTGCATATATTCATGGAGGCTATACGGAGAATGGAGGTCCCATTTGTGGGGCTGGTCTGGGTGGGGCCTGGGTTGGGATGTATATTGCCTGTGAGAAGTAGTAGGAGGATCATGGCTCTAGCTAGGGGGTGGAGTTTAGTGATCTTTCGGTGGGTATTCGAGGGTGGGGGGGCCATCTGGGAGGAGGGGATGGGTAGGGTCAGCACAGTCAGGAGGGTAGGGGGTGATTAGTCACCAGTGGGTGCCAGGGTAAGTGGAGGGGAGGTAACCTTGGGATGGGTGCTGTGGGTAGGGGAACATGGTCATTGTAGGGTGGGATCTTATTATATCCGGGGGGAACTGATGATAGGGCCAGCATACTGGATGCCTGCCTGGTAGCTGGGTTATAGGTACAAGGGTAAGTAAAAGGGGGAGGCATAGTAGGAGAGGGTGGGCTGACATGGTGCTTGCTGTAGCTGCAGAGCAGAAAGGTAGAAGTATTTTGGGTGCTGTTCGGCAAGCGTAGATACCATTTTGGCTTAATGGTAGTGTCCCGGACTCTGGTACAGAGGGTACCAGGTTCAAGTCTCAGCCAGGGCAGCTGGAGAAGGGACCAGGGTGGGAGCTGAGCTCTGCATTCTGGGGCTTGAGACACGCTGCTTTGGGGCCAGAAACAGGGTGAGAAATAGTGACTCCTGGTGGTCACAGGGCGCAGGCTAGGAGGTTAGGCTGGCGGTCAGGATGTATGATGAACTATGGGGCGGCGTCTGAGGGAGTTGTAGACAGGGATTAGAAGTAGGTAGAGGAGGGTAAATGTAGCCAGAGATTTGAGGTAAGCAGAAGTAGTGGAGGAACGAACTGGCACATGCTGACAGAAGGACGCAGGAGGTTTGGGGACAGAGGTTTGTATGACTGTACCTGAGGTAGGGTCTGTGGGCCCCTCTAGTGACTGGCAGGTATAACCTGCAAATGGGAAAGTGGAGACATAGTAATTCAGCAGCCAGGAAGTGATGTCAAGGACATGATGTCATCAAAGGGGGTCAATAAAGGAAGGGACACCCCTGGGTGGGGGGGTGGCTGGGGCAGCGGGGCAGACAATGCGCAGCGTTGTCAGGCTAACACCCCACACAGGTATCTGCTAGAATGAGAGAGGTCTCCTTTACCTCTTAGCCTTCCCGAGTTTGTTTCTGCTCCAGGAGGGAGCTCTGCTGTTGCTGTGGCTGCTGCAAGTGGCAGTGTACTGGGGGGTAGGGTTGGAAGGCCTAAGTAAGGGAACAGACAAAGGGCAGAGATTAGTATGCAGTGGGAGACTGTACAGGTATTCATGTCCATACTGCGCATGTGCGACCTGTTGGGCTATGTCCCGACTCCAACTCCTACTGCGCATGCACGAGAGTTCCAAAATGGTGACATCCAGGACATTCAGGTAAGCTGCTAAACTCAAACTGCTAAACAATTGCAAGTCAGGACTGTAGAGCTATGTAAATTGACTGTTTCAGAGAGTAAAGTAGCCCCAAGAACACCCCAGTCAGTCTACTGCTAGATAAGTACTGAGCTTAAAACAGGCGAGTAACACAGTATAAAAGTACAGGATTTATAGTAACCCCAAAGCAGTAGTCAGCAGGCAGTAGAACAGAGGTTGTAGCCCCAGTACAAAAAACAATCAGTTGATCTGTGGGGACAAAAAATGCCCTTAGTTTCTAGCAAAACATAAACTAAACTTACAAGCTCAAATGGGCAGACTAGGTGGGCCATAGGCCCTTATCTGCCGACACTGTCTATGTATCTATGTAATTGTTATTAGAGTCCAGCACAAGAACACCCCATACAGATATCTGGTAGAATGAGAAAGGTCTCCTTTACCTCTTAGCCTTCCCGAGTTTGTTTCTGCTCCAGGAGGGAGCTCTGCTGTTGCTGTGGCTGCTGCAAGTGGCAGTGTGCTGGGGGGGGTTGGAAGGCCTCTTAGCCTTTCCTAGTTCATTTCTGCTGTAGCACCCTAATAATCCCTATTTACAAGACATTAGTTAGGCCCCATTTGGAGTACTGCATGCAGTACTGGAGGCCACGCCTTCACAAGGACATTAACCAAATTGAGGAAGTCCAGAGAAGGGCAACCAAAATGGTGCAGGGACTGCATCAGAAAACATAGGATGACAGATTAATGGAGTTCAGTATGTATACCCTAGAGCAAAGGAGGGAGAGAAGTGGTATGATCGACACATTCAAACACCTTAAGGACGTTAACAAGGTGAAAGAGTCTAACATGTTTCAATATAAGGAAACTAGCAGGACAAAAGGACACAACATGAGATTAGAGGTAGGCCAATTAAGGGGTAATGTGAGGAAGTTCTTTTTCACAGAAAGGGTGGTGGATGCCTGGAACAGCCTACCTCAGGAAGTGGTGAATATGAATACAGTGCAGGGCTTCAAACAGGCATGGGCAAGGCATAAGGGAGCAATACAGATGAGTATGAATAGATAGGCCATTGGCAGATCAAAGGCTGATGGCACATTCATAAGGTAGAAAAAGGAATGGGTAGACTGGATGAGCCTTGCAGTCCTTATCTGCCATCAACTTCTATGTTTCTATGAAACCAGTGAGGCTCCCACTTACAAAAGTCAGCAGTATACACCTGCTCCTACTCTTTGAATTATAACTGTTTGCCTAGGTGTCTAGTATTCCTGCATGTCTCATTTAGTTCATATGCTATGTAGACTGTACACTTGTTTCTACTTGGTAAAGTAAGGTAAAATTTATTTATATAAGGCACCCTTGCTGAGTTCAGGGCACCTTTATAAAATTTCAACATAGCAATATTAAAATCCATAATAATTAAAACACCTTATACATAGCAGACATTACATTTCCAGGAATGCTTGTTTGAATAAAAAAGTTTTCAAAGCTTTTTTAAAACCTTCTTGATGTATTACCTTGTAACATTTTTCCAAAGTTGTCATAATGTCATTGTTACACATTGTATTGTTTACCGGTTTGACTCCTCCAGATCATGCCTGAAAAGAGGCAAAAACTTCTCTGGTGCACCCTAACTGGTTAATAAAAACTAAATAATGAAATACATAACTATGTAGGATGCAGAGGCGATGTAATAAAGCAGTCACGTTCCAATCTGTCTGGTTTCTGGAAGCATTTATGTACTTAATAGCCTCAAACCCAGTACAAAGCATCATTGGTATGCAAGTGTGAGTGTGGGGGGGGCAGTGGGGGAACCTTGCTAAAGAAAGCTTGGTACTACATTCTGATTACCACCACACTACTCAGATCTTACCTCAGCTGACTCACATGCTAAACATAATCATTTTTAAAATCTGCATAAAAGAATACAGTGTCATGACATGGGATGATGCGAGCATAGCATGCCGTTTAAAACTGCATGACATGGATCTCTGGTTGGTGGACTGTTGGAGTGAGGGTTTCTGTTGAAATGTGCAATGAAGAACTTTCAATCACTCAAATCATCATATGAGTGTTTCTGCTAATCCAGTACTGCATTCTGTGGCACAGGGCTTCTTTTGTTTTGCTGAACAAAATAGAAGTCAGATACTTTCCAATGTACGTAGTTTCTGTAAATACAGATGCAATCAAATGCCTTACAGGCATAATGGGTACACAAGTCTATATAGGGGTAAGTAAGTTAAACATTTTACCTACTAAAATCCACAGTAATCAGATACAGGCTGTCTGAGTGAGGAGACACACTTCAGAATTCTACACCACCTGAAGATATCTGTGGTGGCCAGGCCAAGTATACTACATAGTTTGTTACAGCATAGAGAATGCATCACTGTTTCCAGTGTCCCCACCCATCACTCATGGGGCAGCATCAGCCAAATCCTCTAGAGTGGGCTATCAGACTCCACAGACCACCTGTGGTATTCTGCACTTGCATGACATCACAGTCAGTCCCGCCCTGTATATCAGGAACTAACCTTTTTCTCAGGTCATGCCCTTTACCTGCACCTTGGACATCTCAATGGTGTGTCACCTCCTAGCTATTATTAGCCATTGAAGTATTAATAGTAGGGTAGACATCACTCACATTCATTCTAGTTCCAAACACTGAAGAGTGAAGACACTTGCTTCACTGGGGAACCATATTCTTTTTTACGGGGGGTATTGTATTTAAAAATCTGAAAGTGGGATTTCAGAGCTTTGGGGGATGAAGGTCAGAATTATTTGCTTGAGGGTGGGAAAGGGTGATGGGTTTCTGCCAAAAACATACAGGAACAGGAGAGGGAGATGAAAGGAACTTACTCAGTTTACTCAGTTTGATTAGGTAGAAGAAAGTCTGAAGATCAATCGAGTCTACCTCTTCACGCCATGTGGAGTAAAAGATCTAGTTACCCAAAATGTATGTATCAAGATAACTCTTAAACTGCTCAAAGTTAGATGCATTAACTATGTGTTATGGTAGCTTCTTCCACAAATTAGCAACTCTAATAATGAAGAAGTATTTCCTTTCATCTTCGTGTGCCATTGGCACAAATATTTGCCTATTATTGCATCTAAGAACACCAATTTTATTGGCAAACTTAAACCCACAGTCTTCATTCAAAATATTATCTTTTAAGATATTAAATAATAATAAATCACTTCTAGTTCTCCGTGTATCTAAGTCATATAGGTTAAGTGCTGTACACCTATCCTTGTAACTGATATTCTGTAGTTTAGGGATTAGTTTAGTTACTTTTCTTTGGACACTCTCAAGTAGTATTTTATCCTTTATAAGATAAGGCACCCAAAAGGCAGCACCAAAATCTAGATGTGACCTAATAAATGAATTGTAGATAGGAAGTGTACATGCTTCCTGTTTGCTGTAAATTATTTCTTGACAGCAGACATAATTCGATTTGCTCTTAAGGTAAAATGTCTACAGTGTTCTCCTGATGATAATTAGTTAGTTATCAGAATACCCAGGTCTCTCTCCGATGATACTGATCTAATCAACATCAATGGAACCACAATCCTCAACCCAAAAACCATTGCAGATACCTTTAACTGACCTCAGTGCTGTCCTACCCCAGGACTACTTCAAAGATGGTGAAGCCCCTCTGTCCGCAATGAACACTACCCTCACCAGCTCCCCCCGCTTCTATTTCAAAGCAGTTTAGGCTCACCAAATACACAAATATGTTACCAAAGCCCTTGGTAAATCATGATTCATTAATGACTCCCTTGATCTCAAAATCCTGTCTCTCACACTTGATGAAGTGCTTAGTCCTTTGACCAGAATTTTCAACCTTTCCCTCAGCCTTAGCCAGTTCCTGGACAGAAAGAAATCTGCCACTGTCACCCCAATCCATAAAAGTGATGACAAAACTGGTCATGATAACTACATATCTATCTCCCTACTACCTCCACTCTCCAAGGCACTACAACACATCGTCTCAGACCAGCTCACAGAATACCTGGATATGTACAACATTCTGTGCAAGCAACAACACGGGTTCCGCAAAGGTCACAGCACCTCCACAGCCCTACTTGAATTCATCAGCACAATCCACAATGCACTTGACTCCAGCAAACTACTAGGCTCAATCTACATTGACTTAACTAAAGCCTTCAACACCATCAATCACTGCCTCCTGCTTGTCCAGCTTCAGAACACTTGGCTGCTAACCAACTCCATTAGCTGGTTTAAGAGCTACCTTGAAGAATGTTCCCAAACAGTAAGAATCGCTAATACACTCTTAGACCCTAGACCGGTCCACTCGGGAGTCCCCCAGGGCTCCATTCTGGGACCCCTCCTCTTCAGCCTATTCTTAAACTCACTACCGGACAACTGCCCAAAACAAATAATTCTCTACGCCGGCGATGCTGTGATCCTCACCTCGGACCCTGATCCAATCCAGTTACAAAATAAACTTCAGCAGGCCTTCTCCTCCATCGAATCCTGGTTCCTAAATCCTAAACTGCTTCTCAATCAGAACAAAAAACAAGTCTATGGTCTTCTGCAGCCCCCACAACAAAAACAAACAACTCCACCTCTCCATTGCAACTGAAAAAGGAGCCATCCTAGAGCAAACACAATCATTCAAGTACCTCGGCATCACCCTTGATCCCCACCTGTCATACACTGTCCATATCAGCAATGTTGCAAAGTCTGGCAATGCGAGGTTAGGCATATTATTCCGTCGCAGGAAACACCTAACCCAAGAAGCACTATCAATGGCCATCCAAAGCTCCATCGTCAGCATCATAGACTATGGTCTTATCATATATGGATCTGCAACTATCACTGCTCTCAAACATATCACAACCTCCCTGAATAAGGCCTGTCATCTCATCACTGGCTCACATTGCCATACCCACACATGTGACATTTATTCCCAATAAGGATGGCTTCAACTGGACAAACGCATAAAATACCAAACCTGCATCACGGCCAAGAAAATTATAATGAGGTTTGCCCCACCTGGTGTCTGTGCCCTCCTTAAGCCTAGACATAGGAACATCACTACAAGAAGATCCAATTCCCATCTACTACATATCCCACAATGTTGCACAACCCAAGGACAAAGATCATTTGCCTATCGGGCATCCAACTGGCTCTACTCTCTTGCCAGTGACATAGTGACTGCTCCAACACTCGGCCTCTTCAAGTGCAAGCTGCACCTCTCTCGGCTTGTATCCTGCAATTGCCCATCTTAACATTTCCACCTTTCCCCAGCTGCACATGCCCCAGCACCCAACACTTACAATCAGTCTTTGCACCCCTAGCACCTTACCTGTCATATTGCCTTGACAAGACCCCCTAGCTGCACTGTCTCCCACCCTCGCCCACCTCCCCCCTTATCTCCACTCCTGCCCCCACCTCAACCACCTCACGTACTCCCCTCCCCTGCATCTCCTTCCCCGCAATCTCCTACCTCTACCCCCCTTCCCTTGTCTTGCTCAAAGTGCAAGTCTTTGTACTGGTTATTACATGTCTGTAAGTCAATGATTATACAGTATGTTTGTAACTAAAAATGATGACTGTTGCACAAGCTGATGTGGAACCTTTGTAAAAGAGCGTTGGCTCAAAGGTATTATAATCCTAGATTGAAATAAATAAAATAAAAAATAAAAATCTCTTAACCATTAAGGTAATATTTAGTATAGTGATTTGTGGACCCTAAATGCATAACGACATATTTCTCATTATTAAAGGACATTTTATTGTTTAATGACCAGTTTTCAAGTATACTAATGTCATTTTGAAAAGGGTTTATTTGCTCGATGGACTTAACCTCATTAGAAATCTTTTTTATCATCTGCAAACTTGCTAATATGGGCCTTTAAGCCAGTATGTAAATCAGATATAAAAATATTAAATAAAGTAGGCCCCAGTACAGAACCCTGGGGCCCCCCCCAGTAACAAGAATAGACTTGGAACAGATATAATGGATTTTAACCTTTGAGTCCTAGAATTTAACCATACTTTGACGCAGAGAGTGATATGTTAGTCTAGACCCATGTTAATCATTTTACCAATAATGATCTTAAGTGAAACTTTGTCAAAAACCTTTTTGAAATCTAGGAATAGGACATCGACTGGAATATTTTGATCCAATAGATGGCTGACTTTTTCATAAAAAACAATAAGATTAGTGGTACACAATCTATGCTTAACAAAGCCATGGTGTTTTGGATTCCAAAGTCATTTGTGTCTAATTAATTTTCCAATTTACGTTTTATAATACGATCCATAATTTTACACATAACCTATGTTAGGCTAATTGGTCTGTAGTTTTCAACTACATTTTTGCTAACTTTTTTGTGAATCGGTCAAACCACTGCTTGTTTCCATTCAGTTGGTAACTCACCATGTTGTAATGAAAAGTTAAACAGAAGTTTGAAAGGATCACAGAGTGAGTTTGCAGTGTAAAGTACAAAATCAGGGCTAATACCATCGGGACCTGGGGCTGAATGTAGTTTAACCGTCCTAAGGGCTGCTAGTATTTCAGTATCAGTTAATATTAAAGGCATTGGTATGTCAGTTTTGCTCAAGTTTATACTCTCCTTAGTGTTAAACACAGAGCCAAAAAAATGATTAAATGTATTTACTATACTTGAGTGTTCTGTAATGATTTTACCATTTTCATTTAATTTCTCAATGCCCTAACCCTTCTGTTTACTAGTATTTATGTAGGAATAGAAGGCTTTTGGGACTTTTGTGTAACAGCAAGCTTAATTAAAATTTTCTTCCTTTCCTTCTTTATCAGTTGTTTTGTATGTTTTGATTCATTTTTGTAGTATAACATTTTAGTCTGACTGGGGTGTTTTTTCATAATTTTATGAGCCTTTTCTCTTTTATGAATTTGTGAACGAATGGATTTAGTTAGCCATGATGGAATTTTACCTTTATTATTTTGAGATTTTTTAATCGGTACATACAATTTCTCAAGTTCATTAATAATTGATTTAAATAATTCCCATCTCTGTTCAATATTTAGATTTTCAAATAGACTGTCCCAACTATAACCACGTAAGGCATTTTTGATTTATCATAGTTTGCTTTATTATAGTTTTATTTATATTGAGTCCTACCTATACCTTTTCATGTCTATTTACTGTAAACATAATAGCTTGATGATCACTGTTTACAATTAGAGTATTTATGCTTACAATATAGCCTAGAGGTTAGAGGAATGAGGTGTGAACAAGCTTGATACATACAGCAGACCAGACCTGAGTTTGATTCTCACAACCTCCACTTGCATACTGTGTGACTCTAAGCATGTCACTTAACCGCCCAGTGCTCCCAGGTCGCCCCTGAAAACAGGCACTTGTGCCTTGTGGGCCTTACCAGGTTACCAAAGACTAAAATAAAAAATAAAATAAATAACCATGGAGAAGTTTGTCATAACAAGGTCTAAGATGTTATTACCTCTAGGGGCCCAGATATTCAAAAGAGTTGAGCCATGCACAATAGGGTTGTGCCTGTGCAAGTCCGAAATTGCGCCATTCTGTGATATTCAGCAGGAGGCAGTTGTGCCCCCGAAATCATGCTGAGCAACAGTGCAGTGATAATGAAGGCATGCACAACCAAAGGGGAGGAACCATGCATAAATGGTGCAGTTTGATATTCAAAGACTTGTGCAATGCGCAACAGTTGAGCAAGCAGAAGTTGCGCCATAGCAGAAATGAGCCAAAATAAAAATGAGCAAGGAAGAGGTGCAAGAACGCTACAGGGAAGCCACATGAGGCAGAGGCAGACAGACAGGGCAGGTGACACAAACAGGGCAGGCCAGGGAAAGGTCACAGTGAACAGCCAGGCACAGGGAAGGAGTGGGGAGTCACACAGCACAGAGGCCAGCACAGGCAGGTGTACCCTGTGCAGGGGAAGTAGCAGCCAGGACAGAGGGGGGAATACAGTAACAGCTGCCGGGGGGCTGAACATAAGCCAGGAACATGACCAGTGCCACCTTCCACATGGAGGCCATAATGAGAGGGGGTGAGAAGGCGGGTGGCAGGGGGCGTGGCCGTGGAAGGGCCCGTCGGCGGTATGCCCCCAACAGGCAGTACCGAGCCCACACCAGCTTTGAGCTGTACACATATACTGAGATTGTGGGCTGGTACTGCCTGAGCAGGGCAATTCTGAGCTATCTCTGAGAGCTGTGCAGTGATGTGATGCAGGCACCCACATGACGGAGCCATGCCCTCTCAGTGGAGACCAAGGTAACAGCCTGCATGTGCTTGCTCACCACAGGTACCTTCCAGAGACCAACTAGGGACACCACAGGCATAACCCATTTGGCCACATCACACCACCTCACCCAATTCCTCAGCACACTGCTGCCACATGCTAAGAGTACATCCATTTCCACAGCATAGTGGCGGAGCGCACAGTAAACATACAGGAGCTCCACGGGGTAGCACGTATGCCTGGCGTGCTAGGGACAATAGACTGCACCCATGTGGCCATCCGCACACCACCTGGCCATGAGGGGGCTGCATACATAAATCGCAAGGGCTATGCCAGCATCAACTGCTAGGTGGTGTGCGATGCCAGGCACCCTGGGGGAGCACATGATTCTTTCATCTGGCACCAGTCAGCACTGTGCCACAGATTCGAGAGTGGGGACATCCCCACTGGTCACCTAGTGGGTGAGTATGCAAACTACATGGACAATCATAGGGCCTGGGGGGGGCATGGCCAGAGGTGGCATGTGTAGTGGCCTACAAGGCCTGGGGCAGGGCGATGCTGATCACCAAATTAACCTCCACCCTCTACACACAAGTGACAGTGGATACCCACTCCGTCCCTGGCTGCTCACACCCTACCGGCATTCTTTGACTCCATCGCAACAATGCTACAATGAGGCACACACCACCATACATAATGTCATCGAGCAGGTGTTCGAGATGCTGAAGGCACGTTTCTGTTGCCTGGACACCTCTGGCTGTGCCCTACAGTACAGCCCCTCAAAGTCCTGTGGGATATTCCTGGCTTGTTGCATCCTGCACAACATGGCCAATGAATGTGGGATAGCTGTACAGGTCGAAGAGGGGGACAGCGATGGGGACGCCGGTGACGATGGTGATGGGCAGTCCCCCCTTGGCCGACGGGACACCTGACTGCTCCGGCTGGCACAGCTGCACTGGAACACCATCACAGAGGAGCACTTCAGCCAACCTAAGTAAGTCATGGGACCATGCGCAACCACCAGTGACCAAGGCACAACCCACAAACACACAGGGACACACACCGCGGGTGCATGCCATCAAGGGAAGTGGCAGGGCACAGAGGCACACACACACAGCCAGGGATGGGTGAGGATTAACATGCCACACCGAAGGACACACACACACACACACACAATGCAACAAATGTGCACAGAGGGCAGATGGCACACTGACCCAGAATGCACACCCTAGCAACACACATGTCCACAGGCCACCATGCCCACTGCCTGTCCATGTGCGTGTATCAGATGCTAAGCACCATTGCATATTGGTGTACAGTGCAATGCAGGCATCATCATGCACATGCAATTGTGGACAGCAGCCGGGAGGGTGTGCAGGTGGACTGTGTGTCCACATGCAGGGCCAGGTACCCACCCGTGCTCTGCCCACTGACACACACAATGCACACAGGGCAGCACCAGACAGTAGCCACGCTGGGAGACTGGTCAGTCACACGACACATTGCCACGGCTGCCACGGATGGGTGGGCGGCCCCGCCAAGACCCACCAGCACTGGCAGGCTGACCACTGGCCTCATGGGGTGGCACCGATGGTCCCCAAGGGGTTCCACTGTGTAAACATGACCGTGTCCGCACAGGGGTCTGCAGCACACCAAACATGCCTGTACCAGGAATGCTCGGGATGCCCATAGCTGAACCCAGTGTTGACAGGGTGGGAGTCACATGGCACAGGGAACATGGGGATGGATAGTGCACTGCATGGAGTCCGCGACACATGGGCACCTGACTGTGTGCCCATTGTGGCCATGACAGCAATGCACGCCTGTGCATGCCTGTCAATGGCAGTGGTCACATCCTCCCACAAACGGTCATCCATGCCAGGATCTGTTCGGTGTCCCTGCTGTGACACTCCTCTTCCCCCTCCAGAGCCACATACAGTGCATCCATGGATGTCGCAAGCCACATCTGCTGCTGGACCGATGTGCGCAGTAGGTGGGTGTGCTTGTCCAAGAGGTCATCAGCCTCCTTGGCATCCTGTCCCACAGGGTGTGCAAGGCCCTGATGTTCAACACCCCTTGAGGGTGGGTGCTTCACACCAGAACCAGGTCTGGGCATGTCCACAGGCAGTGCACAGACACCGCCACTGAACCCTGTACTCCCAAGCCCAGTGGATGACTGCTGATGCTGCCCCTCCGGCTGCCGCACTACAGGGCTCAGTGGTGCCACTGCAGTGGCTGCAACAGTCCCACTGTCCTGAACAGACACCAGTGCTGCCCCACTGGTGCTGCCAGGCACAGCCTGGGACTGTGCTGGCATGCAGGCCTCCATGGCAGCACCACCCACAGCCATAGGCACGAATTGCCCTGCTGTGTGTCCATCCTGTGGCACACACTTGTCACTGCCCATGACGGTCGTGTCATCATCACTGGTGCCGGACTCTGCACTGGCCACAGCCACAGTGTGCTGGCATCCGTGGATGCCAGCATGCTGGGACACAGGCAGGGCTTCCTCCACACCTGTCACAATGACATCAGTGTGGACAGCAGGGCGGCTCCACTATCATAATGATCCACATATACCTGTGGAGGTGGATGGTCCCACCTCTGACTCCATCCAACTGTCTGCAGTGGACAGGCCCACCACTGCTGACCCATGCAGATGTTCAGGATCTGTAAGGGAAAGCAAAGTCACAATACTGCGTGTGACCTACCCTGCTCCCTCCAGACAGACCATGACTTACCATGCAGTGATGGGCCGCCACCTGTCTGGAAGCCACCACCTGGAACACCCTCTAAGGCACTTCGCTGCATGCTTCTAGCAAGCCTGTCCTCTGCTGTGGTGAGCTGTACCACCTTTGGCTGTCCTCCACCTGTTGCAGCACGTGTTGCCCTGATGGCAGCCACCTTCTTCTTTACCCTCCTCCTGTCCATGCCCATCTTCTTCTTACACTCCTGAACAGAGTGCTGGTGGCTGCCATGCAGGTTCGTGGCTCATGCCACCTCCTCCCATGCAGCAGCACAGGCCTGAAGGGTTCCTCGCTGTCCACTAAGCAGTAGCTCCTGATCCAGGTAGGCCTCGAAAAGGGCCTCGGTTTTGGCCTTTGTAAAATTCGGCCTCCTCCTCCTCCCACCACTGTTTTCCTTCTCTCCAACAACTTGCTCAGTCATTATGTAGCCTGTAAGAATAGCAGTTGTTACCTGTGACTATGCAGTCCCATGCATGTCCCAGAATCCACAGCCCACACTCCCAAACAGCATGCTACTCACCAATAAACTGCAGTAACCGACTATGGCCACTGCAGCACATTGTCACACCCTTATAGTGCAATCCATGCAAATGAGGCTAGGAGCAACTTTAATTAGATACAGATTGCAGTGCTGCGCCATTGAATGGCTGATTAGATGATTTGCATAAGACGGCTGAATATCGCGCTGTTGCGCTTTGCGCAATTATGTTAAACGTGCTGAGCCAATGGCACAGTTCTGTGGCATGCGTAGTACACCTCACTGCACATGCCCGGGTTGTTGACGCAGGCGTCTGCCATGTTGATGATGTGCTGTGCATGATAGGCAATTCAGGGCATGGCCATCATTGTGCCAGTGGCGCTATAGCGATGGTTACTACATGGCGCTGTGGCACTGGGCCTTCATAGGCGCAATGGCCTAACTGCCTGGTAGTCCGCTATGGCACTGGCACAAAGGCAGCCAATCTCGCTACATGCATTGTCATCCGATGGTGCTGTGTGTGGCCTTGCGCCAGAGACCCTTGACCCTCTGCCTGACCTTTGCCCCCTTGGCGCCATGTGTCAGGCAGAGGTGCACCTCTATCGCGCTGTTCGGTAACAGCACGATAGGGAATGGCAGCGCTGTACCGCGCAGCATCTGCACCTGGGGAGCAGTGCTGCAGAGTGCCATATTGCCTACTATAGCTGTTGGAATGGTGCGTAGATGAGCTGCTCAATGGATGGCTATTGAACTGGCCAAGCTGGTGGCCCTAGTGGAGCCACACCATGGGCCTCTCTTTGGGGAGGCTCTCTGGACACGGCAAAGATCCAGGTGTGGCAGGAGGTGGCCACTGCCCTGGATGAGGCAACAGGACAGGGGCGTTCAGCTGAGCAGTGCAGTCACCGCTATGGTGACCTGTGCAGGAGGGAGCCGGAGCTACTGGCCCAACTGCGGGCACATGCCAGGAGGGGCACGGTGCCACATCCAGGTAGGGGTTCCATCAACACACTTTTATCGTCCATATGAGTCACAGTGTAGTGTGAGTCCAGCACATAGGAGAGGGACCGTATGGGGTTGGCCGTGGTGGTGTTCATAGGGTGTGGGGTGGGTGGGTCTGGCTGGGTGGGAGGGCACACACCTTGGGGCAGTGGGACTTTGCTTTGGGAATGTACTGATGTTCTTCTCTCCTTTTTTTCCCAATAGGCCCAGATGAAATCTGCAGGGTGCGGGCAGAGCGGCGGAGGGGTGAGGAAACCGCAGCCAGGTAGGCCGAGGACCATCAACGGCCACCTGACCGGCCCGATGAGGGTGAGTGCCAGACCTCCATGATTAGTATTGCATGCTGTGTGACAGGGTGGGCAGCGGGGCATGGCCACCATTCATCGACATCACTGCCATGCACGCCACTTATTACAGTCAACACTGTCCAGTGGCAATGCATGTCTGGGTGTGCATCACTGGTGGTCCATGTGTGCACCAGGTGCATGGCTGTGCCACTACCTTTGCACCACATAGCCATGTCACTAAACAGCCAAGGTGGTGCTGTCCATGACTTGGCCGGTGGGTGTGTGCAGCATTCCGCATGGCTGTATGCACCTGGGTGAGCAGGTCCTGTGGACGTGATCACTGCGGGTGGTCACACACCATCACAGTGGTATGTCCCATGGCCGTATGCCATGCACAGTGGCTGGGCTGTATGGGGTTGTGCATTCACACCTATTGACTGTGCTGCCTTGTCCTAGGTATGAGACATCTCCGGGAAATAAGGGACTCCTTAAGGAAGCTCCTTAATCTGGCCCGTGAGTACATGGTGATCCTGAGGAGGCTCAATGTGATGGGGGTGCTGTGGCGCCACAGAGACAGGCACTCCCAGAGCCAGGAACGGTGGACATGAAGATGGTCCTTTGGTCCCTGACTTCCCCTACCCCCCTGGACCCACCCTCTCACTCCTCCTATCCCATTCCTTTTGTCCACCCCTTCCCCCTGCCCACCCCCACCTTGTTTGTGCCCCACACCCCAAGCTTGTAAATAGTTTTTATTATTGCACATAGTTCAGTTTTATATTTTTACAATACATTTGAATTTTATATGAATACCGTGGCGGTCTCTGATTTGCAGCGGGCTATAGGTGCTCAGCTGCAGTGGTGTGCATGGCATCGGGGTGGTGCAGTCATGGGTATGTGTGTGTCCATGTGGAGGTGACTATGGTGTGGGGGTAGATATCAGTCAGTGTCTGTGTTGTGTGTGTTGTTCCCTGTGCACTGGATGACTGCATGCAGTAGTCCATGGCGCAAGCTCTGTGTCCATGGTGCACCCATAGGCCCATCCATGGCCTGTGCAGCTGACACACATGCCTGTCTGTGACTTGCACGGTCCGCTGGCATGTCAGTGGTGGCATTCCCTGCAGGGCGGACACTGTACCCATCACTTTTCTGGGTTGCCCATGTCACTGGTGTGGTGCATGCCTGGCTCAGGTGGCAGTGTGAGTGACACGGTCATTGTCCCACCTCCATGCTGTGGCTTGTGTGTGTTGCAGGGTATATGCCCCACTGTCTGTGGCTTTTGCTCAGGGTGACTACTGGTGGTGTATGGGTCCATGGTGCCTGCGCAGGGTGGCTGGCACTCCAGTGCCATGGTGGACTGCGGGTTGTGTGTATATGGCTTACATGGGCCCACAATGGGGGCTTGGTTGCCCCACCACTGCATCTCTGTGTTGTTGTGCCCTTGGGTATGAGTGGGTGTCTGTCCATACCCTGTGTGGCATCCAGTGTGGTGCATGCTTCCATGCACCACTGTGGGTGTCTGAGCTGGCTGTTATGGCCAGTGGTTGGCCAGGGTGTGTCACTGGAATACTGTGCAGGGCGCTGTACCACTGGTGGTGGTGTCAAGGACACGACCGTCCCATATGGGGTACCTCTTGTGCCAACACATGGTCGGTGTCTCAGCAGTACCTCGGGGGACTGTGCATGGTGGCTCTGTGTCTGCTGTTGTTGCATTGCCGTGTGCTGCAACCTACTGATGGGTGCTCGTGGTGGGGCTGGCTTGCATGGTTCTGTGGTGCACAGGGTTGCATTGACACAGTGAGGGTGGTGGCATGCATGGGGTTTCCTGCAGTGGTGGTCACTGCTTATGGGGAGGGTGTCTGGGGGTCATGGTGCAGGGTGTGCTGTGTACTGGGGGGATGGTGTGGCACAGGGTGGTCTGCCCTCCTTGTGTGCCAGTCACAGCTTGCCGGTAGGTGTGATGGGGCACCATGGCCAGGTTGTGGGTTGGTTGCTTGTCTCCATGGACCAGTGGTTATTCCAGCCCTCCCTCAGTTGTGCTGTGCTTGGGGTGTGGGGGGACAATGTCTGTTCTGCTGTGTGTTCTGTGCCCATCTGTGGCATGGGTGGTGGGCCCCTACCTCCCTGATTGTGCAGTTACATTGCTCTGCAGCTGGGAGGCTCCCTGGTTGCACTATGGAGCCTCTGGACTGCTCAGCGAACATCCCTTGTTGAGCTATGATGCAACAGATATGCTCAGCTTCCCTCCTAGTTGCGCTATGGCGCAGGTGGTGTGATATTCAGTTGTTGGCTGTAGGTGCAATTTGGCCTGTTCCTTTTTTGAATATCGCGTCTCTTGCACATGGGTGCAATAGACTTGTGCTTGCTCCTGCTATTGCGCACTTTTTTGGTGCAGTTTGAATATTTGGGCCTGTCTGTTCATGTACCAACTGATCTAAACTAGCAGTTATTGTACAATCTGAAAAACGACTCTCAAGTAAGGTTTTGGTTGTTAGTGTGTCCCAGTTTATCCCTGGGTAGTTAAAGTCCCCAACTATTATTACTTCAGATTAGTTAAATGAATAATTGCTGTTTGGATAGATATATCACAATTTAAATCTGAAGATGATGGTCTATAAAAATTCACCAAGAGGAATTTATTTCCATTTTGTTGTGTAATCTGAATACATAATCTTTCGATATCAGTACTGTTGTTAAGAGGATATTTCAGTTGCCTTGATCTTGTCAGAGATGTAAAAACAGACTCCCCACCTTTTTTGTTCATTCTATTTTTAGTGTAAAGTGAATAACCAGGGATAGAGTTATACAGGTTAGAGGTTTCATCCCACCATGTCTCGCATAAAGCTGCAATATCTATCTGATTTCTAATGAGAATTTCTGTTAGTTCTGTGATTTTCAGCATATTTGGGCTTCTGGTATTGGCTACCTTGATCTTGTAGTTGCCATGCTTAACACTGCTATAATGTGACACTGATATGGAAGCCGCCCCTAGTTGCCCCATATAATTTAGTTTAAACGTGATTCAATTGTAACACCGATGGACTTCCCTAGTTCAGCTGCGCCTTTTTTTGCTCAGGTGCAGTCCATCCCAGCTGAATAGACTATAGTCACAAGAAAAGTTTTCCCAATGGTTGATGCACTTAATGTTTTCAAGCAAACACCATTTTCTCATCCATTCATTTAGTTTTTTGGTTTTGTTTTGTTTTGTAATGTTTGCTTTTGGCATAGGCAGAACTTCAGAAATATAAAAATCACTACCTCCTTCCCTAAGTGTTGTAGCCAGCTTCATAAAATCATCTTTAATATTTTCTAATGTAAATTTGTTTATGTCATTGGTGCCAACATGAATTATCATAAGTGGGTCTATACCTGCATGTTTAATAATATTTGGGAGCATTCTATGTATATCCCTAACCCATGATCCTCTATAACTTGAGCAGGTAATGTTTGTTTTATTGCTTTTGCAGATATATCTGTCAGAGTATTTGATTATCGAATCACCTAGAACATAAATCTGTCTATTACACTTGTCAGAAGATGGTACTAAATTGCTTCCTGGTAAACTATTTCTAACAGATGTTGAATCTGGAATTTCAGAGCTCAAGCTGGTAGTATTTTGCACAGTTTTATTGATGGGGGCCATGTTTTTTATTGTTGGTTTGAGGGCTCATAGGTAAGTCAGGGCAAGATACACTTTTTGGTGTTGCACGGACCTGAGCAGAGACAATGAGATTTGTGTTATTAGGCACTATACTTGTAATACTTCTTGTGTTTAGCTCCTGGGTCGGTGATATAATCACTTCACTAGGGTCATTGGCAATGTAAGTAGTGATTAAATTTACATCATGCTGTTCAATAACATCAATCAAATCATCTGGCTGAAGTACTGAGAAACTGTTTTTAGTTGGGATAGTAAAATCCTTACATTGTCTACCCCTTTTGGCCTTCTTTTTAATACTAATTGGGCTCCAATCTTCTGTATCACTGCTGACCAATTCTCTACTATATTTTTAAGCATCCTCATGAGCTTTGCTTAGTAGCAATGTCCCTGTGTAAGTGCAATCTTTAGATGTTTCTGTATTAATCATAGCACACTTTTTTAAGTGTGCTGTATCATGTTCAAGGTTCCATATTTTGACTTTAAGCTCCACAATTTCTAAACATTGTGGACACTTTAGCCCTTCAAATCCTGCCTGGCTTTCCAAACAGAATTTATCAGAAGGGATGCAGAGCACTGTAATTTCACCTGCGCTAAGCATAACATAACCTTCCTGGATGTCCATATTAAGGTTGCTGTTCTGATTTGGGATGCAATGGCTTTGTAATCAATATTCACAGTCCCAAGCTCCAAGCATCCAGAGCTGACACAGCAGACATGCGCAGGATGCACGTGTCTCTGCTCGTGTCTCTGCGCGCACTAGCCCCACTCACTGGAGCGCTGAGTTTTAACGCCCGAACCTAGAAGTATGAGGGATACAACCTCCGGTTCATTGAGTTCAACAAAGAGTAAAAAATGGTGTTTAAAAACACTGTTAATGGTGCAACCTAATGTGGCAGCCACCACAGTCCCAAACATACAGAGTGATTTTAGCACATAGAGAATATCCCACAACAGTAGTAACTCCAACACAGATAATCATTTATTATATCAGGTTCGTTAGTAAGTGAAACAATTTACACCACCTCTTATCAGAGGTACACTACTCCAACTGTATAGGAATACAGTGCCCCACTTGCTAGAGCGCTGAGTTTTAACACCCAAGTCCAGAAGTATAAGGGATGCAACCTCTGGATTGGTGAGTTCAACAAAGAGTAAAAAATTGTGTTGAAAAACACTGTTAGTGGTGCAAAAAGCTGCTATTAGCAGTTTGTCCTGACACAACCACACTGTGTGGGTGGGAGGGTTGAGGCCAGCAACCTAATGTGGCAGCCTCCACAGTCCCAGACATACAGAGTGATTTACGCATGTAGAGAATATCCCACAACAGTAGCAACTCCAACACAGATAACGGTTTATTATATCAGGTTCAGTAGTAAGTGAAACAATTTACTCCGCCTCTCACCAGAGGTACACTACTCCAACTGTAAAGGTGATAGGGGGCAAATGTGTAATTGCCGACTGTCGGAAAAAAATGTGAAGGGTGCAGGGAGAGGAGGGAAGTGTGGCCTGGTGAGGTAATGCATGATGGATATGATTTTAATACCATATGGTGTTGTAAGAGGGGTGCATGTCAAAAACCCAAAGGGTAGGGGTGTTTTTTTTAAATTCATGTTTAATAACGGTGAAAAAAAAACACTGGGGAAGTTGCTGTGAGTTTGGGGAACTTCTCAAAGCTTCCCAAAGTGCAAAGTTCCAACTTTGCACCCACGTCCCCTTATTATTTGAGATTAGAGAAATGTGTATCCAGAATGAAGCTGACCTGCGATGCCTCAGTAAAGATCATAGATAAACTGCAGTTCTGTGAACTGTGTGATTATTTCAGTATCCACCACCCAGTGGCCTGTCTCAATGAAATGGATGAGTGATTGTAGCAGCCAGTGTCAGAACTGTTTGCAAAGGGGCTCCTAGTGAGTGCTAGCATCTCTACTGCTTAAGCCTATTAATAAGCCCAATACTGTGTTTTAGTTACCTTTACATGGACTTTCAGAATTCAAGACCCATGGCACCCTTACATTACCCATTAAGTATTTTCCCTGATTGATAAGGCAGGGGGTTTAGAGTTATTTGCACAGTACAAGTTAACCCTTGCTGTGTCACAGACTGATACACCATCCAGAATTCCAGTATGTTATAATTCTGTGGGCAGGCCAAGGGATAATATGTTCATAAATGTACTACAAAGAGCACATTAACAATGAGGCATTCAGAACAGTGTTTGTAACTCTGGTTGTTCCCCATAGCAACACAAAACAAAAGATACTGCTTTCAGTTACAGGTTGCCATGTCAGCCCCTTGCATTTGAAAACACCAATGTGAGTTGCTTTCTGCATGCTAAAGGTGTAATATTTGATACTTATATTTAGTATTCTGGCCCTGATAGCTCCTTTTATTAGGTGCTGCCACTCTATCCCCAAGCCTACATTTGTTATAAGCCTACGTATGCACAGATATGGCATGTAGCCCTTGTGGTTAAAACAGTGGCTTCACACCTTAAGGGCAAGTGTTCAACTCCTTTGAAAAACAGGCTACCATTCTTGGAAAAGCATTTCTTAAAACTAACAAACTATACCAAAATCAATGAGACTGGTATCAAATGATATAAAAATCAGCGAGGCTGGTGTTAAACAGCTCAAATTTCTTCACCAAGAACTGTTGTATGCACTACAGAAGGACAACCAGCACATTGTTTCAAAATAGCTTACAGTGTGGTGCAGTTTTATTAACTAGTGTTTGCTATCAGAGGCCTAATCAATTACACATAGCAGTACATGTGGTCCTACAGCTTTCTATAACATTTATTAAATGTAAACTAGAGAAGTTACAGTTTTTACCCTTAAACCATAGAGAGCTGATTTGATAAAATCAAACAAGAACAGTTCCAATAAACTATAGAGCTTGTGTTTTTATTCACAACTACATCATGTTTTCAAGACTGCACATGGAAAATGGTTGCTGTAGGAATTCTGTACACACTTTTTGAATGTATTTGTTGATTTTATTTTAACAGGGAAAAGACTTAGTGAGGTAAAAAGATATTTTAAAGTTTCACGATTCAGGACTATTTTTTAATTATTTAGCTTCAAAAAGTTTTTCTGATACAATACAAAAAATGAAAAAGAGTAAAAAAGAGAAAAACACAATAAAAATACATGTTCATAAATGCCAACAATCAAATTAGTAGACATATTGAAATACTGTGTGTAAAATGCATCTTTGACAAGAGTGCCCTAGGACTTCAACTGCATCTATACCATGCATAAAGGGGCTGTGTATGGCCCCCATTTTTATGTTGTCTTGTGCAAGAAACATGTTGTGGTAACTTGGGAATAGCAGGTTTTGGTGGCACAGTTGTGCTGTGGCCAGTGACACCACTGCTTTTTCTGGCTGGGCTCCGTGGCATGAATTAGAGTGCATGCTGTCAATGACAGCAGTGCAAAATTGTGCCACCAACTTGAAACAATTTAGCATCTGCAATGAGGGAGTGCTCCATCATTACAGGATGTGCCTTCTGTGGTGTAACATGTCAGTAAGCATGGCGGGCTCGCTGCCGGCTGCTCACAGTCCCTAGAAGCCAACTCGGGGTGCCCAAACTCCTTGTCGGCATATGTGTCCCCTTTAGTGTTGTCCTGTGTGAGGGAGTGCCCAATCCCCCTCAACATCATGCCTCCAACAACAGACATGCTTGTCGATGGGGGTACCCAATCTCCCTGTCGGCATGTTTAACCCCCCATTGCATCAGCATTTTCCTTCATGGCCCCACCCCAATGGCCCGATTGTGTGCCACACTGGGAGCCCACCCCAGTGTGGTGAAAACCTGTTAAAAACAGAAAACGGTCCATGGTGCTTTTTTTTCTGTTACCTGCAACAAAGGAAATGGTCCCTCGCCATCAGGTCCCTCCCTCCAGCCACACCCACCCACCCACTGCATGCTTCACCTCCCCACACTCTCCTCACCTCATACGTACTCTCCGGAGCCCAGCATGACAATCTTGGTGGACAAGGAACACGTCTGCACTCTTCAAAGCTGACTGCGAACTGAAGAAATGCTGTTAATCTGTATAATGGCATAAATAGTTTTTTTTTTAACTTGGGTGCATTTCTCGTCCATTTTTGTAAATTTTGGCACCAAATTTTCAACATGGGGTTCTTGGGACTCCACCTCATGAATTCAAGTCACTGGCATCTCATTATTCAGTTCCCAAAGGTGTCTCACTGTAATTGTGTGGAGTCAACTTTCGGGACTGATTAACAAAATGACAGTGTGACTGCTCATATGGTGGGCTCCCAAAAAGCCTATGTTGCAAATTTGGTGAAAACATTCCAAAAAAATGACTGTGTTATGAATGTGCATTGCGCAATTTCCACCCAAGCTCAAAACTTAGAGAATTTTTAATATTTTCATTCCAGATTTTCAACATTGCCATTTTTTCACATCTCCTTATGAACATTACAGCTGTCATTTTCCACATCCTGCCCAAAATGTGTTTTTGCACAATGGCGCCGTTGCTGTAGGAGAACAATGTTCAGGACAGAGTAAGAAAATTATAGTAACACTGTTCATGAGCAGAGGTCCCAAAATGCCTATGTTGAAAATTTGATGACAAAATTCCTCAAAATGACTATGTTACGAGTGTGCATTGCGCAGTTTCCATGCACAGTCATAACTTCGAGAATTTTTAATATTTTTACTCCAGATTTTCAGTATTGCCATTTTTGCACACCTCCTTATGAAGAGTACAGCTGTCATTTTTCACACCTTGTCTGAAATGTGGTTTTGCACATCTGGCATGCAATGGCACATTTGCATGGGAAATCAATGTTCTGGACAGATTAAGAAAAGTATAGTGCCACTGTTCAAGAGCAGAGATCTCAAAATGCCTATGTTAAAAATTTGGTGAAAGAATTCAAAACAATTACTGTGTTTCGAGTGTGCAATGAACAGTTTTCACTCACGTGTGTAACTTCAAGAATTTTTAATATTTACACTCCAGATTTTCAAAATTGCCATCTCTTCACACCTCCATAGGAATGGCACAGTTGTCATTTTTCACATCCTGCCCAAACTCTGTTTTCACATGTGGCAGAGAATGGCATGGTCACTGTGTGAAATCAACATTCTGGACAGATTACCAACATTACAGCACCACTTCATGAACAGAGATCCCAAATGCTTTCACGTGGTGGGGTCACAAAAAGGCCATGTTGAAAATTTGGAGTGCAAATACCAACAAACGCCCGGGGCATTATGGTCGCTAACTGTAATGTCCCAATCTATACAGACTAACATGCATCAGGAGTGTGCCTTTGGATTGTCAGCTGTAATGCTCACACTATTGCCCCCCACACCCACCCTGCAGACACTGACAGGCATAGGGATGTGCCTTGGACTCTTCAGCCCCAAAGTTCACCCCTTTCTCCTATACTGCACCCATCTCAATGTACTTCCTTATGGAATGGGATGAGTGTAAGGTCTGAGGACCCCAAAGCACAACATGACACTTATCAGAGTCTGCAGAGTAGGGTGAGGTGAACTGACATGAGCGTTATGGCCGACGACCCAAAGGCACACCTCAATGCCTGTCACTCTCTTCAGGGTGGGATGGGGTCGACGTTGGTTCCATACTTCACTACCATTCCTATTATGCATCTCTCTAACTCCTTCACTACCAATGCCAATGCCAGCAAGACAGCATTCGGCATTGTCAAATGCTTGTTTTTCCTGGTTACAACAAATAATGGGGTATGGTATTTATGGTATTTTCCACTATTCATGGTTATTTAAAGAAAACATATTTAGAAACTACAAAACAAATTTTGAAAATGTTGCCCTCCCAGACATCCAGGGCTAATCCCTGGGGGGAAAAATTCTAGTTGGGTTATCAACAATAGGCCTGGTGCTGTCAGAAAAAGAAATATATCTTGCCAGTGCAAAACAACTGAAAGATTCAGTTGGAAGCACCAGAGGATTGCAGGTAAATGTTTAATGAAAGAGGACAGAGGTGCAGCCACCAAGAACCACAGTGTCTTTCCTCACAAGGAGGCTTTGACAGGGGGCAGAGCAAAAGCCTTTCATGATTACATTTATTGTAATCATTTTAAGGCTTTAGAGCTCACAACTATATGCTGTTTTCAAGGCTGCATATGGGAAATGGTTGCTGTAGCAATTCTTACACACTTTTTGAATGTTTTTATCTATTTTATTTTTACAGGAAAATGTCTTATGGTTAAAAATCTCATTTAAAGGTTTCAAGTTTCATTTAAGGATGGAGAGGGGAGATATGATAGCAAGTTTCAAATACATCATGGGTACAAATAAGGTACAAGATGGAACTATTTTTCAGAAAAAAAGATGCTCAAGAACAAAGGGTCATGCTATGAAGATGGAGGGGGTAGACTCGGGCAATGTGAGGAAGTACATCTTCACAGAAAGAGTGGTGGATGCCTGGAGCAGCCTCCCAGTATAGGTGGTGGAGGCAACAACTGTAACAGAATTCATGAATGCATGTGATAGGCATAAGGGAACCTTAATTGTTTGGGAAGGGAGGGTTAAGCTGGATATCAACTAGGGATTGCAGTATTACAGTAGGTAGGGGAAATGGGCAGACTAGGTGTGCCAAACAGTCCTTGTCTGCTGTCAAATTCAATGTTTCTATGTAAGGCTCAAGGAAATTCATTAGTGAATACTATTTAAATGCTGCATACATACAGTATCATGATGAAATAAATCCTAATATAGATGTTTAATTAGAACAATGAGCAAGTATGCTAGAAAGACAATGACAACAAGTCTAACAACACTAAAACAAGTTATAGCAACAGGCAATTCTACAGCAAGTATATTTCTACATTACAAGACAGCTTAAAGTCCAATATAATCCAGGTGAAATATCATAAAGCAAGAAACTCATTAACACACCTGACTATAAATGAAGGAAACCTAAATATATATAAAGTTTATTAAAGGGGGCCTTCCCATTTGCACAGCAGTAACACTACAGCTCATGAATCCTGTAGTGTGGATTAAGGAAGAAGTCCAGAATGCTGTGTGCCAGCTGTCGGGAGGAGACTTAAGCATCCCAGAGGATGGTCTTCTCCTCCTACTGCGAAGGAGGGAGGCAAACTCAGCCACAATACTGCCTCATGGGTGAATTAAGCAATAATGACTATTAATGATTGGTTGGGGGGAAGGTTGGCCCAAGGTGCAGCGGAGGGCCAACCCTACTTAGCTAGTCATTAATAAAAAGGAAATGACCAGCTGTGAGGTCATTATTGTGATTATAAGTTTAATCATGTTATAAACAGGGTAAAACTTCTTTTTTGTAAAAATAATTTATAAATGTGTGTGCACCAGTTAGATATGTACTGGACATTTCTAAAGGATTAATGCCCAGTACACAAGCCAATCAGAGTGCATGTTTGGCTCATGAATAATCAATTAGAATGTTCAGGTTCCAGTGCAGTTAGAGTGGCTTGTGAGAGGGAAGACACTATCTGATGCCATGAGCTGCCTTGTATCTGCAGGCACATGCAGCAAGCTTGTTGTTAATTTCTGATGTGAAGGAAAATGTCAAAGGAAACCCCCAGAGCAAGCAGTTTGAGGTGGCCTCTTCCTAGGCCTTGCTGAACCTACTATCTGGGTATTGTCCCACACCTGAATGACTGGAATAGGATCCTCTATCACTGGTCCAATGCACCACATCCACATGTTTCTCTAGCTGACCTCTTGCAATGGAATGAAGAAATGGATGCAAGTATATGTTATGAAATTCAGACTAGAAGTGAATGACCACTTTCTGATTGTTTTAAAATGAAAAGTGGGGAAGGAATTGGAACAAACTTCTCACTTATCAGAAAACGTTCCATCCTCTGAAGTAAGAAATAATGTGGCTATAAAAGAGACTGTTCCCTTTAAAACCAAGATAAGAGAGGTTTGATTGAATTTCTGGGAACCTGTCATATTTATCTATGAGGAATATGTTTTTCTGAGAGCCTGAATATAGAATTAGCTATAATTTTCCAAATTCTAAAAACACATTTCTAGAAAAATGTTGGAAAACTGAGGAATAATAGAGTTATTGAGTTTGATAGTGACTGTAAATGAGAGACAGAAATACTGACAAAGTAAGTTAGATATTCAAAAATATCACAGAATGATGATATATTTGGGATAAAGAAAAGAAAGAATATACATTTTGTCTAGAGGAGAAAAGGAAAAATATTTTCTATACTAACAAGTGGACCAAAATTTTAAAAGCTATCTATAATCAGGATACTTGGGCCTTCTATCTTATGGTTGCCAAAGGCACTAATAATATGAAAACTAAAATAGACTTTTACATTACTCCTGAAAGATGGACTGAAAAGTTATTAAGTATACTTTTTATAATAAAGCTGAGACCAGACTCCCGTTTTCTTTAAAAATAGTCACTAGAACAGATTTTCCCTTAATTTAAAGAAAGGAGGTTTATCTTGCAGTATGCTTCTTAGAATTCAATATGGATCCTGATCTAGACACACTGTACCTGTTGAAATTTTTTTATAGCATGCTGAAAACTGGAGTAACTTTCTGTTGAGATTCTTCTTTTGAAATAAAAGCATTATTTTGAACTATATACTTCCTAGATCTTGGAGGGGTTCATTAACTGTACCCATTTTTTTAAAAGTGGTAACACAGAGGAACCAAACTGTATCAACCAATTACTTTGCTGGATGTTTTAAAAATTATTACTAACATTATCCAAGGCAGACTACTACATCAAATTAATTGTTTAGTGGGACTTTCAGAACTTAAAGGCTGAGTTTAGGGCCAGTTACAGCACAGTGGATAACAGTTTTGTACTTGCACACTTAATAAAGAAAACATAAATTTATGAAAACAGTAACTATATACTTCATTTATGGATTTCAGCACAGCATTTGATTCTGACTCAAGAAGTGTTTTATGGGAACTTTTGTGGACATGTGGAAATGATCCCAAATTTATTAGAATAATAAATGACTTACTAAATATTATCATATCTGGGTGCAGATTAGAATAGCAAGCGGGGGGGGGAGGCAGCTCACTGCCACTTTCCCAACTAATAAGGAACTGAGGCACACTAATAAGGAAGTGAGGCAAGGCTGCATCCATTCCCCTTCCTCTTTTGTATTTATCAAAATCAATTACTTCTTGCTCTGGATAATCTTTTCTCTCAGTCAACCAAAAAATAGTAAGGTCTTGTTTCTGGACTTCACCAACGTGAATGATTTAATTTTGTTTGCATTATCCAGACCTGGCTTATGCATTCTTGCACATATCCATTATAACTTACCATTAATGGGGTTAAAAGCCAAATAGTTGCCTTTGGGTCTAATGATGTTTCATATGTATGGAAGATCGCTACTATGAAATTAAATTTATTAAAAAACTATACCTACAGTATGTGTTAGTAACTTTCTCAAAAAACTGTATTTTGACACAGAGTTACTACAAGTCTGATTAATTTGAAACAGACAGTTTTTGTCCTTAAAAATATAATGAGTACGGAGGGATAGTGTTCACCGTATGTTTGAAACATTGAAGGAAAAGAATATATTTTATGATCTATTTGCTGTTGAGATATGAGGAACCTCAAATGTGGAAATCTCAGAAAAATCTGTAGAGCAAATGTACTGTGCTCTTCATGGAAAAAATAAGTCATCCTCTGCACTATACATTAGGGCTAAGTTAGGGACATTTATATTTGCAGCTTCTACAAATGCATTAAGCGTGAACTACTGGTTAATGGTCATTTGGATGCCCATGAATTGATTAGCTAAATGAAAATTACATTGGGTAAAAATGTAAGCACTCATAGAAACATAGAAGTTGACAGCAGATACTGCCCATTTCTTTTTCTACCTTATAAATGTGCCATCGGCCTTTGCTCTGTCAATGGCCTATCTAGTCATACTCATCTGTATTGCTCCCTTATGCCTATTCCATGCCTGTTTGAAGCCCTGCACTGTATTCATATCCATCACTTCCTGAGGTAGGCCATTTCATGCATCCACCACCCTTTCTGTGAAAAAGAACTTCCTCATATTATCCCTTAATCAGCCTCCCTCTAATCTCATGCTGTGTCCTCTTGTCCTGCTATTTTTCTTATATTGAAACATTTTAGAATCTTTCACCTTGTTAATGCCCTTAAGGTGTTTGAATGTTTCGATCATATCAGCTCCCTCCCTCCTTTCCTCTAGGGTATACAATTGAGCTCTGTTAATCTGTCCTCATATGTTTTCTGATGCAGTCCCTGCAGCATGTTGGTTGCCCTTCTCTCGACTGCCTCAATTTGGCTAATGTCCTTGTGAAGGTGTGGCCTCCAGTACTGCATGCAGTACTCCCAATGGGGCCTAATCAGTGTCTTGTAAAGAGGGATTATTACCTCCCTCTTCTGACTTGTGATACCCCTACTAATACATCCTAACATCCCTCTAGCCTTACCTACTGCTTTAGTTGTCTGCTTGGATGATTTCAGGTCATTGGTGATGATGATGATGCCCAAGTCTCTTTCTTCACTTGTGACTGCCAGCAACTCTCTTCCCAGCTTATAAGTGGCTTCAGGGTTTCTCTTCCTAATGTGCATGATCTTGAACTTCTTTGGATTAAACCTCAGTTGCCACTTTTCCGACTGTTTTTCCAGTTTATCCAGATCTCTTCTCATTCTGCCTACCCCATCTGGATCATCTACTCTGTTGCATATCTTTGTGTCATCTGCAAACAGGCAAACCTTACCCTCCAATCCATCTGCAATGTCACTGGTGAAGATATTGAAGAGGACTGGCCCCAGGACTGATCCCTGACATACCCCACTTGTTACTTACATCTCTTCTGAATGTATACCATTTACCACCACTCTCTGTTTTCTGCCCATCAATCAGTTTGCCACCCAGTTGACCAACTACTTACCCACCCCAAGCCTACCCAGCTTATTAATCAATCTTCTATGTGGAACAGTATCGAAAGCTTTGCCGCAGTCAAGGTAGGCTACATCAACTGCTCCTCCTTGGTCAACCACTCTGGCTACCCAGTCAAAGAAATCTATGAAATTAGTTTTACAGGACCTTCCTTTTGTAAACGCATGCTGTCTTGGATCCTGTGCTCCTATGGATTCCTGGTGTTGCACTATTCTTCCCTTAAGGAGTGCCTCCATAATCTTGCCCACTACTGAGGCAAGACTGACTAGTCTGTTGTTCCCTGCCTCCTCCCTGCTACCAGTCTTGTGGAGTGGGATCACATGAGCACTTCTCCAGTCTTCTGGGACCACTCCTGTGCTCAAAGACTCACTAAACAGTTCTGATAATAGCTCTGCTATTTCCACCTTTAGCTCCTTTAGTACCAGGGATGTATGTCACCAGGTCCCATTGCATTGTCCACCCTGAGCTTATTGAGCTCTTATAGGACCCTTTCTTTTGTGAAGGGACTCGTGCACACCTCCCTCCCCCCTGTGTCCATGGTGCTGAGCTGTGGGCCCTGCCCTACCTTTTATTCAGTAAATACTGAGCAGAAGTATCTATTTAGGATAGATGCTTTTGCATGGTCTTCCTCCTCACATGCCCACTTATCTCCTTTGATCTTAGCAATACCCCCTCTGGACTTTCTCCGTTCACTAATGTGTATCTATAGAAAGTCTTGTCACCTTCTTTTACTGTTTGTGCTAGTGTTTCCTTGGTTTGGGCATTTGCCTGCCTTACTACCTTCCTTTCTTCCCTTAGGGAAGTTTGGTATGCTTCCCTATCTTCATCTTGCTGTGTTCCCTTATATTTCCTGAAGGCCAGCCTCATGGATATTGCAGCTCATGGGGAACACAAAAACATATATAATCTTGATATTTTGAGATACTACACAGATAATTACATACTCTTAAGTATCAAGTATAAAAGTTAGATTAGGAAGAAAATAAATACCATGTTAACATGGACACATAAAAATGACAAAATCTGTAACTCCAGATTCTTGGCATGTTTTTTTTAAATCTGACAAAAGGCCATAGGACAGATACTATCTAGATTTCTTAACAGACCCATAAAAAAGAGAATGATCACATTTACATGTACACATTATTCAATAGTAATACATTTTAAGCAATGTAATGGCTTAAACCCTTCTGTGATTCCATTCAATCTCATGACAAAAAAGAACTTCTAACCTGGTTATTCATGGTGGTGGACAACTTTCTTATTGTACATTTAGACAATTATCTGTGCTTAATCAAAAAAAAATGTGTAAAAAGGGGAATATGGATGTTACTTGTCTGCATAAACTTGTGTCAAATAAATTGAAATATTCTTTTCTGTCCCAAGTAATTATTCTGTTTTACTATGTAAACTGCATATCTGTGCAAAATGATTGGGTTCACATTGAAATGGGTGGAACAGCAAGATGGCCACAACGCTGCTCCACTCCCCGCTGCACTGTTCCAAGTAGCATTCCTGCTCACTTAGTTTTAATCTTAAATGGCCCTGGATGACTGAAACTCATCTTAAAAATTTTACTTGGCTTGTTCCACTGATGCTGCCTTGCTTGTCAACTTTCTGGTGATGGTCTGGAGTACCTGGTTGGCATTTGGCATTTTGGCATATTGCCTGTGTGTTTCTGTAACATGTCATTTTGCTTGAATCAGGTGGGAGTTTTTGCCATATGTTTTGATTTAGCGACCATGCTCAGAGTGGTGTGTGGAGGTGTAGACTGAACTCTGCAAGGACCTATTTGGCAGAGTCTGGATACAGAGCACTGCTGAACAAAAGGGTTTACTCATGGAAGCATGAAGATACCCTAACACTGACAGGCTTGTTTAGCCTTTTTTAAAGGTATGCTGGTGCTGCCTAGGGCCTGGGGTTTCAAGTTTGTGTTATCAGTTTTGAATTTACTGTGCTTAGTGGAGGACCTATTTGTTTTGATTCAATAGGTGCGCATATTTTCAGAGAAGATAAAGGGATATGGGAGAGTGCCAGAGTCAGCTAGAGGAACCTTTGGGACAAAGAATTGGAGGGTGTCATGGACTCCCAGAGTGAGAAGGTGGTCCCGCTCCTTCAGCCTGCAAAGGACGACTGGTAGATGTAGTTCTCCTGAATCATGGAGAACAGTTGGTATTGTCTCAAGGACTCATGTAACAGGAGATTGAACTACAAAAAGGCCTTTATTGTAAGCAAAAGATTGGCAAAAGGGGTAGACTACAAAACTCTGTATCAATGCTGCTGAAGGGCAATGGTTGGCCTAGGATTTGTAACAGGTAGGAGAACCAGTGGGGAGTAATGGGAGAAAAGTCCTTATGCCCCTAGGACATTGAATAGCATCCCTTGTTTGGATATTTATATTCACCTTTCCTTCCTCCTTATTTCTTACCCTCTTTTACTGAATTTTGTGATGTGATATTTTGAGCTAAAATTGCAAAGAGCAAGAAAAGTTTTGGACACTGAATGGTATGTTTTACTACCTGGCGGTGTGTCAGAATTATGTTGATTTATAAATCGGAATATTTGAAAATCCTTTCCTTACCAGTCACTCATGCTGTGACTTCTAAATATTTAAACCTCTGAGTGAGAGAGTTTGCTTACTTCCACTATGGGAATTGTTATTGAATTACTATTATAGCTTTTTGTTATCAGTTTTATAACTGGCTTTTCTGTAAATCAGAATATTAGAAAATCCTCTCCTCACCAGTCACTCGTGCTTTGGCTCTTAAATATTTAATCCTCTGAGTGAGAGAGTTTGCTTGCCTCCACTATGGAAATTGTTGTTGAATTACTATTATAGCTTTTTGTTATCAGTTTTATAACTGGCTTTTGACCTCTCAGATAGACACATTTAATGAACATCATGCCTGTAAATGTTTAAGGTCTACGTAATAACCTTTAAAAACACTGCTAGTTAATTAATTGGGCCTAAAGAGGGACTCCTATGTCTAAAAGTGGAGCCCTTTAAATGCAATGCAAAGGCTCAGGGAACTTTGTTCTGAACATAGAGCAAGTGTTTACATTTTATCTGAGTGGCTCTGTATTAAGACCCTGTAAATTACATCATAATGCTCGTTTGTCTTATGTGCTGCTATGGAATATATTTTATATAATTGTTTGCATGTGCTGCTATGTTACTACTAATGTTTGTATTAATGATTATTAATGACTATGACCAGCCATTATGACCTATTATAATTTTGTATACTGGAACTTTTATGAGTAAGAAATGCTTGCTCTAGTTTTAGGATATTGTTTTTAAGGTAATTCAATTTCACTATTAACAAACAAAGGATATACAGTACATATGATTTACTAATTAGGAGATTATTGCTGAAATTTTGATGAAGGTAATGAATGAACGATATAGATTTTGATGGTGTAGCTTTGTGGTGAATTTGGGTCAGCTAACCAGATACACCTATGGTGGCTTGGCACAAAAAGGTTGTTAAATTCTATAGTAGGAGGTTGCCATTGCAGTATAGTAGGGAGGTGATAATGGAGTTAAGACACTTGGGACCACTTCTGAATACAGCTTCAGCACATGTGGCAAACTGACTCAATATATAATTATGGATTTAGATCTTTGACCCAATATATGTGGCACACAGTGCAGACTGGCATAAGGTGCTCAATTTGAGTCCCATATAGGTGGGATATGGGGCAGCATGCGCTGCAGGGTACCCCCCATTGGGACCCAGGATAGGTATAAAGCTGGAAGTACAGATGGGCTTCATTCAAACCTTATGACAGTGATCTCGTGACTCATATATAGGTTAAAGTAGCCTCAAAGGTGATAATAGTCTTTAGAGTAAGGCAGAGTGACTGACACAAATTTGTCTCCTGCTTGATGCAATAAAGGACCTTTGAATGATGAAGGTACAACTAGGAGAGCTAAGTAACTTTTAGGGCAAATCTGGGTGGGCTGTCTCTTATAAGAAACAATAGCGGCCTTCAGACTTATTGTCAAATTAAAGAAGAAAAGAAAAGCAAAAGATAGTAGGTCAAGAGAGACAGTATTTATAAATAGTGATAATCTATGTTTAACTTACTTACCAAAGTGGTTTTATGTAAGCAGAATGATGTTTAGTATTTTGTTTATAGATTTCAAGAATCTTAATTTATAAGTGAATGTTTGGATAAATGTATATTTAGTGAATGTTAAATATTCATATGTTGTAATGGTTTAAACAACTAATCAACAATAAACTTACTATTAATCATAGAAATGTAATAGTAATTTCTAGGACTTAGTAATGTGTATTTGTATTTGTATAACATGTGATATTTATTACTTTTTAATTGGTTGTATTTACATGTTTTGTAACAATTTTTTTATGACTGAACAACACAAAGCTACTATTACTAACATCCGGAGGATCTGATCAAAACTGACTCAAGGTTGAAGATAGAAGAGCTGGAGATAGTAAAGATGGCGTGGGGGTGGGTTGGTGGGTGGAAGGAGGCAGCAGAGGAAATGGGAGAAACAGAATTAAAAAGGTTACTTGAAAATTGGTCAAAAATATTTAGAAAGTTTTCTCCTCAACAATTTAGCAGAATGGTACAAGACAAGATAGGAGAAGACATTCTTATTGTCTCCAACTCCCCAATCAAGAACTCAGAAAAATACTGTTACATCACATTTGCCAAATGGGAAAGCCCAGAAAAAATGGATTGTATTAAAAGGTCACAATACAGCCAACTTTAAGTACCTACAAGAAACAGGGAAAAGAGGGAAAATGTTGTCATAACATTTAACTGATGCATTACTAAGAACTTTCAATAGCTAATTATTAATTGCCAACAGCATAAAAATAGACTTCTCTGATTAATTTTATAGTGCTATAGCATTTCTTTGATGCAGTGCAGTTGAAAAATAGAAAGGGGGAGGGCAACAGGGAAGGGAGAGTGGGGAGAAGTAGGGGGAAGAAGGGAAAAGGAAAGAAGATGGCTGAGGCTGGAGAGGTGGGAATAAGTCAAAGGGTGAATAGGAAAGAAGTGAATTGGGGAGGGGGGAAAGAATGGAAGTGTAGTAGGAAAAAAGGTGGGGAAGAAATAAATTCAGTAAAAATTAAAACTCAGACATTAGTATCCCAATTGTATTACTATAGTAAACACTTTGGGTATGATTCTCAAAGGGGGCTTTGACTGGCTTAAGCTGCAACAAACAGTAGTTTGCATTGAAGCCCAGTGCACCAGAGACCCTGCACCAGATTCTGGTACAGGAGGGGTCCTGGCGCCCAAGTCTTCACACTTGTGGCAACATATCCCATGTGACAAACACCTGGTGCATGGGAGGGGTTTGCCATAAGCTCCTGTGGCAAAGACAAGCATCCCCTTATCCCCAATGCCCTGGTCACAGTATTAAAGCCCTTTCCTGGTGGTCTAGCAGCCACCTCTACCCTGATCCCTGATGCCACCAGTGCTTTAATATTGTGTATATACCCACATTCCTGGTGGTCTAGTGGCCACTCTGTCTCTATCCCTGATGCCACTGGTGGTTTAATAATGTATATATGCCCCCATTCTTGGTGGTCTAGTAGACCCCTAACTCTGATCCCCACTGTTGCTCATATGAACTATACAATTAAGATTCCCCCCGATGGTCCAGTGGCCCTCCTCCTGAATCCCTTCTAACCCAAAACACAGCTGGGGATCATCACAGCCCACCTCTCATTATGTTCATGAACATTCATGAGCACATACACCATACAGTAGGTGCTCACTGACAGTTCAGTCCAGTGGCCAGCTGTGGAGATGAGAGGTGGACTGTGAGGGTTGCCGGCTATGTTTTGGGTTGGAAGGGATCAGGGTGGGGGGAAGGATCTTA
The DNA here is from genome assembly GCA_016271365.2 of Neoceratodus forsteri. NCBI lineage: Eukaryota > Metazoa > Chordata > Ceratodontiformes > Ceratodontidae > Neoceratodus > Neoceratodus forsteri. The sequence continues at coordinate 585,290,464 of CM028137.1, read as the reverse complement.
ATACCAGGACTAACAGGAGGAGAATCTTAATTTTATATTTCATTATGGGTGACAGCAAGGATTGGGGTGGTGAGCCACTAGACCATCAGGATGGGGGCACATATATATATATATATACAATATTAAAACACTGGTGGCATTGGAGATTGGGGCAGGGGGCCACTAGACCACCAAGATGATTTTTTATGCATTTTGAATACTAGCCACATCATGGCTGTAGAGGAGGGACTGCAGCACATACTACAAACAGAGCAACTCTCCCAGAGGAGATTTTTCTAAGTGCCCTAGACCAGACCTGGCTGGTCTAAGGGTACTTAAAATTTCTCTCTCTGGAAGAGTTATGAGAATCCCAGATTGGGAGATATGGCAGCCTGTGTTTGCTGGTAGCCCCCTAATGCCATGATGCAGCCCATTATTGGGCACAAGTGCAGCTCAAACCCTCTTTGGGGCAGGAAGCCTGCGGTAGATGTAGGCTGCCACTGAAAATTGCTCCTGTACATCTTTTGGTCCAAGGTGCACTTTACGCCATTCTTTGTGACACAAGCCCTTTGTTCCATGCTGGGAGCTTTGAGAATCGAGCCCTTTAAGTCTCAGCCCTTGTGACTACAATGTTTCAAAAAATGTACTATATCAATCTCAATTACTGTTGCAAAAGACACTTAACCCTATCCCCTCTTTTGGATTTGGTTTTCATACTTTCCAGCATGAAAGCCTCAATTCAGTGAAAAAAACTGGCATGATGAAGACCGCAATGTATTTCTAGAAACATACCATTCTTTTGATTTCATACAGAGCAGAAATGTTCCTGTATCCTGACTTTTAGCAATTGAGTAGTTCAGTCAATGTACAGTTCAGGGCATTTGCACCAAGTAGTATACAAATATTGGTGCTGAATTGGCATACTTAAAATTTGTCATTACAACAAGGATTTTAGAAGATTTTTAATTGGAAGCTAAACTACACACATTGCAGTGCTGACATTTGTAAAACCTAAATACAAACTAAAAAAAAAATCTATCTTTCCCAAGTGGCCAGGACTAGTCCCTGGATCACTCACCTTCCGAACAACAGTCTTTTCCCTGCTTCCCACCAACCTTCCCTATCCTCCCATGCATGTTTAAGAAACCATAAGTTCTGTTCATGGCCCTTGGCATTTTATTAGGAATGGATGCATTTTACTATAAACCCCCTCCCTCTCCCGACCACCCTCAGTCTCCAAAATATTTTTTCAAAGATTTGTTCTTACCTTGCTGAACTGTGATCATTTATTAGGGGGTAGGTAATATTTCTGTTTTGGCTAACTCACTGGCCTAATGCTTCCAATCTAAATGATAAAATCAGTCATCCAAGTCTACTATTATTGATTAAACATTTTATCAGGAGGAAGGGGGGCTGGAGCAGTTAGTTTCACGTATGAAGCTAGGTAGTCTGATTAATCAGATTGTGAAAGGGGTGGAAAAAGAATACTGTCCCTCCCCAAAAAAGAAATCAATGATCATGGGTCAGCAAGAAGGGCACATTTTTGAAAATAATTTGGGTGAATGAGGGTGGTTGTTATAGGGAGGGTTTTACAGAAATTGCCCTGAATACTGAATACTGAGTACTGAATACCAAGTTCTCATGTATCTGGGGGTGCAAAATATGAATATTCACTGAGTAGTCTATAAAAAGTATTCTCACAACCTTAAAACATAATTGACCTTATTCAGAGCTGTCATTTTTAGGGAGTAAATAATAAATAGCAGAGAGGTGAGCAGTGTAGTCTTTTAGTTAGAGTACCAGCTTGGAAATCAGTGGTCATCCCACTCCACAGCTAACCAATGTGGACTGAATTTATTGCACCTGTGGATGTTGGTATTTTCAGCCCACACAGCTCTGGGAGATGTTATGTCTGGTCACTCCAGTATAACATTTTGGCACAGCAGCATTGAAAAAAAAAGCCATAAGCTACTATAAAATAGGGAGCTGGTCATTAATGGACTCCTGCTTTGAAAATATGGTGCATACAAAGGAAACTGTGCTCTGCAAGTGAAGTGCTGATTTCTGGGTGTATGCAAACCCAGCCCCAGGGGATCACAGGTTCAAAACTTGTTAGAAAATAACATTGTAAAATGAGATGGATTTTTTCTGACTTCTGATTGATTAGAGACCATATTAAACAGTGATGTTGCCACATGAATCACACTTTGTAAAAGCCCCTAGACATCAGCCTTTTCACCCTTATAAAATCAATGAGCCTTGTCAATCAACTCTTCCATCACAAACATGGCTGCCATCTTTACTCACTAACCAGGGCCCAAAATAAAAGACAATCTGAGTGCAAAAGCACCTGAAAAAGGTTACCCAGGGTTAATTACTTTCCCAATTGTGGCTCAGCATAACTCAAACCAGTAATAACAAAATATGAATGGTTCATCCTTCTTCTGGGCTGTCACAGATAAGGCACACTGATGAGTCTTGTATAGGACAAAGCACATGACTGTGTTCTGTTTTCAGCCTTTGCATAGTGTTTGTGAGGTCATTTGGCATTACCACTCTTGCATAAAACAGCATCAATCTAAATTCTTTCATGGTGATTTCCTTCTCCCAATTGTTTGGTTTTTGGGGATATGTGTAATTTTACGTTTCTTTAAAAAAATGGCTTTATTTTCAATGCTTTTTCTGGGTAACACTTGCTTCGCTGCTTTTGTGCTGATATTTTCTGTCTTTTAATTACTTTCCAATTTTGGGCTTACCATGATTCAAATCAATAAAAGTAAAAGTCAGAGAAGTACCAGCCATTCTTCAAAGTGTTTCTTTTTTATTTCACACAATTCACACTCCGATCCCCTGATAATGCCCAATGTTTCGTCCTTCATGGGCTTCTTCTGGGGCTAGGTTCTACATATAAAACATAGAAATGAATGACTAACATCCAGAGTTACTATTATTTTGTTCTTGATAGAATATTTTTCCACTTCTCTCTACTTGGCATATTCACATGTAATATATCCTTTATTCCATAATCACAAATTTCTCATGATTTCAAATACCTAAATTCATAGTCTCACAACAATTCTTATATGCTATATTTTACTCATAGTTCTATCTGTCCTTATTGAATATTTTTTTATTACAGCTAGTATTCTACAAAGTTTATTTAAATTAAGTAATGTTACTAATAAATATAAAGATTTATGGTTCAAACCCATACCTGGGTACCACGTGTTGTAGGGTCCACAAAATCATTGCGCTCATGGAATTTTCAGAAGTAGGAGCTTGATGATTCAAATATTAAGCATGAAAAACACAAACTGTTGCACACCAAACCACAAAGTAAAGATGTCAAACTGAAATGATAAGTTTTAGACATGTGAGCCAAACTTTTATTTGGGCTTGTAAAAGCAATGCTGAACCACAGAGCTTCTAGTCTATTACAGGACTCTTTGTCAGGGGGTGGAGTTTCAATGCTTGAATGTATCAATTTATTTCAAACAATTAAAGACACAGGTTGATTATACCCTAAGTAAAGCAAAATAAACTAACATCAAAGACAGGCAGCATCATGATTATATAGTTATTTTTTCAGTGAAACTAACAGTTCCTGAAAAAAACACATTTTATAAATGTAGGCTATTTTTCTCATGACCTCACAGATTTAATTATTTGCAAGTTTTTATTCATTCATGCTTTAATCTTTTAATGCCCTCTTCCAAGATTCATTTTTAAGAGCTTTAATAATTCTAAGGTGTCTAAAATATGGTCTCATTCAACTGTTCTCAAGATACTATATAAATCTAGGCCCCACTATGTGTCATAACATGCATATATTAATGTACATACTGTATAACATTTTCTTATAGAGATCTGTATAAAATATACCATCATCTTAGTTCATTTCATTTTTAAATCATGGACAGTATGCGACTTTTTTCTTTTAGTATGCCTGCAAATGAGACAAGAGGCCCAATTTTCAAAGAGCTCATTTTATGGTAACATTAGTGTTCCTTGATGCCTAGTGTCCCCCAACCCTGATTACCTATGCCATGTTAACTTTAATGCTCCCTGGTATCTAGTGGATCCCTCACCCCAATCACCAGTTCTTTGGAAATGTCAATGTTTCTTGGTATCTACTGGCCCACACCCTCTGATCATCTGTTCTATGTTAATGTTAACATTCCCTTGTGTCTAGTAATCCCCCTCACTCTTCTAAATGACTGCCAACATTCCACCCTTCTCATCCACTCAGGACCCACCACCCTACACCTCCCCTCACCCCAGACACTAGTCAGTAATAAAATCCACAGCAAATCACACAGCAACAATGGGTAGAGTATTGCAATTGCTCACTGACAGTCAGGCAGCAGTTGGCCAAGGAGGTGTGCAGAGAGCTGTGCAAGTCACCATTGATTTAGGTACTGACTGATGTCTGGGGTGAGGTTGGGGTTGAGAGAGAGAGATTGTGTCACTGATGCCAGGGGCTGCTTGGTTTGTGGTGATGAGAGAGGGTGCACCACTAGATACTAGGGAAATCTTGTCATTGGAAAGAAGAGGTGTTGCTGTACCAATGTATGCCAAAGACTACTTGGAATGCAAGAAGGAAGGGTAGGGGGTGCCACTGAACTCCAGGGAATGCTTGGCATGAGAAGAGTGGGCAATGACATGGAATGCCAGGGACTGCTTGGTATGGTGTATGTGAGTTGGGGCAACTTATGGACCACATGGATTGTTTGGCAGAAAAGATATTGATAATGCTACTTTTTGTTTGCATGTGTAATTAAATTAATATCAAGTTAAAATAACGACAACACTTTTTTGACCAGTAATTAGAAGATCAATGAGCACTGCAGAATACCCAAACCATACAATCCTGAAGAATCAGGTTTTTTTGCCTCATATCTGTTTACCTATGTTAGTAGCTTTGTACTTCAGGTCTAACTGTTGCTTAAATATATTTTTTACATGATGAGTAGTAAATAAAAATGAATCCTCAGGTGTCAAAGAAGAAACATGGAAACATAATTTGTCATCAGAAAAGGACTGCATGGCCCATCCAGTCTGCCCAGATGGTACCTGCTGATCTATCTCTGCAGATCCTAACAGGTCTACAGTGAATTCTGTCCTCCCTGCCTATTTATTAATATTCCCCTATGTCTATCTGACAAATGCTTGAAGCCCTGTACTGTTTTTGCTTTTACCACCACCACTGGCAGTCTGTTCCAGTCATCCAACACTGTTTCACTGAAGTAGTACTACCTCACATCCCTTTTAAATCCACCCCCCAACTTCATTGCATGCCATCTGGTCCTGGTGGTCTTTCTAATTTGAATGATACTCCCTTTCTGCAACCTTTTCAAATCTGAGAGGTACTTGTAGGTCTCTAGCATGTTCCCACTCATTCTTCTGTCTTTCAGGGTGTAAATTTTGACATCCCTCAGTCTCTCCATGTGGGGCATTTAATGCAACCCATGCACCATTTTAGTTGCCCTCTTCTGGACTGTGTCTATATTGTCTTTGTTCTTTCAGAGGTTTGGCCTCCAGAAATAGACATGATACTACTCATGAGGTCCCACAAGCAAGCGATACAGTGGCAACACCACCTCCCTCCTCATGATGGTCATACATCTCCCTATGCATCCCAGCATCCCACTGGCCCTACCCACTGCTATGTCCCACTACTGTGACACTTAGAGATCATTACATGTGATAACCCCAAGGTCCCTGTCCTGCTCACTGGTTGTTAGTACCGCCACCATCCTATACTAATCTCTTGGGATACTATGTTCTAGGTGTTTGATTTTGCCCTTTTTGGCATTGAGCCCCAACTGCCATGATCTTGACCATTCCTTGATTTTACCAAGGTCCCTACCAATTTTCTTCATCCTCTCAACTGTCCTCCCTGTTAAAGACTTTGGTGTCATCTGCAAAAAGTATACCTTTCTTCCAGTTCTTCTGCAATCTCACTTATGAAGACATTGAATAGGCCTGGTCCCAGTACTGAGCCATGTGGTACCCCACTGGTCATTCTCCCATCATTAGATTGAGTTCTTTAACCACCACCATCTGTTGCCTAGCCATTAACCAGTTCCTTACCCAGTTCACCATTTTGGATCATACCCTAGGCTGCTCAGTTTATTTATCAGTCTCCTGTGTGGCACATTGTTAAAGGCCTTGCTAAAGTCCACTTAGTCCTCATCCACTGCCTTCCCCTGATATATTTACCTAGCCAACAGTCAAACAAATCAATCAGATTCATCTGGTATGACCTCCCCCTAGGAATCTATGTTACCTATCTTCTTGTAGCCCATTCGATTCAAGGTTCTCTATCAATATTTCCTTTAACAGAATTTCCATAAATGTCCCCACCACAGACATGATGCTGACCAACCTATAGCTGCTAGCTTCCTCCCTGCAGCTGCTGCTGCTGGTGCTTGTATGAAGTGGACCACATCTGCTCTCCTCCAGTCCTCTGGAACCACATGTGTTTTCCAGTGAGCTGTTGAATAAAGCCATCAGTGGGGCAGCTAGCAACTCCCTGAGTTCCTTTACTACCCTTGGGAGTATCCCATCCTGTCTCATAGCTTTGTCCACCTTCAGATCTACAAGTCCCTTCAGGTCTTTTCTTTAAAAATGGACTTGTGTCTACCTACCCCTCTGTTCCTGCTGCCTGCAGTAGTCTGTCCCCCCATCTCTCCACAGTAAAGACTGAGCATAAGCACCTCTTCAGGATGTCTGCTTTCTCTTTATTCTTTTCTGCACAGTCTCACCCTGCCACTCTCCGTATTCTCATTACTACACCTGAAGAAAGTATTTTTCCCTTTAGCTACCCCTTTGGCTATCCTTTCTTTTCTCTGCACTTTTGTTCCCCCTCTCTGCCTTTCCTACTTTCCTCTGTTGTACTTGGTATACTTCATTTTGCATTTCCCTATACCTCCTGAATGGCATCCCTTTTCCCTCACCACCTTGACCATTTTCCAAGAGAACCATAATGGTCTCTTTTTCCTTCTATGTTTACTCACTTCCTCCAGGCAGAGGTCAGTTGCTATAATTATTCCCTCCTTTATTTTCTCCACTGTGTGTCTGCCTCTTCATGGCAAACTTCCCCTGTGAGGCAATTTCTAAGGTAGCCACCCATTTTCTTTAAAATCCACCCTCCTAATATCCAGAACCCTCGTCCTCATGTGGATTGCTTCTATTCCCATCTTTATAGTGAACTACACTGTACAGCAATCGCTGGTACCTGGGGGATTGCCCACTCTGATGTCTGCATTTCTGTCCTTGATTGTAAACACCATGTCCAGTTCTGCCCTCTCTTTTGTGGGTTTCTTGACAAGCTGCCTGAAATTAACCCTTGTAGGGAGTCAAGGATGGCCCTGCTCCTTTCTGAAGTTGCTTGTAGCGAGTCAAAAATTGCCCTGCATCTTGCTGAAGATGCAGTTGGAAGGCTCTGATCCACATATATCAGATTGAAGTCCCCAGCTGGCAGCTCCTCCTTCTTATTTGCCATCCTAATGATGGCTTTCACAATTGCCATATCTAACTTCTCTGCTGTGCTGCAGGTCTGTATACCATCCCTGTATGGATATCATCCCCAGTGCCTGTCTCCATGATGACCAATAGAAACTCCAGCCCTTCTCATTCCTCTGGGTCCCCTTGTACTTCCATGGCTTTGATTACCTCTCTCACACATAGTAAACCCTTTTTCTCTTTCCTGCCTCTTCTGAACAGAGAGTAGCTCAGTATGGCCATTTTATTTTATTTTTATTTATTTAGCTTTTGTTGACCAGGTAAGTGCACTAGACAAATCCTGCCTATTTTCAGGGAAGGGGATACAGATGAATGCCAACTGACCTTGAACCAGATTAAGCTGTTGGTGGTATTTTTACTGAATGAGGGAAATTTGGCCAGGACACCGGGGAAATCCCCTTCTCTTTTCGATAAGTGCCATGGGATCTTTAACATCCACCTGAACTACCACCAATCCAGGCAGATGGGACCTCGGTTTAATGTCTCATCCGAAAGACGGCACCTCAGAAGTGCAGCACCCCTCTCATGCTGCACTACAGTGTCAGTACTGCGATATTAACCCAAGTGCCAGATGTGGGAACTGAACCCACAGCCCTCTGATCTCCCGGCCTCAGAGGCAAGTGTGCTACCTACTGAGCCACTGACACTGTATTAAATGTCCCATTCATGGCTGTCAGTGCACAACAGCTCTGTTATGGCCATCAAATCTAGGCTAGCCTCCACCATTCTGGCTTCTAGGTTCACAATTTTATTTCTCTAACTACTTGAATTGGTACACATGGCTCTCCATACCTTTCACCCTTCCTGACTGTTTCCCTGCTTCCCCCCTGCCAGTGCTGTTTCATGGAGCTGCCCCTAACCATCTCTTCCCTTGTTACCTTTTCCATTTATTTACTCCTTTCTTTTTGCATTCCCTATTTATATCTCCCTTTTCATCTGCCTTGTCCCCCTACTGTCTTATTTTGACTCTGCTCTTGGGAATGTACTCCCCTTGGGATCTCCTTGCTTGCTGCTTCATCATCTAGGGGGCAATTATTGCTTCCCTTGGTTTTACAGGTGCCTTCTGGCTAGTTTAAATGCTCATCCAAGCAGCATTAACATCAACATTAAGGACTGTGGTTCCCCTCCTGGAAAGATTCAGACTGCCTCTACCACAGAGTCAAATATACTAAAACATTGCCCCCTCCCCACCCCCAATGTAGCTAATGCCCTCCTTCATGCACTGAACCTTCAACCAGTTGTTAAATGCCCTGGTGCAGACAGTTCTATCCTCTCTCCAGCTGTACACATGTAACCCCCTAACCAGGTATGCCATTTCCATCTTGATAGCAATACCAGGTGGGCTGGGTTCGGGGAGGAATATGTTACTCAGCACATTGGCTAGGTTTGGCTACTCTGCAATAGGGGCACCCAAGTAACTCCAGACAAAGGAATCAATACAGTAATGTCCAATACCAGAAGCGGGATTCTAAAGTGTGGCTTTTATTCACATCCAAACAGAATAAACAAAACATAGATGGACCCCCATGGGGCTACACTCTTGGTAATGCAGATTTATGGAGATCAGAACACATCCTTATTCACTTTAACCCTCAGGCTCTGAAACACATTGGGCACACAGCCTGAACTTGTATGCTGCTCTGGGTTTTCCCTGGCTCGGCTCCCTAGCCAGCCATTTGGACACTTTCCATATGGTATGGAAACATTTACTGGTGGCTCCCTAAACCACCTATGAGCACTTCTGGCTATATCAGGGAATCTTCCTCCTCCATCCCACATCTGGGTACTTTTCTCAGGCACTGGCAAAGTACCTGAGAGAAAGCAACAGATGTCACAAAGTAAACCGGTAAAGGTGAATTTGGTTACTACTGATGGGGGGTCTCCCGCCTCTCGCTCCCATAATTCATACCCAGCCATTTGTCTGGACTGAAACACCTCATCTTTTAAAACACTTTGCTGTGTAGATTCTTTTTAAATGTATTTGCATTCAATCTACTGTCTTTAAATCACATTTGTGCTGAACTTGAGCATACTGTACTTAAATAAATGGCTGTGCCCATTACTCTAGAACCCCCACAGAGTTAAGCAGTCCAATCCCCACATCTTCCAAACTGTACTTGACTGTCTTTTCCTGACCCCACAGTAACAGTCACTTTAGTTTCATTTTGTTTCAGGTGAAAACACATGGCCCTTTAGCAGAGCGAACTCACCCCTTGGTTGCAGGTGCCCCACAGGCATTTTCTCCTCAAAGAAATCTTTTCTAGAACTTCAGGTGCCTCAGCACGAACTTAAATCAGGCAGCTTCTTTTTTTCCCTAGCTGGACCAGGGAGGTTGCCCCGGAAGCAGGCTGATACCTTCCCCCCATCCCTGCCCTGAACCACTGAAAGTTGTCTCTACCACTTTAATGTGTTCTTGTTGTGCTCCTCTTCAGGTAAGAACACACACCTGTACCAAAAAATAGCTCTTTGACAGAGCTTAGAGCTCTGAGGGCCTGCTGGCAGCAGAGCACCTCCTTCACACTGCAACAGACTCTACAGAACTCACTTCAAATTCCCCAATGTTCTACTCTAACCTCCAACTGCAACATTCCAGTGTGGCTTATGCAGCTGCGACAGTTCTAAAGTGATGTCATCCCTCAGTCTCAGCTGAGACTGAGAACAGAGTGAGACAGTGTGAAATCCATTTACCTGGAGTTTCACAAGCTGCCTTCCCTGCCTACCACTAGGTCTTAGTGGGATTCTAGTAAGCCCGGATAACGGGGGGTTACATACAGGAAACACTTTAACAAATTCCACAGTGGATACCATCTGCTTGAGGCCCCTCTCAGATCACTGTGATTTCCCTGCACTAACACTATCGTGCCTCTTGCCCCTTGCCAGGTAATTTGTCCCCAGGTGAACAATGACAACCTGCTCCCTTCCATATCCTGCAATCCTAGTAATCTCCTGGATCTGCTCTCCAGCTCTTCAATCTGAAGCACATCTCAGATATTTCACCACCCTCTCCCTTTCTCCTATCATTCCCAAGTCTATCCACCTAACAATATCACTTTTTATTTTACTTGTTTTCTTTTTCCTCAAATAGCTTTTTTACCCACAGGTCAATATGGGTGGCCTTTGTAAGTCCTTTCTCCAGTGACCACCTCAAACATGCCCAGCTACATCCTCAGTCCCCACAGATTGCCCTCTGTGGTGGGACCTGGCAGGGGAGGGCTATCCTCCACCAACCCTGACTCATATCCAATAGTTGGTTGAGCAAGCAAGGTGGTAGCACAGGATGGAGGGCTGCTGGATAGGACTTCTTGTAGCCCATGCCAGCACCTTTTCTGTTTTTGGCCTGATTCTCCAGCCATAGTGACAAGTGATGCATGTTTGCATGGAGGTACACACATTTCATAGAACTGTGGTACCTTCTAAAGATATCCTTGCCATTTTTTTTTTGCATTAAAACATTAAAAATTGTACATCAAGTTCAGACATGCATAATATTTTATCATAAAAAATTACATTTATAACATCAAAAGGTTCTTAATTTGGTGGATTATACTACACATACTTCCATTATTACTCATTGGAAAATACAAAGAGAGATACAGAAGAATATAGACCAACATTCAGTATTTGCATATTCTATAATTCAACGTCATTCTTACTAGGTTGGTTTCATAGATTTCATAGATTACACAAGCTTATATTGGACTTTCATCCTCGAGTGCTTGCCAGGATCCAGTTTACATCATTTTATATTTATTTTTGGTATAAGTATTAAGTTGTGATTTAATAGTTTCATTGTTTTACTAGTAACCACCTCCATGGGTAAATTATTCCACAAGGGAACCACCCTTTGGCTAAAGCAGAATGTTCTTTTAAGTAAATTCCATTTCCCCTTTAATAGTTGTAGAGGGTGGCCTCTAGTTTGGTGTATTCCCTTTTTTTTTAAAACACCAGACCAAAACTATTCACTAAGGTAGCATCTTGAAGTGCTCTGTATACCATGCACGTATCTCCCCTTGTCCTTCTAAACTGAAGGGTGAGTGTATCTAGGGTTTTTGAGTCTTTCTGTATAAGTAAGAGTTCTACATCCAGTGAGTGTCTGTGGCTCTTTTTTGTATTTTTTTCTAATTTGATAATGTCCGCCTTTTTATAGGGTGACCACACCTGGGCTCCATATTCCAAATGGGGGCCTAACCAGTGAACAATACAGGGGGATTATCACCTCCCTATCTCTACTGCTGATGTTACAGAGAATACAGTTTAGGTTTTGATTTGCCTTTCTTGCTACTCTGTTACAGTGGATACTAAATTGAAGGTTAGATGTAACAGTTATCCCAAGATCTTTTTCCTCAGTAGTGACTGGTAGATCCTTGTTGCCCATAGTATATACTAGATTTAAACTTCCTCTGCTCAAAAATGCATAATAGAACACTTATTGACATTCAGTTTTAATTTATATTTAACTGTCCATACACAGAAAAACAGACACATACTTTGATGGCAGATAAGTACTGCTTGGCCCACCTAGTTTGCCCATTTCACTACCTACAGGATAAGCTGCAGATCCTATTTAACCAACAGCTTATTTCTTCCTACCCCCACAAAAATTGCCTTATGTCTGTCCCATGCATTCTTGAAATCTCCCACAATGTTAGAAACCACAACCTCCTCAGGAAGGCTGTTCCATGCGTCCACCATCCTCTGTGTGAAAAAATACTTCCTCACATTGCCCCTGAACCACCCCCTCTCTATCTTCGAATTGTGTCCCCTTGTTCTTGCACATCTCTTTTTCTGAAAGATGCTACCCTCTTGAACTTTGTTGATTCCACGGAGGTACTTAAAAGTTTCTATCATATCCCCCTCTCTCCCTCCTTTCCTCAAGGGTATACATCTTAACCTCCTTTAGTCTCTCCTCATATGGCTTCTCTTGCAGACCCTGCATCATTTTGGTTGCCCTCCTCTGGACTGCCTCTAACCTGTCTATGTCCTTGCAGAGATGGGGTCTCCAGAACTGGATGCAGTACTCCAGAAGAGGTCTCACCAACTGTCTGCACAGAGGGATAACAATTTTCTGCTGGTGATGTCTCTTGCTGTACACCCCATTATTCCCCCAGCCCTCCCTACTGCCTTCTCACATTGCTTGCTAACCTTAAGGTAATCTGACATGATTACCCCAGGTCCCTTTCCATTTTTATTGTTGTTACTACCCCCCCATTGTGTAATCTTCCCCTGGGTTTTTGCTTCCCAGGTGCATTATTTTGCACTTCTTTGCATTGAATCCAAGCTGCCATACTTCTGACCATTCCTCCAACCTTGCCAATTCCCTTCTCTTTCCACACCTCCTTGTGTATCAACCCTGTTGCAGATCTTTGTGTCATCTGCAAAGAGGTACACTTTTCCTTCCAGTCCCTCTGCAATGTCACTTATAAAGACATTAAAAAGGACTGGACCCAATACTGAACCCTGCAGTACCCCTCTAGTAACCCCTTTTTCTTTGGAGTAGACTCCATTTACAATTACATTCTGTGTCCTGTTGTCCAGCCAATGTTTTACCCAGGCTACCACCCTGGAACCCACTCCCAGGCTGGTTAATTTGGCTATTAATATTTTGTATGGGACTGTGTCAAATGCCTTGCTAAAGTCTCGGCAGGCCATGTCCATAGCCACTCCCTGGTCTATTACTTTGGTCACCCAGTCAAAGAAATCAATTAGATTAATCTGACATAACCTTACAACTGAGAACCCATGCTGCATTGGTGCCTGTGCCACAATGGCCTCAAAGTACTCAACAATTCTTTCCTTCAGAAGTGATTCCATCACTTTCCCTACCACAGAGGTCAAACTGACAAGTCTATCATTTCCTGCCTCTGTCTTGGTCCCACTTTTGTGAAGGAAAATCACATCTGCCTTCCTCCTGTCCTCAGGTACCACTCCATCCTGCCATGATTTGTTAAAAAGGGTAGTCAGTGGTTTCACTAGTTCTCCCCTTAATTCTTTTAGAATTCTGGGGTGAATTCCATCAGGCCCCATTTCTTTGTCCATCTTCAGTTTTAGGAGTTCTTTCAGAACCCTTTCTTCTGTGAAAGGACTGGGACCAACCCCTTATCCAGAGTGCTTCTGTTAATTGGATTAGGCACCTTCCTCCTCCTCTTTTGTGAATACTGAGCAGCAGTATTTGTTCAGTATCCCTGCTTTTTCACTGTCCCTCTCTGCCCACCCACTGTCCATTCTATTCAGTCTCACTATCCCTCCCTTTGTCTTTCTACGCTCCCTGATGTACCTATAAAAGGTTTTATCCCCCTTCTTATCCGAGTTGGCTATCTTTTCCTCAGTTTGTGCCTTTCCTATTCTGACCTCCCTTCCTGATTCCTTCTGCCTTAACTGGTACCACTCTCTATCCTGCTCCTTATGTGTTTCATTATACTTCCTGAATGCTATCTTTCTCTCGTTGACCGCCCTTGCCACCTCTTTTGAGAACCATAGTGACTTTTTCTTTCATTTTGATTTGTTTATTTGCTTCACCCAAAGGCTTGTTACCTCTGTGATGGCAGTTTTGATGTTTCCCCATTGTTGTTCCACCCCTCCTTCTAGCCTGTTTGCTAGTGCTTTTCTAAGGCACTCTCCCATCTTGCCAAAGTCAGCCCTTCTGAAGTCCAGTACCCTCACTTTTGTATGGCTTGACTCTGTAGCTGAGTTTATTGTGAACCACACTGTTTGGTGGTCACTTGTTCCCAAATGGTTACCCACTTCTAGATCTGAGATCCTCTCACTGTCCTGATTTGAGAGTATGAGGTCTAAAATTGCTCTCTCATGAGTGGGTTCCAAAACTAGCTGTCTGAGGCATGCCACCTGTAGGGCATCGAGAATGGCCCTGCTCTTGGATGTGGCTACAGCAAATGTGCTCCAGTTAACATCTGGCATATTCAGGTCTCTCATCAACAGTATATCCCCTTTCTCTGCCATCCTAAGAATGCCTTCTATCATACCCTTGTCCATTCCCTCCCCCTGACATGGGGGTCTGTATACAACCTCTGTGTGGACTGTGGTGCCATTTCCAGTCTCTAAGGTGACCCACAGTTAATCCTTTCCACCCTGTTTACTCTTTTGTTCAGTTGCTTTTATCACTTCCCTTACATAGAGAGCACTACTCCTCCCCCTCTTCTCCCCCCGTCTCTCCTGTAGGTTGTGTACCCTAGTATGTTAACATCCCAGTCACGGTTCTCTGTGTACCATGTCTGTCTGACTGCTACGATATCCAGGCATCCCTCTTCCATCAAGGCCACCAGTTCAAGGAGCTCGTTGCCCAGACTATGGGCATTGGTACTCATTACCCTCCATTTTCTGATGGCCTTACCCCTTTTTGCCCCATTCCTGTTCTTATTGCCTTTATCACTTTCTCCATTTACCCCTGCCCTTCTCCCTATTGACATCTTTAACTTGGTGTATACCTCACTTACTACAGTGACTTTTTTTGGGGGCTAGGATTTCCCTGCTCCTTTCCAGTGCCTCCCCCCTTGGCTAGTTTAAATGCTTGCCAATGAGGCATTGAAACCTATCACCTAGGGTCCTGGTTCCTCTCCTGGACAGATGCAGACCATCATGCCAGTATAGGCCTGCATCACTCCAGGTGGACCCCCAGTCCCCAGTGAAGCCAAATCCCTGAGCTCTGCATCATTTTTTCAACCACTGATTGAATCCCCTGCTGTGGAGTACCCTAGCCTCACCTACACCGTAGACAGCAGCACCACCGAGAAGGCTACCGTGCATGCTTCTTGTCATAGGACCCTCCCACATCTCCACAAACTCTTCCTGCACTGCTCTGATCCCTTTCTTAGCCAGGTCATTTGCCCCTAGGTGGACAATGACATCCAGCTCCCGGCCCTGTGCAGCTGCTCCAGCGATCCAGAGGATTCGCTCCCTGTCCCTCCAAGCTGTGGCACCAGGCAGGCACCTTACCTCCCTCTCCCCTTCCCCCCTAGTTCTACCTTCCTAACAATGGAGTCCCCCACCAAGAGTTGTTTCCTTCCCCTGTGGAGTCCCATGCCACCCTCCTGTGGGTCTTCTTTACGGAGGTTCCCAGCATCCTCCTTGGTCTCCACTGTGGGTGCCTCCATGGAGGAACCACACTTTGCAAGAATGGCATATGAATTGTGGAGTGGTACAATTGGAAGGATGTGCCTCTGTTCCACCACCCTCACCCTCCCTGGGCCCACTGTGGTCCAACCTCTCCTCTTTCTTAGCAACCTCTGAGGCAATGACACTGGCCCTGGTGGTCCCTGGATGGGAGAAGAGGTCCCACAAATCCTGGCCAATTCAGCCTGGAGATGAGGAACCTCCTCCCTCAGCCCAGAGAGGTGCCTATAGATGGGACAACACCGCATCCTCCAAAACATCTCCCAGAAGACTGCTGCTCCACAGCCACTGCACTGTACCACTCCCATAATATCTTATTTCTGGCCCCTTCACTGTTGTTTGGAATCCTTATTCTTTCCTCTGTTTACTTTTTCTCCCTACTTATTTACTGCCTCAGTGCCCTTTAAGCTCCTGATCTTCCTGTTCTGAGACAAGAAGATCCTATATTTCTCAGTAGTCTCCTTACTTGCTCAGAGGCAGACCTCCAGCAGCTAGGGGGGATGGAGAGCTACTCTTGTCCTTCTAGGATGGTGACTCTGTGATCACTCACTTCCTGCTCCCAAACAGGAAATTCCTGTTGTCAGTCAAATCCTGTGCCTATAAAAGTAGAACTGGTTTTGGGTTGGGGGTTCGAGGAGAGGGAAGGAGGGCAATATAGTCCCAGTACAGAAGTCCATTCACAACAGCAGCTCCTTGTCCTGGTGTTCTGTGCCAATTCTCTGGCAAAGACATCACTTAGGGCTGCTTGCAGGGCTTCTCCATCTTTGACTGTGTTTGCTATTGCCCCTATTCTACAGTCATTTGCAAATCTTGTAATCCAGATATTAGGGTGAGGAAAAGTTTAAGGAGGTGACATAGATATTAAAGAGACATGGCCCCAATATGGAGCCCTGTGGCACTCCACTCGTCACCGACGCCCATTCTGAAAGGACTCCCTTCACAGCCACCCACTGCCTTCTATTACTCAGTCAAGCTTTTACTCAATTTATAGTGTTTAACTCCAGATTATATTGTTCCAGAACTCATATAAGTTCATCATGCGGTAATTTATCAAAGGCCTTAGAGAAGTTGAAAAAGGCTATATCCACTGCGCCCCCCTGGTCTAAGACATTACTCGTTTTTTCATACAACACCAACATATTAGTCTGACAGGATTTTGTTTTGGTCAACCCATGCTGTGTGGGATCCAAGAGTTTACTCATCTCAAGGTGTACTATAATAAGGTCCTTTAATATCCTTTCCAGAATCTTAACCAAAATAGAAGTCAGACTAATCAGTCTGAAGTTCTCTGGGTTAGTCCTTGATCTCTCCTTTAATATAGGTACCACCAGGGCCACCCTCCAGTCTTGTGCCACTTCCACTTTATCTAAAGATAGCTGAAATATGTAAGTAAGTAGGGGTGCCAGCTGGTCAGCTAGTTCTCTCAAAATTCTGGGGTGTACATTGTCTGGTCCTGGGGATTTATTTATATTGATTTTCTGGAGCCTGTTCCTAACATCTTTTTGGTCAATTATTATTTTTCCAGGCTTTGATTTAGTATTACAGGCCATGTCATTAGGTTTGGCCAAATCAGGAGAATTAAATACCGAGCAGAAATAGTTGTTCTGTATATCCGCTGTTTCCTTATTGGTGGTGGATTTACCCTCAGTATTTGCATAAGGTCCAATACTATTATAGCCTTGTTTATTTTTATTTATATGTGCAAAAAACAGTTTTCTATTGATTTTTACCTTTTTTGATAGTGTTAATTCATAATTTGCTTTTGTTTTTTTAATATTTCTCTTTACAACCTGGGCCATCTCCCTGTAAACTATTATACCCTGGGTGTCCTTAGATTTCCAGATTTTCTTAAACAACCTATTTTTTTATTTACCATTTTCTTAACTCTTAAGTTAAACCATCCTGGGACTGTCCTTTTATTATATTTCATCCTAGTTGGTACATAATTAATCACTTCTGTTGATATTTTATTTAATAATATCCCCCAGGTTTTTTCTACTTTTGTACCACTTAATTTGGTCTCCCAATCCCAGTTATCCATACTTGCTTTCAATGCCCCAAAGTCAGCCTTTCTAAAATTTAACATACATGTATCTCCTGTAACATTTTTGATATTAGAAACCTTCTTAATATGGAAAAAACATTGAGCAATGATCACTATTTCCCAGTGGACTCATCACTTCCACATTACCCACCCTATCTCCCGTATTTCTTAAAATGAGGTCAAGAATTTTAGACCCTCTTGTCTCTTGCAACACCTTCTGTTCTAACCCAGCATGGTCCATAGCTTCAATGTAGTTTAATTCTAATCTAGTACTTCCTTGCAGGTTCACCCAATTAATCCCTGGCAAGTTAAAATCTCTCAGAATAATTTTATTTTCTGCTGGGTTTAATCTAATTATGTGTCCAAGTATTGTGTTGTCTGTTTCTGATGTAACCGTGGGTGGTCTATAGATTATTTCTAGGTTTAATTTACCAGATTTTGTTGTTAATAACTTGATCCATAGCATCTCTATATTGTTTGGTTCCAGTAGGATTTCTTTGCTATCTATGAACCATGTCCTCTAAGGTGGCCAAGGAGCAGAGGCTGCTGGATGGCTTCCAGGATGTGTTCTTAACACAGCATGTGATGGAGCCCACAAGGGAGGGGCATGTCCTGGATGTGGTTCTGGCAGATGGGGATCTGGTAAGGGACATGGTTGTACAGGACCCCCTGACTGGGAGTGACCACAATACTGTCTGGTTTCAAATAAGCATTGGGGGAGTGGGGTGAGATCTAGGACACTGGCAGTGGACTTCTGGGGGCAGACTTTATGGGCATGGGAAATATTCTCAAGGATCACTTGAAGGGATTACCTCAACAACAAGTGTGGAAAGGAGATGGGAGGTCATAAAGCAGGGGACTTCATGAGGCAGTCAGGATCTACGCTAAGTTGAAGCGTAAGGAGCACGGTCACATAAACCATGCTGGTGGTCCAGTGAGGTCCAGGTAGCAGTCAGAGAAAAGAAGGTGGCTTACAAAATATAAAACAACAAGAGGGATAGGGATAAGAAATGTACCAGCTTGCATCTAGAAAAGTCACCCTATGGTGAGGGAGCTAAGTCCAGTAAAGAGCAAGCTGGCACAGGGGATACATGGAGGAAAAGGGTTCTTCTGGTACATTGGGGTGGAGAAAAACTAAGGCCATCTCAGCAGATTGAGATCAGAAGGAGGGTGGTGGAAGAGGCGAGGGACCAGGCAGAGGTATTTAATGAGTACTTTGCCTCTGTGTTCACTAGGGAGGGGGATGGGATATCTACAAAGCAAGGCACAAAGGGGATAGAAGTGGCAGGGAGTGGGATCAGGGGAGCAACAGAAATGGAGCAAAAGGGAGGGAAAGGTACCCCAGGGGTGTCACATCTGGATAAGGATAAAAAGACCAGTAAGGTGGAGGGGACGGATGATGCCATCCCCACCAAAAGGGTGTGGTTTGCCCTCAAGGCCCTAAAGAAAGACAAATCTCCTGGGCGGATGGCATTCATCCGAAAGTACTATGGGAATTGGCGGACATACTGGCTGCACCCCTGGCGGAGCTTTTCAACAGGTCACTTGAGACAGGGAGGGTACCTAGGGATTGGCGAGAGGCACATGTGGTACCAATCCATAAAGGGGGATCGAAGGAAGTACCAGGAAACTATAGACCCATCAGTTTAACCTCGGTGGTGGGAAAATTAATGGAGAGTATACTAAAGGAACGATTGGGGGTTTACTTGGAGGAGGTGGGAGGTCTGGATAGTCGGCAGCATGGGTTTGTGCCAGGTAGATCATGTCAAACCAACCTTGTGGAGTTCTATGAATGGGTAACATCAGAACTGGACAGAGGTAAGCCTGTGGATGTATTATTCTTGGACTTCAGCAAGGCGTTTGACTCTGTCCTCCACAATGGTCTGGTGGAGAAACTGATGAGGTTAGGAGTAGGCTCTTTGATGGTCAGATGGATTGAAAACTGGATAGCTGGACGCACTCAGAGACTAGTGGTCTGTGGGGAGCTCTCGAACCCTACAGAGGTTGGTAGTGGGGTACCACAGGGCTCGGTCCTGGGTCCAATCCTGTTTAATGCATACATATCAGACATCAGGGATGGTATAGGGTGTGAAATGAGTCTCTTTGTGGATGACTCCAAGATGGGAGCAGTAGTTGAGGGAGAAGAGGGGAGGTTGGCCCTGCAAGGGGACCTGGACACCCTGGAAAGCTGGGCTCACACATGGAAATTAAATTTCAATATCACCAAGTGCAAGGTGTTGCATCTTGGTCGGGGAAACCCTAAACACGGGTACACCCTGGGAGGGGAGGTGCTGGAAGCCTCAACAGGGGAAAAAGACCTAGGGGTCATGGTGGATACATGTATGAATAACTCTGAGCAGTGCAGGAGAGCAGCTAGCAAGGCAAACAGGATGTTGGGATGCATCGCAAGGGGGATCACCTCTAGGAGCAAGGAAGTGATTCTGCCGCTGTACAATGGACTGGTTAGACCACACCTTGAGTACTGTGTACAGTACTGGAGACCACACTTGAAGAGGGACATACAGCTCCTGGAGAGGGTACAGAGGAGGGCAACAAAGATGATACGAGGGCTAGGGATTTGACTTACGAGGACAGACTTGAGGAGCTCTGCCTGTTTTCATTGGAGGAGAGAAGAGACAGGGGGACATGATTGAGGTCTTCAAGTACCTCCAAGGGAATAAATAGGGTAAACATGGAGGGATCTTTAGACTAAAGCAGGGAGGCATCACCAGAGGCATGGTTTGAAGTTGGAAGGTGGAAGGGTGAGGGGGGGAAAGAGGAGGAGGTTTTTCACTGAGAGCATGGTGGACCCTTGGAATGCTCTGCCTGGTGAGCTGGTTCAGAGATCCACAGTGGAGAGCTTTAAGAGAGGGTGGGACAGACACAGAAAGTGGATGTATCAGATGATGGCCTGTCCCAGGGGGGTGGGGATGGATGATAGGGGTTTCTGGAGCACAAGGGATGGGAGGGTCTCGGCACCCAACTAAGGATCTAGGTTCGAGCAGACTTGATAGACCATAAGGCCTAATCTGCTGGCAAATAGTATGTTAGTATGTTAGTATTGTGTCCTTTACATAAACAGCTATTTCTCTGCCCCTTCTTTGTGACCTTGATTTGGAGTACAATTTATATCCTGCAACATTGTTCCCCAATATATTATTGTCACCCCACCATGTTTCAGTGACTACTGGTAAATCAATATTCCTATAGTCTAGGTGGTATTTAAATTCATCTAGTTTATTCGTCAGACTCCTAGCATTCAGCAGTATTGCATTCCATTGTGCTTTATTAGAACTTGTTTCCTTATAATGATTGTTCTTTATGTAACAGGGAACCTCTCCCCTGCTGTCCAATTTAAATGTAGTTTAATTACTTCATTTATTTTTTTAACCAGTATTCTTGTTCCGATTCTATTTAGGTGCAACCCATCCTGTTTATATACTGCTTTATTCTGAAAAGTTGCAGTATTATCTATAAACCCAATCTTTTGTAACTTACAAAAATGCCTTAACCAGCTATTGACTTTATTTATATCATCATTTTTATATTTGTTTACTCCATGTTTTGGTAATATGCCTGATATAATTAATTCTCCCTCTTTATTAATTATCCTTTGGGTTAGTTGTTTGTAGTTGTTTTGAATGATTTCTAGTTTATTTGATCTGATGTAATTGATTCCTACGTGCAGGATAACTAATGGGTTCTGAGTCCCTTCCATTAGGCCATTTAATAATCCATCTATATCTGATAATCTAACTCCAGGGAGTGTGCTAACCACTGTGTTATGTTCCCTGCCATCAAATACTATGACATCTGTCCCCCTGGTGATAGAGTCTCCTATAATAAGGATATCTTTATTTAACTGCTTAGCAGTTGATCGAATACTTTCATCATCTTGCCTTACATTCGTATTCTGCTGACTATCAAATCCAGTGCATCCAGGCTCCTGGTCTGGGAGTGCACCTGATAACTCTTTTTGTACTGGGGGAATAATGTTTGATACATTTTGTTGTTCTTTTAATAAGTCACCCTGTTTTTGTGTAGTTAAAATTCCACTATCTTGTTCGTCTTCTAGTTGGATTTCAAACATGTTGTGGGCCCTCAACGAATTTTGTTCATTTTTAATATCTAATTTGACCGTCCTTTTATGTCACTTTTTAACTAATTCCCATTTTGTCAATTCATCATCTTTTTTCATGGAATTGCTTCCCTGACCCAGGTTCATTGGAGTACTCATTTTGTTATCAATATCTTGTGTAGTAATGTTTTCTACCATTGTATCAATGCACATTTCAAGCTCATCAATTTCTTTATGGACCTCTAATCTTTTATGTAACTGGCTGATTTCTTCTTTCAATGTTTCCAATAATACACATTTATTACAGTGAAAATCCTTGCATTTGGGCCCCTCAGTATTCATATTACACTCCACACATTGCTTGTTTAGTTTTCCAGCTTTTCCTTTTATTTGAGCCATTTTATTATAATCTTCTTAGATTTCATCTATGTGTTTGTGTTGCTGTTACAGCTCCTTCTATTTCATGTGCAGGTCTAGCCTCCAGCTCTACAGATATTTCCCCTTGCAGTGTGTACTAGTGCATTTGTTAGGAATCTAGATATAGGGGTGATAATACTTAGGTCCTGCTTCCTGTCATCCTCGGCGGACACGGCAGACACACACAGAAGGGTGTCTCTCTGCGTGCGTCTCCACACAGTACCCCGCTCGCTCGTGGGTCCGAGATAAATAGTGAGTGACGTGGACAACTGATCCTGAGTTCCAGATTGTGAAATACAAGCCCCACCCATATGAATTTAATTTTTAAAATATCCAAACTGGTTAAACAGAGTAAAACAGCACTATCACCTCTTGCGGTGGACAGTTGTTTAAAGTGCTGACGAAGTCAGCCCCTACTGCTGCAAAACTTGACCAGATCTGGGCACTTCTACAGGTATCATGTTCAGCCCCCTTGATTTGAAATAGTGCAGTAGGATCCTTGTTGCTAAGCTTTGAGACTGATTAACTTATGATACAGGTTTTGCTGGAGACCAGTCTTCATTTTACTTCATAATTATAATTCAAGGTCAAGATATATTTCATGCATAATAGACATATCTTTATCTATTTATTATAAATAGAATAATAGATAGGTTCCAGTGAATTACAAGGCTGTAATTCCATCAAGAGGTTCTGGGGACATAGGTAACCTCGAGAGCGAAGCTCAAGAGGTTCCTATGTCCCCAGAACCTTGAGACGGAATTACAGCCAAGTGATTCACTGGAACCTAACTGTTATTTTTTGTAATATATGGATGCGAGAGGCTGACAAACTTTTAGCTCTGCATTCATTGAGGGATGGTTCCATGTTCGTGTTACTTGTTCCTCACTGTCCATTTGCCATATTCCCATTGCTCGCTCCCGTTTCTTTATCACAGGAAGGAACAAAAATGAAAAAAAAAAAACAAAATAAGCTTCAACATCAGCCGTGGTACTGAGTTCTGAACGATGGTATTACGAGGACCGGACGTGTAGTATTATTGGCTGAAAGTATAGTATTACAAGGACTGGAAGTATACTATTATGGGACTAAGTGATGTATTGCAAGGATTTTTTTGTATGGGATAGAATAGTATTATTTGCCTATCTCCATATATTACATATTTTTTAATCTTAATTTCCAAATGGTGCATCTGATTTTAGTGTGTTCAGGAATGGCTTCCATATTTTATTATATTTATATATTTGTTTAGTTGTGGTATAGTGCACTCTTTCAGTTCTATGTATAGCTACCATTTCATTTAACCAGGATTCGAAAATTGGGGAATCCTTACCTTTCCAACTGATTAAAATATGCTTGAATGCAGTGATAATAGTGATATTAATAAAGCTATGTATAGAAGATGGGATATTCATGCAGAAAGGTGTACCTTTTCTTTGCCCCGATAATGGAATGTCCATTGTTTAGTTAGATCTGTGTTTTCCTAATTTCATCCTCAGCTGCCTTTTCAAATAGGTTTCATTTATAAACTGGGTGGCTCATGATTGTAGTTTGATGTTGGAAATTCTGGTGACTGCTGTAGTTAGGAATTTCTTTTATAATTTACAAAATGTCACAAGGTTAACAGCATTGTGGATTTTGGTGATCTGAGAACACTGGTATAGACAGTTGTGACATTTTGACTTGACTAATAAAATGTTCTAAACCAGATCTGTTTAATGGTATAATGTGTTTTGAGCATGGGGATGGCGCTGTTTAAAACACATTTAGTTAACTAACGTTTTCATTATCATGGAGAAGCATTTATTGTAAACAAGAATATCTATATTAATCAGTATTAAAAATGTCTACATATTTTTGATTATATATTTTAATATCTCATTTTAAAATATCTTTATGAATGTTTTCTTTGGTAGAACAGAAGTGCTTAACATTTTATTTGTCTTTTGATGGAAGTAAGAATGTCTTACTACAGAAATTTGAATAAATCTAGGTTATTTAGTTGTATGACTTGAAGCAGGAGTGCATGTTACAGACAGAATGTTGACCTACACTCTGTTTTTCTGTTTTAAATTCCCTTTATCTCATGTCTTGTAAGACATAATACCCTTTATTCCCCATTTTGAGTTTGCTGTAGCTTTTTAAAATGTAAAAATAAATAAAAAGAGTACTTCTTTTAATATGGCTACCTTTAGATTTTTATTTCACAGCTACTTTTGAACACTATTTTGTCCTATAAAGTTAGGGAGCAGTGTCTGTTGCATGCTTGTGTATTTTGATCACATGAAAAGTAAAGCTGCACAATAGGTATTCAAAAACAACTCAGAATACTGAAGAAATCCAGGGGAAAGCAATATTAAAAAGAACCTCTTTATAGTATTTCAAATGTAAACATAAATACTACAGGTACAGCAGGTTCAAAGTAGGGAAAAGGCCATCTTGCTAGACAGAGGATGAGGGGCAAACTAAGAAAAGAATGAACAAAATATAGGTCACAGTTCTCACTGTTAACATGCACTGCTGCTTTAATTTGAGTCAGGGAAAATGTCATAAATAAAAAGAAAATTATTACTACTAGTATGTTAGTATATGAGTCAGGGAGAATGTCACATCATTTGTGGTTTCCCTACTTTTGCATGTGTTGGACCTCGTGCAGGTTTTGTGACCTACTTTGTGCTGATAAAATCATATATTCCAGTGGGGGTAAAGACTGTGTGCAAGCAAGGGCACATTTCTGTCTCAAGTATTGTCATCATACCTCGCAACTGTAACACATTACGAGGAACGTTCCCCATTTTACTTCACCAAAGCTCCCTGTTCCACATTGTGAGCACTTGTTCCACATTCAAAGTCAACATTTTAAAGCAAAAATCCATAGTAAATGGTGCAAAAAATAGTTTATTGAATTAATAACAGACTTTCTGAACATAAATGCAACATTTTAATAGTGTTTTGAGCTTCTTAGGTAAAGATTTGATTAAGTGTTCCACAGTTTGACCATTTGTTCCACATTTTGACAGGCAATGTTCCACATTTGGGGGACAAAAGGTTGAGAGGAATGATTGTCATTAATGACAATTTTTATTACTGGGTGTAGGAACGAGAAAGGGTCCTGAAGGAACTGGAAGTAATAAGAGCTGATAAAGCAATGGGGCCAGATGGGGTGCACCCCAGGGTCCTTAAAGAACTAAGAGAGGTGGTGGCTGAACCTCTGGCTATCCTGTTCAACCAATCACTGGAAACAGGGGAGGTACCCAAAGACTGGAGGACAGCAGATGTAGTCCCCTTATACAAAAGTGGGAACAAAGAGGAAGCAGGGAACTACAGACCAGTCAGCCTCACCTCGGTAGTGGGAAAGATCATGGAAGCACTACTGAAGAAGAGATTGGTGGAACATCTGGTTGTCAATGGACTACAGGACCCAAGGCAGCATGGCTTCACCAGGGGGAGGTCATGTCAGACCAACCTCATTGAATTTTTTGACTGGGTGACTAGGGAGGTGGATCAGGGAGGGCAGTGGACATGGCCTATCTGGACTTCAGCAAGGCCTTTGACACTGTGCCACATAGAAGACTATTACACAAACTGGGGAATATGGGTGTGGGCAGGACAGTAGTGTGGTGGGTAGGTAACTGGCTGGGTGGCAGGACACAGAGGGTGGTGGTAAATGGCTGTCACTCCACAGAGGAACAGTGACCAGTGGGGTACCACAGGGATCAGTGCTGGGACCGGTCCTATTCAACATCTTCATCAGTGACATTGCACAGGATCTAGAAGGCAGAATTTCACTGTTCGCTGATGACACAAAGCTCTGTAACAGAGTAGACACACCAGAGGGTGTAGACAGAGAAGGGACCTGCAGAAACTTGAAGAATGGTCAAGGGTTTGGCAGTTGAAATTCAATGCAAAGAAGTGCAAGATAATGCATATGGGGCACAAAAACCCTGGCACAATATATCGGTTGGGGGGTGAGGATATAGCATGCACCAAGCAGGAAAGGGATCTTGGGGTTGTCATCTCTGATGACCTCAAGGTAGTGGAAACAGTGTGACAAGGTATCAGGTAAAGCAAATAGGATGCTGGGATGTATAGGCAGGGGCATCACCAGCAGGAAAAGGGAGGTCATAATTCCGCTATACAAGACACTAGTGAGGCCCCACCTGGAGTACAGTGTACAGTTCTGGAGACCATACCTATGTAAGGACATAGACAGGGTAGAGAAGGTTCAGAGGAGGGCAACAAAGATGGTGCATAGGTTGCATCACAAGTCCTATGAAGACAGGTTGAAGGAACTGAACATGTACTCCCTGGAGGAGAGGAGGGAGAGAGGGGATATGATAGAGACATACAAGTATCTTACAGGGAGGAACAGGGTGCAGAAAACACTATTTTTAAGCGAAAAGATGTTTCAGGACTAGAGGGCATGGGATGAAGTTGGAGGGAGGACGATTCAGAGGAAACATGAGAAAGAATTTCTTCACAGAACGGGTGGTGGACAAGTGGAACACCCTGCCAGAGGAAGTGGTGGGGGCTGAAACAATCACAGGATTTAAAAATGCATGGGATAGACATAAAAGAATTCTAGAGGGCAGGGGTAAGGGGAAACAGACTTCTAGGAAAACAAACTGAACTTACAAGCTCAAATGGGCAGACTAGGTGGGCCATAGGCCCTTATCTGCCGACACTGTCTATGTATCTATGTAACTAAACATGTCAGCAAAGGTGTTTAAAGTAGTTAATATTTATCAAAGGAAGGTGAAAATATGGTGTCTGAGTTAGGAAATTACAGCATCATTGAGCATAAAAACATTAGTTTTATACTTTTTTGAGCCCCAGTTATGCAAAACATTCAATATTGTATTCTTTCCACTAGTGCTGGGTGACATTTTAATTCTACTGGTGGCTTTTCCTTGTAAAGTCCATGTTCCCCTTCTGAAAAATTTCAAGACAGATAGTGGAACAGTTTGTAAAATGCTGCTTTATGATTTTGGCATGTATTGTGGCTTCATTTTATATACAATAGGAGTTATTGCCACAGAAGTGACAGCTTTTTTTTCTTATCTATTATAAAAATAGGACACTGGTATAGCTGGGGCTGAAAGGAGACTCTGGTACATATAAACATCATGTAGATGGTTAAACACAAAAAGGTTATAGAAGTCCATGAATTTCCCCCTGATGTTCCTGTAATGTATAACTCATTACTTTTTAGAGCTCACCCACACCAGCCTTCCTTTTGTTCCCAATTCAGTCCAAGAACTGATCACATTACTAAGTAGATTCTTCCACTTATCCACCACCAGTTTCATGAGGAAATACTTTCTGATGTCCTCTTAAATTACCACCCTTTAATTTTAAGTCTGTGTGCCCTGGAAGTTGTGTTGTTCCTTAATTTAGTAACTCTTTTAAGTCCACCCAACAGTATTATAGTCCTGCATTTACTTATATGTGTCTCTCCTGTCCTCCAGGGAGTTAGTTCTGGATATTTATACTGTCCAGTCTTTTCTCTTAGAGCTTACCCTGCTACTGTTTGATGATTTCTGTTTTCTCTGCTAGATAGCTTCTAATCTCTCCCTGCCAAACATGGAAAATAAATAGACAGATAGATAGCTAGCTAGATAGATAGGCAGACAGACAGACAAAAGGACAGACTGACAGACAGATGGACAGACGGACGGGCGGATGGACTGACTGACTGACTGACAGACAGACAGACAGAGAGGTATAGATAGATAGATAAATAGATAGATAGATAGATAGATAGATAGATAGATAGATAGATAGATAGATAGATAGATGGATACACTGAGCCCTTATGGGAATCATTTTCTACTGGAACTAGCAGACTTCATGGTTGACTTGGTACTGGAGGTCTCCAGGCTTCTTGTATCTCCAGTAATCACCAGCACAGTCATGCCTTGGACCTGGTTTTCTCATCAGGTCTTGACATTTACAATGTCAATGTTGATCCAGGCATTTGCATGAATTGTTACACCATGTTGTTTGTTTGTGAGATGTCTCATTTTAAAACACCCCACCCCCACCCCGGAAAGCTTCCAGTATTGCCTGTCATATAATCTGGAGCCTATCAAACTTCTGGCAGTATTGGAAGTCTCAAGCATAATGACAGCATGTACTGAAGATACTGAAAAGTTCATGAAATGTTATAATATGATTCTCTTGGCCATTTTGACTACCTGGGAACCTTTTTGTTTTTTGTAATCCCCCAACAGCTAACTATGGCAGTGTGATAAGCCAAGGTGGTTGAAAACCAAAGGACAAAGGTTGGAGCACTCATGGCTGATATCCTGATCAGAGAATAAAAGCTTGCCTTTAAAGACTCAATACATGGAAACTAGCAATGTGCAAAATTGCCGAATTTCATCACGCTAAATATTTTGCATAATTCATCTGTTTTGCAAACTTTTTCGCAGAAGTGAAATGTGGAATTTCACCTGCATAGTGTGAAATTTTGCCTGCAGAGAGCAAAATATTGCCAGCAAAATGGCAAAATTTGCCACTTGTGGTCGAAATTTAGCATTTCATGGGCAGAATTTCACAATTTCACACCCTGCAAAATATTTTGAGGAATGGCTGAATTGTGCAAAATATTTCATGCGATGAAATTGATGGTTTCATGGGAATTTCACCTGCAAAATTTAATTTCACAATATCTCTAATGAAAACATAGAATTTGGTGGCATATAAGGACCACTTGGCCCACCCAGTCTGCCCATTTTTCTCTACTTACAGTATCATCGCAAACCCTACTTGTTCTCTAGCTCTTTTTCTTTCTCCACCTTCCTTTCCACTAAGATTCTCTTATGTCTGCCCCACACATTCTTGAGCATACCACCATTGTTTTCACCCCCACCACCTCCAGTGGAAGGCTCATCCAGGAATCCACTACTCTTTCTGTGAAGAATTACACCCTCACATCTCTCCTGAATAAATACAGTGAGTATCAATGTGCAATAACCCAGAAAAAGAGTTCCTGTCAAGGATGATTGCTGTTGGGGAAAAATCATCCAGATCAACTCTTTCATAACAATCACAGGATTTAAGAATGCATGGGATAGACATAAAGGAATTCTGGAGGTCAGGGTTAAGGGGCAACAGACTTCTAGGAAAACATGAAGTAAACTTACAAGCTTAAATGGGCAGACTGGGTGGGCCATAGGCCCTTATCTGCTGACACTGTCTATGTATCTATGTATAACATAGACAGACTAACTTATCCCCCATCTGCTGATGAAAAAATATTTTCCACAGAAAAATGTGAGACATTTAATCAACCTTTCCTCAACAAGGTGTCCTTGATTTGAACTAGAATCTCTTTGTGCAGTCTCTTATGGGCTAGCAGTATCCTTTCTTCATGGGGCTTAAGTGATCTGCCATCCTTGGGGGAGTTTCTTCCAGTTTTGTGGCAGGAGTTGTTTAAAGTTATCTCTGGGCTGCACTATTCCTGCTGTAGGCAGGACCCTGGGTCTGATCCACACAGAGATCATCTGGCACTACCTGAGGGAGGGAGTTTTCCCCACCATTCTGAAAATGGGGGATGCTGAGGCTCTTCCTTAAGTAGCCACCAGAGGGCTGGTCCACTGGCACAGCTGTAGTGTTACCCCTTGCAGAATTGATGGCCCAGTTTTGGGAGAGAGCCAGATGTATTGAAGGTTTGGCTGGGGTGGAGCCTAGAGCATCTGATGGACAGCTCACCTCCTCCAGGGTGGGTGGGCTTGAGGCTCAGGGCTTCACCAATAGCTTGCTTCATGGAGGTGGTCTGGAGATACTAAATTGGGAGTCTTGGAGAACTGGGGAATGATTGGAATGGTGGACATCAGTGTGGTGCACACCAGAGCATGCATGCTACCCCATGAGATCATTGCATGTCTGATCCCACTGGGAAAACTGAACATGTGAAAAACCCATTGGCTGGGACAGGCAATCACTCCACACAGCCACCATAATCACTTCTAGATTCTGCCCTCCTGGGAACCACATTCCCTTTCATCTTCACCTCCACTTGCGGTTTTTTTTGGATTCAGGTACAGGTGTGCTGAGATGCTGAATTTGGCCCTGCCTTGGGATCACAAGCCAAGGTGTTGTCCATAGCAGATTAATTGTAGGTGGACCATGGAGGACCAAAACTACAAACAGGGAGGATCCCGGTTGAGCAGCATAAGGCTTAGAGACAACTAAGAGAGATCCTAGTCAGTGGCACTGTAGGATAAAAAAAAAGTTAACAAAAAAAAGCCATCTATGGACCTCAACAATCTTATGATCTATAGTCTTTTCTCAAACCTTCCTTTTCCAGGTAAGGTTATTGAGAAAGTAATGGACAGCAGTTTGAGGCCCATGTGAAAACATTTAATACCTATGAGCCTCTCCAGTTGAGATTTAGGCCCTGTCACAACACTCAGATGACTCTCATCAGGTTGTTTATTGATCTTCTCACTATCAGTGAGAGAGATCAATGGTTTATTATTGTTCTTCTTGGTCTGTCTTGGTCCTTCTTGATTAATCATTTTATTTGATGCAGTGGGCCATGATATTCTAATTGATTGCCTGAGGTTCTATATGGGAACCAATGGCATGGTTTTCTACTGGTTTATGTCCAACATATTAAGACGGCACAGCAAATAGTCGTGAGTAACTCCATCTCTGGAACTTCTGTGTTTGAGTATGGTGTGCCTCAAAGCTTAATCCTTTCACCAATGTTGTTCACCATGTACATGCTGTCATTGGGACAGATCATAAGATGCTGAGTTTCATTGTTATGCAGATGATACTCAGCAGTACCTGTCTTGTGCTCCTTGTCTTTTTTGAATTTCCCAGAACAGCAGTTCAGTGGATACCATCACCACCACAGGTAAGATGGGAGTGATGGTTATCAAATCATGCTTATTTGGCATGGCCATGAAAAATGGTAATGCCTTATTTTCACCCTTGAATGGAGTAACCCTAAGAGCTGTGGATACAGTTAAAAATCTGTGGATCACTGTAGATTGTAGGTCGGCACTTAAAAATCAGGTGTCAGCTGTAGTATACAGTGTCTTTTTCCATCTTTGAAATATTTAACTCATCAAATTGTATCTTGCACCTGGGACTTGGTTATGATAGCCTGTGCTCTTGTCACCTTGAGACTGGGCTACTGTTATGATTTTTGTCAAGGGTTATCTTGGAGCAGGGGCTGATGTGCAGAGTGCTGTAGCCTGGCTCATTGCTGGAATATTATGTAGAGAGCATATTTTGCTAGTTCTATAAAATCTGCACTGGCTGACAATTTGATAGTGCATCACTTTCAATATATACCTATATATATATATATATATATATATATATATATATATATATATATATATATATATATACAAGGCTCCACTTTGTCTGGGTACCTGCTACCTTCAAGAGCTCCAGTCTCCCAACACTCCTATCTGCACTCTCCACTTCACTAAGGTGAGTCTTTTAAGAGTTATAAGATCTTGGTAAAAGGTTGCAGGTGATAGAGCTTTGTAGAGTGCCACACCATTTGTCTGGAACCCTATTTTGCCTATTTAGTAGAGATTTTAAAAGGAGTACTAAAATCGTATCTGTGCAAGAGGACTTATTCAATTATTTAATGATATTTGTTCACTTGGGAGCTTAAGCAGCAGGCAGGTAGGAAAGAGGGCTGGAGTTATATTCTGTTTTAACTGAAATATTTGAATAGTTTGTAAGTGAAATTAGTTTTATGTGTTAAAAATTATTACCTTGAATTAGAACTGTTACATTGTAACTTTGGTGGCTTGGGGATAGTTGTTTGGCAGGGATAATTAGAGGGAAATTTAAATGTGTTGTTTGCCTTCTTAAATACTGAAAAGCCACTGGGGGGTTGGGATTGAAGGGCTGAGTATTTCTGTTTGGGACTTAAATTCGAAGCAACAGGAGCTGGTGGGCCTGTGACATCATACGGTACCTGATGTCTGCTTACACACACTGTTAGTGGGACCGAACATGCACTGGACTGTATGTGTTTGTGAGACTTGGGAACTTTATTGGTGGGGTTGAAATTGGGTTTGTAAATAACTACAGTCAGTATAGAGAGAAACTGTACTCCAGGGGAAAGGGACTGAGAAAAGTTGGTGTGCTATTATAAAGAAGGGGATAATCAGGGTGGCATATTCCACCATGGCAGGCATCTTCAGAAGGGTTGTAGGCTGTACATGCTGTGGGATGGCAATAATTCTAAATTGGGCCTGGAGAGGGAGGCTGCCCACTCTGTAGACAGCTATCTTGTATCAGGAGTGAGGTATATTTAGGTAAGCTGCTGTGGGAGCTGGGGGTGTCAGGATAAGGGGTGTGGATATGGGCAGCAGGAGGGTGGGGCTGAGGGAGGCTGGGGCAACGCTCTGAAATTACAGGACGTTATGTTACAGCAAGCAGGAGGGATATTAGGGACAGAGACCCTTAGATAGGGAAGTTGATGCTAAGGGGAAAGCGACGGGTGAACATTCTGAATACAAGAGACTGGAGGGAAGAGTCAGGAGGGGCTGTTGTGCGGAAGCCTAAAACAGCAGACTGTGGGAAGGGAGCTCCTAAGGTGAACAGTGCAAGAGAGAGGAAGAAGAGGTCAGATTAGAGATGCAGTCAGGGAAACTCAGGTTACTTGATGGAGGCTGACATAGAGTGTCACAATAAATTTGAGCTACTAAGCAACCTAGAGGGGAGGGGGTTGGTGGAAATGAGGAAACTTATACAGAGGCCGGGAGAGGAGTCAGATACCCATAGGGCATCACAGACCAGCTATGGAAAGGATAGACATAGTCCCAGAGGAGAAGGAAACATATATGTTAAGCAAATGGGAGATGCAACATATTCCAGACATGAGGAGGAGAGCATGATTGGAGAGAACTGGAGACAAGGAGGTGGAAGGCCCCCTCAGCAGGGAGGTCAGTACCAAGGATGGAGCCTAGCTAAAGGGACCCACAGAGAGCCTCTGGAGGCAGGGTACTATTACAAGGGGAGGATGGTGGTGTGGGAAGGGAAACCATCAGGGCCAGGATAAATGGTTCAGATAAGAAAGGGTTAAAGGGACACCTATTCAGAGGGTTTGAGTTAAGTGGGCAAAATAGCGAGGAGGCAGAAAGGGAGGGTGACAAGGGGTCTCTAAAAAGGCAGGAAGACTCCCATGAAGTGAGATCATGAATAAGGGGAAGGGGGCTGAGGAGGGCATAGTGGAGGTAACCATAAGGATGATGGCATTGTTGAGGTCCTGTTACTGGGAGACTCGATGATTAGGGTATCCATTAGGAGGGACAGGGGTGGATGCCATAGCCAGGTGAAGGTAGTGAGTATCTCTGGGCTGACAGTGCACAGAGCAAAGTTCATGGTTTATAGAAATGGTTAGGGATTGTGGAGGAAGCAGTTTCCTGGTGCATTTGGGAACTAATGATCTAGAAATAGCATTTTGGAAATCCAAGCAAGGTTCCAAGAACTTGCCAGAGTCTGTCGGGATAATGGATGCAACATTTCCTTTTCGGAGATATTGCCAGTACCAAAGGCCTCAGTGGAGAAAAAAATGAAGCTTACAGAGGTTAATGACTGGCTCAGGAAGTGGGGTGAAGAGAATGGATTGGGAGTGTTGAAGAAGCCAGAAGGTGAAGGAAGGAAACATATTCAATTCAGTGCTTCAGAGTAACTGGTAACTGGTATTTTTCTTTTAAACTTAGATTGTAGGCTTGTAGTGACACTATACTTTCCTTCTGTGTTGTCTTCACTTATAATTGTTTTTGGGCTGTTGAAAATTTAAAAAATAGTGGTGGTGTAATTCTGTGCTGTCTTTAATTGCTGCAAATTTTATCTTGGCTTGTCTGACTGTCCTGTAGCTGGGTGAAGGGTGTTAATTGTCTGCCTCTGACCTCAGCTACGTGATAACTGGAGGTGGGGCTTAGTCACAGTTAAAGCAGCAAACAGAAGTTCATCTTCTCAGAAGAAGCCAGAAGGTGAAGGAAGAAACATATTCAATTCAGTGCTTCAGGTAACTGGTAACTGGTATTTTCTTTTAAACTTAGATTGTAGGCTTGTAGTGACACTATACTTTCTTTCTGTGTTGTCTTACTTATAATTGTTTTGGGCTGTTGAAAATTTAAAAATAGTGGTGGTGTAATTCTGTGCTGTCTTTAATTGCTGCAAATTTTATCTTGGCTTGTCTGACTGTCCTGTAGCTGGGTGAAGGGTGTTAATTGTCTGGCCTCTGACCTCAGCTACGTGATAACTGGAGGTGGGGCTTAGTCACAGTTAAAGCAGCAAACAGAAGTTCATCTTCTCAGAAGAAGCCAGAAGGTGAAGGAAGGAAACATATTCAATTCAGTGCTTCAGAGTAACTGGTAACTGGTATTTTTCTTTTAAACTTAGATTGTAGGCTTTTAGTGACACTATACTTTCTTTCTGTGTTGTCTTTATTTATAATTGTTTTTGGGCTGTTGAAAATTTAAAAAATAGTGGTGGTGTAATTCTGTGCTGTCTTTAATTGCTGCAAATTTTATCTTGATTTGTCTGACTGTCCTGTAGCTGGGTGAAGGGTGTTAATTGTCTGGCCTCTGACCTCAGCTACGTGATAACTGGAGGTGGGGCTTAGTCACAGTTAAAGCAGCAAACAGATGTTCATCTTCTCAGAAGAAGCCAGAAGGTGAAGGAGAAACATATTCAATTCAGTGCTTTAGAGTAACTGGTAACTGGTATTTTCTTTTTAAACTTAGATTGTAGGCTTGTGTTGACACTATACTTTCTTTCTGTGTTGTCTTTACTTATAATTGTTTTGGGCTGTTGAAAATTTAAAAAATAGTGGTGGTGTAATTCTGTGCTGTCTTTTAATTGCTGCAAATTTTATCTTGGCTTGTCTGACTGTCCTGTAGCTGGGTGAAGGGTGTTAATTGTCTGGCTCTGACTCATGCTACGGATAACTGGAGGTGGGGCTTAGTCACAGTTAAA
This sequence comes from Neoceratodus forsteri, assembly GCA_016271365.2. Lineage (NCBI taxonomy): Eukaryota > Metazoa > Chordata > Ceratodontiformes > Ceratodontidae > Neoceratodus > Neoceratodus forsteri. The sequence continues at coordinate 585,255,323 of CM028137.1, read as the reverse complement.
GCAGCAAACAGAAGTTCATCTTCTCAGAAGCAGCCAGAAGGTGAAGGAAGGAAACATATTCAATTCAGTGCTTCAGAGTAACTGGTAACTGGTATTTTCTTTTAAACTTAGATTGTAGGCTTTAGTGACACTATACTTTCTTTCTGTGTTGTCTTTATTTATAATTGTTTTTGGGCTGTTGAAAATTTAAAAAATAGTGGTGGTGTAATTCTGTGCTGTCTTTAATTGCTGCAAATTTTATCTTGGCTTGTCTGACTGTCCTGTAGCTGGGTGAAGGGTTGTTAATTGTCTGGCCTCTGACCTCAGCTACGTGAAAACTGGAGGTGGGGCTTAGTCACAGTTAAAGCAGCAAACAAGTTCATCTTCTCAGAAGAAGCCAGAAGGTGAAGGAAGGAAACATATTCAATTCTAGTGCTTCAGAGAACTGGTAACTGGTATTTTTTTTTAAACTTAGATTGTAGGCTTGTAGTGACACTATACTTTCTTTCTGTGTTGTCTTTACTTATAATTGTTTTTGGGCTGTTGAAAATTTAAAAATAGTGGTGGTGTAATTCTGTGCTGTCTTTTAATTGCTGCAAATTTTATCTTGGCTTGTCTGACTGTCCTGTAGCTGGGTGAAGTGTGTTAATTGTCTGGCCTCTGACCTCAGCTCACGATAACAGGTGGGGCTTAGTCACAGTTAAAGCAGCAAACAGAAGTTCATCTTCTCAGTAGAAAGCCAGAAGGTGAAGGAAGGAAACATATTCAATTCAGTGCTTCGAGTAACTGGTAACTTGGTATTTTCTTTTAAACTTAGATTGTAGGCTTTTAGTGACACTATACTTTCTTTCTGTGTTGTCTTTATTTATAATTGTTTTGGGCTGTTGAAAATTTAAAAATAGTGGTGGTGTAATTCTGTGCTGCCTTTAATTGCTGCAAATTTTATCTTGGCTTGTCTGACTGTCCTGTAGCTGGTGAAGGGTGTTAATTGTCTGGCCTTCTGACCTCAGCTACGTGATAACTGGAGGTGGGGCTTGTCACAGTTAAAGCAGCAAACAGAAGTTCATCTTCTCAGAAGAAGCCAGAAGGTGAAAGGAAGGAAACATATTCAATTCAGTGCTTCAGAGTAACTGGTAACTGGTATTTTCTAAACTTAGATTGTAGGCTTGTAGTGACACTATACTTTCTTTCTGTGTTGTTTACTTATAATTGTTTTGGGCTGTTGAAAATTTAAAAATAAGCGGTGGTGTAATTCTGTGCTGTCTTTAATTGCTGCAAATTTTATCTTGGCTTGTCTGACTGTCCTGTAGCTGGGTGAAGGGTGTTAATTGTCTGGCCTCTGACCTCAGCTACGTGATAACTGGAGGTGGGGCTTAGTCACAGTTAAAGCAGCAACAGAAGTTCATCTTCACAGAAGAAGCCAGAAGGTGAAGGAAGGAAACATATTCAATTCAGTGCTTCAGAGTAACTGGTTACTGGTATTTTCTTTTAAACTTAGATTGTAGGCTTGTAGTGACACTATACTTTCTTTTCTGTGTTGTCTTTACTTATAATTGTTTTGGGCTCTTGAAAATTTAAAAATAGTGGTGGTGTAATTCTGTTGCTGTCTTTAATTGCTGCAAATTTTATCTTGGCTTATCTGACTGTCCTGTAGCTGGGTGAAGGGGTGTTAATTGTCTGGCCTCTGACCTCAGCCTGCGTGATAACTGGAGGTGGACTTAATCACAGTTAAAGCAGCAAACAGAAGTTCATCTTCTCAGAAGAAGCCAGAAGGTGAAGGAAGGAAACATATTCAATTCAATGCTTCAGAGTAACTGGTAACTGGTATTTTTCTTTAAACTTAGATTGTAGGCTTGTAGTGACACTATACTTTCTTTCTGTGTTGTCTTTACTTATAATTGTTTTTGGGCTGTTGAAAAATTTAAAAAATAGTGGTGGTGTAATTCTGTGCTGTCTTTAATTGCTGCAAATTTTATCTTGGCTTGTCTGACTGTCCTCTGTAGCTGGGTGAAGGGTGTTGGTTGTCTGGCCTCTGACCTCAGCTACGTGATAACTGGAGGTGGGGCTTAGTCACAGTTAAAGCAGCAAACAGAAGTTCATCTTCTCAGAAGAAGCCAGAAGGTGAAGGAAGGAAACATATTCAATTCAGTGCTTCAGAGTAACTGGTAACTGGTATTTTTCTTTTAAACTTAGATTATAGGCTTTTAGTGACACTATACTTTCTTTCTGTGTTGTCTTTACTTATAATTGTTTTTGGGCTGTTGAAAATTTAAAAAATAGTGGTGGTGTAATTCTGTGCTGTCTTTAATTGCTGCAAATTTTATCTTGGCTTGTCTGACTGTCCTGTAGCTGGGTGAAGGGTGTAATTGTCTGGCCTCTGACCTCAGCCACGTGAAAACTGAGTGGGGCTTAGTCACAGTTAAAGCAGCAAACAGAAGTTCATCTTCTCAGAAGAAGCCAGAAGGTGAAGGAAGGAACATATTCAATTCAGTGCTTCAGAGTAACTGGTAACTGGTATTTTTCTTTAAACTTAGATTGTAGGCTTGTAGACACTATACTTTCTTTCTGTGTTGTCTTTACTTTATAATTGTTCTTGGGCTGTTGAAAATTTAAAAAATAGTGGTGGTGTAATTCTGTGCTGTCTTTAATTTGCTGCAAATTTTATCTTGGCTTGTCTGACTGTCCTGTAGCTGGGTGAAGGGTGTTAATTGTCTGGCCTCTGACCTCAGCTACGTGATAACTGGAGGTGGGGCTTAGTCACAGTTAAAGCAGCAAACAGAAGTTCATCTTCTCAGAAGAAGCCAGAAGGTGAAGGAATGAAACATATTCAATTCAGTGCTTCAGAGTAACTGGTAACTGGTATTTTTCTTTTAAACTTAGATTGTAGGCTTGTAGTGACACTATACTTTCTTTCTGTGTTGTCTTTATTTATAATTGTTTTTGGGCTGTTGAAAATTTAAAAAATAGTGGTGGTGTAATTCTGTGCTGTCTTTAATTGCTGCAAATTTTATCTTGGCTTGTCTGACTGTCCTGTAGCTGGGTGAAGGGTGTTAATTGTCTGGCCTCTGACCTCAGCTACGTGATAACTGGAGGTGGGGCTTAGTCACAGTTAAAGCAGCAACAGAAGTTCATCTTCTCAGAAGAAGCCAGAAGGTGAAGGAAGGAAACATATTCAATTCAGTGCTTCAGAGTAACTGGTAACTGGTATTTTTCTTTAAACTTAGATTGTAGGCTTGTAGTGACACTATACTTTCTTTCTGTGTTGTCTTTACTTATAATTGTTTTGGGCTGTTGAAAATTTAAAAATAGTGGTGGTGTAATTTGTGCTGTCTTTAATTGCTGCAAATTTTATCTTGGCTTGTCTGACTGTCCTGTAGCTGGGTGAAGGGTGTTAATTGTCTGGCCTCTGACCTCAGCTACGTGATAACTGGAGGTGGGGCTTAGTCACAGTTAAAGCAGCAAACAGAAGTTCATCTTCTCAGAAGAAGCCAGAAGGTGAAGGAAGGAAACATATTCAATTCAATGCTTCAGAGTAACTGGTAACTGGTATTTTTCTTTTAAACTTAGATTGTAGGCTTGTAGTGACACTATACTTTCTTTCTGTGTTGTCTTTACTTATAATTGTTTTTGGGCTGTTGAAAATTTAAAAAATAGTGGTGGTGTAATTCTGTGCTGTCTTTAATTGCTGCGAATTTTATCTTGGCTTGTCTGACTGTCCTGTAGCTGGGTGAAGGGTGTTAATTGTCTGGCCTCTGACCTCAGCTACGTGATAACTGGAGGTGGGGCTTAGTCACAGTTAAAGCAGCAAACAGAAGTTCATCTTCTCAGAAGAAGCCAGAAGGTGAAGGAAGGAAACATATTCAATTCAGTGCTTCAGAGTAACTGGTAACTGGTATTTTTCTTTTAAACTTAGATTGTAGGCTTGTAGTGACACTATACTTTCTTTCTGTGTTGTCTTCACTTATAATTGTTTTTGGGCTGTTGAAAATTTAAAAAATAGTGGTGGTGTAATTCTGTGCTGTCTTTAATTGCTGCAAATTTTATCTTGGCTTGTCTGACTGTCCTGTAGCTGGGTGAAGGGTGTTAATTGTCTGGCCTCTGACCTCAGCTACGTGATAACTGGAGGTGGGGCTTAGTCACAGTTAAGCAGCAACAGAAGTTCATCTTCTCAGAAGAAGCCAAAGGTGAAGGAAGGAAACATATTCAATTCAAGTGCTCAGAGTAACTGGTAACTGGTATTTTCTTTTAAACTTAGATTGTAGGCTTTTAGTGACACTATACTTTCTTTTCTGTGTTGTCTTTACTTATAATTGTTTTGGGCTGTTGAAAATTTAAAAATAGTGGTGGTGTAATTCTGTGCTGTCTTTAATTGCTGCAAATTTTATCTTGGCTTGTCTGACTGTCCTGTAGCTGGGTGAAGGGTGTTAATTGTCTGGCCTCTGACCTCAGCTACGTGATAACTGGAGGTGGGGCTTAGTCACAGTAAAAGCAGCAAACAGAAGTTCATCTTCTCAGAAGAAGCCAGAAGGTGAAGGAAGGAAACATATTCAATTCAGTGCTTCAGAGTAACTGGTAATGGTATTTTTCTTTTAAACTTAGATTGTAGGCTTGTAGTGACACTATACTTTCTTTCTGTGTTGTCTTTACTTATAATTGTTTTTGGCCAAGTTGAAAATTTAAAAATAGTGGTGGTGTAATTCTGTGCTGTCTTTAATTGCTGCAAATTTTATCTTGGCTTGTCTGACTGTCCCTGTTAGCTGGGTGAGGGTGTTAATTGTCTGGCCTCTGACCTCAGCTACGTGATAACTGGAGGGCTAGCTCACAGTTAAAGCAGCAAACAGAAGTTCATCTTCTCAGAAGAAGCCAGAAGGAGGAAGGAAGGAAACATATTCAATTCAATGCTTCAGAGTAACTGGTAACTGGTATTTTTCTTTAAACTTAGATTTAGAAGTGTAGTGACACTATACTTTCTTTCTGTGTTGTCTTTACTCATAATTGTTTTGGGGTTGAAAATTTAAATAATAGTGGTGGTGTAATTCTGTGCTGTCTTAATTAGCGCAAATTTTATCTTGGCTTGTCTGACTGTCCTGTAGCTGGGTGAAGGGGTGTTAATTGGTCTGGCCTCTGACCTCAGCTACGTGATAACTGGAGGTGGGCTTAGTCACAGTTAAAGCAGCAAACAGAAGTTCATCTTCTCAGAAGAAGCCAGAAGGTGAAGGAAGGAAACATATTCAATTCAAGTGCTTAGAGTAACTGGTAACTGAGTATTTTCTTTTAAACTTAGATTGTAGGCTTGTAGTGACACTATACTGTCTTTCTGTGTTGTCTTTACTTATAATTGTTTTTGGGCTTTGAAAATTTAAAAAATAGTGGTGGTGTAATTCTGTGCTGTCTTTAATTGCTGCAAATTTTATCTTGGCTTGTCTGACTGTCCTGTAGCTGGGTGAAGGGTGTTAATTGTCTGGCCTCTGACCTCAGCTACGTGATAACTGGAGGTGGGGCTTAATCACAGTTAAAGCAGCAAACAGAAGTTCATCTTCTCAGAAGAAGCCAGAAGGTGAAGGAAGGAAACATATTCAATTCAATGCTTCAGAGTAACTGGTAACTGGTATTTTTCTTTTAAACTTAGATTGTAGGCTTGTAGTGACACTATACTTTCTTTCTGTGTTGTCTTTACTTATAATTGTTTTTGGGCTGTTGAAAATTTAAAAAATAGTGGTGGTGTAATTCTGTGCTGTCTTTAATTGCTGCAAATTTTATCTTGGCTTGTCTGACTGTCCTGTAGCTGGGTGAAGGTGTTAATTGTCTGGCCTCTTACCTCAGCTCGTGATAACTGGAGGTGGGCTTAATCACAGTTAAAGCAGCAAACAGAAGTTCATCTTCTCAGAAAAGCCAGAAGGTGAAGGAAGGAAACATCTTCAATTCAATGCTTCAGAGTAACTGGTAACTGTATTTTTTTAAACTTAGATTGTAGGTTTTGGTGACACTATACTTTCTTCTGTGTTGTCTTTACTTATAATTGTTTTTGGGCTGTTGAAAATTTAAAAATAGTGGTGGTGTAATTCTGTGCTGTCTTTAATTGCTGCAATTTTTGCCCTCCCACCCCCTTCCCCAACTCTTTTTATATGCCCTGATAAATCTGATTAACAGGAGCTAAACACAGGGTATAGTAAGAGGTGAAGTAAGAGGGCATAAGGGGAAGAAGACCACCCTCAGCATGATGTTTTTTTGACTCATTTATTTATTTATTGGTTTTTCCTTAAAAAATATCTCTGAGGATCAGTTACAGGATTTTAGTACTGTAAATAACAAAAAGAGAACTAAGAGAGCTTCAGTCAGATAAGTAGTGGAATTGCAGTATAATGTGGGGAGTGGTGCAATGCAGTGGCTGTGGGCAGCCATGATTCAGGCAGACCTTCTGGACACCGAGGTGCTGCCCTATCTGCATGCATCTCTCGTGGACAGCGGGATGAGGTAGCCGGACTCAGAGCGGAAGTAAACTGGGTCAGAGTACCATCACCCTGTCCAGGAACCACCCAGTCCAATGCAGCTGCCTCAAAGGATGCTGAGAACAGGCGCACTTGGATGACAGTGGGCTCAGGGAGGGTTAGAGCAGTCAGCAGAGCACATCCCAGATCCTATTCTCTCAAGAACTCATATGCCACACTGGCAAATGAGGACAACCAAATAGAGGTACCCAGGGAAGTGAAGGAAACGATGAGGTAGGTTAGCAAGGAGGTGACTCTGTGGGGAAAGCAGTGGACCCCAGAGGAGGAGGAGGAAGCGAATCCTGGTGGGGGACTCCATCATAAGAGGGATCCAGCTAGGAACACAGGAGGGGGAGGACAGGGATGTGAGGTACCTACCAGGTGCCACGGCATGGAGGGATGGAAGGAAGATACTGGGGATCACTGGGAAGGCAAGACAGGAGGGTGAGCTGGATGTCATTATCCACCTAGGTACTAATGACTTGGCAAATGGGGAGCCAAAGGAAGTTCAGGAAGAGTTTAGGAAACTGGGAGGGGTCTCAGCAAGTAGCTACTTCTGTCACTTTCTCAGAAGTACTACCTGTGAGGAGGCAAGGAGCATAGAGTGCATGCACCAGGAACTTTAACTCATGGTTGAAGAACTGGTGCTGTGAGGAAGGGTTTGGATTCATTGGTGACTGGGGACCCACCTGAGTGGGATGGAGGTTTGTTCAAGCCTCGACGGCCTGCATCCATCCTGGAGGGGAATCTACACTTCATGATAAGTTTAAAATGCTACATTGACAGCATTTAAACTAGTAAAGGTGGCAGGCCAGCAAGGATGATACCTACTTGCTCACCCCACAGCTAGTGATGGAACCAGTGAACCAGAGGAGTGGCTATCTCTGCAAAGCAGTGTGCAAAGATGGAGATTAGTGTCCAAAAGGTGGATAAGCAGAAAAGGGCAAAATTCAGCAGAAGGGCAGACAGAAAGGAGAACCAGGGATAAATGACAACCAAGAAAGGGGCTGGAGTAGAACAGTGAAGCAGTCTTGGGAGGTCAAATCATGGAAAGCCATGTGTGCAAATGCCAGGAGCCTTAGCAACAAGATGGAAGATCTGAGGCTGTCATGGTACAGTCAGACCTGGACATTGTGGCCATCACTGAAACCTGGTGTAATGATAACCATGACTGGGAGATGGCCATACCTGGCTACAACATATTCAGAAGAGACAGAGCAGGCAGGAAGGAGGAGGAGTGGCACTGTAGTGAAAAATGACATGAGGGCCACACAGATCCTGGAGGAACAAAATGGGGAGAGATACTGTGGGTTAAGCTGGAAAGGAAAATGGGCCAGCCATCCGACAGGTGTGGTCTATAGACCACCAGCCCAGGAGGAAGAAACAGATAGGAGTTGATGCTAGCCATCCAAAGGATGGCAGACAAGGGTGAGGTAGTACTGGTTGGAGACTTCAATATACCAGACTGGACTGGAGCATCCCAGCAGCAGCATCAACTAGGAGCAGATTTATCCTGGACTCCTTCAGGTGCCTTCCTCAAGCAACTGGTCATGGAACCAACTCGGCAGAAGGCAATACTGGACCTTGTGCTCACAAACAGGGACAGTGTGATGGGGGTAACAGTGGGGAGCACCTGGGTAACAGTGACCACCAGTCATTGTGGTTTGAAATCACAGAAAGAGCAGAACCAAACCACACAAAAACACGTATCCTGGATTTTAGGGGGCAGACTTTGGGAAATGGGAGATGCTTGAAAGAGGCATTAAGGGAATGGGACAGGAATCAGGATTGAGGAACAGTGGGCAGTATTTAAAATGGGGATTATAAGAACAACAGAATTATGCATTAAGCAGGTTAGCAAGAGGAAAAGAGGAGACCATTATGGTTTTCAAAGAGGTAGCAAAGAAAGTGAAAGCCAAAAGATTGCATTCAGGCAATACAAAAGACACAGGCAGAAGGGATAGGGAGAAGTACCAGGAGAAACAAAGGAGGCAGGGAAGTCAGTAAGGAAGCCAAAGCTCAGACAGAAGAACACATTGCAAAATCAGTGGTTAAAGGGGACAAACCTTTACAGGTACATAAGTGAAAAAGAAGGACAAAGGGAGGGATAGTGAGACTGAAGAGGGAGGATGGGAGCGCGTGGAGGATGACAACAGTAAAGCTGACATATTGAACAGGATTTCTGCTCAGTCTTTACTAAGGAAGAGGGGGTAATGGGTCTGAAGGGAGTACAAGGGGTGAGAATGGTGCAGAAATGGACACAAGTCCTTTACACGAGAAAGGGTCCTGAAGGAACTGGAAGCACAAGAGCTGATAAAGCAATGGGGCAGATGGGTGCACCCTGGGTCCTTACAGAACTAAGAGAGGTGGTGGCTGAACCTCTGGCTATCCTGTTCAGCCAATCACTGGAAACAGGAGGTACCCAAAGACTGGAGGACAGCAGATGTAGTCCCTTATACAAAAGTGGGAACAAAGAGGAAGCAGGAACTACAGACCAGTCAGCCTCACCTCGGTAGTGGGAAAGATCATGGAAGCACTACTGAAGGAGAGATTGGTGGAACATCTGGTTGTCAATGGACTACAGGACCCAAGGCAGCATGGTTTCACCAGGGGAGGTCATGTCAGACCAACCTCATTGAATTTTTGACTGGGTGACTAGGGAGGTGGATCAGGGATGGCAGTGGACATGGCCTATCTGGACTTCAGCAAGGCCTTTGACACTGTGCCACATAGAAGACTATTACACAAACTGGGAATATGGGTGTGGGCAGGACAGTAGTGTGGTGGTGGAGGTAACTGGCTGGGTGGCAGGACACAGAGGGGTGGTGGTAAATGGCTGTCACTCCACAGAGGGAAGAGTGACCAGTGGGGTACCACAGGAGATCAGTGCTGGGACCGGTCCTATCTAACATCTTCATCAGTGACATTGCACAGGATATAGAAGGCAGAATTTTACTGTTCGCTGATGACACAAAGCTCTGTAACAGAGTAGACACACCAGAGGTGTAGACAGAATGAGAAGGACCTGCAGAAACTTGAAGAATGGTCAAGGGTTTGGCAGTTGAAATTCAATGCAAAGAAGTGCAAGATAATGCATATGGGGCACAAAACCCTGGCACAATATATCAGTTGGGGGTGAGGATATAGCATGCACCAAGCAGGAAAGGATCTTGGGGTTGTCATCTCTGATGACCTCAAGGTAGGAAACAGTGTGACAAGGCATCAGGTAAAGCAAATAGGATGCTGGGATGTATAGGCAGGGGCATCACCAGCAGGAAAAGGGAGGTCATAATTCCGCTATACAAGACACTAGTGAGGCCCCACCTGGAGTACAGTGTACAGTTCTGGAGACCATACCTACGTAAGGACATGGACAGGGTAGAGAAGGTTCAGAGGAGGGCAACAAAGATGGTGCATGGGTTGCATCACAAGTCCTATGAAGACAGGTTGAAGGAACTGAACATGTACTCCTGGAGGAGGAGAGAGAGAGAGGGATATGATAGAGACATACAAGTATCTTACAGGAGGAACAGGGTGCAGGAAAACACTATTTTAAGCGAAAAGATGTTTCAGGACTAGAGGCATGGGATGAAGTTGGAGGGAGGACGATTCAGAGGAAACATGAGAAAGAATTTCTTCACAGAACGGGTGGTGGACAAGTGGAACACCCTGCCAGAGGAAGTGGTGGGGGCTGATACAATCACGGGATTTAAGAATGCATGGGATAGACATAAAGGAATTCTAGAGGTCAGGGGTAAGGGGAAATAGACTTCTAGGAAAACAAACTGAACTTACAAGCTCAAATGGGCAGACTAGGTGGGCCATAGGCCCTTATCTGCCGACACTGTCTATGTATCTATGTATAGTGTTAGGGAACTGGAATGGAGTTGGGAGGATAAGGGACTATATGCCAAGGACAGGTTTCATCTTGCCCCATTAGGGAAGGAAGTCCTTAAACAGGGGATGGCTGACTACATACAAGAAAGGTGGGGTTTAAACTTGTAAGGGGGGGAAGGGATGAGGGAGGGCTTACCAAGCCCTCTCCTCCAGATGAGGGGTAGTCTTCAAGCCCAAGAGGGGAGGAAACAGACTGGAGGTGGAGGTTTCAGGAGGAGCAGGGGAGGATGGAAGTATAAGGAATCTGGGTGGGGTTCGACAAAGAGGATCAGGGATAAGGGGTGGGGTTGGTGTTAGTAAATGCCAGGAGCTTGAGAACAAGTTGCCGGAGTTCCAGGCCATGCTGTTCGAGGGGTGGATGTGGCGGCGGTCACGGGGACGGGCAACAAAACCATGACTGGGACCCTAAATGTACAGGGGTACACTATGCTTAGGAAGGATAGAAAGGAGGTCAGAGGGGTGGAGTGGCTATGTTCATTAGAGATGATATAGAAATTGCTATGGTAGAAGAGGCAGGAGGAAACGTGGAGGCCTTATGGGTCACTCCACGATCCCCAGCAGGAGATAAGGTCAAGCTGGGAGTAGCAATTAGGCCCCCGGATGAGTGATGTTCTAGAGGATGGTTTGCTGGACAACATCATTGCCCAGTGTGGTCCAAAAGGGAAGGAGTGGTGTTGATGGGGACCTTAATATGCCAGGTACAAACTGGGAACCATGTCCTCTAAGGTGGCCAAGGAGCAGAGGCTGCTGGATGGCTTCCAGATGTGTTCTTAACACAGCATGTGATGGAGCCCACAAGGGAGGGGCATGTCCTGGATGTGGTTCTGGCAGATGGGGATCTGGTAAGGGACATGGTTGTACAGGACCCCCTGACTGGGAGTGACCACAATACTGTCTGGTTTCAAATAAGCATGGGGGGGTGGGGGTGAAATCTAGGACACTGGCAGTGGACTTCAGGGTGGCAGACTTTATGGGCATGGGAAATATTCTCAAGGATCACTTGAAGGGGATTACCTCAATGACAAGTGTGGAAAGGAGATGGGAGGTCATAAACGGGACTTCATGGGAGGCAGTCAGGATCTGCGCTAAGTTGAAGCGTAATGGAGCAAGGTCACGTAAACCATGCTGGTGGTCCAGTGAGGTACAGGTAGCAGTCAGAAAAGAAGGCCTACAAAATATAAAACAACAAGAGGATAGGGATAAGGAAATGTACCAGCTGCATCTAGAAAAGTCACCCGTATGGTGAGGGAGCAAAGTCCAGAAAGAGCAGCGGCTGGCACAGGGATACATAGAGGGAAAAGGGTTCTTCCGCACATTGGGGAGTGGAGAAAACTAAGGGCCATCTCAGCAGATTGAGATCAGAAGGAGGGTGGGTGGAATAGGCGAGGGACCAGGCAGAGGTATTTAACGAGTACTTTGCCTCTGTGTTCACTAGGGAGGGGGATGAGATATCTACAAAGCAAGGCATGAAGGGGATAGAAGTGGCAGGGAGTGGGATCAGGGGAGCAACAGAAATGGAGCAAGAGGGAGGGAAAGGTAACCCAGGGGTGTCACATCTGGATAAGGATAAAAAGACCAGTAAGGTGGAGGGGACAGATGATGCTATCTCCACCAAAAGGGTGTGGTTAGCCCTCAAGGTCCTAAAGAAAAACAAATCTCCTGGGCTGGATGGCATTCATCCGAGAGTACTATGGGAATTGGCGGACATACTGGCTGCACTCCTGGCAGAGCTTTTCAGCAGGTCACTTGAGACAGGGAGGGTACCTAGGGATTGGCGAGAGGCACATGTTGTACTAATCCATAAAGGGGGGTCGAGGGAAGTACCAGGTAACTATAGACCCATCAGTTTGACCTCGGTGGTGGGAAAATTAATGGAGAGTATACTAAAGGAACGATTGGGGGTGTACTTGGAGAGGTGGGAGGTCTGGATAGTCGGCAGCATGGGTTTGTGCCAGGTAGATCATGTCAAACCAACCTTGTGGAGTTCTATGAATGGGTAACATCAGAACTGGATAGGGGTAAGCCTGTGGATGTATTATTCTTGGACTTCAGCAAGGCGTTTGATTCCTGTCCCACAATGGTCTGGTGGAGAACTGATGGGGTTTAGAGTAGGCCCTTTGATGGTCAGATGCACTGAAAACTGGCTAGCTGGATGCACTCCAGAGAGTAGTGGTCTGTGGGGAGCCTCGAACCCTAGAGAGGTTGGTAGTGGGGCACCACAGGGCTTTCGTCCTGGGTCCGGATCCTGTTTAATGCATACATATCGGACATCAGGAGGGTATTGGTGAAATGAGTCTCTTCAGATGACCCAAGATGGGAGCAGTAGTTGAGGGAGAAGAGGGAGGTTGGCCTGCAAGGACCTGACATCCTGGAAAGCTGGGCTCACACATGAAATTAATTAATATCACCAAGTGCAAGGTGTTGCATCTTGGTCGGGAAACCTAAACACAGGTGCACACCTGGGAGGGAGGCGCTGGAGGCCTCAATAAGGGAAAAAGACCTAGGGGTCATGGTAGAAACATGTATGAATAACTCTGAGCAGTGCAGGAGAGCAGCTAGCAAGGCAAACAGGATGTTGGGATGCATCGTAGGGGATCACCTCTAGGAGCAAGGAAGTGATTCTGCCACTGTACAATGGACTGGTTAGACCACACCTTGAGTACTGTGTACAGTACTGGAGACCACACTTGAAGAGGGACATACAGCTCCTGGAGAGGGTACAGAGGAGGGCAACAAAGATGATGCGAGGGCTAGGGGATTTGACTTATGAGGACAGACTTGAGGAGCTCTGCCTGTTTTCATTGGAGGAGAGGAGAGACAGGGGGGACATGATTGAGGTCTTCAGGCACCTCAAGGGAATAAATAGGGTAAACATGGAGGGATCTTTAGACTAAAGCAGGAGGTATCACCAGAGGCATGGTTTGAAGTTGGAAGGTGGAAGGGTGAGGGGGAAAAGAGGAGGAGGTTTTTCACCGAGAGGGTGGTGGACCCTTGGAATGCTCTGCCTGGTGAGCTGGTTCAGAGATCCACAGTGGAGGGCTTCAAGAGAGGGTGGGACAGACACAGAAAGTGGATGTATCAGATAATGGCCTGTCCGGGGTGGCGATGGATGATAGGGGTTTCTGGAGAACAAGGGATGGGAGGATCTCAGCACCCAACTAAGGATCTAGGTTCGAGCAGACTCGATAGACCGTAAGGCCTAATCTGCTGGCAAATAGTATGTTAGTATGTTAGTATTTATTTATTTACTTGCTCTGATACATTGTGTTAATTTGTGCCAAATTTATATGTTATGTTTCCCTGTATGCTACATTCCATAAGTCTCTTTGAAAACGTGCCTTGCACATAATTTTCATAAGTAATTTGCATATTTCAAAAGCACTGTTCATGAACCAAAATACAGGAAACTTCTATTTTCAAAATAAATTTTTGATTTGGCAATAAGTATTTGCAGACAGTACAGAAAGATTCTGAAAATAAACCAAGTACATGTTGAAAATGGGCACAACCAAAATGGGAACCTCTTTTTAAAGTTCTATAATCAAATAACACATGAGAAAGAGGAAAGTCCTAAGAGTAAGTTTAAATGAAGGATGTGTGATTGGATAGTGTGTATATTGTAACTGATGTGACGATGCCAGTATAGATGTCAAAACAGCTAACATGATGAATTCAAAGTTAAAAAAATAAAATGAATATTTATTTGCTTCTAATTTTATTGTTGAGATCTTCACCATGGTCTTTCATGAAATATCATAATGATATGAGGTTATCATTTAGCACAGTTAGAGGTATGTTAAGTTGGGAAACTTCATTTTGCAAAATACTTCACAAGGTTTCCAGACTTCGCAAAGTGAGAGGTACCAACTTTGCATAGTTCTGTGGGTAGCATGTGAGGTGGGCACCTGAATCACGGCACCGTCCAAAACGGCGACGTGATATGGGTGAAAGCCCAAAAGGTGAGGGGGCAGGGGGGGACCGGATGTGTTGGGGTGGGAGACCCTAGTGACAGGATGTCACTACATTTACACACACATGGGGGGCGAGCATGGCAAGTGTGGCCTGGGAGGGGCAGAGGGAATGTGGGGATGGCGCTGTGGTTGGCTGCCGAGCTGCACCATGGCATTGGGGTTGGCCTCCGCTTGCGGTGCTGGGGTTCTGGGTTTGGGTCTGGGTCAGGTGCTACTGTGCTTTTTTGTGCCCAGCCCAAACATGTCTTTTTTGCTTTCACCCCCGACATGCACCACCCTGGAGTTGAGAATCCTTAAGGGGGGTGGAGGGCAAAGCCCCCATGTGGGGTGAGGTGGGGGTGCAGCCTCCCACCAAAGCAAGTGTTTTCAGTCCCCGGCGCTGTTCTTCTGTGCACTGAGGATGTCAGGGTGGCAAAATTGTTTTGCCACACCCTGACATTGCAATAATGCGAGTTGCCGTTCGGTGCTTGCCATTATCACGTAGAACCGTTCTGTGTGTAGCGAAGTTCCTACTCCACTGAGCCAAGCAGCACTTCACTCACAAACTACCTAGTAAGCCAACCATTTTTGTTTAATTAATAAATACTCCCAGTTTTTAGTTTAGTTACATTTATCTCCCTTCCAACTACACCATGTAGTGTTTAAACATAGCCCATATCCCATAGTAAACCAATCAGGTATTACTGCTAGAATAGACATCAGTCACCATCCAATCCTATTGCACATACTAAAGAGCAAAGATGCTTGCTCCACCATGAACATTTTCTTCTTTTATGTCATACTCTGTTACTGTGGCAGAACTGGATGAGTTGTCTATGTTTGCACCCCTTAATTAGTAAAAGTATTTATTATAATTTCCTTCACGCATCCATTTGCCAAGGTTATTTTTGAAGGTTTCTGCTGTTTTACAGTTAATTATATGTGATGACAAATTAGTCCAAATTAGCTCTGCCACCTATTTTTGCATTGTCTGCAAACTTACTGGTGAGACTCCATCTGGAGTACTGCGTGCAGTTCTGGAGACCCACTCTCTGCAAAGGCATAAACAGGATGGAGGCAGTCCAGAAGAGGGCACTAAAATGGTGCAGGGTCTGCACTGGAAGACATATGAAGAGAGACTTAAGGAGCTTGATATGTATAGCCTCGAGGAGAGGAGGGAGGGGGACATGATATAAATTTCAAGTACCTCAAGGAATCAACAAAGTCCAAGATGGTAGCATCTTCAGAAAAGAGGTATGTAAGAACAAGGGCACAATTTGAAGATGGGGTGGCTCAGAGGTAATGTAAGGAAGCATTTTTCACAGAGAGGATTGTGGATGCATGGAATGGCCTTCCGGAGGAGGTTGTGGAGTCAAAAACAGTGGTGGAATTCAAGTATGCATGGGACAATCATAAGGCAATTCTAGGGGGTGGGGGAGAGGTAGGAAGAAGTAGGCTGTTGGTTAACTAGGATCTGCAGCTTATCCATTAGATAGGGAAATGGGCAGACTGGGTGGGCCAAGTGGTCCTTATCTGCCATCAAATTCTATGTTTCTATGTTTTACTGAAAATGTTTGTAATATTATTGCCCCAATCACTGATAACTATACCCAACAGGACCAGCCCCAAAATAGAGTTCTGCAGTACCCTGCCTAAGACTTCACCTTCAAATGATCTATGTCCTTTGACTTTAACCTTTTGTGTCCGCATATTGAACCAGCTAGCTATCCATCAATTTAATCTGTTATTTAGTCCAATGTTTATTTTAACAATCAGTATACCATTTGGCACAACATCGAAGGCCTTGCTGAGATCAAGCAATACAAAGTCAACAGCATTACCCTTGTCCAGCTCATTGCTTAATTATCCATAAAAGATCAATGGATTAGTTATTTATTATTTAATTTGAATCCATGTTGAAGTCTATGTCTGGTGTTTTTATATTTTTATACAGCAATCAGCTTCACGATTTTCTCAAACACATTTCCACATTATTTTGCACACAATAGAAGTTGTGATTATCAGGCTGTAGTTCTTGACTAACTTTCTGTCCCCCTTTTTAAGTATATGTGTGATTTCAGCACATTTCCAGTTGTTCAGAACCTTGTAGGAGACCAATGAGATGCTGAACAAATGTGTGTTAGTATAGGTGTTATTTCCCTTGCCATTTCTTTTTAGATTTTTGGAGACAGATCATCTTGCCCTGCTGATCTATTTACCTGTAGGGGCATTAGATGTTTAAGTACCTCCTCCTCCTCTTGGATATTTTTAACATTTTCTGTTGGACATAGTTTTGATAACTCATTGTCCCTGGTCTGGTAAACTGAACAAAAATAACTGTTTAGTATGTGTGACATTACTTTTTCATTTGATGCAACACTATTATTGTGTTTTAGTCAGGCTATGATTATAGCTTGATTTTTCTTATTGTTTCTATAACTATAGAAGTCTTTTGTACTTTACTGTCTCAAGATGCACAGCACTGAGGCTTGGGGGCTTGAGGACTTTGGGGGAGGAAGGGGTATTGATTCACAAGAAGGTGAGAAAGGAAGTGGGTTTCAATGATGAACTGAAGGCATTCTGGCTACAGGTTGCCTCGGGTTATAATAATTATTCCGCTAAGTTGGAGACTTGTATAACACCAGATTCCTGGAAATCTTATTTTGAAGTCTTGTATTTCTCAATTGAGGAACAGAACCCCTTTATACCTGGGGCCCCAACAGGGGATATGAGTGCATCTACATTTATGCAAATTACTGAACTGGAAATACATTTTACTATTATCTCCCTTTCTTCAAACAAAGCCCTGGGCCCTGACTCAATACTTGAGGACATTTATAAAACATTTACCTACTGGTGCATACCAGTTTTATTATCCTTTTTTAATGCAGTATTACAAGGCTTAACTATCCCGAAGAGCTGGCTAGGGACCATCATTTATCCAATCTTCAAGAAAGAGGACAGTAGCGATCCTAAAATGTACCACCCAATCAGTTTAAATGATATCTCACAAAAGCTTTTACAAAAATCATCCTGGAGGACTAACTATATGGATTAAAAAATGCCATTCTGAGTGAATTCCAGAATGGCTTTAGGAAAGCTAGATCTACCGCCCATCATTGCTATGTCCTGAATTACCTTATATGGAAATATGTCAAGACAAAATCTCACAAATTATATTGCTGTTTCATTGACTTTTCCTCAGCATTCGACAGTATAAACAGAAGCCTTTGTGGAATGTTTTGGAGGAGTATTGTCTTGATGCAGATTTAATAAATATAATTAAGAGACTACACACACATACTTGGGCTAAGGTCCAATATGACTAATTTGGACATACAGCTGATCCCATCAGAACTAATGTGAGTGTTAGACAGTGTTGCCTTTTGGCACCTACACTGTTTAACATCTATATTAATTCTTTATTGACAAGTCTTAATGATCCCGACTTTCATGCCTCTAAAATCGGAGAAAAAGGACATCATTATTAGCATATGCTGATGATATTGTTTGTTGTCTACCTCAAAACTGGCACTTCAAAAAAGCTCAGTCTTTTCTCACTTTGTCTTCTGAGTTGAAGTTAAGATTAATAAGGAAAAGACCAAAATGCTCATTTTGGGAACACAACAAAAAAAACTATTTTATGGCTTGGCTCAGAAAAACTAGAAACCATTAAACATTATAATTATCTGGGGGTTAGGTTTGCACAAAATTGTACTTGAAAAACACATAGGACATTGGTTAAAAATAAGATGAGAACAGCCTTAGGTCATTTTGAATATTTAACATTAAACTAGGTAAAATTATTGTATCTGGAGTCATTAATATATTAAATGCTAAAATTAACTATTGTGCATTATATGCTACAGAGGTCTGGGGCTTGGAAAATAACAAAGAAATTGAGATACCAATTAATAAATTAAATAGATATCTATTGATGGTCTGTAACTCAGTCCCTGCTGCAGTTCTACAATTAGAACTTGGTCAGTATTCGTTAAGTTCAAAGACTTTGGAAAGAAGGATTATTTTTCTTTTGAAGCTGTTCCATCTCCCCAGTGACCGGCTCCCCACCTGGTGTCTGGAGGAGGAGATGAAATATTTTGATTTGGGTTTCTCTCCCCCTCTATGCAACTGATAAAGAAACAGCTTTATCCCCTAGGTCTGGGGAATACTTTAACAGATATATATATATATATATATATATATATATATATATATATATATATATATATATATATATATATATATATATATATATATATATATAATATATATATATATATATATATATATATATATATATATATATATATATATATATATATATATATATTCAACCTTAGAATGAAGTCAAAAATAAGTTTGTATTTAGAATTAAAGATCTTGATATTCAAAATAAATATTCCCACCTGGATCAGTTTAAATGTTTTGGCTGGTATAAACAATTAAAAATTACTAATCTTATCGAGCCTTATTTACAACTTTTGACCAAACTCAGTGAGAGATGTTTATTATGCAGATTTAGAATGGAATTGTATAAATCCAATTATATACACTATTAGCAAAAAAGACCTGATGTTTTGACACCTTTTTGCAGATGTAGAAATTCTCAGCCAGATTATTTAAAACATGTAATTTTATTTTGTCCTGTATTTAATAATAGTAGAGACAAATGGCTGAAAGAATCCTTGGGTAATTTATATTTACCACCAAAACTGATTTTACACAATCTTTTCAACTCAAATGATGTGCTCAAGCTAAAGGCCCTAGTTGGTTTCCTGGGATCTTTATATATTTAGACTTATATTGTCTATAATTGAATGCTGGCATACGATTGTTGTACTTCCAATGACTAATTTGTTTGGAATATGTGATGCTTACTTTGGCTCTTCCATCAGGCTGTATGATGTGATATACAATTATTAATTACTACATATAGCATTTTTGCACTTTATAGGTAAAAGCTGTTTAAGTGATTAATCTCCTGGAGAATGTTTTAGATGCCAATACTGTCTTGCTTTTATTTTTCTTGTGATATGTATTTATTGAAAGACTGAATTTAACAATTCTGTACCTTGAAATATTTTTATATCAGTCAATAAACCAAACTGAACAGTGATGAACCACCTGGGAAAGAGTTGGATATGTGGAGGAACTTGTTTTCTGGCAGCAGGAAGGGTTATTAGTACTATGATGGTAATTCCTTGGAACTTTGCAGGAATTGGGAGGAGGAGAAAAGTGGATCTCCAGTAGGAGATGGGTGGAAGCATATTTTTAAACACTAGATGATGTGGTGGGAGGGGATGGATGTTACTCACCCAAAGCGTGACTTTTTTTTATTTTATTTTTTTTATAAAGAACATGGTGGCACAGTTGCTGCAAGGTTAAGGGACTTCACAAAGTTTTGCTGAGTGTGAGGTTCTGCACTTTGCACTAACTTTGTCATTGAGTTAAAATTTACTGCAGCTCTAATCATTGTCATAAATATCATCATGGAGTTTGACTGTTGGCCATTTAAATATAATGTTTATTTATTGTAAGTCAGAAACACAATGATCTCTTTTGAAGCTGGAACATGATCTTTGAGCATAATTAGTAAATATAATATATAGTAAGCCATGATTATGTCATCATCTTTACAGCTGGGAAGGGGTCTATCAGGGTCTATCATGTCTCCTTGACAACCATCGAATGTAGCGCTTGGGAACTGCTTTAGTTTCAGGATGTAGTTCTGCTCCATAATGGTGTGGAGAAGGTACAAACAAGTAACTAAAGGTCTGTAAGTCTTACATCTATTGTGGGTGAAAACTGATGGAGACAATAGTCAAAGAGGACTTAGTAGACTACCTGGAGGATAATGGGTAGGGGAGTAAACAGCATGAGTTTGTGGCAGAGAGGTCTTGTTAAACCAACTGGATATTACTTTTTGACAGGGCAAACTAGAGCAGAAGATATGGAACAAGCAGTAGATTTGCTCAAATTTGATTTCAGCAAAGCATTCAACTTGGTGTCACACAGAAGGCTGCTGAATAAGCTAAGGGATCTAGGTATGGTGAAGAACATAGTTAGATGGGTTGGAAGTTGGTTGGGTGGAAGGATGGTCAGCAGAGACCTAGCATACTTTTTGACCCTAGTATCACCTTTTTATTCTTATTCTTGAACACCCCAAAACCCTCTGACTCTAATCTTTTATTTCTCAGCCAGAAGTGGGTGTGTATATGTTAAAGTATGCATGTGTATCCATGACTACAGACGCTGGACCATGATGATGAATATATTTTCTGTCATCTGAAACAGCTATAGTTTTTTGTCATACCAGATCATGACTGTCTATGGTTGCTTGTGTGGTCTTGTAATTTTTTTGCTTGGGAGGCTTGGAGGTCAAAGCCTTAATGCCACAGTCTCTTACTTTTCTGGTATTATGTTGAACCCCCTAACTGTTGTTTTAAGACAGTTTTTTTTTTTGTCAAAGAATTTCCTCCCTTTTTTGAGATATTTATTAAAGTTTTATTATAGCAAAGTTGAGGCTGCAGAAATGCTGGTCCCTACTGGGACAGCACTTCTGCAGCCACAGGTACATATGTGCATAGGAAAATATAGATATGCACCTCTGCATTTAGAAGCATGTGCTCCTATGGGGCTAGCACTTCTGCATGCAGGGGTAGAAAATGATGTGCAACCACTTTGTGAATAATGAAGAAAAGCTTTGTTTACATGCAATATGGTTTTGTGGTCCCTATAGGGCTATATGAGCTACATTTGCATTACTTTTGTTTTATAAAGAAATTTCTGACTGGTGCATTAAATTAGATTTCTCACCAAGTCAAAGAATAGATTTTTTTATAAGGTCACTGAGAAAAGTGTTTATTTTTACATTGTGTTTTACATCAGAATGAGAGATAAATGTGTGTTGTTGATGGTGAGTTGCTGATATCTCCACACACTGTTGTACCAGCCTGCCTGATGGACAGTATATTTTCTCTTCTTCTTCACTGTTCTTTTACAGATTGGATCAGCCAGAGGTGCTAGATGCCATCAAGACCATAATGGAACACTAACTCATTCATGGATAAAATCAATTTACTTGTTTCTCATTTCAAAACCATCTATATGTAACCAATTATGTCAGTTTTAATGTTCATATGTGTTTGTTTTTTGGTGACTATTTTTTGTATTATCATTAATCCAACGCTTTACTTAGCCTTGTACGGAATATGAATGCTATGACCTTGTTGTGCCATAAGTGGACACATAATGGCAACATTTTTACAGAAATAAAACACAATACAGTAAATACACTTTCAAGATATTTATTTTTATAAATTGTAATGAATTGCAAATCAAAAACAGCATCTGTTCACAGAGAAGGCTAAAAACCAAGTAACCAAAAAGTAAAACAGAATAATATAGAGAATAATGGATAGGCAAGTGTGTGTTATGGATTTTTTTTACACATCTGAGGTGTGTGAAGACCCATAAACATCGAGAGCGAAGCTCGAGAGGTTTACACAGTCATCAAACATCAATCCAGTTGAATGTTGCTGCTTACATCCTCACTGTGTTCGCCAATCTCATATGAGCGTCACATGTATGCTCATTCTTTATGTTTAAACTGTCTTCTCCCAGGTTGTGCCTGAAAAAAGACATTGCTATGCCTAGTGCACTCACCTGGTTACCAAAACCAAATAAATAAATAAGGGTGTGTAAAAAAATCCATAACACACACTTGCCTATCTTTTATTTTTTATAATTACTGGTGTTTTGCTCTGTTTGTGCAGCTTTGCATGGCTTTGCACGGCTTTGTGTGGCTTTTCATATCAACCTGCAGTTTTGTATTGGGGATCACCAGTAATTATCAAGTAATATACACAGTCAACTTAAACATGTACAAAGACAGATAATTGTTTTGCTATCTGGAAGTGTTAAATGTAACTATGTATACTGTGTACTGGGAAAATTCCTTTCTTGACACCTTAATAAAGGTGATTCTCTGAAAACACAGGAGCAGTGCAGAGCTAGAACTCTAGGAAACGTGTAGCATATCTCTACATAGTTACAGTTTAATGGGAAACCAATTTGCCAATTAGTAAGTCCATGACAAACAAATTGACAGAATGCATATGATGTCTAAAACTCCTAACAACATGGGTGAGAGCAAGTCACCTAATGGATATAATTATGCACATATGTCTACAATGATATTTAAACAAATCAAAACATTTGAAGGCATTCAGCTAATAACAGTAATGTTTTGAAGCATCAAAACATTAAACATTATGCTGTCAAATATAACATATATACAAATAGTGCATACTTTAAGTGTACATGGAAGTTCACACAATGGTGATCCCACATTCTGCCACACTTAGGTTTCTCTTCCAAGCTATGGAGCTCCCAGTTGAAAGGTGCCATTGCATACCTTGAAAAGTACAAAGAAAAGTAACTAAGCTTATTGACAACTGTACCAATCAAAGCTATGATGTCAGGTTGTGCAAATTAAATCTTATATCTCCCAAAAAAAGATGACTGAGCGCTGATCTTGTTTGTTTGTTTGTTTACCTTATTGCAGCCAAAACTCCCACCGAAGTGGGTCAACAGAAGTTGAATGCATAATGATTACATGGGACATCTTGCATGATCACTATTTGATGTCTGAAATTGGGTTGGAGTTCAAGCAAGTTAAAATTGAAACAAAGGACCATCTTTACAACTGGCCTGCCAAAGGTTCAACCAGTTAAAGGGTCATGTTTTCTATCAAAGGGTTACTTAACCCTGGAATGCTCTGATTACAGATATTGTGATTAGTGTGACTAAAACATATTTTAAAAACAGCCTGGATGGCTTTTTGTTGAACAATGATACATCAGACTTGTAAGGTTAAACGATACGAGCTTCTATGGGCCTCAGCCTTCTGCCCCTTTACCAAACCTTAATGAACATTAGTTACCTTAATGGTATATGTCTGTAAGCAGAATGGTGCTCTGTGGTTTCGATTGTGGCTGGTTGATTACACTGCATGTATAGGGTTTGGTTTTGAAACTGATTACTCTACTTGTTCAACACAGTAATAAAAACTTACTCAAACTGCAGCAATAACACCAACTGTACAGTAGCCAGAAAACCTTTCCATGCATTAGTTAGAAATGGACTTATTGTGTTTTGCTTTTGAGTGTGCATTTCATGACCATAGTAACAAGTCACAGCAAACAGTGTATCAAGTCAACTGAAGTAAAATCTTGCTATAACATTGTTTACTGTCTAATAAAAATTAGTGTTCTCATTCAGCCACAGAGAGAGTAGTTTCTTCAGACATGTGTCTATTCATCGTTATGTGACAAACTCTGTGTTTTTAAAACCAAAACATATACATTCTTGAGGTTCCTGAACAACCTCTGTCTGAAGGTCTGTATTGTATTACTGCATAGTATCAAACTATTTCTGCTTCTGAACCAAGCAGTATAATGACCATAATTCACAGAAGCACCATGGTGGAAAATGATTACCTTAGTTTCAAAGTGCTGTTATGCCAGGAGAATTTTGTCTGCAGTGAAATCAGGTAAAGGTGTCTTATTTCTGATTCTGTGAGAGTCAAAGCATTGGATGAGTGAGTATAAGGAGGTAGTCTGCAGAGTGTACAATGTTCAGTGTGCTGTTTCCTGACCACCATATACTCTGCACCCAAGACAGATTTTGATTTTGTAAACAGCTGTCAAATTTAATGGATGATACATTTGGAGATAAAGTGAAATCCACAACATGTCATCGATCTGTTCTTTATGGATGTTGCCACAGGAAAGACAAACATTTATTCTGAATATTCACTGTAATGTGACATTTAACTGGGATGCCATCCACTTCCAATGAGTTAATATTAGTCATTATGAACTCAGTAACATCTTGTTGGATGTTCTCACCAAATGTACTTTACAATTCATCTGATGCAAGAGTACATTGTAGTGCTGTAAGAGAGTGCACGGTGTTTCATTGTTACTGGCTAGCAGTTATGACTTGCTTCAGAGCATCACTAAAAAATATTGCTTTTGAAGTACTGATTGTCACAATAAAGCTTGACCCTAAAAGGCAAGCCAATTTGTCCCTTGGCCCAGCCAGAAAGAAAGACAGAAGGGGAGGGGGAGGGGAGGGGAGAGAAGGAGAGTGGGGAGAGAGCTAGTGAGATCACAGAAGGGGTGGGAACATAAAGCTATGACAGTCAGCAGGGGCTTGCTGGCCATTGACTGGGGGTGGGGCCACTAGGGGTCCTGACTGGGATCCTTTCTGGCTACTTAAGGGCTAGAAGCCTGGAGCAAGCCCTCTTTCTTGCTGATAAAATTTGGTATCAGCACATCGCTAGACATACAATCAGGCAAGGCAAATGGGGCAGCTAGGCCTCACGGTTAGTGTATATTTTTATCTGTTCTGGTGGAGGTAAAAGCATTTAGTGGTTAGCAATGTAAGGAAAGAAAAATAAAATTTTCATTTGAGTTGGTTTGGTCATGAAATGTGTGATAAATGCTTTTGGAGGTGAGACAATGGTGTTCTGTGGGGAGGCTATAACAGATGATTTGAAAAGAAACTGTTTATTTGAGCTGGTTTGGCAAAACTGTATTCTGTGGGGAAGCTATAGCAGGCATGTGGGTAGAAGGAGAATGGTGTGCTGGAACCACTGAATTGATTGCTGGTTGTGTAGGATGGCTGGGAATACACGCTGTAGCATGGCTGGAGTGAGAAGGCACAATGCTGATGCAGGTCTGTTGGGGGCAGGCACCCATGGATTTAGCCATGAGGCCGTGGTGGTGAAATGGGCTAGAAAGCACCAGAGTGGTGTCTGGAAATGGGAGGAGCTCCAGGGAGCTGATGTTAGAGGGTGACGCTCACACCAGTGGGCAGAATGAAAGAAGCCAGATGCCTATGTGTCATGGGAAGGATCGGGAGACATGAAAGTTGGGCTAGCCCAGAGGATGCTGTAGCTCTCGTGGAGTGAACCAGAAGGTGAAGGAAGGAAACATATTCAATTCAGTGCTTCAGGGTAACTGGTAACTGGTATTTTTCTTTTAAACTTAGATTGTAGGCTTGTAGTGACACTATACTTTCTTTCTGTGTTGTCTTTACTTATAATTGTTTTTGGGCTGTTGAAAATTTAAAAATAGTGGTAGTGTAATTCTGTGCTGTCTTTAATTGCTGCAAATTTTATCTTGGTTTGTCTGACTGTCCTGTAGCTGGGTGAAGGGTGTTAATTGTCTGCCTCTTACCTCAGCTACGTGATAACTGGAGGGGGGCTTAGTCACAGTTAAAGCAGCAAACAGAAGTTCATCTTCTCAGAAGAAGCCAGAAGGTGAAGGAAGGAAACATCTTCAATTCAATGCTTCAGAGTAACTGGTAACTGGTATTTTTCTTTTAAACTTAGATTGTAGGTTTGTAGTGACACTATACTTTCTTTCTGTGTTGTCTTTACTTATAATTGTTTTTGGGCTGTTGAAAATTTAAAAATAGTGGTGGTGTAATTCTGTGCTGTCTTTAATTGCTGCAAATTTTGCCCCCTCCCACCCCTTCCCCAACTCTTTTATATGCCCTGATAAATCTGATTAACAGGAGCTAAACACAGGGTATAGTAAGAGGTGAAGTAGGAGGGCATAAGGGGAAGAAGACCACCCTCAGACAAGTTTTTTGACTCATTTATTTATTTATTGGTTTCTTTTCCTTAAAAAATATATCTCTGAGGATCAGTTACAGGATTTTTAGTACTGTAAATAAATAAAAAGAGAACTAAGAAGAGCTTCGTAGCAGATAAGTAGTGGAATTGCGTATAATGTGGGGAGTGGTGCAATGCAGTGGCTGTGGGGCAGCCATATTCAGGCAGACCTTCTGGACACTGAGGTGCTGCCCCATCTGCATGCATCTCCTGGACAGCGGGATGAGGTAGCCGGACTCAGAGCGAAGTAACTGGGTCAGGAGTACCATCACCCTGTCCAGGAACCACCAGTCCAATGCAGCTGCCTCAAAGGATGCTGAGAACGAGGCGCACTTGGATGACAGTGGCTCAGGGAGGTTAGAGCAGTCAGGCAGAGGCACATCCCAGATCCTATTCCTTCTCAAGAACTCATAGTGCCACACTGGCAAATGAGGACAACCCAAATAGAGGTACCCTAGGGAAGTGAAGGAAACGAGGAGGTTAGGGCAAGGAGGTGACCTCTAGTGGGGAAAGCAGTGGACCCCAGAGGAGGAGGAGGAAGCGATCCTGGTGGGGACTCCATCATAAGAGGGATCCAGCTAGGAACACAGGAGGGGAGGACAGGGATGTGAGGTACCTACCAGGTGCCACTGCATGGATGGATGGAAGGAAGATACTGGGGATCACTGGGAAGGCAAGACAGGAGGGTGAGCTGGATGTCATTATCCACCTAGGTACTAATGACTTGGCAAATGGGGAGCCAAAGGAAGTTCAGGAAGAGTTTAGGAAACTGGGAGGGGTCTCAAGCAAGTAGCTACTTCTGTCACTTTCTAAAGTACTACCTGTGAGAGGCAAGGGAGAGCATAGGAGTGCATGCACCCAGGAACTTTAACTCATGGTTGAAGAACTGGTGCTGTGAGGAAGGGTTTGGATTCATTGGTGACTGGGGACCCACCTGAGGGGATGGAGGTTTGTTCAAGCCTCGACGGCCTGCATCCATCCTGGAGGGAATCTACACTTCATGATAAGTTTAAAATGCTACATTGACAAGCATTTAAACTAGCAAAGGGGTAGGCAGGCCAGCGATGGGATAGCTACCTGCTTTACCTCACAGCTGAGTGATGGAACCAGTGAACCAGATAGAGGAGTGGCTATCTCTGCAAAAGCAGTGCAAAAAATGGAGATTAGTGTCCAAAGGTGGATAAGCAGTAGGGCAGGAAATTCAGCAGATGGGCAGAGCAGAAAGGAGAACCAGGATAAATGACAACCAAGAAAGGGGCTGGAGTAGAACAGTGAAGCAGTCTTGGGAGGTCAAATCATGGAAAGCCATGTGCAAATGCCAGGAGCCTTAGCAACAAGATGGAAGATCTGAGGCTGTCATGGTACAGTCAGATCTGGACATTGTGGCCATCAATGAAACCCTGGTGTAATGATAACCATGACTGGGAGATGGCCATACCTAGGCACAACATATTCTGAAGAGACAGAGCAGCAGGAAGGAGGAGGAGTGGCACTGTATGTGAAAATGACATGAGGCCACACAGATCCTGGAGGAACAAATGGGGAGAGATACTGTGGTTGTTGGTGGAAAGGAAAATGGGGGCAGCCATCCAAGACAGGTGGTCATAGACCACCAGCCCAGGAGGAAGAAACAGATAGGAGTTGATGCTAGCCATCCAAAGGATGGCGGACAAGGGTGAGGTAGTACTGGTTGGAGACTTCAATATACTAGACGTGGACTGGAGCATCCGCAGCAGCATCAACTAGGAGCAGATTTATCCTGGATCTCTTCTCAGGTGCCTTCCTCAAGCAACTGGTCATGGAACCAACTCGGCAGGAGGCAACATTGGACCTTGTGCTCACAAACAGG
This sequence comes from Neoceratodus forsteri, assembly GCA_016271365.2. Taxonomy (NCBI): domain Eukaryota; kingdom Metazoa; phylum Chordata; order Ceratodontiformes; family Ceratodontidae; genus Neoceratodus; species Neoceratodus forsteri. The sequence goes on along the minus strand of CM028137.1, from coordinate 585,227,471 downwards.
GACAGTGTGGATGGGGCACAGTGGGGAGCACCTGGGTAACAGTGACCACCAGTCATTGTGGTTTGAAATCACAGAAAGAGCAGAACCAAACCACACCAAAAACACGTATCCTGGATTTTGGGGGCAGACTTTGGGAAATGGGGAGATGCTTGAGAGAGTATTAAGGAATGGGACAGGAATCAGGATTGAGGAACAGGGCGCATTTAAATGGGGATTATAAGAACAACAGAATTATGCATTGCTAAGGTTAGCAAGAGGAAAAGAGAGGAGACCATTTTTTTCCAAAGAGGTAGCAGAAAGAAAGCCAAAAGATTGCATTCAGTACACAAAAGACACAGGCAGAAGGATAGGAGAAGTACTAGGAAACAAGGAGAAGCTGTATGGAAGCCAAAGCCTGAGACAGAAGAACACATTGTAATCAGTGGTTGGGGACAAACTTTTACAGGTACATAAATGAAAGAAGATAAAGGGAGGATAGTGAGACTGAAGAGGAGGATGGAGCCATGGAGGATGACAACAGTGTGTTGATATATTGGACAGGATTTCTGCCTGTTTTACTAAGGAAGAGGTAATGGGTCTGAAGGAGTCCAGTGTGAGAATGGTGCAGAATGGACACAAGTCCTTTATACGAGAAAGGGTCCTGAAGGAACGATGCACAAGAGCTAAAGCAATGGGTGGGTGGACCCTGTGGTCCTTACAGAACTATGAGAGGTGGTGGCTGAACCTCTGGCTATCCTGTTCAGCCAATCACTGGAAACAGGGGAGGCACCCAAGACTGGAGGATGCAGATGTAGTCCTTATACAAAAGTGGAACAAAGAGGAAGCAGGAATTATGTGACGTCAGCCTCACCTCGGTAGTGGGAGATCATGGAAGCATTACTGAGGGAGAGATTGGTGGAACATCTGGCTGTCACGGACTACAGGACCCAAGGCAGCATGGTTCACCAGGGAGGTCAGTGTCAGACCAACCTCATTGAATTTTTTGACTGGGTGACTAGGGGGGTGGATCAGGATGCAGGACATGGCCTATCTGACTTCAGTAAGGCCTTTGACACTGTGCCAGAAGACTATTACACAACTGGGAATATGGGTGTGGGCAGACAGTGGTGGTGGGAGAACTGGCTGTGGCATTGCCAGAGGTGGTGGTAATGGCTGTTACCCACAGAGGGAAGAGGACCAGTGGGGTACAGAGATCAGTGTTGTACGTCCTATTCAACATCTCATCAGTGATGCACAGGATAGAAGGCAGAATTTTGCTGTTCGCTGATGACACAAAGCTCTGTAACAGAGGACACACCAGAGGGTGTAGACAGAATGAGAAGGGCCTGGTGAAACTTGAAGAATGGTCAAGTTTGCAGTTGAAATTAATGGTAGAAGTGTAAGATAATGGCTAGTGGTACAAAACCCCTGGCACAATATATCGTTGGGGGTGAGGATATAGCATGCACCACAGGAAAGGATGGGGTTGTCACTGAGACCTCAAGGTAGGGAAATGTGTGTGACAAGGCATCAGGTGAAGCAAATAGGGATGCTGATGGGAGGCATCATCACAGGAAAAGGAGGCTAATTCCGCCATACAAGACATAGTTAGTGGGCTCACTTGGGAGTAGTGGCAGTCTGGGACTATACTGGGCTGAAGGACATGACAGGGTAGAGAAGGTCAGAGGAGGGCAAAGATGGTATGGGTTGTATCACAAGTCCTATGGAAGACAGGTTGAAGGAACTGAACATGTACTCCTGGAGAGAGGTGAGAGAGAGAGGATATGATAGAGACATAAGCATTTATAGGAGGAATAGGGTAGAAAACACTATTTTAAGCGAAAAGATGTTTCAGGACTAGAGGGCATGGGATGTAGTTTGAGGGAGGACGTATTCAGAGGAAATATGAGAAAGAATTTTTCAGAACGGTGTTGGATAAGTGAACACCTCAGTGGAAGTGGGGGGCTGAGCAATCATGATTAAGAATGGATAGATATAAAGGAATTTAGAGGTTGTAGTGAAATAGACTTAGGAAAACAAACTGAACTTACAAGCTGGAATGGTACTAGGTGGGCTGTAGGCCTTATTCGACACTGTCTATGTATCTATGTATATGTTAGGAACTGGAATGGAGTTGGTGATATGGGACTATATGCCAAGGACAGGTTCCTCTTGCCCCATTAGGAAGGAAGTCTCAAACAGGGATGGCTGGACTACATACAAGAAAGTGGGGTTTAAACTTGTGGGGGGAAGGGAGAGGAGGGGCCATGTAGCCCTCCTCCAGATGAGGGAGTAGTCTCTTAAGAGGGGAGGGGAACAGACTGAGGTGAGGTTTAGGAGGACAGGGGGATGGAAGTATATGAATTGGGTGGGTCGACAAAGAGGATGTGGATAAGGGTGGTTGGTGTTAGTAACGCAGAGCTTGGGAAATGTTGCCGGAGTTCCAGCTGTGCTGTTCGAGGGGTGGATGTGGCGCTGCACGGAGACGGGCCAACAAACCATGACTGGGACCCAGCTGTACAGGGGTACTCTTGTGTTTAGAAGGATAGAAAGGAGGTCAGAGGGGGTGGCTATGTTCATTAGAGATGATATAGAAATTGCTATGGTAGAAGAGGCAGAGGGAACGGAGGCCTTATGGGTCACCCAGATGCCCTGCAGGAGATAAGGTCGGCTGGGAGTGTATATAGGGGCCTGGGATGGGATGTTCTGAGGATGGTTTGTTGACAACACTGCCTAGTGGGTGTGCATGAAGGAGTGGTGTTGATGGGGACCTTAATATGCCAGGTGGAACTGGGGAACCATGTCCTCTAAGGTGGCTAAGGACAGAGGCTGCTGGATGGCTTCCAGGTGTTCTAATATAGCATGATGGAGCCTACAATGAGGTGCGTGTCCGGATGTGGTTCTGGCAGATGGTTCTGTGTGGGGACATGGTTGTGCAGGACCCCTGACTGGGAGGACCACAATATTGTTTGGTTTCAAATAAGCATGGGGGGGGTGGGGTGTAGGACACTGAGTGGACTTAGGCGGTGACTTTGTGGGCATGGAAGATTCTCATGATCACTTGAAGGGGATTACCGTCACGTGTGGAAAGGAGATGGGAGGCAAACGGGGCTTCCATGAGGCAGCTGTCTTCGCGGGTTGAAACGAATGGCGTTGGGTCACGAACCATGCTGGTGGTCCAGTGAGTACAGGTGCAGTCATATAGCAGAAGGCCTACAAAAAATATAAAATAACAAGAGGGGATAGATATGGAATGTACCAGCTTGATCTAGAAAAGTCACCTGATGGTGAGGGGAGCAACCTGCAGCAGCGGCTGGCACAGGGTACATAGAGGGGAAAAGGGGTTTCCCGCATTTGGGAGGAGAAAACTTGGGCCATCTCAGCAGATTGAGATTGGAAGGAGGGTGGTGACAGGCGGGACCAGGCAGAGGTATTTAACGAGTGCTTTCCCGTGTTACTAGAGGGAATGAGACTACAAAGGAAGGCATAAGGGAGAAGTGGTAGGGAGTGATCAGGAGCACAGAAATGGAGCAAGAGGGAGGAAAGGTAACCCAGGGTGTCATATCTGATAAGGATAAAAAGACCAGTAAGGTGGAGGGGAGATGATGTTCTCCACTAAAAGGGTGTAATCTCTTGGTCGAAGAAAACAACTTCCGGGCTGATGGCATTCATCCCAGAGTACTAGGAATTGGCGGACACTGGCTGCACCCTTGCAGAGCTTTCAGTGGTCACTTGAGACAGGGAGGGTAATTTTGGTTGGCGGAGAGGCACATGTTGTACTAATCCACAAGGGGCCGAGGGGCACGTGGGTCTATAGACCATCAGTTTGACCTCGGTGGGGAAAATTAATGGAGAGTTTTTCAGGGAACGATTGGGGTGTGTACTTGGAGGAGGTGGGAGGTCTGGATAGTCGGCAACATGGCTTGTTAGGTAGATCATGTCAAACCAACCTGTGGAGTTCATGAATGGGCACATCAGAACTGGATAGGTGTCGGATGTATTATTCTTGGACTTCAGCATGTTTGACTCTGTCCCCACAATGGTCTGGGTGGAGAAACTGATGGGATATAGGCCTTGATGGTGGGATGATTGAAAACTGGCTAGCTGGATGCACTTTAGAGAGTGGTTCTGGGCTCAACCCTAGAGAGGTTGGTGGTGGGTACCATGGGTTTGGTCCTGGTCCGACCTGTTTAATGCATACATATCGGACATCAGGGTATTGTGAAATGAGTCTCTTCGTGATGACCCAAGATGGGAGCAGAGTTGAGGGAGAAGAGGGAGGTTGGCCCAAGGGGACCTGACACCTGGAAAGCTGGGCTCACATGGAACAATTTCATATCACCAAGTGCAAGGTGTTGGATCTTGGTCGGGGAAACCCCAACACAGGTAATTCCCTGGGAGGGGGCTGATTCTCAATAAGGAAAAGACCTAGGGTCAGGTAGAAACATGTATGAATAACTTGAGCAGTGCAGGAGCAGCGCAAGGCAAGCAGGATGTTATGCATCGTATGTGGGACTGCCCTAGGAGCAAGGGTGTGATTCTGCCACTGTATAATGGACTGTTAGACGACACCTGAGTACTGTACAGTACTGAGACATAGACTTGAAGAGGACATACAGCTCCTGAGAGGGTAGAGGAGGGCAACAAAGATGATGCGAGGGGCTAGATTTGACTATGAGACAGACTTGAGGGAGCTCTGGCTTGTTTCATTGATGAGAGGAGACAGGGGGACATGATTGAGGTCTTCTGGCACTCAAGGGAATAAATAGGTAAACATGGAGGGATCTTTAGACTAAAGCAGGAGGTATCACCAGAGGCATGGTTTGAAGTTGGAAGGTGGAAGGTGAGGGGAAAGAGGAGGAGGTTTTTCACCGAGAGTGGTGGACCCTTGAATGCTCTGCCTGGTGAGCTGGTTCAGAGATCCACAGTGGAGGGCTTCAAGAGAGGGTGGACAGACACAGAAAGTGGATGTATCAGATAATGGCCTGTCCCGGGGGGGGTGGCGATGGATGATAGGGGTTTCTGGAGAACAAGGGATGGGAGGATCTCAGCACCCAACTAAGGATCTAGGTTCGAGCAGACTCGATAGACCGTAAGGCCTAATCTGCTGGCAAATAGTATGTTAGTATGTTAGTATTTATTTATTTACTTGCTCTGATACATTGTGTTAATTTGTGCCAAATTTATATGTTATGTTTCCCTGTATGCTACATTCCATAAGTCTCTTTGAAAACGTGCCTTGCACATAATTTTCATAAGTAATTTGCATATTTCAAAAGCACTGTTCATGAACCAAAATACAGGAAACTTCTATTTTCAAAATAAATTTTGATTTGGCAATAAGTATTTGCAGACAGTACAGAAAGATTCTGAAAATAAACCAAGTACATGTTGAAAATGGGCACAACCAAAATGGGAACCTCTTTTTAAAGTTCTATAATCAAATAACACATGAGAAAGAGGAAAGTCCTAAGAGTAAGTTTAAATGAAGGATGTGTGATTGGATAGTGTGTATATTGTAACTGATGTGACGATGCCAGTATAGATGTCAAAACAGCTAACATGATGAATTCCAAAGTTAAAAAAAAATAAAATGAATATTTATTTGCTTCTAATTTTATTGTTGAGATCTTCACCATGGTCTTTCATGAAATATCATAATGATATGAGGTTATCATTTAGCACAGTTAGAGGTATGTTAAGTTGGGAAACTTCATTTTGCAAAATACTTCACAAGGTTTCCAGACTTCGCAAAGTGAGAGGTACCAACTTTGCATAGTTCTGTGGGTAGCATGTGAGGTGGGCACCTGAATCACGGCACCGTCCAAAACGGCGACGTGATATGGGTGAAAGCCCAAAAGGTGAGGGGGCAGGGAGGGGGACCGGATGTGTTGGGGTGGGAGACCCTAGTGACAGGATGTCACTACATTTACACACACATGGGGGGCGAGCATGGCAAGTGTGGCCTGGGAGGGGGCAGAGGGAATGTAGGGGATGGCGCTGTGGTTGGCTGCCGAGCTGCACCATGGCATTGGGGGTTGGCCTCCGCTTGCGGTGCTGGGGTTCTGGGTTTGGGTCTGGGTCAGGGTGCTACTGTGCTTTTCTTGTGCCCAGCCCAAAACATGTCTTTTTTTTTGCTTTCACACCCCCCCGACATGCACCACCCTGGAGTTGAGAATCCTTAAGTGGGGGGGGTGCGGAGGGCAAAGCCCCCATGTGGGGTGAGGGTGGGGTGCAGCCTCCCACCAAAGCAAGTTTTCAGTCCCCGGCGCCTGCTCTTTCTGTGCAATTGAGGATGTCAGGGTGGCAAAATTGTTTTGCCACACCCTGACATTGCACAATGCGAAAGGCTGCTCGGGTGCTTGCCATTATCAATGAGAACTGCTCTGTGTGTAGCGAAGTTCCTACTCCACTGAGCCAAGCAGCACTTCACCACAAACTACCTAGTAAGCCAACCATTTTTGTTTAATTAATAAATACTCCCAGTTTTTAGTTTAGTTACATTTATCTCCCTTCCAACTACACCATGTAGTGTTTAAACATAGCCCATATCCCATAGTAAACCAATCAGGTATTACTGCTAGAATAGACATCAGTCACCATCCAATCCTATTGCACATACTAAAGAGCAAAGATGCTTGCTCCACCATGGAACATTTTTCTTCTTTTATGTCATACTCTGGTTACTGTGGCAGAACTGGATGAGTTGTCTATGTTTGCACCCCTTAATTAGTAAAAGTATTTATTATAATTTCCTTCACGCATCCATTTGCCAAGGTTATTTTTGAAGGTTTCTGCTGTTTTACAGTTAATTATATGTGATGACAAATTAGTCCAAATTAGCTCTGCCACCTATTTTTGCATTGTCTGCAAACTTACTGGTGAGACTCCATCTGGAGTACTGCGTGCAGTTCTGGAGACCCACTCTCTGCAAAGGCATAAACAGGATGGAGGCAGTCCAGAAGAGGGCAACTAAAATGGTGCAGGGTCTGCACTGGAAGACATATGAAGAGAGACTTAAGGAGCTTGATATGTATAGCCTCGAGGAGAGGAGGAGGGGGACATGATATAAATTTTCAAGTACCTCAAGGGAATCAACAAAGTCCAAGATGGTAGCATCTTCAGAAAAGAGGTATGTAAGAACAAGGACAATTTGAAGATGGGGGTGGCTCAGAGGTAATGTAAGGAAGCATTTTTCACAGAGAGGATTGTGGATGCATGGAATGGCCTTCCGGAGGAGGTTGTGGAGTCAAAAACAGTGGTGGAATTTAAGTATGCATGGACAATCTATAAGGCAATTCTGAGGGGTGGGGAGAGGTAGGAAGAAGTAGGCTGTTGGTTAACTAGGATCTGCAGCTTATCCATTAGATAGGAAATGGGCAGACTGGGTGGGCCAAGGCCAAGTGGTCCTTATCTGCCATCAAATTCTATGTTTTTATGTTTTACTGAAAATGTTTGTAATATTATTGCCCCAATCACTGATAACTATACCCAACAGGACCAGCCCCAAAATAGAGTTCTGCAGTACCCTGCCTAAGACTTCACCTTCAAATGATCTATGTCCTTTGACTTTAACCTTTTGTGTCCGCATATTGAACCAGCTAGCTATCCATCAATTTAATCTGTTATTTAGTCCAATGTTTATTTTAACAATCAGTATACCATTTGGCACAACATCGAAGGCTCGCTTGGAGATCAACAATACAAAGTCAACAGCATTACCCTTGTCCAGCTCTTATTGCTTAATTATCCATAAAAGATCAATGGATTAGTTATTTATTATTTAATTTGAATCCATGTTGAAGTCTATGTCTGGTGTTTTTATATTTTTATACAGCAATCAGCTTCACGATTTTCTCAAACACATTTCCACATTATTTTGCACACAATAGAAGTTGTGATTATCAGGCTGTAGTTCTTGACTAACTTTCTGTCCCCCTTTTTAAGTATATGTGTGATTTCAGCACATTTCCAGTTGTTCAGAACCTTGTAGGAGACCAATGAGATGCTGAACAAATGTGTGTTAGTATAGGTGTTATTTCCCTTGCCATTTCTTTTTAGATTTTTGGAGACAGATCATCTTGCCCTGCTGATCTATTTACCTGTAGGGGCATTAGATGTTTAAGTACCTCCTCCTCCTCTTGGATATTTTAACATTTTCTGTTGGACATAGTTTTGATAACTCATTGTCCCTGGTCTGGTAAACTGAACAAAATAACTGTTTAGTATGTGTGACATTACTTTTCATTTGATGCAACACTATTATTGTGTTTTAGTCAGGCTATGATTATAGCTTGATTTTTCTTATTGTTTCTATAACTATAGAAGTCTTTTGTACTTTACTGTCTCAAGATGCACAGCACTGAGGCTTGGGGCTTGAGGACTTTGGGGGAGGAAGGGTATTGATTCACAAGAAGGTGAGAAAGGAAGTGGTTTCAATGATGAACTGAAGGCATTCTGGCTACAGGTTGCCTCGGTTATAATAATTATTCCGCTAAGTTGAGACTTGTATAACACCAGATTCCTGGAAATCTTATTTTGAAGTCTTGTATTTCAATTGAGGAACAGAACCCCTTTATACCTGGGGCCCCAACAGGGGATATGAGTGCATCTACATTTATGCAAATTACTGAACTGGAAATACATTTTACTATTATCTCCCTTTCTTCAAACAAAGCCCTGGGCCCTGACTCAATACTTGAGGACATTTATAAAACATTTACCTACTGGTGCATACCAGTTTTATTATCCTTTTTTAATGCAGTATTACAAGGCTTAACTATCCCGAAGAGCTGGCTAGGGACCATCATTTATCCAATCTTCAAGAAAGAGGACAGTAGCGATCCTAAAATGTACCACCCAATCAGTTTAAATGATATCTCACAAAAGCTTTTTACAAAAATCATCCTGGAGGACTAACTATATGGACTAAAAAAAATGCCATTCTGAGTGAATTCCAGAATGGCTTTAGGAAAGCTAGATCTACCGCCCATCATTGCTATGTCCTGAATTACCTTATATGGAAATATGTCAAGACAAAATCTCACAAATTATATTGCTGTTTCATTGACTTTTCCTCAGCATTCGACAGTATAAACAGAAGCCTTTGTGGAATGTTTTGGAGGAGTATTGTCTTGATGCAGATTTAATAAATATAATTAAGAGACTACACACACATACTTGGGCTAAGGTCCAATATGACTAATTTGGACATACAGCTGATCCCATCAGAACTAATGTGAGTGTTAGACAGTGTTGCCTTTTGGCACCTACACTGTTTAACATCTATATTAATTCTTTATTGACAAGTCTTAATGATCCCGACTTTCATGCCTCTAAAATCGGAGAAAAAGGGACATCATTATTAGCATATGCTGATGATATTGTTTGTTGTCTACCTCAAAACTGGCACTTCAAAGAAAGCTCAGTCTTTTCTCACTTTGTCTTCTGAGTTGAAGTTAAGGATTAATAAGGAAAAGACCAAAATGCTCATTTTTGGGAACACAACAAAAAAAAACTATTTTATGGCTTGGCTCAGAAAAACTGGAAACCATTAAACATTATAATTATCTGGGGGTTAGGTTTGCACAAAATTGTACTTGAAAAACACATAGGACATTGGTTAAAAATAAGATGAGAACAGCCTTAGGTCATTTTGAATATTTAACATTAAACTAGGTAAAATTATTGTATCTGGAGTCATTAATATATTAAATGCTAAATTAACTATTGTGCATTATATGCTACAGAGGTCTGGGGCTTGGAAAATAACAAAGAAATTGAGATACCAATTAATAAATTAAATAGATATCTATTGATGGTCTGTAACTCAGTCCCTGCTGCAGTTCTACAATTAGAACTTGGTCAGTATTCGTTCAAAGACTTTGGAAAGAAGGATTATTTTTCTTTGAAGCTGTTCCATCTCCCCAGTGACCGCTCCCACCTGGTGTCTGGAGGAGGAGATGAAATATTTGATTTGGGTTTCTCTCCCCTCTATGCAACTGATAAAAACAGCTTTATCCCTAGGTCTGGGGAATACTTTAACAGATATATATATATATATATATATATATATATATATATATATATATATATATATATATATATATATATATATATATATATATATATATATATATATATATATATATATATATATTCAACCTTAGAATGAAGTCAAAAATAAGTTTGTATTTAGAATTAAAGATCTTGATATTCAAAATAAATATTCCCAGCCTGGATCAGTTTAAATGTTTTGGCTGGTATAAACAATTAAAAATTACTAATCTTATCGAGCCTTATTTACAACTTTTGACCAAACTCAGTGAGAGATGTTTATTATGCAGATTTAGAATGGAATTGTATAAATCCAATTATATACACTATTAGCAAAAAGACCTGATGTTTTGACACCTTTTTGCAGATGTAGAAATTCTCAGCCAGATTATTTAAAACATGTAATTTTATTTTGTCCTATTTAATAATAGTAGAGACAAATGGCTGAAAGAACTTTGGTAATTTATATTTACCACCAAAACTGATTTTACACAATCTTTTCAACTCAAATGATGTGCTCAAGCTAAAGGCCCTAGTTGGTTTCCTGGGATCTTTATATATTTAGACTTATATTGTCTATAATTGAATGCTGGCATACGATTGTTGTACTTCCAATGACTAATTTGTTTGGAATATGTGATGCTTACTTTGGCTCTTCCATCAGGCTGTATGATGTGATATACAATTATTAATTACTACATATAGCATTTTTTGCACTTTATAGGTAAAAGCTGTTTAAGTGATTAATCTCCTGGAGAATGTTTTTAGATGCCAATACTGTCTTGCTTTTATTTTTTCTTGTGATATGTATTTATTGAAAGACTGAATTTAACAATTCTGTACCTTGAAATATTTTTTATATCAGTCAATAAACCAAACTGAACAGTGATGAACCACCTGGGAAAGAGTTGGATATGTGGAGGAACTTGTTTTCTGGGCAGCAGGAAGGGTTATTGTGTACTATGATGGTAATTCCTTGGAACTTTGCAGGAATTGGGAGGAGGAGAAAAGTGGATCTCCAGTAGGAGATGGGTGGAAGCATATTTTTAAACACTAGATGATGTGGTGGGAGGGGATGGATGTTACTCACCCAAAGCGTGACTTTTTTTTATTTTATTTTTTTTATAAAGAACATGGTGGCACAGTTGCTGCAAGGTTAAGGGACTTCACAAAGTTTTGCTGAATGTGAGGTTCTGCACTTTGCACTAACTTTGTCATTGAGTTAAAATTTACTGCAGCTCTAATCATTGTCATAAATATCATCATGGAGTTTGACTGTTGGCCATTTAAATATAATGTTTATTTATTGTAAGTCAGAAACACAATGATCTCTTTTGAAGCTGGAACATGATCTTTGAGCATAATTAGTAAATATAATATATAGTAAGCCATGATTATGTCATCATCTTTACAGCTGGGAAGGGGTCTATCAGGGTCTATCATGTCTCCTTGACAACCATCGAATGTAGCGCTTGGGAACTGCTTTAGTTTCAGGATGTAGTTCTGCTCCATAATGGTGTGGAGAAGGTACAAACAAGTAACTAAAGGTCTGTAAGTCTTACATCTATTGTGGGTGAAAACTGATGGAGACAATAGTCAAAGAGGACTTAGTAGACTACCTGGAGGATAATGGGTAGGGGGGGAGTAAACAGCATGAGTTTGTGGCAGAGAGGTCTTGTTAAACCAACTGGATATTACTTTTTGACAGGGCAAACTAGAGCAGAAGATATGGAACAAGCAGTAGATTTGCTCAAATTTGATTTCAGCAAAGCATTCAACTTGGTGTCACACAGAAGGCTGCTGAATAAGCTAAGGGATCTAGGTATGGTGAAGAACATAGTTAGATGGGTTGGAAGTTGGTTGTGGAAGGATGGTCAGCAGAGACCTAGCATACTTTTTGACCCTAGTATCACCTTTTTATTCTTATTTTGAACACCCCAAAACCCTCTGACTCTAATCTTTTATTTCAGCCAGAAGTGGTGTGTATATGTTAAAGTATGCATGTGTATCCATGACTACAGACGCTGGACCATGATGATGAATATATTTTCTGTCATCTGAAACAGCTATAGTTTTTGTCATACCAGATCATGACTGTCTATGGTTGCTTGTGTGGTCTTGTAATTTTTTTTTTTGGGAGGCTTGGAGGTCAAAGCCTTAATGCCACAGTCTCTTACTTTTCTGGTATTATGTTGAACCCCTAACTGTTGTTTTAAGACAGTTTTTTTTTTTGTCAAAGAATTTCCTCCCTTTTGAGATATTTATTAAAGTTTTATTATAGCAAAGTTGAGGCTGCAGAAATGCTGGTCCCTACTGGGACAGCACTTCTGCAGCCACAGGTATATTATGTGCATAGGAAAATATAGATATGCACCTCTGCATTTAGAAGCATGTGCTCCTATGGGGCTAGCACTTCTGCATGCAGGGGTAGAAAATGATGTGCAACCACTTTGTGAATAATGAAGAAAAGCTTTGTTTACATGCAATATGGTTTTGTGGTCCCTATAGGGCTATATGAGCTACATTTGCATTACTTTTGTTTTATAAAGAAATTTCTGACTGGTGCATTAAATTAGATTTCTCACCAAGTCAAAGAATAGATTTTTTTATAAGGTCACTGAGAAAAGTGTTTATTTTACATTGTTTTACATCAGAATGAGAGATAAATGTGTGTTGTTGATGGTGAGTTGCTGATATCTCCACACACTGTTGTACCAGCCTGCCTGATGGACAGTATATTTTCTCTTCTTCTTCACTGTTCTTTTACAGATTGGATCAGCCAGAGGTGCTAGATGCCATCAAGACCATAATGGAACACTAACTCATTCATGGATAAAATCAATTTACTTGTTTCTCATTTCAAAACCATCTATATGTAACCAATTATGTCAGTTTTAATGTTCATATGTGTTTGTTTTTTGGTGACTATTTTTTGTATTATCATTAATCCAACGCTTTACTTAGCCTTGTACGGAATATGAATGCTATGACCTTGTTGTGCCATAAGTGGACACATAATGGCAACATTTTTACAGAAATAAAACACAATACAGTAAATACACTTTCAAGATATTTATTTTTATAAATTGTAATGAATTGCAAATCAAAAACAGCATCTGTTCACAGAGAAGGCTAAAACCAAGTAACCAAAAGTAAAACAGAATAATATAGAGAATAATGGATAGGCAAGTGTGTGTTATGGATTTTTACACATCTGAGGGTGTGAAGACCCATAAACATCGGAGAGCGGCTCAGAGGTTTACACAGTCATCAAACATCAATCCAGTTGAATGTTGCTGCTTACATCCTCACTGTGTTCGCCAATCTCATATGAGCGTCACATGTATGCTCATTCTTTATGTTTAAACTGTCTTCTCCCAGGTTGTGCCTGAAAAAAGACATTGCTATGCCTAGTGCACTCACCTGGTTACCAAAACCAAATAAATAAATAAGGGTGTGTAAAAAAATCCATAACACACACTTGCCTATCTTTTATTTTTTATAATTACTGGTGTTTTGCTCTGTTTGTGCAGCTTTGCATGGCTTTGCACGGCTTTGTGTGGCTTTTCATATCAACCTGCAGTTTTGTATTGGGGATCACCAGTAATTATCAAGTAATATACACAGTCAACTTAAACATGTACAAAGACAGATAATTGTTTTGCTATCTGGAAGTGTTAAATGTAACTATGTATACTGTGTACTGGGAAAATTCCTTTCTTGACACCTTAATAAAGGTGATTCTCTGAAAACACAGGAGCAGTGCAGAGCTAGAACTCTAGGAAACGTGTAGCATATCTCTACATAGTTACAGTTTAATGGGAAACCAATTTGCCAATTAGTAAGTCCATGACAAACAAATTGACAGAATGCATATGATGTCTAAAACTCCTAACAACATGGGTGAGAGCAAGTCACCTAATGGATATAATTATGCACATATGTCTACAATGATATTTAAACAAATCAAAACATTTGAAGGCATTCAGCAAATAACAGTAATGTTTTAAAGCATCAAAACATTAAACATTATGCTGTCAAATATAACATATATACAAATAGTGCATACTTTAAGTGTACATGGAAGTTCACACAATGGTGATCCCACATTCTGCCACACTTAGGTTTCTCTTCCAAGCTATGGAGCTCCCAGTTGAAAGGTGCCATTGCATACCTTGAAAAGTACAAAGAAAAAGTAACTAAGCTTATTGACAACTGTACCAATCAAAGCTATGATGTCAGGTTGTGCAAATTAAATCTTATATCTCCCAAAAAAAGATGACTGAGCGCTGATCTTGTTTGTTTGTTTGTTTACCTTATTGCAGCCAAAACTCCCACCGAAGTGGGTCAACAGAAGTTGAATGCATAATGATTACATGGGACATCTTGCATGATCACTATTTGATGTCTGAAATTGGGTTGGAGTTCAAGCAAGTTAAAATTGAAACAAAGGACCATCTTTTACAACTGGCCTGCCAAAGGTTCAACTCAGTTAAAAGGGGGTCATGTTTTCTATCAAAGGGTTACTTAACCCTGGAATGCTCTGATTACAGATATTGTGATTAGTGTGACTAAAACATATTTTAAAAACAGCCTGGATGGCTTTTTGTTGAACAATGATACATCAGACTTGTAAGGTTAAACGATACGAGCTTCTATGGGCCTCAGCCTTCTGCCCCTTTACCAAACCTTAATGAACATTAGTTACCTTAATGGTATATGTCTGTAAGCAGAATGGTGCTCTGTGGTTTCGATTGTGGCTGGTTGATTACACTGCATGTATAGGGTTTGGTTTTGAAACTGATTACTCTACTTGTTCAACACAGTAATAAAAACTTACTCAAACTGCAGCAATAACACCAACTGTACAGTAGCCAGAAAACCTTTCCATGCATTAGTTAGAAATGGACTTATTGTGTTTTTGCTTTTGAGTGTAAGCATTTTCATGACCATAGTAACAAGTCACAGCAAACAGTGTATCAAGTCAACTGAAGTAAAATCTTGCTATAACATTGTTTACTGTCTAATAAAAATTAGTGTTCTCATTCAGCCACAGAGAGAGTAGTTTCTTCAGACATGTGTCTATTCATCGTTATGTGACAAACTCTGTGTTTTTAAAACCAAAACATATACATTCTTGAGGTTCCTGAACAACCTCTGTCTGAAGGTCTGTATTGTATTACTGCATAGTATCAAACTATTTCTGCTTCTGAACCAAGCAGTATAATGACCATAATTCAAAGAAGCACCATGGTGGAAAATGATTACCTTAGTTTCAAAGTGCTGTTATGCCAGGAGAATTTTGTCTGCAGTGAAATCAGGTAAAGGTGTCTTATTTCTGATTCTGTGAGAGTCAAAGCATTGGATGAGTGAGTATAAGGAGGTAGTCTGCAGAGTGTACAATGTTCAGTGTGCTGTTTCCTGACCACCATATACTCTGCACTCCAAGACAGATTTTGATTTTGTAAACAGCTGTCAAATTTAATGGATGATACATTTGGAGATAAAGTGAAATCCACAACATGTCATCGATCTGTTCTTTATGGATGTTGCCACAGGAAAGACAAACATTTATTCTGAATATTCACTGTAATGTGACATTTAACTGGGATGCCATCCACTTCCAATGAGTTAATATTAGTCATTATGAACTCAGTAACATCTTGTTGGATGTTCTCACCAAATGTACTTTACAATTCATCTGATGCAAGAGTACATTGTAGTGCTGTAAGAGAGTGCACGGTGTTTCATTGTTACTGGCTAGCAGTTATGACTTGCTTCAGAGCATCACTAAAAAATATTGCTTTTGAAGTACTGATTGTCACAATAAAGCTTGACCCTAAAAGGCAAGCCAATTTGTCCCTTGGCCCAGCCAGAAAGAAAGACAGAAGGGGAAGGGGAGGGGGAAGGAGAGAAGGAGAGTGGGGAGAGAGCTAGTGAGATCACAGAAGGGGTGTGAACATAAAGCTATGACAGTCAGCAGGGGCTTGCTGGCCATTGACTGGGGGTGGGGCCACTAGGGGTCCTGACTGGGATCCTTTCTGGCTACTTAAGGGCTAGAAGCCTGGAGCAAGCCCTCTTTCTTGCTGATAAAATTTGGTATCAGCACATCGCTAGACATACAATCAGGCAAGGCAAATGGGGCAGCTAGGCCTCCCAGGCCACACGGTTAGTGTATATTTTTATCTGTTCTGGTGGAGGTAAAAGCATTTAGTGGTTAGCAATGTAAGGAAAGAAAAATAAAATTTTCATTTGAGTTGGTTTGGTCATGAAATGTGTGATAAATGCTTTTGGAGGTGAGACAATGGTGTTCTGTGGGGAGGCTATAACAGATGATTTGAAAAGAAACTGTTTATTTGAGCTGGTTTGGCAAAACTGTATTCTGTGGGGAAGCTATAGCAGGCATGTGGGTAGAAGGAGAATGGTGTGCTGGAACCACTGAATTGATTGCTGGTTTGTGTAGGATGGCTGGGAATACACGCTGTAGCATGGCTGGAGTGAGGAAGGCACAATGCTGATGCAGGTCTGTTGGGGGGGCAGGCACCCATGATTTAGCCATGAGGAGCCGTGGTGGTGAAATGGGGCTAGAAAGCACCAGAGTGGTGTCTGGAAATGGGAGGAGCTCCAGGGAGCTGATGTTAGAGGGTGATGCTCACACCAGTGGGCAGAATGAAAGAAGCCAGATGCCTATGTGTCATGGGAAGGATCGGGAGACATGAAAGTTGGGCCAGCCCAGAGGATGCTGTAGCTCCCGTGGAGTGAACCAGACTACGTGGCAGGCCATAGGTGGCATAAATGATGTATTGGGCCTGCAGAGTGCTTTCGGCATGGATCCAGGAGAAGGCGCTGCTGTTGTGAGTGAGAGCCTACAGGATTTGGGGCCAGCAGCCTGTAGGAGAGAGTGGAATCGCATGGCCAACCACAGGTGGCCCCAAATGGTGACTGGGCCTGATGAAGCCTGCTGTGGGGTCTCCTCTGGGTAGGTGCTCTGGTTCTCGAGAGCAAGCAGTACAGGGGTGCCAGTATGGCCTGGCAGGTGGGTAGTACAGCTTGGGCAGCGGGGAACAAGGTGTGCCCAGGGTGGCAGGTGGGAGTGCTGCCCAGGCTGGCAGTACAGGCTGGGAGACAGCTTGAGGCCACATGGAAGATTATCAGGCACTGCAGGTTCTGCCTTTTGGAACTGGGTTGTGCTGAAATGATTGGCAGTCAGAAGGATGGCAGTGAGAGATAAGGACTCAGTTCCTGTTTTTTGGAAATTTTGGATGTTTGGAACACTAGCAGTCAGCTAGAGTTAATGATGGACTCCTGCTCTGTTGGGAATGTTTAGACCAGTAGCAGCCAGAGTGACGGCATTCTGATTTGGGCATAGTCCTTGTCAGGAATATATTGGGTGGGTTTGCATAAGGCTAATGTGGGAATTAAGGGTTTGGGCATTCCAACCCTCCTTCTCTCTCAAGAGACCACAATAGAGAGTTGGGGAAGCAGGTTTAGACTGTGAGCTGCCAGCCATGGAAGGCGGCAAGGGGTAGCCACAATGGGGGAGGTAAGGGGCTCGGGGCTCCAGAAGCAGGCCTCACAGATACAGAGGCCGAGCATGTGACACTGAGCCTGATGGGCTGGGTGGTGTTGGCACTCGCTGGGGGGGTAAGGGCTATAGAAAAAACAGGCTGCAGCCCAAGCAGGGAGCATAGAAGGCCGGGGCAGACTAAGGCACCGCAGACCATGGTCCAGCATATAAGGGGGCCAGGGCAGCACACAGTCAGGGGCCACGGGGAGTGGGCCAAGATGGAGTAGATGTGTGCCTCATGATACCACTCCTCTGGGAACCAGGCACCTCAGGCAGGGCCTGATGGGGAAGCAGGGGACAGAGGGTTGGCCAGAAAGGCCTGCAGGGGACAGCAGGAAGGGCCTACACCCAGAGTTACAGGCTAATGCAGCCCAGGAAACAAGGGGTCTCTAGGCGTGGGGGATCCAACCCCCCCGTGGGGCCAATGTACAATGCAGGAACACTCTTATAGGTATTAACATAGAGAAGAAAGTAAGTGGTGGTCCCACTGGTGTTTTAATGTTGCCTGTTATGAATTTTAGTAAGTCAGGAGAGGACGGCTCCCAAGAAGGCCCCAGCGGCAAGCAGCAAGATGATGGAAGAAGCTGAAAAGCTCAAGACGCAGATGATGGAGGTGGTAGAGGCAGTAAAGAGAAGGGAGGTGGAAGAAGAGGTGCAGAAAAAAAGGAAGGAGCAGGATGGGAGGACAGGTGGCTGGAGGCCAAACAAGAGACCCAAGAAAGTGGGACTCAACCTGTCACCCAGCCAGGGCCAGCACCGGAGCTGGCACCCATGCCTGCAGGACACAAGCTGGACAACAGTAAGGAAGTTGTGAATGTCAACAATGAAAGTGACCTAAAAGAATATTTGGAGGGGCTGCTCAGGGATATGGGGAAGGAGGGGATAAGAAAGATGGAATGGGTGATGCAGGCCATCAAGGATAGGGGGAAGAAGGATGGAACAGGGACAGGAGAGATGGGGGCCCAAGAAGTTGTATGATGGGTCACCAGGTTTTACTTTGGGGAACCACATCCCAGCCTCCCTGAAGGAAAAAATTTGGAAAGGAGAGCACGTGGACATTTTTGGCCTGATCGATGAGAAGACGGCCAAGAAGTACAAACAGAAGGAACCAGTTGGTAAGTCAGAGATGGCGGTTGCATTGGCAGTGGTGGGACACAAGGCGGAGGAGACAAAATATAAGGGGAAAAGTATTAACACTAGGCAGGTGGGGTCTCTGATCTATAGTGCACTGGTGCTGGAGAAGCCACCAGAGCTGGCTATCCCACTCCTGACCTACATTGCTATCATTAGGAATGCATACAAATTGAACCTAGGCTTTGGCTGGTTGAAGTATGATGAGGTGTTTTGGAAGTGGATGGCGACAAAGGGAGACTTGAGGTGGGACTGTACCCACTTGAACTGTGGGTAAGATCACTATTAGGGCCAGCAGTTGGGCCAGTGATGGAACAGATGAAGAGGGTCTTTCAGGCCATGGGGGTGAAGGCCTTCTGGGCTTTCAACAGAGCATTATATACATGGCCCAGTTGTAAATTGAAGCACATGTGTTCACAGTGCATGGGTGCACACCCAGCAACAAGCTGCAGACAGGGAGGAGAGAAGGCAATGCAGGCGGGGGCCAGCACCAGGAACAACCCTTTCTGGGGGAAGGGGCCAGGGAGATGAAGGTGTGCCCCAATGGGGGGTATAACTAACTACAGTTGGAACTAAGGAAGGCAGGCCAGGGGGGCAGTGGGGATGCCCCCTAGCCTGTATACCCGTATGACTTGAGGTGCTGGAGGCCTGGACAGAGGGTTATCCTGACACCTGGGGGGGTGGAGCAGCTGAGGGAAGGTTTTGGGAAGGGTTTCCCACTGGGTTTCATAAGTGGTCAGGTGGGGATGCGGGTGAGGATCCTGGGGTCAGTAAAGGGCAAGGAGGACGTAGTTCAGGCACAAATCCACAAAGATATTCAGGCGGGTAGAGTGAAAGGGCCTCTTTTGAGAGCCCCTATGCATTAACTTCCATTTTTCCCCACTTAGAGATAGATCCCAAGAAGCAGGTGGGGGAATTCAGGCTCGTACACCACCTGTCATATCCAGAAGGGGGGGGTCAGTAAATGAAGGGATCCCAAAGAGTATGAGCACAGTGTTGTATGCTTCGTTGGAGCAGGCAGTGGAGCTGATAAAGGTAGTGGACCAGTTGTGGCTGGTGAACATGGACATTGAGTCTGCATTCCGACTGCTGCCAGTCCAGCCAGCCAATTGGGACCTGTTGGGTTTCCAGTTCGAAGAGGAGATATACTTCGACAAAATGGTGCCCATGGTTTGTTCCATAGCATGCTCAACATTCGAGACTTTCAGCTCATGGGTGCAATGGGTGTTTAGGTCTCAGTATGGGCACAGGCGGGTGGTGCACTACCTAGACAACTTCCTGCTGATAGGGGGGAGCCAGGCTGAGGCACAGGCGATGTTGCAGGACTTCCAGGATATTTGTGGGAGCATTTGGATCCCCATAGTAGAAGGCAAAACAGAGGGGCCAGCTTGTCAGCTGGAATTCCTGGGGATTGAGGTGGATTTGGAAGACAAGTGTTTCCAGCTACCGGGGTATAAAGTGGCCCAGTTGAAAGGGCTGTTAGCATTGGTTGGGGAGAGGGGAAGGGTGCCACTGGTACAGGTACAACAACTACTGGGACACCTTAATTTTTCCTGCAAGGCCATACATCTGGGCCAGGCATTTACACAGAGACTAGGGAGTGCCACAGGTAAGGCTAAGCAACCCCATTATTGGGAGAACATTAACAAAAGGGTGTGGGAAGACCTTTGGGTATGGGAGAAGTTCCTGGTGTCCTACAATGGGGTGATATTCTGGCAAGATGAATGGGAATACAATACAGACATTGAGTTGCACAAGATGCAGCTGGGGCACTGGAGATGGGGGTTTATTTCCAGGGTGAATGGATGTTGGAAGCATGACCAGCACAGTTGAAGGAATGGGGGTCACCAAGGACATCACATTCCTCAAGATTATTCCCATTTGGGTAGCCATGGAAGTATGGAGGGACCATATGAGAGGGAAGTGAATTGTGTTCTGGTGTGATAACAAAGGGGTAGTGAACAGGTAGAGCAGAAACACTGAATCAGTTGGGCAGATCCTTTGGTGTATGGTTTTACTGGGTTTACAGCTGAACCTGTCCTTTAAAGTGCAGCACATTGAAGGGCTAAAAAATGAGGTTGCTGACTGTCTGTCCCATTTTTAGATGGTAAGATTTTGGGAGTTGGCACTACAAGCAGCACCAGCCAGGACAAGGGTGCCAGACAGCCTGTGGGAGATAGGAGGGAGAAAGCCAGGGCACTATATAGGGGATCATGGGTGGCCAGCACTCTGAGAGCTTATGAAAGGGCATGGGCCAGATTACAAGAGTTCTGGCACTGCCAGGGTTGGGACACAGCTGAGACAGTACAGGAGGACCAGGTCATGCAACTCATGGTAGAGAAGCGGAAGGAGGGCATGGCCCACACCACCATAGAGGTACAGCTAGAAGGCATCAGCTGGATGTGTAGGGATCAAGTAGCGGGGGGATGCAGCAGGGGGGTGGGCAATAAGGAGGGTGGTGGCGGGGTGGCAGAGGGGGCAAGGGGCCAAGGTTGACAAGAGGAGGCTGATAATGGGCCTGTTGCTGGGCAAGGTGGTGGGTGCATTAGCGCACATGTGCACCTTAGCTAAGGAGGCCTGCCTGTTCAGGACCATCTTCACAGCCATGGCCATGGGAGCATTCTGGGTGGGAGAGATGGTGGCACCCAAAAAATGGGCAGCCCAACGGGCACTAAAATATGAGAGCGTCACATGCAATAATGACTCTGTGGTCATTTGGGTGAGCTGGTCCAAGACAGACCAGAAAGGAAGGGGCACCTCAATGTTGTTGGAAAGACAGTGGGTGAGAGGGTGTGCGCAGTGGAGGCCATGATGGACTATAGCAGGTCCCGAGGCACCAAGGCTGGGGCATGGTTCCAACATGGGGATGGAACCCCAGTGACAGGTTTTCAGGTGGGAGTGGTTCTACGAAAGGTGCTGGATTTTGTGGGGGAGGACCCCGCAGACTTCACCCCCCCACTCATTTCAGATAGGGGCGGCCTCTGAGGTGGCCGGGGGGGGGCTGTAGACAAGGTGAAATGGGTGGGATGGTGGAAATCCAACTGTTACAGGAGTTATGTGAGGTACTGAATAACCAGTGTTCCTTTTCTTTCCACAGCGGGCTACAAACAGCAGGTGTGGATCATTGGGCACTCGTTCATCTACTGAGCAGAGAGGTTTGTGGCAGCCAGGATGAGAGGAACGCATATGCGGATAGATATGGAGCACATGAAAGTCTAGTGGAAAGGCATCAGGGGCATGCAGTGAGCCCAGCAGCTACCTTTGTTGGAGGAATTATGGGTCCGGTGGCCCAATCCTGATTGCATTATTGTCCACCTGGGGGGCAATTACCTGAGGGGGTACCATGGGGGTCCCTGTTGAGGGACATGGTAATAGACCTGGGGAGGATAAATAACTGGTGGCCTCGGGTGGTGATCGGTTGGTCTGAGATAACCTCAAGGCGGATTTGGTAGGGAACAAAAGGGGTAAAAGCAATAGAAGTAGCAAGGAAGCACCTGAATCAGAAGGTAGCCAGGACAGTTATGGAGATGGGTGGGGTCCACTTACAGCATAGGGATATCTCGTTCGATCAAGTGGATGTGCATAGATCAGATGCGATGCATCTGTCAGAATTTGGCATATGCATATTTATTTGGCCCTTCGGGACCTGGTGGAGGAGGTAAATAGCAGGGGCCTGAGATTCTAACCCACAAGGGGGGAGCCCCATTTTCCATCACAGGCATGAGATGGGTAAGTGGAAAAAGGGTGGGATGTGGGAAGGGGCAGGAAAAGGGGGGGAAGAAAGTAGGCACCATGGGCTGGGGACAAAGGAACCCAGGCAAGGGAGTAAAAGGGGGAAGGGGAAGGAGATAGAGCTTGGGGCAGATCGCTGTGTCTGCACCTAGTAGAGAAGGAGTCTGAGTAAGTGGTAGTACCTGGTTCTGGTGATGGAGGGGGAGCCAGATCACAGTGTCTGGACCCCGAAGAGCAATATCAAAGGAGAAGGACCAGGAGAGGAAGAAGAACAAGGTGGAAGACATTTGGACTGTATGTCCAAAGCGAAGAGATGTTCTGTTATATCTGATTAAATATTGAATATTGTGGTTACAGAATTATTGGGATGTAATGTTTATAATGTGTGCCTTTTAAAATAAATAATGGCAGTGATCATCCAAAAGTCAGAAGTAGTGGAAGTGAATTATTTCAAGGGGAATCAGAGGACAATAAAGCTTGCCCCAAAAAGGCAAGGGAATTTGTCTCTTGCCCCAGCCAGAAAGAGAGACAGAAGGGGGAGGGTAGAGGAAGAAAAGAGGGGGGAGGGGGCTAGTGAGGTCACAGAAGAGGGTGGGAACATGAAGCTATGACAGACAGCAGGGGCTTGCCAGCCATTGGCTAGGGAGTGTGGCCACTATGGGTCCTGATAGAGGTCATTTCTGGCTACTTAAGGGCCAGGATCCTGGAGCAAGCCTTCTTTCTTGCTGATAAAATCTACCCACCCACCCTCCCTTTGCAAGAAAGAGGAAGAAAGGCAGGGGATGGCACGCACTAGGAGATGGCAGACAGAAGAAGGACGGTTGCCTTGGGAGCCCTGTTAGGGATATGGTGAGCTGCAGAAGGGCAGCCGGTGGTCCGCGGGGCTAGGTGGAGCCCCGCCCGTGGGAGACAGAAAGGGAAGAAGGGAGAAAGGTTGGAAAAAGGGTGGAACTGGGGGGGAAGGGAGGCAGGAAAAAATGGAGGGGTAGGCACCACAATCTGGGGACAAGGAAGTGAGGCATAGGAGTAACAGAGGGAGGAGGAGGGAGCTAGAGCTAGGGGGCAGATCACTGTGTCTGTACCTAGCGGAGAAGGAGTCAGGGTAAGTGATGGTACCTGGTTCTGGTGATGGAGGGGGAGCTGGGTCACAGTGTCTGAACCCCGAAGAGCAATACCAAAGGAGAAGGACCAGAAGGGGAAGAAGAACATGATGGAAGACATTTGGACTGTATGACCAAAGTGAAGAGATGGACTGATATGTCTGATTAAATTTTAAATTTTGTGATTACAGAATTATTGGGATGTAATGTTTATAACGTGTGCCTTTTAAAATAAATAATGCCAGTGAGCATCAAAAAGTCAGAAGCAGTGGAAGTGAATTATTTCAGGGGGAATCAGGGGACAAGAAAAGCTGGAAAATGTAGGAGTGTCTGCATTGCAGCATTTACATAGCATTTAACTCCTGTACTGTTGTCAAATGCAGCCATTGCTGTTAGACTAACTACTTTTTTGGATGGTGACAATACTGTACCTTGTGTCGAAGTATTGTATAGTGTTTTTGAACAATTGTGGTAGACAATGAATTTACTGCAAACTGTTTTCAATTTTCATGACATGTCTGAAGTTGCAACAGGCACAATCACATTGGTGACCACAGGAAACAAAGGCACATGTGTTTGGTACAAAGTGTGCAATCAAATCTCCTGTACTGAGTGATGCATTTTTTCTCAAAACATATTTTGCCAAATGCAACACTAATGATGTACAAACCTGCAAAAGTCCTGATGCATTAGAGAGCTACATACCTCTTCCCATCCTTAAAGGCTGAACTTCCTATGTCAAACATTGCAGCATCTAGACTCAAACTCTGTCACTTGTGAATACAGACAACATATGGGACACGGAGTTGGAATGGTTTCTGTGCAACAAAGTCATTGTTTACAAGCTGAAACTTCTCAGAACACCTTTCAATGCTTTGTGGGTCTTCAAGATTGTCAGATTTAACCACAGCCTTTACAACAATTGTCCTCTAGATGCTGTATTGAGAGTCAAAGATGTTTTCCATTGCACCATTAACTAGTCCATGCTGTACCAGAAGACTATGATGAAGCATCACGTCTTCATTTTGGCAGATTGTGAGAACTTTCTCTAAAGTAGAAGTCCTTGAGATGTCCACATTCAGCTCTTTTATATGTTTGGCCATCTTAGCCATCAGATTTGATATTAATCAGATTCCATCAATTGCATCAGTTGATGCTGCTGTTACAAGTTGTTGCTGCTCTTTTTGAAGCATCAGTTTCACACTGTTTCATCTTTGGCACAAAACAATCTATGTCCCTGCACAAGACAACTTGAGGAACACATCATGGAAGTCTGCCCAGTTCCTGTTACTCCTGTGCTAAGAATAACATTACTGGAAGGTGATACATTTCCAATTCTTGCCTCTGCATGAATGCCTCTGTT
Source organism: Neoceratodus forsteri (assembly GCA_016271365.2). Classification (NCBI taxonomy): domain Eukaryota; kingdom Metazoa; phylum Chordata; order Ceratodontiformes; family Ceratodontidae; genus Neoceratodus; species Neoceratodus forsteri. The sequence continues at coordinate 585,202,543 of CM028137.1, read as the reverse complement.
TAGGAGATCATCACTCTGTCACATGTTTTGAGTGAGTTCAACATATGAAAGTAAGTCTTGTTTACTCCTCCAGTTGACTGATCTGTTTTTATCACTTCCTCAAGAGTGAAGGCAGACAATATGTTTTACATTCATGGGTGCAAGCTGAAGTAGGCCATCTAAAACAAAAACATGTTTACCACCAAAGGCAAAATCATCATCTGTACCCACAATCTCTTGTAAGCACTCACTTGCATGTTCAAATATCAGTTTTCTGTATTTGCCAGTTTTGCCATGCACAACTGGCAGCATAAACATGTGGTGTAATGTACGGTGGTAATTGCTCAAAAGTTTATCAGTACCGTGCACTGCGCATCATTGTGCAGTAATGGTATATATGTTATTCAAAGGGTACTGCATTTGCACACTGCTCGGTATGCCATGCTAAGTGTAAACTTTTTTGTGATTACCACTGTAACTCCAAGTATATTATATGCTGCACATTCAGTTGGGACAGTCACAATGGTAGTCACTACCACTCAAGTTTGTTTCCTTATATTTGCAGATTGCTTCAATAAGAAAACTCTTTCCTGCACCAGCTGAACCACTAACAAACAACAAAATCTGTCCATGTTCTTCACAAGAATATCCTTTGTTTGTGGTGCTGAATGCAATGATGAACTGCATCATCATAAACGTTTTCTGTTGTTCATTTAACCACTGTTCTATCTCAGATATGTCCACTTCTGAAAAATATGCTTGTTGGATTGCTGTCTCAATCTCAGATATCATCACTACTGGAACATTCACAGGCAGTGGTCACCAAGTGCACCTTCTGCCTCTAGATCACAACTGTCATGTGAACTGACTGGGGAATCCTTATCTGATTTTTCTCCAGCTTTGTCAATCTATTGCTCCTCTGACTCTAATCTTTTAATGCATGCATCTCATTTCTCTGAGATGAAGGTATCATATGTGAGATTGAATTGTTCCTCATAACTGACTGAGTCACCCTCCAATGATCCCTCATGATTCCATGGCATAGACAAGAGTAGCAGTTCAAAATTCAAGATCTCTCTTTTATCTGGTGAATTCTGACTTGCAGCAGTTTACAATTGTCAGACATCCAAGGCTTGTGTCCTTACAAGACTGCCTTCAACACCTGTGGCCTTGATGATTCCATTTGATGTGTCAGACTGTGACCCAGATTTGAAGTTGTTGCATTGTGCAAACTCAAACAAACAGATGTAGTCCAGCTCAGCATGTCTCTGTAGGTAATATGTATCATTCTGACTGTCCTTCAGAACATTTGTTGAAGATGTCTGGTGTGCAGCAAAATCTTCAGTCTGTTTATATGATTTCAGCACGATACCGGTTTTGTTTGTAGTTAGCTTTCAAGCACTGTATTGTCTCTGACTTGCCATAGGGGCATGTTCCAGTCAACTGGTCACTTGCTTCATATGCACCACATTCATGATATGACAGCATTTTCAACCCCACTGAGCACAGCTGTGATGTGAGTGACTTGTTGCTTGCTGAAAGGTCTTCCCACAGCTCCAGCAAGCATGTCTGCTCATTTTTAGAAATGTATAGTGTCACATATCATACAAGCACCATGGAATTGCCAGTGACACCTGAACATCAATGTTTACCTGCCACATTAACAGCAAAACAGTGCTGTAGTCATTGAAAAATGACTCGCTGTTTATGAGACAATTCATACGCTTTTTTGTTGATTTTGCTTTCAAATAGTGTCCAGTGGCAGAGAACAACTCATTCATGCTCCCTGTGGTATTCACCCACCAGTGAAATGCAAATCATCACCTTGTGTACCACATTTCAGAACCTCTATCTTTTTGTGACATTATCTTTTTTGTGATAGTACTGGCAACAGATGTATTGCTGAAACCTTTCTACAAGTTCACATACAGTAGTAGCCCCAGACATGGCCAGAAATTTCCTGATATTTCAGAAATTTTCTAAAGTGTTTCTCACTGCTCCCCTACTGTGGAAATTCAGAAAGCAGGATATTTCTCTAGAAATATCACAGAAATTTCATGAAATATCTGACCATGTCTTTGGCTGTGACTGTAGTGTCAGTCTGTTCAGTTTTTCAGGAAGCTAACATGTGACATATTGGATGATAAATACCGTATGTATTCAACTTAAGGAACACTTATATCACATTTATCTAAACGGGCACCTGTAACAAATGAGAAGGGATCAGGAAAGCATTATGATTCCAACATACTCTCCCAAATGTTGATACAACAACCTTCCACCATTTACATCTGGTAGAGGTCAATGTTATCAGTTACAAGGTCCCTGAATGCAGAGGATAAATGGTATACTTTTTGTATTCGTTCTTATCTGTAATGAGTGAGACCTTCCTTTTCACACTTACATATTTTTTTATCTGATAAGTATTCAAATCCTCATACAAAGGAGTGTGTCTTTTTAGGAATTTCAGAGCTTTTTTTTAACTCTGTCTACATTCACAACCTCTTGCCAGATTGTCTTACATTTTGTGAGAATACCATTCACCAAAATAATGATACTGTTACATGTTATTTCCTTCGCATTTTCCTGAAGTGGTGGGTGAGCTATATTATTTCTTGACCCTTTCAATTATTTAATAAGTTCTTTAATTAACATATTCTTTTTCATGTTTTATGTAGTTGTAGTGTATTTTGGATATTGTTTCTTTGTTTGAATCAGAATCCATTCAAATTCAAACATTCAGTTTCAATGGGAGTCACATCAATGTCCTTGTGGTTTAAAATAGACAGTGGAGGTTGGATATTCGCTTTACTTTTTTGTGCAATATTACATGCACATGTGCACTACCTTATGTGGTATGATGCCATTAGTGAGTAGTAGGTATGCTATTAAGCATCACCAATGTTGCCAATTAAAATGCAGCAGCAGTCTCTGTCAGATTTTTCAATCATGTTTGTTTCTTCGTGTATCACTGGTACATAAATTCTTAATATATTTTCCTCAGAAGGTGCATATTGATTTCTGAGATAATTTACAAATGTAGCAGCACTATCAAAGTGACTTTCACCTTATTCTAATAAATGATCAAAGCATTCAATTTATTGACATAATTTTTCACATGATATATTAAAGAAACAAATGTGAACATTTATTTATTTTATTTATTTATTTAAAATGTGATGACCAGGAAAGGCACACTGAGCTGAGGCTTGTTTCCAGGTGTGACCTGGGTACAGTTTGTACAGAGAGTAACAATAGATTGAGGAATACAGACAGTTTGCACATAATTTTTACAATCAGTTACAATACATTCCAGAATTATGTACAGTAATCATGTGCACGTGATGAAACTCACTTTCACAGACTCCGCTATGCAGACATTCCAAGGAGTGCCCCAACAAATTTGTGTGAGGTTTGATGGGACATTTGTCTTTTGCATCAATAGATTTGTGGCTGTTGCTGGTAGGCATTGTCACAAACAGATTAATAAAATATTTGACTATGTCAAAAGGTTTTCTTATATTGCCAGTATCATCACATGTCCATTAATGCCAGGTACTCATATTTGGTCTGCAGAAGATACCATGCCTTCTCTTGGACAATGTGATGTATCATTTTCTACTAATGATAAAATGCTGTGTGTCTTTTTATAATCATCAACCTTTTTTACCTACTTGCTTGTTTTTCCGATGATATGTCTCCTGCCAGAAAATATTACTGTTTCTGACATCAAAGATATAACAAAAGTTATCTTGATTTAGTCCATTAGTTCTGGTAATCTCTCTTTTTTTATCATTTAATGTTTTATTAAATTTTTCAGTTACAACAAGCCATGAAGATGGCACTCATACACCAGGCAAAAGAGTAATTCAGTACAATGACATACGGATACAAATCATCTCATATACCTTCCAGAGTACAAAGATATAACATTAATAAGAGACAAATATATGCTGATACGAGTAAAGTTCCTATATAGTCTGGCAAAAAAGACTCAGACTATATTTGAACTAGCATTTGAATCCTTCATGTAACAGGTTTGAGTTACTAAGGTGTTACCCAGTGGGTCAGATCAATACATTTTCTACAATTCCAGTTGTATATTAAACTGCAATCAGGTTTTCATTGGTTTCATATACCAAGTGGTCTAAAGTAGAGGTCTTCAGAGTATCAAAAAGCAATAGCAGGAGTAGAAAGGAAAGCATAGCATGTAACAATAGGTGGTGGTACCAGTCAATAGCCGCAGAATGATGTCATTTTGGCAAGCTGTGTTATGAATCAGGATAGTGGGGAATTTTGCAGCAGTGGAGGTGCAACCAAGCAGATGTGGGAATGCAGATATGCATTCCACTTTTTATAGTATCTGGTGAGCCTACCCTTGGCCACTGCCGTGAGCATCTCAAAGGTGGCCACTCTAGCCATAGCTGCTCACCACTGTTGTGAAAGTACAGGGGGTGTGGGCTGCCTCCACTTCATTAGGATTGCCCTTTTTGCCTCCATAACAGCCACTAGGACCCATGCCTTGCTGAGGGAGGTGAGGGGTTTTAGTACCGAGGTGTCTCCCTGTATAAGAGGATAGTGATGAAGAGAGAGTGATCTACCTACTATCTTGGAGCAGTCATCTAAGACCTGAATCCAGAAACCCTGTAGGGTCAAGCATGTCCATGAAATGTGGAATAAGTGGGCTGGAAAAGAATGGCATCTCCAGCATTGGTCTTGTGGTATTATCTTAAGATTATGAAGATCTGTGGGGGTCTTATACTGCCTAAGGAGGATTTTAAGCTGTATTAACTGGCTCTTGGAGTCTTTGTAAGCTGTGTGAGCCACTCTCAGATAATCTGACCATTGCTGTTGGGATATGGGGTGGGGGAGCTCCCTCTCCCAGGTGGCTCTGCTAGTTAGGGCAGTGTCAAGCTGTGAATCTCTGAGAACTTTATAAAGGGTGCGTGTGAGACCATGGCTTTTCCTAGGTAGGTGGAGAACACTCAGGCAGCTCCATGTAGTCTGGGTAGGCGGGATTTCAAGGAGGGGAGTTAGAGCACTCCTTAACTGGAGGAATTTCCAGAAGTCTGATGATAATAGCCCATACATGTCTCGGATCTGATCGAAGGACATTAGTGTTTGGCTATTTGGGAGGAGGAGGTCTCCTACTACCCATATACCTTTGGAGGCCCATGAATTCCATTTGAGAGGTTTCTAATCTACCATTACAAGTTGGTTATTCCATATTGGAGCATAGCGGAGGGGAGGAAGGTATTCTGTATTCGGGACCCCAGTGAATGCCATCACCCAATGCCATGATCTGCATGTTTTAGTCATAATGGGTGTAAGCTGGTTTCCACTGGGCTTTCTGTTAGACAGTAAGAAGAAAAGGGGATTATCCATTGATAGAACAGCTTCTAGGAGTACCCATTGGGGAGGTGGGGTAGAGCTGGGAATGAATCAGGCTATAGCTTGAGCCATTCTGTACGCAAGGTGGTAGCCCATGAATCAGGGGAGCCCAAGTCCACCCTTGGTCCAGTGGGCCCGCAGCTTCATCCGTCCCCATCTTGGGGCTTTACCCTCCCACAGGAAGAGTGAAATTAGTTTGTCTAGGGCCTTGAATGACTTTTGAGAAAGTGGTATTGGGATATTATTTGTCAGGTAGGAAACTCTGGAGAAGATGAACATTTGAATAGCTTCTATCTTACCCTTCAGAGTTAGATGTAGTTTTCTCCATTTTTCGACTTCAGCTGTGAGGCCCAGGTGATGTCAGTACTGGCAAGACAGTGTCTGCTGCACTTACCATTCAAAGGAGAGAGAGAGAGAGAGAATAGTTTTCTTTTGATTAACTGCAAGTCCTGAGAGAAAAACAAACTCTTGTAAGATTGCCAGGATTGTGGGAATGGATGATTGGAGGTTGGAGAGTGTAAGTAGCATGTCATCTGCATAAGCATTGACTAGGTAGGTTGACTCCTTCACGGGGATGCCAGTGATGCCAGGAGTGATTATAAGTTTCCTAATCAGTGGGTCCAGGGCTATGAGGAAAAGAAGAGGAGAAAGGGGACAACCCTGTCTGGTACCTCTTTGTAATGAAAAAGGGGAAGAAGTATCCCTGTTGGTGACAGTTCTAACTGTTGGTAAATGATACAGGGTGGAGGCCCAAGAGCAGAAATAGGGCCCAAATCCATATAGGCTAAGGACCTTATGGAGGTACACCCATTCCAGTGAGTCAAACGCCTTGGCAAAGTCAATTGCCAAGGCTGCCATTGGGGTTTTAGATTGAAGCGCAAGCCATTTAAGGTCCAGGACTAAGTGTAGATTATCTGCACTTGATTTTCCCTTTGAAAATCCGGATTGTGATGGGTGTATCAGGGTAGGCAGGACTAGGGACAACCTATTTGCCAGGACTTTAGCCAGCAGCTTAGTATCTACAGAGAATAATGAGATGGGCCAGAAATTTGCACAGAGCAGAACATTTGAGGATTTTTTAGGGATTAAGGTAATTAGGGCCTCACGCATAGCAGGAGGGAGCATTGTGTCTTTTTAAACTTCCTGTAGAGCATGCAAAAGGGGATTGGTAATTTCCGCTTGTAGTAGCTGGTATAGCCCTACTGACATCCCATCTGGTCCTGGAGCTTTCCCTTTTGCCATCTGGAATAGGGCACTTTGCAATTCTTCCAGGTGATAGGGGCATCCATATCATGGCATTGCTCCATAGAGAGTTGAGGGAGAGGAGTCCCCTGGCATAGAGCATTGAGCAGTTGGGAGAGCTCGTCATCTGAGAATGTATTCTGAGATTGATAGCGCTTCTGATAGAAACTCTGCATCTCCTCATTTATGATCTTAGGTGTCGACATTATATTTCCCTGCCTATTCCTAAGGGCAGGTATTCTGGATGAGGACTGTTGTTTCCATAGATAGTAAGCTAGTAGCTTCCCTCCCTTGTCCCCTTCCTCCCATGATCTCTGTTTGGCCTGAATCAGCTGCCACTCTGCTTTTCTGTTTAATAACACATTGATCTTGTATTTTAGACCTGTAATGTTGGCTAGGAGAGGGGAATTAAGTGGGTTCTTGGGAGAGATTTTAAACTGTTTCTCCAAGATTGCAAGTTCATCCTGGAGCTCTCATATTTGTTTCACTCACTCCTTGTTTTAAGCTGCTAAGAAGGAGATGATTCTCCCTCTTATAACAGCCTTGAAAGCCTCCCATACTGTAGTTGCTCGAGTCTCCCCAGGGGTATTAATAGAGAAAAAAGAGTGAGCCTCCTCCTTTATATAATCTCAAAAAACTACATCCTGCAGTAATAGGGGATTACATCTCCTTCTCATGGAGGGAGGGCTTTGACCCGGGGAGGGGGAGAACAAGATCATTAATGGGGCATGATTCGATACAACTATGTTACCAATGGTAGTGTCTCCCACCCCTGGCATAGCTACATGGTTAACTAACCAAAAGCCCAGCCTGCTGTGGGTACCATGAACGTTAGAGTAGAATATGTAGTCTTGCCCCTGCGGATGATTGTTCATCCATGGATCTCCTAGGGCCCATTCCAACATCAGGGTGTCTAGGGCTGCTAGCACTTTAGGATGGGATTGTGGCATGGGGAAGGATTTGTCTGTAAATACATCTAGAACTAAATCGTGGTCACCTCCCAACAGTACTGGTACCTCTGACTCACCTTCTGTCACTTCTGTAAAGGCTTGACTCTGATCGGAGTAGATCTCCCTTGAATCTGTATTGTAACCATACACATTGGCCACTATGACTTTACCACCTGGGTAGGAGAGTCTAACTGCTATCCATCTCCCTTGGGAGTCTAGGCATTGAGCTTCAGCTGTCCAGGGTCCCAACTTCTGGAGGAGGATGACTATGCCTCTGGATTTCTTGGGTGCACAGCTGGCCAACACTGACCCTACCCGAAGCTTCTTTAGCCACTGCACCGTACAGCCGGTGAGGTGCGTCTCCTGAAGCAAGGTGACATTGGCATCCATGGAGTTCAAAAATTGAAGAACCTTGGTGCGTTTAGCTGGGTGATTCAGCCCCCTAACATTCCAGGAGATGCACATCCAGCCCTGCGGAGCAGAGGGTACTGCTACCATTGACATCCACCACTAAGCACTTAAGTAAGATGGGGTATGCACCCTGGAGACAGCAATAGGAGAGGCAGTAGATAAGAGCAAAGGTAACCTGTTACTGGTTCTTGTATAGGTGCACATAACTGGAAAACCACAGAAAGGAGATGCTGAGAAAAATTTGAAGGTAGCAGTCACTCTTGCCTCTACTTATATAAGACCTGGTCAAAGTAAAAGAAATGAAAATTATTGTCGTAATAATATATTCTAAGCAATATCTAACTAACTAGCAACAATCTTATACTATAACTGTAGTAACCACTAAATAGTTAACAGTTAATCAGTTGTTGGTGCTGAGGTGTATGCCTGAAAGGAGGCAAACATGCCTTCTAAGCCACACTGCTTCAGCCACCAAAAGAGTAGAGGGAGAGGTCACACCTAACATGGGTGATCTGTCCCAGCCTGACTCCATAAATCTAGATGTGAGGCCAGATCTGGAGAACCCAGGCTGGGTTAGCAGCCTCTTACCACCCTGACATAGGGGGGTAGATGAGTTGGCCGAAAAACAGTAGGCATGGAATGCCTACAAGGGGGGAGCCTCTGTCCACCACACATTTCACTTCTAGATGCTTTAATAATTGTAGACAGTATCTTATTTAGAAATTACTTGGCTTGTCAGCTGTACACTGTGTACCACAGCACTCTTAGGAGATGCAAGATGCCCATTTCGGGCATGCCCTGGCTGCTACCATTCACTGTCTATGGTAGGCAGGGGAGCTCACTAAGAGAGGAGTACTGGGGAAGAAGACCTGCATAGGGGGGGTCTGTTGCTCCCCAGTATCACATTACATAATCTATCAGCCCACCTTAAAAAGGAAATTGTACCCCCTGTGCACCAATAATGCAGCGAGGAAGGGAGGGAGAGAGGGGGCGCGCTGCAGCGAAGACCATAGAGCTCGCACGCTACCCATATGAGGATGGTGGGATGTATTTGCTATGGGAGGGAATGTGTTGAGAGAGACAGCCAAGTGGGCTTAAGGCCTGTAATTCATAGGCACATCCATGCAGGACAAAACCTCTGGTCATGATACAGATCAGCCATCTCGCCCCCTTCTGGTAACTGTGGGGTATACAGGAGTATTAGCACAGAAAAGTTAGAGAGTGACCCTAATATTATGCAATCAGCTGTCATGTCCCTTCATGGCATCCCTGGTTTTGCAAAATGAATCAGTTCTAACAGGTTTAGAAGATGAACCAAATGCTTCTGCAAAGGATTTGAGTCCCAGTTTTAGCAAGTCAGCTGTCGCTTCTTCACACTCTTCCATCATGGTCGCCCAGCCCAAAGAGACCAAGTCGTCCACAGGTTCTGTGGATTTCTCCTTGGAGTGGTCTGGTTTCTCATCCTTTTTCATTGCGGGCCAGTCAGCTCTTGGAAACTTAGCAGGTGGGGAAGCTGTGGTGTTACCCGGTATCAGGGAATTAGGGCTTCTCGAGCACTGTCGCTGTCATGCTGGCATAAAATTTGCAGCATGGTCCTGGTGTTGGCCTTTCAAGTTTTCTGCCTCCCTTCCTCACTGCATTATTGGTGCACAGGGGGTACAATTTCCATAGTAGAGTAATGCTCAGGTATTATGTAGGGCACAGGGGTGGTCTGAGGTTGCTTATCCAATGCAGGTTGTGGGGCCCATAGCTGCCAATGTGTGGGGGATCCCCAATTGGGCAGACCAGTCTGGTTGGAGTTGTTGTCCCCAGGTGCTCACCTGCCTTCCTTAGTGGCTCCCTGTTCCACTTGGCTCCTCAGTTCCCAGAGGCATCTGGGAGATGTAGTTTTCAGCAGCATACCCGGCCAGTGATTCTGAATCCAGGCCTCAGTGTCTCTAGGCCATTCTGTGAGGAAGGATTGACCATTCCTTGACAGGTACAATGCAGTGAGACCTTTAAAGCGATATTGGACTGAGTTGGCCATCAGTATCTTTTTCAGGGGGTTGTATGCTTTTCTCTTGGCTGCCATTTCCTGAATAAAATCCTGATAAAAGGAGATAGTGTTGTCTCTCCAAACAATCTCTCGGAGGTCTCTTGTGGCATGAAGCAGTCGCTCTTTGACTGAGAAACCTAGTAAGTATGCAATAATGGTCCAAGGACCCTTGGTGTTACTTGCATTGCCGAAAACACAGTGTGCTCATTCCACTCCCACTGGCTCCTTCCAATGTTCACCCAGCAGTTGCTGGAGCCAGTCATTGAGGAATCTTTCCATATTTGGACCTTCGGCTCCTTCCAGCACTCCTAATATCTGAATATTGTTTCTCCTGCTCCGATTTTCCTGGTCCTCTGCTCTGTGACATAGCCGAGGCAATTTGGCCTCATGATCCCTAAGCTTTTGTAGCATATTATTAGGTTGCCTCCCTAATTCTTCCATCTGCTGTTCCAGGACATTGTGTTGATCCTCTAACCAGTGGACATCAGCAACATTGCCCGCTAATGAGGCACCAGTGGTGTCCACCCTGGTTAGTAGTGCCTCAAGCATTTTGGTGATGATGGATAGGGCCTCTCCCAATTGGGCCTGGTCAGGAGGCTATGGGGTGGTCTGAGTGGGAGGGCCCTGCAAGTTTGGCTTCTAAGGGTTCCATCCCACTATCAGGTCCTGTTCACAGCTAGCAGGTAGCAGAGGTTCAGCTGTCTGCTTGAGCAGTGGGGTCTCCTCTGTATCAGAAGAATCCGGCTATTGTGGCCCGATGCTAAGTGGGGAGGGGCGCTATTGAACCGGATGGAGAGGGTACAGCAAAGCTTGCAGTCCGCACTCGGGCCTTTATGGCCTAGCTATGTGGGGAGGTCTCAATATTAACGCAGTGTGGATGGTGCAATAAGAGCGTGACTTTCCCCTAAGAACAGCTCCAAAGTGGCGACAGAGGTGGGAGAGGTATTTTCAAAAGTTACATTAGAACTTCAGTCCAGCATCTTGGCGGTTTGTGTTCGATTAGTTGCCAGGCTGGGGCACAGAAAGATTTAGGCTGCCATCTTCTTCAGGTCCAAGCCATGCCCCCATGGGTAATCTCTATTTAATTTCAAAAATATTCCTTCTCAATGCAGTTGGCATTTTGACATTTTTTTCCCCCTGAATAAGACTGAACATGCCTTGCAATGTTTAGAAATTTTTTTCACTTTCAGACAGAATTTCATCTGCACCATTCCTTTATTTCCTTCTATAGTATTATTGTTGATAGTATGCATTTATTTCTAGCCTTTGATGCCAGCTTTTTAAAGTACATGTAACTTCCATGACTGTTCTCTGCACATGTCTTTTTAACTTTTTATTATGTGCGGCTTGTGAGCAAAGAATTGCTAAAAAAAAAAAAAAAAAAAAAATGAAAAATGGTCCAGCCAAACAGAATAATCCAGACACATAAGAACATAAGAAAATGGCTAGCAGAAGAAGACCTCCTGGTCTATCAGGTCTGCTCGTACTAATGAGTGTTGCCCTCCAACTTTTAGTCTGTATCTGTGACCCCCAAATTCTGGTCTTTCTCTTTACCAGGCCTCCTGACATTCCTTTATCCCTGTCCTGGGCTTTTTTGAATGTTCCCACTGACTTTGCATACACCACCTCTTGTGGCAGCTCATTCCATGCCATCACCACTCTTTCTGTAAAAAAGTGCTTCCTCATTTCTCTCTTGAATCTACCCCCCCCACACCAATTTGAGGCTGTGCCCTCTGGTGGTAGTGGTGGCTCTCCTATTGAATAGGCTCTCACAGTCCACTCTGTTAATTCCCCTCAAGTACTTGAATGTCTCAATCATATCTCCCCTCTGCCTCCTCTCCTCCAGAGTGTACATCCCCAGGTCCTCCAACCTCTCTGCATATGATCTCTCCTGCTGTCCTTTTATCATTTTAGTCAGTCTCCTTTGTACCTTTTCCATCATGTTTATGTTTTTTTTCAGGTGTGGGTGCCAGTATCTCATGCCGTATTCCAAGTGAGGTCTGACCAGTGTCCTGTACAGTGGCAGGATGACTTCACACCTCCTACTGCTAATTCCTCTAGCAATACATCCCAACATCCCATCGGCCTTACCTACAGCCTTTTTGCATTGAGTTGAGTGTTTTAGGTCACTAGAAATTATTACCCCCAGATCCTTTTCCTCCTCCATTGGTGTAACCTGGACTTTTCTCATGTAGTACTCTGTTCTCAGGTTCTTTGTCCATAAGTGCATCACATTGCACTTTTTGGTTTTGAACCCAAGCTGCCAAATCCCTGCCTATCTCTCCAGTTTGGCTAGGTCATCCTTCATTTCCTTTATCCCCTCCTGAGTGTCCACCCTATCACAGAGCTTGGTGTTGTCAGTGAACGTGCACATCTTTCCCTGGATGCCTTCCCCTATGTCCACAATAAAGATGTTAAACAACACAGGCCCCAGCACTGACCCTTGTGGAACTCCACTGGTGACCTTCATCGTGCTGGAGACCTCACCCCCTACCACCACCTTCTGTGTTCTGCCACTCAGCCAGTTTTTGACCCACCTAGTTAACCTTACTCCCACCTGCAGGTCCTTCAGTTTTGTGAACAGCCTTTTGTGTGGTACAGAGTCAAAGGCCTTGCTAAAGTCCAGATAGATAATATACACTGCCTGGCCTTTGTCCACTGTCCGGGTGACCCAGTCAAAGAACTCGACCAAGTTGTTTGACATGACCTGCCCGCCATGAATCCATGTTGTTTGCTATCCTGCAGGCCATTTTCCTCTAAGAACTTGACCAGGCCCTCCTTCAATATCATCTCCATTATTTTACACATAATCAAGGTCAGGCTGACCAGTCTGTAGTAACCTGGGTCCTTCTTAGGGCCACTTTTATGTATTGGTACAATGTGTGCTAATCTCCATTCCTCTGGTACCACTCCTGTGTCAAGAGCTCTATTGAATAGTATTGTCAATGGGCCAGCTAGTTTTTCTGCCAATTCTTTTAATATCCTGCGGTGTAATCCATCTGGCTCTGGGGATTTCTCTACCTTCAAGTTCATGAGTCCCTCCCTCACCCGTTCTTTGCTTATGGTCCCCACAGATTCCTTGCCATCTTCCTTCCCCCTCCTAGAAGTGTGTGGTATTGGGCCCCCTTTTTCCTTGGTGAAGATGGAGCAGAAGTAATTATTTAGTACCTCTGCTTTTTCCCTATCCTCCATCACTATGCCGTCTCCTTTCTTCAGCCTCACTATGCCGTCCTTTTTGTCTCCTTTTTCTTTGCTGTATCTGAAGAAGGACTCACCCTATTCTTTTATTCTCTCTGCTAACTGTAGCTCCTTTTTCGCTTTTGCCTGTATTACTTCCCTTTTTGCTAGTTTAGCTAGCCTTTGGTATTCCTTTTCATCTTCTTCCCTAGCTGTTCTTTTACTTCTCTTGTATGCTGCCCTTTTATCTTTCACTGGCTTCGCCACCTCTTTGTTGAACCAGCTGGGACGTTGATTACTGGTCCCCCTTAGCCCTCAGCTTTGTGCACCTGATTGTGGCATTCTGTATGGCCATTTTGATCACTCCCCACATTTCCTCCACCTCTAAGTGTTCCTCTAGCTTCCCCAGATCTTCTTGGATCATTTCCCTCATTTATTTTTTAAATTGGCTGTTTTGAAGTCAAGCACCCTTGTCTTGGTGGGGAAGTTTTCCCTACCCATGTCCAGGTTGAACCACACTGTGTTGTGGTCACTTCCACCCAGAGGGTCCCCAATGTCTATGTTCTGCATGTGTTCACCATTGGAGAGAACCAGGTCCAGAATCACTTCCCCCCAGTGGGACTGGTCACATGCTGTGTCATGAAGCCATCTTGGATTGCGTCCAGGATTGCCTGGCTTCTGGCACAGGATGTGACTGGGCTAACCCACTCTAATTTGGGCAGGTTAAGGTCACCTATGATTACTACCTCCCCCCTTTCCGCTGCCTTTGTTAGTTGAGTGCATAACTTCCTATCCTTGTCTTTGCTTTGACTGGGTGGTCTGTATATGAACCCCATCCTTATCTTTCTTCCAGTGCTTGTCTGCAGTTGGAGCCATAGCACCTCTGTGCTCACCCTTTCCAAGATCTCCTCCCTGGCACATTCAGTACCTTCTCTTATGTATGCTGCCACCCAACCTTTACCTGTCTCCCTGTCCTTTCTATGTAATCTGTATCCTGGGATTGATAGGTCCCAGTCCTGGAGGGCTGATGCCCAAGTTTCCGTAATGGCGGCAACATCTACCTTGCTTTCTGTTAACAGTGCTTGCAATTCTGCCATCTTGTTCCCAAGACTTTGTGCGTTCAAAACCAACACTCTCCACTTTGCCTCTGTTGTGCCCTTGCTCTTCCTCTGACTTGATTCTCCCTGGCTTACTACATCTCCCTCTGGGTTAACGTCCTTCTTTGCTCCTTGTTCCTTGGCTCCACTGTTGTGGGGGGAAGGCTGTCTGTCCTCCCCTTTTCTGCCTCCCCCTTAGTAGTTTAAACCCAGCTCCTCTGTCATGTAGTCCCCCATTTTGGTTCTAATTTTCATTCTCCTCTCCCAGGTCAGGGATAGCCTGTCATTGGTATAGAGACTCCTATCTCCCCATGTGTCACCCCACTGTCCTATAAGGCCAAAGCCCTCCTCCCTACACCACTAGTTAAGCCATCCATTGAATTCCCTTATCCTTTTTTTCCTGGCTGTGCTTGCCCTAGGTACAGGAATTATTTCAGAAAAGGTTAGTGATTTCACTGTCTGCCTACATGTCACTGCTAGGGCCACAAATCTGTGTTGCACCACCCCGGTCTCTTCACCCACTAAATCATTTGTCCTGACATGCAGTATCAAGTCCAGTTTTGCTCTTGTCCCTCCTATTATTTCCCTTATCATTTGAGTTGCTTTACCTGCCTCTATCCTAGGTGCGCACACCACTTTTGTCCTCATATGGGAGTCCTCACTACCGCTCTATTTTATGCCTTTTATTATTGAGTCCCCATAAATTATTATTGTATTCCTCCCAGGGTGCTCATTCTCCTTAACCTTCCTCCCGAGGTTCCTGCAGTCTACATCTTCCATCATTGTTCTACCTTTTTTCCACTCCCCTTTTTCCTGTCTCTCCATCCTTTTTTTCCTCACTGTATCCTTCCATTGAGGCTCCCCCAGCCTCCCTGGTGTCCTGCTGCATCATCATCATATCCACCCTGCCATAGTTCTCAGCCTCCTTGGGCTCCTACTGCAACACCATATCCTCCATGCCACCGTTTCCTTGGGTCCCTTCCATCAGTCCTTCATACCTATTGTATGTTGTCACCCCTGGGACCGAGGTATCTGTTGTCCTCCAGAACCTGCCCCGAGTTGCTTGTTCTTATCCCCTTATTTGTGCCCTTTCCTCTCTGCCTTGTCTTATTCTTTCATTTTTGTATTGCCCAACCTCCTTGTTTGTCCCTTTCCTTTGTGTATCCTGTTCCTTTCTCCCTGTACCATTGAAGTACTCCCTACTTCCACAACTCCTTAGTTGTCGATCGTCTCCTCCGTGCTCAGTTTGTTCCTGAATATTTTCGCTATTTTTTATCTTGCATCTCTCTCCCTCTCTGCCCCCTTTCTTTAGGCATTGCTCCTTCTGCTGACTTATCCCTTGTACTGTCATCTTCCATCTCTCCCCTTCATAAGGGTGATGTTCGTCCTGCTGGCCTGTCTCTTCCTCTTGCCTGCCCTCTTTTTGTCTCTCCTCCTTGCTGCTTTTGTTTACTCCTTGTTCCTCTATTTCATATCTGTTCTACCCTTCCTCCCTGCTACTGGCAACTTTGGTCCTTTCTTGAATTGCCCTAGTGAGTCTTTCTATCACCATTTTTTTTTTTATTTATTTTTATAAACTTTTATTTTTTATCTGGTGAAACTTTTCAATAAAAAATAAATAAAATGTTCTGGTTTCCTATGCTTCTACACACTGGACACACCCCACCCCCACCCTCCACAGCATCTCCATCAATACAGCTGCCCCACAGGAGTTGCACCTCACAATCCTGTTCTGGTTGCCCTGACCCATGCTTTGGCCCTTAGTGACCCACATTGTACCAACTTCTTTTCCTGGTTGTAATTCCACCTCTTGTTCTGGGATTACTATTGCAGCATATACCAAATTTAAGAACATAATATCCCTCAGAAATCAGACAAAGCAGCTGTCACAGTCTCAGTAATAATATCCCTCAGTAATCAGATAAGCGTCCATTACTAGCTCCTACAAAGGAACTTGACTAATACCTCAAATTATACTCCTACGGAGGACTCTTAGGACCTCTGATTACCTCTGACTGATCTACCAACTCGGTTGCTATCTTAGTCCCTAGGATACATATAGTACATTGCATTTGGTAGTCACTTCAATTGAAAATGTCCCTCAGTATTATCTTAGTTGCTATGATAACATACAGTGCAGTGCCTTGGCAGGTAATTCAGTTAGAGAATGTCATTCAGTATGCATATAAGGCAGCTCTTAGCAGATTCTGGTAAATGCTTGCAGTACTGTAGTTACCCCATTCCCTCAAAATCTCCTGTGTTTGTCTGTGTTACAGTGTCTCAAGAGTTCAGCATTCTATCCTCTGCTAAGTATTGGGGATGCCCTCACAGTACCTTCAGTAATCCCCTCCTGTAGTCCCACCTCAGTGTGCTCTCTGAAATCTCCTCTGTGCTGTGCTCCTCCTTCTCCCAGGTCTCGATTGGCGATCTGGTGTTCCAGTGCCTCCCTCACCCAATCGGTGTACAGAGGGGAGTGCCCGAAGTCCATTTAATCAAGGAGGAGGTGGGGGATGGGTGAGCAGGAGAAAATGGTCTCCCGTCTCAGCAGCTCCCCAACCACAATCTCCAGCACAGAATCGGAGAGGGCTTCTCTTTCTTTTTAAATCCTGGTGCCTCCTCCTTCTTTTTTCCCAATTTGCCCCCAGCTGCTCTCTCTCACCTGCAGTTTATTTCAGGCTTCTGTTTCAGTCTGGAACAGCGGAGCTTGGGGAGCATGTCAGCAATGCCGAAAAATTCATTCGCAGTGCTCCTTATGCTGGCAGTGTCCTTTTGAAGTGCAGGGGAAGAGGTGGTCCCAGTGTGGACCTCCTAGCCTCTTACCCCCATCTCAGCAGCTCCCCAACCGTGATCTCCAGCACTGATGCTGTCAGAGGTCAACCATTTTGAGTTCTAACAAAGTCAAAAATAGAGCTTATTAAGTACATCACCAGTTATTACAAAATTGTTATGCTGTTTAAATGTGTTATTAGTTGTTATAAATGTTAGTTTTGTGACCTGATTTCTATGCTGTACTAGAACTGCAACATTAAAATCAGCTCATGATCTGAAAAATTTACTTTTTTAATGCTGCAATGTCTATTTTTACATTGTCAAATTGTTTATTTTACCGTTGCATTGCATATTGTGAACCAGAATGGTTGTGTGACATAAAAAAGTGACGATCCAAAATACACAGTTTGTGTTGTTTTACAAAGTTTTAAAATATTTGGGTCATGAGCAACTTTCTGGTCACATCTTAATTTTTAACCCAAAAAGCTTGTAAAAGGGAAACGTTTGGGTAATGATCAAATAATCCATTTTTTGATCTCAGCTCATTGTGTTGCACCTTAATTTTTGACCTGAGAAACTTGTAAAAGGAAAATTCCCTGGCTACAGCCAAAGAATTCATTATTTGTGCCATCCCCTGTTCCCCCACTCTTTTGGCTACTCAATGTCCCTGTCTGCCCACCACTCTCACCCTTCACAGCTGCTTCTTGCCACCTGACTCTCCAGGATGTGTCAGCATCCTTGGAGAGTCTGGCTTATCCCTGTTGAGGGCCCCTTCCATGGGGGACAGGAGGAGAGTAGCATTTTTGGGGTGTCCTCTGAAGTGTGCAGGGCAGAAGAACCTGAACAATGCGTTAAGGGTACAGTGGCATGGGGGGACTATGCAGCCATCAACTGGTAGGCTGAGATAGCTGGTTGCTTCTATTTTATGGGCTCTTCCCCACTCCCCAATGGCAAGTACAGCAGTGATGCCCTGGGGGCAGAGCCAGCCAACATGTAGTCACCTACGCTGGTAAGGCTTCGTACACCACCAGGTGTCAGTCTCCAAATGGTGCTCTGCAGCACCCACCCCAAGGAGGAGAGTGTCCATGCAGATGCTCTATCACCCTCCCTGTCAGTCTCTTCTCCAGACATCCCAAGCTTGGGGCTCAACTCTAGGTCATCAACTCGCAAAGGAATGCACTTTTTTATTGTGACCCATTTCCTTTTGCATCATAATGCAGTAAATGGCTCGCAAGACAAGAATTTCATCAGGTAAGCCCCCACAACATTTTTTAAAGATCTTCTGATTGCTTAAGGAGTATCACAACAGCAAGGAAACACTAAATATGCAAATAATGATACATATAAGATTTTAGCAGTTAAATAAAATATATTGTCTAATATTATCTGACTAAACGTGACATAAAAAAACAACTACAAATGTTTAAAAAATAGTTACGATCGCTTCTGAAAACTGTACAAGGATACATTTGCTGTAGAAGGTTCTGCGTCCCCCCTTTCCCACTGGCCCCATACAGGAGGAGGTGGGGACTATGGAGAGTCAAGTCAGGGTTGGGGCTGGCATGGACATGTGGGCTTGTTCACTTGAACACCACCATTGCCTCCCGAGCAGCCGGGGTTTTCCTCCTTAGTTATGCCCCCAAGTTGCAGACTTGCAATGATATTGGTGCTAGAGATGCAGTGAATTTATATTCCACTGCTGAAGCAGTGGTGAAGTGGTTGAATTTGCCACATGGAGTAATCCACGAAATCTCCATGCCTTAGGTGGAATTTCACCAAGGTGAAAGTTCACCTCCCACGGTCAAAATTCCACCTACTGCTGCAAAATTTCGCCTTCCACAGGTGAAATTTCACCTTACACGGGTGAAATTTCACTGTGGAAGGTGGAATTTCACCGTGGAAGGTGACATTTCACCTTTTTGCAAGTGAAATTTTGCCATTCCATAGGTGGAATTTCACCACTCTGCCTGGCAAAATGTAACCCCATTTTCAGATGGTGAGATTTTGGGAGTTGGCACCACAGGCAGCACCAGTCAGGACCAGGGTGCCAGACCCCTGTGAGAGACTGGAGAGAGAGAAAGCCAAGGTCCTATATAGGAGATCATGGCTAGCCAGCACCCTGAGAGCTTATGAAGGGGCGTGGGCCAGATTTCAAGAGTTCCAGGCCTGCCAGGGTTGGGACACAGCTGAGCCAGCACAGGAGGACCATGTCATGCAACTTGTGGTAGAGAAGTGGGAGGAGGGCATGGCCCACACTACCATGGTGGTACAGCTTGCAGGCATCAGCTGGATGTGTAGGGATCAAGTAGAAGGGGATGCAGCATGGGGCAGACAATAAGGAGGGTTGATGGTGGGTTGGCAGAGGGGGCAAGGGGCATGGCTTGACAAGAGAAGGCCGATAATGGGCCTGTTGCTGGGTAAGGTGGTGGGTGCATTATCGCACATATGCACCTCAGCTAAGGAGGCCTGCCTGTTGAGGGCCGTCTTCATGGTCATGGCCAGGGGAGCATTCGGGGTTGGGCAGGTGGTGGCACCCAAAAAAGAGGCGGCACACTGGGCACTAAAATATGAGAATGTTACATGCAACAATGACTCTGTGGTCATTTTGGTGAGCAGGCCCAAGGTGTACCAGAAAGGAAGGGTCACCTCAGTGTTGTTGGAAAGACAGCAGGTTGAGAGGGTGGTCAGTGGGGACCATGATGGACTATAGTGGGTTCCAAGGCACCAAGGCTGGGACATGGTTCCAACATGGGGATGGAATCCCAGTCACAGGTTTTCAGGTGGGACCGGTAATGTGAAAGGTGCTGGATTTTGTGGGGAAGGACACTGCGAACTTCGCTCCCCAACTCATTTGGATAGGGGCAGCGATCAAGGTGGCCAAGAAGGGGGGAGGCCGTAGATGAGGTGAAAAGGGTGGGATGGTGGAAATCCAACTGTTACAGGAGGTACATAAGGTTCTAAATAACCCATATTCCTTTTCTTTCCACAGTGGGCTCCAAACAGCAGGTGTGGCTCATCGGGCACTCATCCATCTACTAGGCAGAGAGGTTTTCAGCCACCAGGATGAGAGGAATGCAGTTGCGGCTGGATGTGGAGCACACAAAAGTCCAGTGGAAAGGCATCAGGGGCTTTTGGTAGGCCCAGCTGCAACCTTTTTGGAGGAATTACAGGTCCAGTGGTCCAGTCCTGATTGCATTATTGTCCACCTGGGGGAAATGACCTGGGGGTACCATGGGGGTCCCTGCTGAGGGACATTGTAAGAGACATGAAGAGTATAAAGAACTGGTGACACATGATGGTGATCAGCTGGTCCGAGATAACCTCAAGGTGGATTTGGTAGGGAAATAAGGGGTGAAAGCAATAGAAGTAGAAAGGAAGCACCTAAATCAGAAGGTAGCCAGGACAGTTATGGAGATGGGTGGGGTTCACTTACAAAATAGGGATATCTCGTTTGATCAAGTGAATGTGTATAGATCAGATGGGGTGCATCTGTCAGAATTCGGCATGTGCCTGTTCCTTTGGCCCTTCAGGGACCTGGTAGAGGAGGTAAATAGGAGGGGCCTGAGATTCTAACCCGCAAAAGGGGAGCCCCATCTTCCATCACAAGTGGGAGATGGGTCAGTGGAAAAAAGGTGGGATGGGAGAAGGAGACAGGCAAAGGGGAGAAGGGAGGCACCAAGGTCTGGGGACAAAGAAACCCAGGTGTGGGAGTAAAAGTGGGAGGGGGAAAGAGATAGAGCTGGGGGGGATAGCTGTGTCTGCACCTAGTGGGAAAGGAGTTCGGGTAAGTGATGGTACCTGGTTCTGGTGATGGAGGGAGAGCCAGATCACAGTGTCTGGACCCCAAAGAGTGATACCAGAGGAGAAGGACCAAGAGGGGAAGAAGAACAAGATGGAAGACATTTGGACTGTATGTCCAAAGCGAAGAGATGGACTGATAAGTCTGATTAAATATTGAATATTGTGATTACAGAATTATTGGGATGTAATGTTTAGAATGTGTGCCTTTTAAAATAAATAATGCCAGCTAGCATCCAAAAGTCAGATATAGTGGAAGTGAATTATTTCTTGGGGGATCAGGGGACAATAAAGATTGTCCTTAAAAGGCAAGCCAATTTGTCTCTTCCTCAGCCAGAAGAGAGACAGAAGAAGGAGAGGGAGGGAGAGAAGAGGGGCTAGTGAGGCTGCCAGAAGGGGGTAGCACATGACAACTCGCCCCGCTAACCCGCCTCCCCTACAAAGTTGATCCCAAAAACTCGCTGCTGTAAAATTCATCCCCATTCAACCTTGCTGCCATTCAAACTCACTTCTGTTCCCACTGAGAAATGCCCTAAGCATGCATTACAGACAGCCAAAACAAGTAGCTTACAGAAGCACTGTAATTGCTTAATCTGCAGCAGTCAATGTGTAATAAAACCACTGATGCATAATTTTAAAAGTCACTTTTTAAGGTGCATCTGCTTATGCTTTTTGAAAATACAGAAATGGCACTGTTTAAAAGTTCCCTGCAATAATAATGTTATTGCTTTAATAAGGATTTGGACATTTTTAATAACGTTTGATGACATGGATTACATAAACTACACTGCACTGTACACCAGAAATGTTAACAAAAAACAAATATGCAAAAATATGATTGATAAATTTTCTTCTAGCTAGAATTTCCTTTAAAAATGTGTTTTCCATTTAATGCAAGGCTCTAGTTTCTCCAGATTCAGAAAAGGCGTACAGATTCTCAAAGCATTTCAGTTAAATTTCAGCTCAGACAAAAACTGTAGTGGCAACCTTAAGTTCAGATTTAAAGATAGTTTTCCATTAAGTATATAGCTGTGTTAATGTTTTTAATAACTTTTGATGACTTGGATTACATAAACTACACACGCTACATAATAGCTACCATATTGAAAGTGCCAATGTATTTTTATTTGGGTGCGAATCCGACAGGAGCAGGTATGCAAGGAGCTAATTGTCATGGGGATGAACTGTCGGGAGCGTATTTTCTCAGAGCAAATTGTCGGGAGTGTATTGTCATGTTCCCCACAGAATAGGGTGGGAACATGAAGCTATGACAGACAGCAGGCACTCGATGGCCATTGGCTAGGGAATGGGGCCACTATGGGTCCTGATAGGGGTTCTTTCTGGCTATTTAAGGGCAAGGAGCATGGAGCAAGCCCTCTTTCTTGCTGATAAAATCCTCACCACCCTCCCTTTCCAAGAAAGAGGAGGAAAGGTAGGGGGATGGCACACACTAGGAAATGGCAGACTGTACAAGGACGGTTACCTTGGGAGCCCGGTTAGGGCCTGGTGAGCTGCAGAAGGGCAGCCAGTGGTCTAGGGGGCTAGGTGGAGCCCAGCCGGTGGGAGACAGAAAGGGGAGAAGGAAGAAAGGTGGGAAAAAGGGTGGGACCTGGGAGAGGGGGAAGGAGGCAGGAAAAGAGGGGATGGGTAGGCACCATGGGCTGGAGACAAAGGAACCCAGGCATTGCAGTAACAGAGGGAGAAGAGGGGAGATAGAGCTAGGAAGCAGATTGCTGTGTCCACACCTAGTGGGAAAAGAGGGTAAATGATGGTACCTGGTTCTGGTGATGGAGGGGGAGCTGAATCACAGTGTCTAGACCCCGAAGAGCAATACCAAAGGAGAAGAACGGGGGGGAGGGAACAGTATGGAAGACATTTGGACTGTATGGGCAAAGTGAAGAGATGGACTGATATGTCTGATTAAATTTTGAATATTGTGATTATAGAATTATTGGGATGTAATGTTTATAACGTGTGCCTTTTAAAATAAATAATGCCAGTGAGCATCAAAAAGTCAGAAGCAGTGGAAGTGGAAGTGAATTATTTCAGTGGGAATCAGGGGACAAGAAAAGCTGGCAAATGTAGGAGTGTCTGCATTGCGGCATTTACATAGCATTTAACTCCTGTACTGTTGTCAAATGCAGCCATTGCTGTTAGACTAACTACTTTTTTGGATGGTGACAATACTGTACCTTGTGTCGAAGTATTGTATAGTGTTTTTGAACAATTGTGGTAGACAATGTATTTACTGCAAACTGTTGTCTCTTCAATTTTCATGACATGTCTGAAGTTGCAACAGGCACAATCATATTGGTGACCACAGGAAACAAAGGCACATGTGGTTGGTGCAAAGTGTGCAGTCAAATCTACTGTACTCAGTGATGCATTTTTTTCTCAACACATATTTTGCAGAATGCAACACTAATGATGTACAAATCTGCCAGAGTCCTGATGCATAAGAAAGCTACATAGCTCTTCCCATCATTAAAGGCTGAACTTCCTATGTCAAACATTGCAGCATCTAGACTCAAATTCTGTCACTTGAGAATACAGACAACATAAAGGACACAGAGTTGGAATAGTTTCTGTGTAACAAAGTCATTGTTTACAAGGTGAAACTTCTCAGAACACCTTTCAATGCTTTGTGGGTCTTCAAGATTGTCAAATTTAACCACAGCCTTTACAACTAGGGTTACCACTTGTCCTGATTTTCGCAGGACTGTCCTGATTTGGGCAGCTGTGTCCTGCAAAAAATCATGAAAAATACTACATGTCCTGATTTTATAGTAGAAAACATATTTTCTAATTTTCCAATAAATGTTGCAGAAAACTACAGTACATTAACTAAACTACCTTAAAATGGTAAGAAACAATAGAAGCAACTATGAACTGCAATACTTAGCCTTAATTCCGATTATAAAGAGAAAACAAGTCTGTTGCATTGATTGAGGTTACTTACTGCCCTGTGAAAAATCATGTTTCAGTAAGAAATGTCCCACTTTGGGCTTCTTAGTAGGTGGTAACCCTATTTACAACAATTGTCCTCTAGATGCTGTATTGAGAGTCAGCAATGTTTTCCATTACACCATTAACAAGTCCATGCTCTACCAGAAGACTATGATGAAGCATCATGTGTTCATTCTGGCACAGTGTGAGAACTTTCTCTAAACTAGAAATCCTTGAGACATCCATATTCAGTTATTTTAAATGTTTGGCCATCTTAGCCATCAGATTTGACATTAATCAGCACAAGTGTGAGAGACTATGTTATTTCAGCATTCTTTGGGACATTGACTTGTAATTGAAATTTTTTCAGCGAGTAGGGGGCTTGGGGGAGCTGATTGCTGAAGTCATCTTTAGAGGCGGGGTCTGAGTTGTTTAAATTCCAGTGCCGCTCGCAAGTGGCTAGACTGCCTACTTTCATTTACATCTGCCTGATGCAAGCGCTGTTTCCCTGAAAGGATTCCCCAGCAAGGTACCCAGAGGACAGCACAAGTGTGAGAGACTGTTATTTCAGCACTCTTTGGGGCATTGCCATGTAATTTACATTTTTTCAGCAAGTAGTGGGCTCGGGGGAGCTGATTGCTGAAGTCTTCTTTAGAGGTGGGGTCTGAGTTGTTTAATTTCCCTTGCTGCTCACAAGCATGAGAGTTGTGAGTGGTATGAGCACCACTCTGAACATAAAAAGGTTTTAGAAGCATAGCTTGTTTAATTTGGTAGTTATTATTACATAGTAAGAAAATTAAGGAAGGCCTCTAGAAAAGGGTATGGTATATTTTCATATGAAACTGACTCTAGTATTTACTACTTGGTTTTGGAAAAGCAAGGTAAATAGGATTTGATTTTTTAGGAGTCTGTTTTGACTCCTTTTTTAAAAAAACTTATACTAGGATTATAATAGAATTTATTTTACACATGTATATATGGGTTATGATGTCTGTTGTGCTCTTGCTCTGCTTCGTGGGATATATTACCCCATTAGAAAGTAGAGAAAAGATAAATGGAGCCTACTGGCCAGTATTAAAACAGGGTAATCTATACTCTAATTTTAAAAGAAGGAACACATTTACAAACATATGGAGAACATTTGACCAATGTGGCAGGGTAATAATTAGTAATCCATATGAGTTGCACAGACATTCTCAGGGAAACCAGGGTATTGTCATGACATTTTTATTATTTTGGGGGGTGATGTGGAACTTAATCCTGGTCCAGAGAATGAAAGCATTAAGGTATTACATGACAATGCATGAAGTTTGAGATCTAAAATGGATATATTGAATGTTTCGGTAAACGAGCATGCCCCAGACATTTTGAGCCTGACAGAAACATGGCTTACATCTAAAATGGAAGATGGTGAATTTAATTTGCCTGGTTATATACTGTTTCATTCTGACAGGCCCAAGGGGGTGTTGTTCTATATCAAAAAAAATAGTTTGGGCCATATGGAATTTGTGCTGAAGGGCTCTGAAAATAATATTGAATACTTAGCTGTTGGAGTTAAATCATTGAAGACATTGTTTATTGTTTTATATTCCCCACCCAAAGTGAAAATAGAAAGTATAGAAGGTGTAATAAATAAAATATATAACATCTTAGGGTAAAAATTATTAGTGTTAATTTGGGACTGAAATTATAACTGGTTAGGTCCTTGTGGTAATCAACTAAAATAAATAGTATCAATTCTTGGAGTCACTCAACATATAAATTCCCCTACAAGACATACCAAAACTACAAAAAAATGGAACTATTCTGTATTTGTTATTCACTTCCTCTTCTATGGCATTAGAAAATTTGGGCATTCTTCATCCCTATTTGGGTGATCATAAATATGGGGAACCATCTTAATTTCACAAATACAGGGATTATCTGACCATGCAGATTATGTAAGGACCAGAGATTTAAGAAAAGTCTCTGGACAAGAATTTTTAGCAGATATAGGAAGAGAAAAATGGGACAGATGTTTACCTATTCCAGAACTGGATTTGTCGGTACAGTATTTTACAGATACTTTTAACAAAATCTTGATTTTCATGCTCCAAGGCAGAATACAAGGGTTAAGCAAGTTAGACTTCCTTGGATCAATGAAAAACTACTGAAGTCTTTAAGGGTCAAGAATAGACTCTGGAATAAGGCTAAGTGAATTAAGCAGGAGAGGGACTGGATATTATTTAAAAAGGAGAGAAATAGATGTAAACAAAAAATAAAGGAGGCTAAGGCCACTTATTATAAAAATGAAATGCATGGCAACAATAATCCCTGGATGTTGTGGCACATTAGTAACAATTTATTAGACCCAGGGAGAAAAGATTAAACCAAAAAGCTAGATTTAGAAGTACAAGGACATCAAACAAATGATTCATATTAACTAGCAAAATTATTAAATGATTTTTTTTGTGGACCTATCTTGGTTACGATATTGATACAAGCAAACTAGGACTGGATAAGGAATTAATTAGCGACAAAAAAGACACTTATCCCCCTTTTAGATTTAAATTATTGAGTATAACTGATGTTTATAAAGGCTTGAGAAGTTTGAATATTCATAAGTCTGTAGGAAGTGTTGGATTGGAGGGAAGGCTGTTGAGACTAGCTGCATATCAAATTGCCCCAGTCATAACACAAATATTTAACCGGAGCTTACAAGAAAGCATCTCTCCACAAGGTTGGAAAGAAAGTAAAGTAATCCTTATCTTTAAGGGAGGGGGGCCAGCATCAGAAATCAGTAATTATAGACCAATAGCTCTCCTGTCTATCTTGTCTAAATGCTTGGAACAGCATGTTCATACACAAATTATGGAATATATGGACAAATATAACATAATTATGCCACATCAGTCAGGGTTTCAAAAGGCGCATTCAACTACTATGGCACTTGCAGAATTTAATAGTCTGATTAATACATCATTACATTCTGGTTTGGAAACAGCAGTAATCTTTGTGGATTATCGAAGGTGTTTGACCTGGTGAACCACTCCTTCCTTTTGCAAACTGCAGAACTTATGATTATTACAGATGGACCCTGGTATTGGCTACAGTCTTACCTTGGTGGGCACTCTCAAAGAGTTTTAGTCTCAGGAAGTATGTCACCTTGTAGAGCTATAAAAAGAGGTGTACCTCAAGGGTCCATTTTAGGACACCTGTTATTTTTATTATTCAACAACAGTTTGCCTGAAATAATGAGTAATTCGAAGGTGAGACTGTATGCTGATGATACTGCCCTTATTACATCTGGCTTCAGTATTCAAGAATTGCAACATAAACTGCAGATTGATATTAATAATATGATGGAGTGATTCACCAGGTCAGACCTAATTATGAACACAAAGAAAACTAAGTTATTACACTTTGTACCCAAACAAAAAGGAATAATTTAAGTAAAAATAGATAATAAAGAAGGTTAGAACAGTGGGATCAGTGTTGTTATCTGGGAGTTGTTTTTGATACTCAAATGTCTTTTGGTGTACATGTGAACACATTAATAGACAGGGTAAATAGAAGAATATGAGCTTTGCACAGAACAACAAAATGTTTGGGAAAAAATGCCTAAAAAACTGTGGTAGAGCAATTTATATTGCCTGTGTTAACATATGGTGAACTTGTATATCATACAGCAAATAGACAATAAATTAATAGATTAGATAGAGTACATTAAAAATTGACAGGGTATGTATTACAAAGTAAGCTTAGAACTCACCATTGTGTATTATTATCTCAGTTACAATGGCAGTCTCTGGATGTCAATTGTACTAGATCATGGCAAAAATTAATATACAAATATCATGTTTTTTATCCAAACCATTATATAAATATTACATTATTTAATAAACAAAGGATGAGTGATAAAACTAAGAGAACAGTTCATGTTGAAAAAATTCATACTCTCAAAATTCAAAATAGACATGGGATATGAACATTAAATTATCAGGTGTCTAAATATTGGAACATCCTGCCATATTCATCTCGCTTCACCAACATTAGGTTTATTTATCCTGGAGATAAATTATATAAGTCAATTTAGATGTATATGCACTTAGATTGAAGCACTTTAATACCTTTAACTGAAGTATACAAAGTCTGTGGTCTGCCACCATACCTTCATTGATTGTACTATGTAAATGAATAAACTATTGTCTTGTGTATTGTTAAATTTTAGGTATGTGTTTTTGATAAGACAGTGTTAGTAGTGTATTTTTCTGCATGTAGCTTTTGTAACATAAAAACAGGACTGTCTTGTAAACTGGGTTTCAACCCAAATGACATTACCCTGTATAAAAATAAAAGTGTTACCTACCTACCTACCTACCTACCTTAATCAGATTCTATTAATTGCATCAGTTGATGGTGCTATTATAAGTGGTTCCTGCTGTTTTTGAAGCATCAGCTTCACACTGTTTCATCTTTGGCACCAAACAATACATCTCCCTGCACAAGACAACTTAAGGAACACATCATGGAAGTCTGCCCAGTTCCTGTTACTCCTGTACTAAGAATAGCATTGCTGGAAGGTGACTAATTTCCAATTCTTGCCTCTACAAGAATGCCTCTGTTTAGGAGATCATCACCCTGTAATATGTTTTGAGTGAGTTCAGCATACGAAAGTAAGTCTTGTTTACTCCTCCAGTTCACTGATCTGTTTTTACCACTTCCTCAACAGTGAGGGCAGACAACATGTTTTACATTCATGGGTGCAAGCTGACGCAGACCATCTAAATCAACTTGTTTGACACCAAAGGCAAAATCATCATCTGTACCCACAATCTCTTGTAGGCACAAGTGGAGGAAGACAAATAATAGATTTCACATCATACTGGTCTCATCCACAATCAGGAACCCCATCTTGTCCAACATGCATCATAGCTCAATTGCATGTTCAAATATTGGTTTTCTGTATTTGCCAGTTTTGCCATGCTCAACTGGCAACATAAACATGTGGTGTAATGTACAGTGGTAATCGTGCAAATGTTTATCAGTAATGTGCACTGTACATCATTGCGCAGTAGTGGTATACATGTTATTCAAAGGGTTCTGCAGTTGCACACTGCCTGATATACTGTGCTAAGGGTAAACTTTATTGTGATTACCACTGTAATTCCATGTATATTATATGCTGCAAGTTCAGTTGGGACAGTCACAAAAGTAGTCACTACCACTCAAGTTTGTTTCCTTACATTTGCACAGATTGCTTCAATAAGAAAACTCTTTCCTGCACAAGCTGAACCACTAATCTGTCCATGTTCTTCACAAGAACATCCTTCTTTATGGTGCTGAATGCAATGATGAATTGCATCATCATAAACTTTTTCTGTTGTTCATTTAACCACTGCTCTGTCTCAGAAATGTCCACTTCTGAATAATATGCTTGTTGGATTGCTGTCTCAATCTCAGATATCAGCACTACTGGAACATTTACAGAGCAGTGGGTCACCAAGTGCACCTTCTGCCTCTAGATCACAATTGTCTTGTGAACTGACTGGGGAATCCTGATCTGATTTTTCTCCAGCTTTGTCAATCTACTACTTCTCTGACTCTAATCTTTTAATGTATGAATCTCTTTTCTCTGACATGAAGGTATCATGTATGTGAGACTGAATTGTTCCTCCTAACTGACTGAGTCTCCCTTCAATGATCACTCATGATTCCATGGCATAAACAAGAGCAGCATTGCAAAATTCTAGATTTCCCTTTTATCTGGTGATTTCTCACTTACAGTAGTTTACAATGGTCAGATGTCCAAGGCTTGTGTCCTTACAAGACTGCCTTCAACACCTGTGGCCTTGATGATTCCTTTTGATGTCTCAGACTGTGACCCAGATTTGAAGTTGTTCCATTGTGAAAACTCAAAAAAAACAGATGTTGTCTAGCTCAGCATGTCTCTGCGGGTAATATATATCATTCTGATTGTCCTTCAGAACATTTGTTGAAGATGTCTGATGTGCAGCAAAATCTTCAGTCCATTCATGTGATTTCAGCACATGAAAACTGTTTTGTTTGTAGTTAACATTCAAGCACTGTATTGCCTCTGACTTGCCATAGTGGTATGTTCCAGTCAACTGGTTACTGCTTCATATGCACCACATTCATGTTATGACAGCATTTACAACCCCAGTGAGCACAACTGTGATGTGAGTGACTTGTTGCTTGCTGAAAGGTCTTCCCACAGCTCTAGCAAGCATGTCTACACATTCTTAGTAATGCATAGTGTCACATATCATACAAGCACCATGGAATTGCCAGTGACAAACTGAACATCAATGTTTACCTGCCACATTAACAGCAAAACAGGGCTGTAGTAATTGAACAATGACTACCTTTGTGTATGAGGCAATTCATACACTTTTTGTTGATTTTGCTTTCAGATAGTTTCCAGTGCCAGAAAGCAACTCATTCATGCTCCCCGCTGTATTCACCCACCAGTGAAATCCAAATCATCACCCTGTGCACCACATTTCAGAACCTTTATCTTTTTGTGACATTATCTTTTTTTGTGACAGTACTTGCAACAGATGTATTGCTGAAACCTTTCTACAAGTTCACATACAATAGTAGCCCCAGACATGGTCATAAATTTCCAGATAGTTCACAAAATTTCTAAAGAGGTTCTCTCTGCTGCCTGTACTGTGGAAATTCAGAAAGCAGGAGATTTCTCTAGAAATATCACAGAAATTTCATGAAATACAGTATCTGACCATGTCTTAGGCTGTGACTGTAGTGTCAGTCTGTTCAGTTTTTGAGGAAGCTAACATGTGACATATTGCATGATAAATACCATATGTATTCAACTTAAGGAACACTTAATGTCACATTTATCTAAATGGGCACCTGTAACAAATCGGAAGGGATCAGGAAAGCATTATGCTTCCAACATACTCTCCCAAATGTTGACATAACAACCTTCCACCATTTACATCTGGTAGAGATTAATGTTTCAGTTACATGGTCATTGAATGCAGAGGATGGATGGTATACTTTTCGTATACATTCTTATCTGTAATAAGGGATACCTTCCATTTCACATATATACAGTATATTTTTTTATCTGATAAGTATTCAAATCCTCATACAAAGGAGTGTGTCTTTTTAGGAATTTCACAACTTTTTTTAACTCTGTCTTCATTCACAACCTCTTGCTAGATTGTTTTAGATTTTGTGAGAATACCATTCACCAAAATAATGATACTGTTATTACATATTATTTCCTTCACATTTTCCTTAAGTGGTGGGGGAGATATATCATTTATTGACCCTTTCAATGATTTAATGAGTTATTTAATTAACATGATCTTTTTCATTTTTTATGTAGTTGTAGTGTAGTTTGGATATTGTTTCTTTGTCTGAATCAGAATCCATTCAAATTCAAATATTCAGTTTCAATGGGAGTCATATCAATGTCCTTGAGGTTTAAAATAGACAGTGGAGGTTAGATATTGGCTTTTTTTGTACAATAGTACATGCACATGTGCACTATCTTAAGTGGTGTGATGTCATTAGTGAGAAGTAGGTATGCTATTAAGCATCACCACTTCTCATTCCCTTTGACAATTTTGATCACACCAACTTTAGCAGTTCATTATCTAGAAAACAGCTACTTATGAGAAACACACTGAATGTCAGTTTTTTCTAAATGTTGCCAATTCAAATACAGCAGCAGTCTCTGCCAGATTTGTCAATCATGTTTGTTTCTTCATATATCGCTGGTACATGAATTCTTAATATGTTTTCCTCAGAAGGGGCATATTGATTTCTGAGATAATTTATAAATGTAGCAGCACTATCGATGTGACTTTCACCTTATGCTAGCAAATGATCAAACCATTCAATTTATTGACATCATTTTTCATATCATATATATAAGAAACACATGTGTGCATTCCAAAATTATGCACAGTAATCATGTGCATGTGATGAAACACACTTTCACAGACTCAACTATGCAGACATACCAAGGAGTGCCCCAACAAATTTGTGTGAGGTTTGATGGGACATTTGTCTTTTACCTCAATAGGTGTGTGACTGTTGCTGGTGTGCATGATCACAAACAGATTAATAAAATATTTAACTATGTCAAAAGCTTTTATTATATTGCAGGTTATCATTACATGTCCATTAATGCACAGGTCTCATTTTTGGTCTTCAGAAGATACCATGCCTTGTCTTGGACAATGTGATGTAACATTTTCTACTAATGATAAAATGCTGTGTGTCTTTCCATAATCATCATTTATACCTACTTGCTTGTTTTTTCGATGATATGCCTCCTGCCAGAAAATATTACTATCACTGACATCAAAGATATAACAAAAGTTATCTTGATGTAGTCCAGTAGTTCTGGTAATCTCCTTTTAATTTCAAAAATATTCCCTCTCATTGCAGTTGGCATTTTGACATTTTTCTGCCCATGAATAAGACTGAACATGCCTTGCCATGTTTAAAAATTTGTTTTGATTTCAGACAGAATTTCATCGGTACCTTTCCTTTGTTTCCTTCTATCTTATTATTGCTGATATTATACATTTATTTCTAGCCTTTGACGACAGCTTTTCAAAGTGCAACACGTAACTTCCATGACTGTTCTCTGCACATGTCTTTTTAGCTTTTTATTATGTGTGGCTTGTGAGCAAAGAATTGCTAAAAAAAAAGTCTGAAAAAGGGTCTAGCCAAGCAGAATAATTCAGACTCATCACTGATGCTGTCAGAAGTCAACCAATTTGCGTTCTAACAAAGTCAAAATTAGAGCTTATTAAGTACATCCCCAGTTATTATAACATTTTTATGTTGTATAAATGTATTATTAGTTGTTCTAAATGTTAGTTTCGTGACCTGATTTCAATTCTATAATAGAACTGCAGCATTAAAATCAGCTCATGATCTGAAAAATTGACTTTTTTAAAGCTGCAGTTCAAAACATCTGTTTTTACATTGTCAAATTGTTTGTTTTACTGTTGCATTGCGTATTGAGAACCAGAATGGTTGTGTGACATAAAAAAAGTGATGCTCCAAAATACACAGTTTGTGTTGTTTTGCACAGTTTTAAAATAGTTGGGTCATGAGCAATTGTCTGGTCACATCTTAATTTTCAAACCAAAAAAGCTTGTAAAAGAAAAAATTTTGGGTAATGATCAAAGAATCCCTTTTTTGATCTCAGCTCATTGTTTTATTGCACCTTAATTTTTTACCTGAGAAACTTGTTAAAGGAAAATTCCCTGGCTGCAGGCAAATAATTCATTTTTTGTGCCATCCCCTGTACACCCACTCTTTTGGCTAGTCAATGTCCCTATCTGCCTTCCAGTCTCACCCTTCAAAGCTGCTTCCTGCCACCTGACTCTCCAGGATGTGTCAGCATCCTTGGAGGGTCTGGCTTATACCTGTTGAGGGCTCCCTCAATGGGGGAGAGGAGGAGAGTAGCATTTCTGGGGTGCCTGTGAAGTGTGCAGGGCAGAAGAACATGAGCAATGTGTTAAGGGTACTGTGGCATGGGGGTGACTATGCAGCCATCATCTGGCAGGCTGAGATGGCTAGTGGTTTCCATTTTATGGGCTCTTCTCCACTCTCCAATGGCAAGTACAGCAATGATGCCCTGGGAGCAGAGCCAGCCAACATGTAGTCACCTATGCTGGTAAGGCTTCATATATCACCAAGTGTCAGTCTCCAAATAGTGCTTTGCAGCACCCACCCCCAGGAGAAGAGTGTCCATGCAGATGCTCTGTCACCCTCCCTGCCAGCCTCTTCTCCAGACATCCCAACTTAGGGCTCAACTCCAGGTCATCAACTTGCCAAGGAATGCATTTTTATATTGTGACCCCATTTCCTTTTGCACCATAATGCAGTAAATGGCTTGCAACACAAGAATTTCATCTGACAAGCCCCTACAACATTTTTTAAATATTTTCTAATTGTTTAAGGAGTATCACAACAGCAAGAAAACACTAAATATGACATTTTAGATAGAGAAAAACCTACAAATAATGATACATGTAAGATTTAAGCAGTTAAATATAATATACTGTCTAATATTATCTGACTAAACATGTGACATAAAAAACTACAACTGTTTTAAAAACAGTTACTATTGCTTCTGAAAACTGTAAAAGGATACATTTGCTGTAGAAGTAGGTTAGTGTCTTTTTTTTTGTCAATTCTTTTTCACTCTTGGTCACTGACTGCTGGAGCATCTCTCTGTCTGGGACCCATTCGACCAAATTTACCACCCTCCTGAACCCCTACCTGACTGAGGAATCAGGTGCTGGGTCTCCCCTTTCCCACCAACTCCATATGGGAAGAGGTGGGGACCATGGAGAGTCAAATCAGGGTTGGGGCTGGCATGGACGTGTGGGCTTGTTCACTCAAGCACTGCTGTTGCCTCCCCAGCAGCTGGGGTTTTCCTCCTTAGTTATGTCCCCTGAGGTGCAGACATGCAATGACATTGGTGCTAGAGATGCAGTGAATTTATATTCCACTGGTGAAGTGTTGGTGAAGTGCCCAAATTTGGCACGTGGAGTAATCTGCGAAATTTCCATGCCTTAGGTGGAATTTCGCTAAGGTGAAATTTCGCCTTCCGTGGGCAAAATTCCACCTTCTGCTGCAAAATTTCACCTTCCACGGGTGAAATGTCACCTTCTGCAGTGAAATGTCACCTTACACAGATTAAATTTTGCCGCATAAGGTGGAATTTCACCACGGAAGGTGAAATTTTGCCTTTTCGCAAGTGAAATTTCGCTATTCCATGGGTGGAATTTCACCACTTTGCCTAGAAAAATTTCGCATTTTACTCTGCAAAATGGGCAGAATTCACAGATTACTCTGCATAGTGATTTCTTCTCACTTTATCCACCACTAGTTGGCATGTGGAGAAAGCAGACTGACGTCCACTGCTGCCTCACCCCATCTGCAGCCCTGCTCCCTTGTAGTGCCCCCCAGTCTCCACCAGGTCAAGTACAGAGTGGGGAGCCCCCAACAACCCACCCCAGGAGAGGAGTGCAGTCTTTGGGATGCTCGATCCTCTCCTCCCTGCAGACCTCCGGCATCCCAAGCTTATTTCTGAACTTGGGTCTCCGGCATGGCATGAGGTGTGCCATCCAGGGCCTCAACACTCAGTGCCACCTGATCAGTGGTATGTTAGTTTCTTGTTGGTGCTATTTTTATCTATGTATAAATCATTTGTTTAAAAAAAAAAGAGGTGATAGTCTTACCACCTATGATTCCAGCCCAAAAAGAAGGGAAAATCCTCAGCCAAAGAAAATATTATGTATATACCTGTATCTGTGCCTCCAGCCAATCAGACGCCATTCATTTTTCCCTCCACTAATGCTGGCCCAATCATGTTAAACTGTTTTCCCCTAGAATATGTAACAATTTTTTTTTTTGTTTACCCAGTCAGTATACATAACTGGTGCACCTCTGAAAACTATTCAGCAAATGGAATTAGTTGTTTAAGAGTACAAACATATGTGATCGGCACTGCTCTGGTCAGTTTAATCCAACCAAAGAAGAAGTGTAAAAACATTTTTTTCTGATGTACTTAGTTTACAGGCTTGCACTTGAGAGCAGTCAGACAGAAAGCAGCGACTGTTATGAAGCTACACACATTCTGAACTGATATATGCAACGTCTAAGTGTCTCAGCAGAGATTTTGTGATAGCAGAAACCTTCACGGCCACAGTTCGGACAGAAGACAGCTCACTTGTGTGCAGAGGTGTACACTTTGCCGTGATAAGTCATTTTTGGTAATGACTTACAACTGGAGAACTGTGATGTTCATTGGTTTTGTAAGGGTGTTATGCACTGGGAGCAGCTCATGCCAGCTTTACAGAGGCTTTTGATTACACACTCTAATTTAGATGTACTGCTGTTCCATGTTGGATGTAATGATTTAGGCTACAAAAGGGGGATAGATTTCATAGTCAGCTGAAGCTCATCTAGTTGAAATTCACAGAATATTAACAGACTGTAAAATACTGTATTTGCATAGTACAACATGTGTAATCTGGAAAGTCCAGCTGTATACTGCTAGCATTGAAAGACCATGCAGAAAAGTAAATATTCAATGGGATCTCAAACATGGAATTCAAACTGGGCTGTAATATGTAAAAGTATAAACTTCAATCAACATTTCCAGTCCTCATATGCTTCTCATTAAAAAGGCTCTTTTCAGAGGCATGTAAAAATGGTCAAAAAATAGATACATAAGAATGTATCAGAGATCCAGTGACTGGTCAGAGCAAACTGTAAGAATTTTTTCTACCAGTTCCAAGGTGCTGAGCAATGGGGCATCACTCTGGCATGCTGGCAACCCAGGTGTAGTGCCCCAATGTCCTGGTGCCCTCCAAATATAGGCAGCCAGGTGCTTTGGGGCTTGTTAGGTAGGGAATATGCCCCAGGGTGTAGGGAGACCCCCTAGTTGGGTACCCCTGCACCCAAAGGTGAAGCCTCAGCAGGCTCCTTTTAAAAAAAAGTTGTTTGGCCCATTTTTCCCTGCCTGAAGCTACTAGAACTCCCCCCAGTTACCTCGCACCAGGCACCTGCTGTGGAACCGTCACGAGGGCATGCAGGCAGGGATGGGCTCGTGAGGATTCTGAGACAGAATCCTCAGCCTGTTTGAATGGCAGTGACCATTCAGGCCATTTTTGGTCCCCATTCAAGTGGCATAGAGCAGCAACAAGTGCGAGGGGGAGCACTAGGCCAGCCAGGACTAGGCAAATGAGGAGGGACTCACCTGATGTCCTGGGGTCCCTCCTAATGTCCTGGCCAGTCCTTAGCTGATCACTCCCTCCTCTCTGGTAGTGGCGGCAGTAATTTATTGGTCTCCCAGTGCCATGCTGACAGCAAGTCTCGGTGGGAGGGGTGGCAGCAGCAACCCCAGGCCGGCCCCTCCATCCACCATCTCAGCAGCAAAGTGGTCATTGGGAGGGGCAGTGGGTCCAGACTGACCCCTCCATAACAGCAGCAGCAGCAAAAGTTCCCATTGGGAGGGCTGGTGGCAGCAATGTTAGGCTGGCCCCTCCATTCTGCTCCCAGCAGCTTAGCAGAGGCTCATTGGGAGGGGCAGTAGGTCCAGGCTGTCCCCTCCATCCATCAGTGGCAGGTTCAGTCAGGGGGTGGAGGCAGCAAAGGTAGGTCATCCTTTCCAGCTCCAGAGGAGGCATGTGGGAGGAGGAGGTAGAGCCAGGACTCCGCATCACCAGTAGCAGTCCCTGGCCCAGAAGAGAGGGTGACAGAATGAGTGGTGGCAGCACCGTTGTCGGGTGCTGGCAGCCAAAAAGAAAACTTGTTTATTTTTTTTAATAAATCTTCAGTGTTTCTAGGCGCCAGCCAGACAAATGACTGTGGGGCAAAGGTCAAGGCCCAGAAAAAAAGACCACCCTCAGGGTGGGTCAAAAGGGCAAGGCTCCATAAATCCAGTAAAATATGGAGATGGGTTAGGCCCTGAGCAAAGGACAGCCCATGGGGTGGAGAAAAGAAGGTTCCCTTGATCCAAGTTACGGTGGGGGTGCAAGCAAGGCCCCAGAAAAGACTGCCTATGGGGTGGAGCTACAGAAAAGCCCCATAGACAGTGGCAAGAAGGGGCTGGGTTAGTAAACTTAATTGACTGCCTCTATGGACAGTGGCCTTAAAGGGGAGATGAAATCTTTCACCTGAGTTAAAGTAGCAACGACAGGCCCTCTGGTCTAGAAGTTCCAGGAACTGTATAATGACTAAACAAATATGGTTATTGCTTACAAAAGGGTAAAAGGTGGAAGAATAAATGCCAGGCTCCATAGAGTAAAGAACTGTAAGTAAGGAACTGTATACCTTAGTATGGATTAATGCTTGACATCTGAATGCAAGTGGCCTGTACCAAAGGTCAGGTTTGAAAGGGGCAATGCATGCTCATAAGTAAAACTGCTTGTAAATAAATGTACATTATTGTTTTATTGCAATGCTTTTGGGCTCCTGTGGTGACGTCCCCATGCCAGTATCTGTGTGCCAGCCAAAGTTGGCCATGAAGTGACAATGCCCATTGTAATGTTGGGTAATCTAATAGCCTAATTTTTTTTTACCGTTAATAAAGTGCCCTACTTGGTGATGTTAGCTAAAAATAAAGACATAGAAACAGGATTTTTAAATAAAATGTTTATTGTGCTGTCACCCTCTAGCCTGCATGTGATCCCAGGTGCCCCGACTCTGTTTTCCCTGACCAGCTGTCATGTTCTTGTTTGTCGTGGTCCCAGCAGTCCATGTAGGGGCATGTGGCTGGGTGACCTTGTGTGACGGCAGTCCACGTAGGGGCTGAGGATGAGTGAAAATGTGGCTGACTTTTTCCTGGAGGGGTGTCATTTCTGGTGGTCTTTAGAGATCTTTGTGTCAATGGCCGACAGCACCTCAAAATAGTCCTGGCCAGTGTCCTGTTGTACATTTTCCCCACCCTGGGCAGATGGTTCCCCATCTTACTTCTTCCCCTTTTCCCTGGTAGACACACGAGGGTGGCTGGCATAGGGTATTCACGATTAATTCACTGCATAGGGAGTAAAGTTCTAAATTTAGTAATGTTCTAGTTGTAGAGTTTTAGAGTATAGATATTTAGTGTAATATAATAACTGGTCAGCAATTTTTTCCATTGTCTGACCCAGTTATAATTTGCCATTGTAACCCGTGGGTTATAACTGCAAACACGCGCCACCTCAGTCAAATATGAGCCGTTCCTGATTGGCTCTCCAATTCTAATAGGTGGGCTAAACACTATCAGAAACATGGTTGCTCCTCATCCCGCTTACCGAGGAGCTGCCACACTGGGATTTGCTGTTGTTTTCTTTATTGAAAAACAACTTATCTGGTTGATTCTGCTGTCTGGAACTCGCACTGCACAACAATTGCCCAGGAAATGCTCTGAAGGCCTTTGCTTACAAACGGCTACAAACTGCTTTACCACCTATGAACAGCTCTGCAGTGCTTCTCAGAGGTAAGCTCTATCACAACAAAATGAAAGCAAAATGTAATAGCACAAAAAAAGGCTTAAAAAATATTCCTCACAAACAAGCTCTCTTTTCTGAGAGAGAGAGAGAGTGTGTGTTTGTGTGTCTGCCTGTCTGCCTGACTGTCTGTGAGGAACAGCCAGCAACATAATCTACTAAGGCAAAACAATTGCTAACCATCAATTATAAAATATAAAAGATGAGGAAATGTGCTGGTAACCTGAAATTAATGGTTGCCTTCAGTCTGGGATGCTTTAATAAACCCCTCAGGCTTCGCCCTCAGGGTTTATGTAGCATCTCACACCTCGGGCAATCATTCATTTCTTGTTAAGCACACTTCTCCATCCATTATCGTATATGTTATTGTTTAGTCATGTTTAATAAACCTTTACATTGTTGCTTGCATCTGAGTCAGCTTCACGCCTCTCCTTGTGTTCCCAGTAGTGGTATTTGAACTTGGCCCCTTCTCCGAAATTTCCCCTGACAACCGCTGGTCAGGCGTCACACAAAAATCCATCTCCGGGTGGTTGGCATAGTTGGATTACCTAGTGTTTCACCCTTCCAAGTTGTAGCTAGGGTGGACCTGTACCCTGACCTGACCAGACCATTTTGACAGTGGTCGGCATCAGGAGCAATGCCTCGGCCATTACACAGGTTTGTGCCCTGATCCCTAATGCTAGCAGCAGAAGCCAGGAGGAAGGGATTTCAGAGTGCCTGTTGGATGCTACCCTCACAGGGTGGGTGGAACAATATTCCCTGCCTCTGTGGCAGCTCATGATGCTGGCAATGTGAAGGTGTTATTGGCATGGGTGAACACACACTGACCACCCCCACCCTCAGAATGCAGCTGCAATCACATTGCAGGGTGGTGAGTGGGGTCCCTGAAAACCAGAAAATGTCTGACAATGGCTCCAGATAATGGACTCAGGTAGTAACGTTCACCCCATGGTCATATATTATTCGGATGTACAGACCTGTGTCTCCCTACATAGTGCCAACAACCTCTGTATCTTGCATGAAGAAAACAGATCTCATCTAACCTTATTTGTGCATGGAATGGGATGAGTGTTAGAGCTGAGAACACCAAGGAACACCCCACCCCTGATTTCCTAAGAGTGATGACAGGAAAAACTGATTTATTCTTTCCTTTTGGTGCTTGGGGTGGGGGTGAGGAGTTAAAGTTGTAAACCCAAACTAAACATTTCCTTACTTTTGTTGTTTTAACCCTAACAGGTGCATTAACAAAGATTTTTTTGCAATGGATAGATAGATAGATAGATAGATAGATAGATAGATATATAGATAGATAGATAGATAGACAGACAGACAGACTCATAGACACATAAACAGCCAGACAGATAGGCAAATAGATAGACAGGCAGACAGACAGACAGACAGAGACAGATAGATAGATAGATAGATAGATAGATAGATAGATAGATAGATAGATAGATAGATAGATATGAATTTACTATGTTTTATGCAAGCTAAGTACTATCATACAACGATATACAGAATGGTATGGAATATGTATCTTAAATATTTCTCTCCACATATAAGATATGCTAAATATTCTAATATTAATAGATTTTATTTTTCATTTTATTTTTATCTTACACTTTTTGGTCAGGATAGGCACACTACTCTGATACTTGTTTCCAGGTGTGCCCTAGGAGCGCAGGGAAGTTAAATGACTTACTCATGGTCACAAGGCTGTGGGAGTCAAAACAAATTCACTAGGTTTGCATCTCAGTGCTCTTAACCACTATGCTGTACTGTCTCCCAAGTAGAGATGTTGTGAAATAAAATTTTGTCAGTAAAATTGCCATGAAATCTGCAATTTTGCAGTGTGAAATTTTTCACATATTGCTGCAAAATGTTGCAGTTTCGCCCGAAAATGTGCTGCTTATATTTATATCTTCATGTCTAGTGATCCCCTCCCCCCCCAAGCAGATCATTGGCCCAAATTGAGAAAAATCCCCAGTCTCTGACTCCCTGGTGTCTAGTGGTCCCCCCCTTCCCCCAGTCGATCACTAGCTCAAATTGTAGTGAGATCGCAATCCTTCATTTTTTAAAGCTATAAATGGCCACTATTTTTGTCTATTAAGCAAATGAAGATCTCAAAACTGGCTTTGGACAAAGTCATTAAACATGTTTTATGGGAATTATCCACATTTCCCTTTAAACATGAATGGCCTCCTGCTTGGACCTCAACCTAGCCTTTACCAGTATCTTGCAAAAAACACTTGAGCCTCTGGTGGAGTGTGACAATTGTTTCTAGTTCTCAGAAGTAGATTTTCTGATGGTGTTTATATACATACATGTGCAAACATACAATGAAGCCAGCAGAAGAAGGCCATTTGGTCTATCAAGTCTGTTCATATTGCAGGGTCCACAGCTTGAGTTAATGTCCTTGTCCTCCCTCCTCACTCCTCCAATGCTCCCTACCCATGATCCTTACTTTCCCCCATGCCTATCCCAGCTTCTCTTAAAGCTGCTCACTGTTTTCAACAAGATGACCTCTTCCGGCAGTGCATTCCAAGTGTCCACCACCCTCTCTGTGAAGAAGTGCTTCCTGACCTCCCTCCTAAACCTTCCACCCTCCAGCTTAAGACTGTGCCCCCTAATGTTATGGTTGCCACGCAGCTTAAAGAGACTCTCCTTATCAACCTTATTTATCCCTTTCAAGTACTTGAAGGTCCCAATCATGTCCCTGTCTCTCTTCTGTCTTCCAGGGAGTACAGGTTCAGTGCCCTCAACCTCTCCTCATATGCCTCACCCTGCTGACCCACTATCATCTTTCTAGTCCTCCTCTGGACCTTCTCCAGTAGGTTAATGTCCTTTTTGAGGTTTGGGTGCCAGTACTGTACTCCATATTCTAGATGAGGCCTTACCAATGACCTGTACAAGGGCAGTATAACCTCCTCTCTCCTACCACTGATTCCCCTAGATATATATTCCAGCATCTTGTTTGCCTTTGCTGCTGCTTTCTTGCACTACATGGAGTGCTTCAGGTCACTAGTGATCATCACTGTCAGGTTCTTCTCCTCCTCTGATGCAGATAATCGGACTCCACACACGTAGTACTCTGTCCTGGGATTCTTGGCTCCAATATGCGTAACTTTGCATCTCTTGGCATTGAAGTCAAGCTGACAGATCCTGGACCACCTCCCCAGATTTTTCTGATCTTCCTGTAGGTCCTGTATCCCTTCTGCTGAGTCTACTCTCCCACAGAGCTTGGTGTCATCCGTGAATAGGCACATTTTGCCCATAATGCCATCCCCAATGTCATTGATGAAGACACTGAACAACACTGGCCCCAGCACAGAGCCCTAAGGGATCATAACTCTCCTGCCACAACCACCCTCTGGGTTCTGTCCCTCATCCAGTTTTCCACCCATCTAGCCATCTTTTCCCCAACCCCAAGATCCGCCAACTTCCTGATCAACCTTTTGTGGGGCACAGAGTCAAAGGCCTTGCTGAAATCAAGATAGAAAATGTCTACCACTTGGTTCTGTCTACTCTCTTAGTGACACAGTCAAAGAAGTCAATCAGATTCATTCAATGCAATCCCCCCCCACCCATGAACCAATGCTGCCTTGCATCCTGGAGACTGTGCTCCTCTAGATATTCCAACAACCTTTCCTTTAGTATGATCTCCATGAGCTTGCCCACAACGGAGGTGAGACTGACTGGTCTGTTATTCCCTGGGTCATCCTTAGAACCACTTTTGTGGAGGGGTGCTACATGTGCTGTTCTCCAATCCAGTGGTACCATGCCTGACTCTAGTGAACTATTAAATAGATCTGCCAGTGGCCCAGCCAGCTCCTCAGCCAGTTCCTTTAGTACCCTTGGATGTACTCTGTTCTGGCCTGGTGATTTGTCCACCTTCAATGCCAGCAGCCCCTCCCTCACTCTATCTTGCTCTATCACTACATCTGTGTTTCCCTCCCTCCCTGCTCCTCTCTTTTCCCTCCTGAAGGCAGTGGTCCATTCTTCTCCCTGGTGAAGATGGAACTGAAGTATTCATTTGATATCTCTGCTTTTCCCCCATTATCCTCCACCCATTCCACTCCCTTCTAAAGCCTAACAATCCCTTCTTTCTTGTCTCTTTTCTCTTTTATATAGTGAAAGAAAGCCTTCTCCCCCTTCTTAATTCCTTCAGCTATCTGCAGCTTCTTCTGTGCCTTTGCTTGCTGGACTTCCTTACTTGCCTCACTAACCAGCCTTGGGTAATTTTCCCTATCTACCTCTCTTTTGGTCTTTCTGAATTTTCTATAGGCCAATCTCTTTTCCCTTACTGCCTGGGCAACCCCAGAACTGAACCAGCTGGGTGCTTTGGCCCTTATGTTCTTAACTCTGAACCTAATGCACTCATCTGTGACAACCAGTATTCCTTCCTTAATGATGGATCACCTTTGGTCCACCCCAATATTTGTTTTATTTATTTATTTTGTTCAGTGCAGCCAGGTTGTTCAGAGCCCTGCAGTTTCACTTTATTGGCCCTTTTTATCTTGTGATTTATAAAGAGACAGTGGTTCTGTGCACAAAGTCCAAGCTTTTACATATGGCTGTTTCTGAGATTCATATGAGTCAGTCCTTGGTTTTGACTATTTTTTTTCCTAGACTGCATGATAATCATTGTGTGGAGGTACTACATTATATAGAAATATCATTACAAAATAATCCATTAAATGAAGCATAAGGGCTAAATAATTATGAGCCATCTACCATGAATTGTAGAGTGAAAAAAATGAGAGTTGACACTAGCAGTATATAAATTAGAAGAGGATAACCATAAAAAATAGGTTGCCCATTGCTGGAGAGTGGGAATGAAGGCTTGGACTGAATTGCCAGCAAGAAGAGGAAAAATAAATGCTTTTGTTAATGATGTGTTATTCTAAAATTTGTATAGCACAGTGTTTTATAAATTTAGTAGCAGCTGTAAGGTTGATTACCGTGATTTATTGCCTGCACTACAGTTGTTTGTTTAAGGGTACTTTAGTGATAATTAATAAGTGGAAGAAATCAACATGTGGTTCTTTATCTCAACTTTTTTTAGTGTTTTTACATGCTTATGATGCATTTGTTAATGCATGCTCCCTTTTCAACATTAGTGCCGGTTTAATTTTATCAAAGTAATGAATTCTGTGTGTCACCTGGATCATTCAAAGTCCTTTAATATTTAAATAGGCAAATGAAACTAATGTCAAGAGATTCTTAATAATGGTATTCAGTTCTATAATAGAGCAAAGCTAACCTTTGTAGTAGTAGTAGTATTAAGTATTTAGAACTTTGGCTGTTGCATACTTTGGTGATAATTTATAGAAAACCACCCCCCCCCCCGCCAAGATGAACATTAATTTCCCCATCCTCAAACTAGTGTAAAATTAAAA
This sequence comes from Neoceratodus forsteri, assembly GCA_016271365.2. NCBI lineage: Eukaryota > Metazoa > Chordata > Ceratodontiformes > Ceratodontidae > Neoceratodus > Neoceratodus forsteri. The sequence continues at coordinate 585,158,350 of CM028137.1, read as the reverse complement.
AATAAAACATTTGCATTTCCTACTCCCTAGTGTCTAGTGGATCTCTCTACCCCCACACCCTGCCATCAGATCTTGTCCCACCCTGCCACCCCAGTACCCTGATTGGGTAGCCAGCATAGCCCTCCATTCACCTCCATGGCCAGCAGCCCAACTGAGCTCTTCAATGAATGAATGCACATTTGTACAAGCATGTGTTCATTCATTGAAGTGCTCAGTCAGGCTGCCGGCTGTGGATGTAGGTTGAGGGCTGTGCCAGTGACCTGATCAGGGTACTGGAGAGAAGAGGGGTGGGCACTATCTGACTGAAGAGAGGGTGGTGGTGGTGGTGGTGGGAGGTCTGTGGACACCAGGGATAGGGGAGAGAATTGTTTTGTTTTTTTTTAAGATTGGGGGCCAGGGCCATGGCTGGGAGGGACATAACTCTCGCGGTGATTCAGGGGAGTGGTTCTTCAATTTGGCAGTGATCAGCTGGGGGGTCCACTAGACACCAGGGACAGGGGAGGGGATTGTTTGTTTTTTTAAAGATTGGGGCCGGGGTCATTGCTGGGGAGGGGAAATAACTCTAGGGGTGACTCAGGGTGAGGGTACTTAAATTCAGCAGGAGATAGGCCTGGAGGTGGCCCACTAGACACCAGAGAGTCTTAATTAGTGGCAAAATTTCACCTGCAGGTGACAAAATGTCACTCGTGAGTGGTGAATTTCAATGGTTTGAGGGTAGAATTTCTCATTTCGCCCCACAAAACATTTTGTGAAATGTGCAACTTCCATGAAATATTTTGCTGAGTGAAATTTTCCAATTTCACACAACACTACTCCCAAAAGATCTAAAAATGTAGTAACTTTATCATTCATGGTTATAGTAGCATAGTTTACCTAGCTAAATTATTAAAGTAACTATATGTTTTAGGTATAATTTTAATACTGTTTTCTTAAAATGCTGACCAACAATACATTGTGATAGTTAAGTTAGCACACTGTTACAATATTACAACAACAATATTTTGTTTTTCTTAATGTTTCCAAGATGACAAATGGGAAAGGATGCCACTGAAGGTGTGTGGGACAGGTCCTTGGAGCCAGCTGGACCATCAAGCCCAGCTGGCCTGAGTGACCAGGAACCAACACTGGAGGCTACTGTAAGGAATTCTGCATGGATCTTGTTGTCAGCTGTAGATGACATCCAAGCTGGCATGAGCACACATACAGAATGCTCCCAGCTGGGTTCATCGAGGACAGAACCTCCAGGTCTTGTATCTGAGGAGACCATGACCACTATAGTATGTAACTCATCAGTGGCTGTATTTGTAATTTATGATGAAATGTACAATACATGCTCTCTCAAAACTTACAGAACTGTTTTTTTTCCTTTGTGTTTCTCTTATATGTTCAAACACTGCTTTCATGATGAACATTTTCAGATGTACACTGTAATCCACGTGCTGTGACTTACACTCTCCATGTCTGTCTGTACATAATGAAGCACTTCACATACCAGGAGCTATACTGTTCACAGCACTAGACAAATGCTGCAATTTGTATAATGTAGATTTTGGTATGCTGATAACTGTAAATTCATAGCTAGAGGCAGGCCTTTATGGCTTAAACCATAAACATTTATGTGAAGTTTAGCAAGATGTAGCCAGACAGTTTCTGAACACCTCTTAACAAATATGTGCACTGACACATGTTAAGTCCCCTCTCCCCCCACACCTCAGACTTGATTTCTTATACAGTAAGTATGCATACCTTAATTACCAAAAAACAGAAAAAAGCAGGAGCACCAGGAATTGTGTGGTGCTGTATATTCCAAACAATCAATACATACAAATAAGCACCCACACAGCTTAAGGAACAGAGACAAAATGCTATAAAAAATATAATAGCGTTTAATATCAAAAGTGTAGCAAATACAAACAGGAGAAAAAAACGGACACATTAACGTTTCACCTAGACTCTGCTAGGCTTCATCAGAATAAAATAGTGCCTAAATTCTATACCATTTAAATACAATTTCATGTGCTACCTTGTGACAAGAATAAGCCAATCACCATCATAAATATTGTTAAATTCATTAATCCATTTATGATTGACCTTTCAAATAGAATGGTGTTTATGCAAACAATATCAAATACATGTTTAAAATACAATTAAACAACATATATGAATACAAATAAACTATTACAGTAAGTTCAAGATATCTACCCAATGGCCATTGTTACCATATCACTGTTCCTATATACACTTGATATTTTATTTTATTTTTTAAGTGAAAATATTATTCTATTTACAAATAGTCAATCACTTATTGGCCTATATGGCCATATCAACAAATTTGTATATATGTCATAATCTAAAGTGAATATTTTTTTGTTTATTTGGCCAGAGATTTACTCCGTGCTATTCTTTAAACAAGTTTACCAAAATGGCCATAGGCACAGAAAATGAACTTACAGGCACTCATTTTTAAAGACTCATGGCATTAAGTGGCTATAATAATTGTCTACTTAATATCAGGATGGAGAATGACACTAATGCTAATGATAAAGGGAACCAACATTGCATAAACAAAAAACAACAAGAAGTAGATAAAAGGACAACCATTTACTTTAGCTTTTATATTTTCGCAAGAATGCTGAGAGATCTATATTATCATTAAGTCCCTTACCAGTACAGGCTCCTAATGAAAAAATCCAAAAACTTTCTCTCTGGCCTATTTTCTTATTGATATCACCTCCCCCGGGGACCCATTTTGACTAATTCCAAACCAAAAAACTTAAAAGTGTGTTTGTATGGATGATTGATTAGCATGTGCTTGACAATGGCATAATTTGTATCACCCTTGTCAACTGCTCTAACATGCTCACCAATTCTAACCTTAAATTTCCGTATAGTTCTACCAACATAATATGCTCCACATTCACATAAAAGCAAATAAACCACCCCAGTACTATTACAAGTAATTAAGCCATTAGTTGCTATTACTTTTCCTGAAATTGGGTGTAATATGCTTTTGCTGTTATGTATATAGCCACAATAGGTGCAATTGCCACATCTATATGTACCCTTCGGTTTGGAAGCCAGAAGAGTCTGTTTCATTTCATAATCACTTTCAGTACAGTTGGACACTACATGATCTCTAATGCTCTTACATTTACGAAAAATGACTTTCGGTCCTTTATTTTTGTTTATACAATGTTGGTTACCTTTATCATTAGCATTAGTGTCATTCTCCATCCTGATATTAAGTAGGCAATTATTATAGCCACTTAATGCCGTGAGTCTTTAAAATGAGTGCCTGTAAGTTCATTTTCTGTGCCTATGGCCATTTTGGTAAACTTGTTTAAAGAATAGCACGGGGTAAATCTCCAGCCAAATAAACAAAAAAATATTCACTTTAGATTATGACATATATACAAGATTGTTGATATGGCCATATGGGCCAATAAGTGATTGACTATTTGTAAATAGAATAATATTTTCACTTAAAAAATAAAATAAAATATCAAGTGTATATAGGAACGTGATATGGTAACAATGGCCATTGGGTAGATATCTTGAACTTACTGTAATAGTTTATTTGTATTCATATATGTTGTTTAATTGTATTTTAAACATGTATTTGATATTGTTTGCATAAACACCATTCAATTTGAAAGGTCAATCATAAATGGGTTAATGAATTTAACAATATTTATGATGGTGATTGGCTTATTCTTGTCACATGGTAGCACATGAAATTGTATTTAAATGATATAGAATTTAGGCACTATTTTATTCTGATGAAGCCTAGCAGAGTCTAGGTGAAACATTAATTTGTCCGTTTTTTTTCTCCTGTTTGTATTTGCTGCACTTTTGATATTAAACGCTATTATATTTTTTATAGCATTTTGTCTCTGTTCCTTAAGCTGTGTGGGTGCTTATTTGTATGTATTGATACCTTAATTACCCAGCACCATGTTCTAGTTGAGTTGTAAAGTAAGTTAAGTAACTTAAGTATGGCATTTCATTAAAACAGAAAGAAACACAGAAATGTTTCACAATATGTAGTCATTTAATGTTTCTTGATTTAAAGAAACATTGAAGAGTGCTGCTGCAGAGTACTGATTACTTAGCAGTAGTAAAATTGTAGTACACAGTATTCATATTGGTATCATTGCCTTAGGGTTTGAGTGCTATATACTGTATTGCAATGCATGACTGACTTAATATTGATACTTTTTGTATTAAATATGCTTTATTAAAGTTTACATGATAAAAGCAACAAGAAAAAGTAACTACATATTAAAATTACAATAAACAATAAAGTAGAAGAAAAACTAAAACTAAAACCAAAAGCTACATATAAAGAAATAATAGCAAAAAAAAAGGCATGAACTGCTAAGACAATCAAACTATACCAAAATATGAAGTTACCTCCCCATCCCACACCAGATGGATAGATAGCTTCAAACAGAAATCACATCAAATAGGTTTAAAGATCTACTGTAGTGTCCCATAGAATGTAAAATACAATATATCCATGTGAGTCTGAGGGCACCTTCAAGGAACAAAAAAGATAAGAATAAAGCAACAATAGCTACATGGTCACTGCACATTCCAGTCAGACAGCTTACTAAGTGATGATACTATGACAGTAGTTATTAAAGAGTTAATAAAGCATATACAGGTTCCCATCTCAACAGTGAATGGCATGCAGACATATTTGCAGTCATTTTCTCTTTATTTAAATATTAAGAATTTATCTGTGCCATTCCTCCCTAGTTGGATTCTGGACATCCAGCAAATTACACAAAATGTTTAATTTAGCAGCATCAGTGACCAAGGCCATATACCCTTTCCTGGATCCACTTATTCTACCATTATAAATCCCCAAAAGGGAGATTTCTGGAGTAAATTCATCTTGGAGACCCAGGAAATGATTTAAAGTACTCTAAATATCTTTCCAAAAATGTTGAATCTTATCACATGACCATAAGTTGTGAAAAAGAGTACCCACAGACCCCCCATACTTTAAACATACATTTGAAGGTTCTTTGCCCATATGATGCAATTTTCTAGAGGTAAAATATAAATTATGCATAATATAATATTGCCATAGCCATAATCTATCCTGTTTAATATAAACATATAGGTCATGACAAGTCCTACACCATTCTGCCTCGTCAAGAGAAAGTTCTAAGGTAGAATCCTGGTATGAGCAATCAATATAGCCTATTCACAAATCCCAAGTTTGAAGGGTGGAATGTATGTCCATCTTTTGGATGAGACGTTAAACCGAGGTCCCATCTGCCTGGATTGGTGGTAGTTCAGGTGGATGTTAAAGATCCCATGGCACTTATCGAAAAGAGTAGGAGAATTTCCCCGGTGTCCTGGCCAAATTTCCCTCATTCACTCAAAATACCACCAACAGCTTAATCTGGTTCAAGGTCAGTTGGCATTCATCTGTATCCCCATCCCCCGGTTTGTGCCTGCAAATAGGCAGGATTTGTCTAGTGCACTTACCCGGACAACAAAAACTAAATAAATAAATAAATAGATGAGATGGCGTGAGCTTGCTAGTGTAGTTAACTGAGAAAAGGTTTCACTCCCCTTTTTTGGCCAAGGTGGATAACCCAAATAACTAGATGTGCAATGTTGTTACTGCATTAGTTTCAAACTAGCTGAAACTGGTATGTGATAGGACTGTTGAATCTGGTGAAAGGAGAGAAGAGTATTAGCAGAAGTAAAGTCTGAAACCATGAACATAGATAATCCCATCTAGTAATGAGGATGCAACATCTTGCCTGCAATATGAAAACTGGAATAATCAAAAAGGGATTGGCCAAGATCTTTAACCATGTCAAGGTGAAGCAGTCTGCATAATTGTTTATGTGTCTTCAGTGACCAAAGGATGTGGGCCTGATGTAATCCAGTAGGCACTCTGAGCAGAGGGATATACAGTAGACTAATGAAACTGGGTTAAGGCTGGTTTCCTTGAACTGACTGTTTCAATTTGGAGCAATTGTGGGACATAATCTGAGGGTAGATTCTCCTGCGTAGAGGCACTCTTAAAATATTTACTGGCATGTGAAGCTTAATACAGTCCAACCCAACTAAACCGGACACTGTTATACTGTTTTTTTTTTGGATATATCAGCCATTTTTCAAAACCCCAAACCCAGCGCATAGAGATCAATGTCAAAGTGTACTGTTATAGCGACTGATATCCACCATCTAAATTGGTCATTAGTGGGACACTATACAGATCTGAATGAGTTAACTGACTGTCTTGCTACAGGCAATTAGCAGTGATTATCAGCCTCTTAAGTGCTTATCAACTGTCCAGAGCTTAGTGGTCTGTCTGGAGGTGTGAGAGCTGAGTGCCTGTTCAGCCTTGGTGTTCTGCCATTCATTTAAGGTGCTCTTTCAGTTTCCTTTTCCATGTTCTCAAATGGTGAAATGTAACATTTTGACTCTTTCTAAAAAAATGAAGATTCTAAAACAGATCAATGGCATGCCGAAGACTTCTGTAAGAGAATTGGTAACTCACTTCGGCATGCCACGATCAACGCTTTCTGATTTGCTGCAGAATAGGGAAAAGCTTACAGAGGGCTGGCATAGCAATGAAAACCCTAACAGAAAATGTAAAAGAAATAACAGTTATGTTTTAAAGTTTAATGTTACGTGAAGCACCACTGGTCCACACACCCCAAAGAGAGTTCCACAAGCGCTTCCATACCCCAAAGCCATGTCACAAAGCAATTAAGCACACTACGGCAATAGCAGATAGTGCCCTGATAGAAAACATGCACTTTGCATTAAAACGGACACTCCATTATATTGACAATTTTGGCAATGTACTGAGTAGTCCATTATAAGCAGGTTGCACTGTAGTAGAATTGAAAGTTAGGTAGTCTAAGACTTTCTGTTTCTTTAGGATGCATAATCTTTTTTCTATAGGATAAAGTAAATGGGGTAGAATATTCATTTTAATTATATTTTTTCGAACCTGTAACATAAGGGGTAATGATTTCCATCTGATAAGGTCCTAAGTAATCAGCTTGAGCATGGGATCGACATTCATACTTTTCAAATTAGATAAAAAATTAGATAAATGAATGCCCAAATAGGCTAACTAGGAAGGTGTCCATTGAAGTCCTAGGTTTAAGATCTGCTGTTTGGAAACTTGCATATTGAGAGAGAAGATACTTTTTTTATGAATATTTTACTTATAACCCACAAAACATCCAGAAGAAACAACAATATTCAAGACTTTAGGGATAGAATCTTGGGGATATAAAACATGCAAAAGAATCTCATCCATATAGGATGACAGTTTAAATTCGTAGTCACCTAGCTGGATACCATGAATTCTAGGTGTCATTTTTAGTTTTAAAATAAGGGGTACCAAATAAAAATTAATTAAACAGGGGGTAGGGGACAACCCTGGCATGTCCCTATTGCTAAATGAAAAGGCTCTGAATACAAACCATTGCAGGAAATGTGGGTTGTTGGGACAGTATACAAAGTCTTTACCCTCCAAATGGAAGATGAGAGAATATCAAAACAATGCTTAATATGAAAAAGATAATTCCAATCCACTCTACCGAAAGCTTTTTCAGCATCCAGGGAGAACAGGGCTGCAGGATGCCATAGTTCCCTGGATGCTGCTATACTGTAATATGAAACACTTTCCATTATTGATCATTAGCTAATCTGCCTGACAGGAAGCCTACTTGTGCTGGACCTATTAAAGAAGGCCAAACTTTCTGAAGCCTGATAGATCAAACGAGAGCAAATGTCTTCATGTCAACATTCATCAAAGAAATAGGCTGGTAATTATTAAAAAGAGTCATTACCAGGTTTGGGAATAAGACAAAGAGTGGTTTCTGTAAGAGTATGATCAGAGACCTCCTTGCTTATACAGCTGATTAAAGATGTCTGTTAAGGGAACTAGCAGTTCATTTTGAAAGCATTTATAGAATTTGTCCAGAAAGTCATCCAGCCCTGGAGCCCTCCCAATTGACAGAGTCTGGATCACCTGTTCCATCTATGGGACCCTAATGGACCCATCCAAAATAGCCCACTGGGCATCAGTTAGGTGAGGGAGTGGGAGATCCCATAAGAAGGCCTCAATCAGATCACTAGTGTCCTGATATAACTGCTCAGGACTGTATAAATGCTGATAAAACATTGAAAACAGGCCACTACTTGATGGGAATTTGTTATTAAGGGTGACTGATCAGTGTACTGGACCCCTACAATAAAGCCATTGGTTTCCATTTGACAAAGGTGAAGCACAAGCATTTGGTCAGTCTTTTCTCCCTGACCCAGATATCGAACCCTGTCTCTAAAAATAACCAGTTCAGCTTTTCCTGTAATCAATTCAGTATAGTTTGCCCTCAAAGTATTTAACCTTTGCCAAATGCTATCAGGTAAGAAGAGCCAGGATTTTTCTCTATGTTGTGCATTTCTAGTAAAAGGGAGGCAGAAGTCTGGTCCTTCTTCTTCTTCCAAATTGTAGCTAGGTGGATGGACTCACCTTGAATGTAACATTTAGTCACAGGCAGTAAGATTTCTGCCCTGTCAACAGAATGGGAATTATCTGCCAAAAAGTTGGGAATATCTTCCTTAATTTTCTTGACTAGTTTGGAGTTATGCAGAAGTTGTGGATCAAACCAGCAGGTGCGGATCAATTCTATTCCCTGAGCCAAACCCACTTGTAAAAGGATGGCTGAGTGATTGGATTATACCCTGGCACTAAATTCACACACTTGAATGGGAGGAAAAACCTCATGTGCTACAAGAAAGTAATTAATTTGGGAATAAGATGCATGTGGAGCAGAACAAAAAGTATACTGCCATTCCATCGGATGCAATAGGTGCCAGGGATCAGGCAACCCCAACGCATCCATGAGTTCCACAAGCACATGTTGGCCCGGAGTCAGGCTGCGATGATAATAGTCTGACCTATCCAGATCAGGTTGCAGGACCAGATTCTAGTCCCTGGCTAAGGTAATATGTAGATGTCTATACAGTATCATTTTAGAATGCCAAACTAATGAAGAAGGAGGGAGTATCTTGATTTGGTCTGTATATAGATCCTAAGATATCATCTGCTTGACCTAATCTACCATGGAGAAGGATGAAACATCCCTCAGGGTCCCAAATATCCTGAATAAGGTGAAAAGGGACAGAATAAAAAAAATAATATAGTTACCCCTCATTGTCTAGTGCTGTTCCCCACACTGTAAACTTGTCCAACCCATCCTACTTGAAAGTATAGTCTGATCTCTAGGGAGAAGTGTCTGCTGAAGGTAGACCACTGCAGCACCCACTTTGTATAGATGCTTAAGAATCCTATATCTCTTGCCTATAGTCTGATCCCCTTTGATATTCCACAAGATTATCCTTAGGACATTAGCAATAGATAAGTTAATATGAAATGAGATCCAAACTGGTAAAGTTAAAAAAAAAAACTGCTGAGCTGTGCGATAGTGCTGCCATCCAGTCTGGGATCTCCCCTCCCCCCTCTCTGTCCCAAATAAACCCTAAATATAAACAGATAAATACAAAATCCCTGAAGAAATCTTAGAATACAAACCTTAACCAGTACCCCTACTACCTATACAGAACCTCCCAGGTCCCATGGACTGTCTCCTCTCCTCATCAGTCCATGATCAGCCAGCGAGGTCCACCAACCGGTGACATGTGAAACATTAGCAACACAATGTATATCTAACTCCCACCCCAACCCCTCCCAGAAAAAATAACACCCCATATCCAAAAACAGCCCAAAGGGTAAACTATGTGCTACAAATGCAAAATAGAGATAAAACCAACCACTTTCAAACAACAGTATATCTCAATTCTTCATAGAAACTGTTGAAAGTAATAAACACATATCAACCCATGCCCCTGCAGCTTGCAAGAGGCAGAAATTAAAAATGAGGGTATAAAACTACTGAGATCAATGCCATCAATGACTGAAGACAAATAACAAATTAAATGAGACTCTCTAATCCTAGAAACTAATCCCCCTCCACATAACTGTACCCTAGCCCATCAAAAAGACAGCAAGTAATAAGAATAAGGGCTATCTAATATGTAAGGGTAAAAACAATGTAAAGTATACTTCATGTAACATAGCTTAGCCAGGAAAGGAAAAAAAACTTTACACTTCAGTAACAAAAACTTGGCTAACTAACATTGAAATCAATGGGCCCTATGCATGATGCCAATGCACCGTGGAAACTGGACACATTGGCATCGATATGAGTGAATGCCACAAACCGGGTCCCACAGCTCACGTGTGGCATTCATGAAATGGGCACAAGACAGTTATGTGCCTCATTCTCTGGCACGTGGACAGCAACTTCTGGGTGGGGGGGTGTGCCAGCACTATGTGCCATGAACTACGGCACATAGTGCTACCCAAGAGGGTGCAGAGGGGGCACAGCTTATGGCAGGGGAGACCCTGCTGTAACTCACAATGTGTGCCCTCATAAGTGTTCTGCCTGTTGTGGTGGACCCAAAACAGCATCTTGCATGCCACCCCAGCCCACTAGGATGGTGGAGAGGGCTGGGACATCTTGGTGAGTGGATCCCCATACAATGCCAGACCTACCTCAAGGACATGGCAGCCCATCCCTCTCTACCAGGTGACCCCCCTCAACCACACAGTAGTGTCTGGGCCTCGCATCCTCACCATGGGACCCCAGCACTCACAGTGGTAGCTATTGCCCCCACGCCCATGACACAGATAGGCCAGGGGTCATGGGGGTGTCTGTGCCATGGCAAGTGGGGCTTCACTGCCCAAGGATGCAGGGTGCCACGTACTTTTTCAGGGTCTGGGGGGAGCAGAATCTGGGTCAGGGCACATCTGTGCTGGGGGGCAGCCTGCGGGATGGGGTGGGGTACAACAGCAGGGGGCCATTGGTGTGCTGGAATGGCACCATGCAGTTTGGGCTGGTGGGGGTGTCCATTGGACCTTGGGGCTATTCTGCCTCCAATGGACATTCACACACCCAGACCCATGCAGTAGCACAAGGGATTCACTATGGAACCCACACCAGGCATCTGATTGGATGCCCAATTGGGTCTGTGACTTCGCCCATGGCTGCCCTGTGTGGCCATATGCACTGGGGGGATGAAGCCATGGACAGGTGTTGGCCATTAGTGAATCATGGTGGGTGCATACCTGTCCAAAGGTGAAGAGCTGCATGGGTGGGTTACTTACTTTTGGCACATAACTTGTGCCCAGTGGTGCATAGGTGCCATTAACAATAATGATGAGATGCCAGCCTCATGGCACAGAGTGAAGGGGTTCACTAGGTATGCTGGTGACCCAGGTTTGCACCCCGAGCCTGGGTACCAGGAGCGGAGACCGGCAGAGATGGAGTTCAGAGCGTCTGTTGGATTCTTCCCTCCCGGGTGGGGGTGTGCAGACCTTTGGCACCTGGAGGTGGCTTGGGTGATGTTCTATGTGGTGTGATGCCTCAACACACCACTGTACTTCCCTGCCCCAGGTCGCCATTGCAACCAGGTGAATTTTGGGAGGTGGGGAAGGGTAGAATAGTGTAAACTTGCCCCCGGTTGACCGGATAATAGCTGCTGGTCCCTGCTGTGACAAAGCCCAGACACATCTGAGCCAACCCCACCATGCCAGGGATACATATCTGTGCCTATGAGGTACTACTTTCTCAAAAGGGAAGGACCCACCTGACAAAGGGTTATGTCGGCTTATCCAGGGGGCTGTGAGGATGGCGATGGGGTAGAATGGCAGCATGCCTCAGCAGACTGAAGGAGTGGCCAGTTGAAGAGCGTGGGGAGGAGAAAAAAAAATACTGATGCGGTATCACAGGGAAGGGAAAGCTACAGGGGCTTATAAATGAATAATATATTGAACAGCCAGTATGATCCACCGTACAAAACTATAAGTGAGATCTGAAATAAGGCATGTACCTAAAGTCTATTTAATTCACTTTCAGCCTCTTTTAACTTTTGTTTACTTTTTTTTTTATGTATATAGTATGTCTGATTATTTCTCCCCTTATAACTGTTTTAAATGCTTCCCATCTAACTCTGGATTAATTTCTGGTGAATTACTAAACTGAAAATATTCAATTATTTCCTTTTGCACTATAGTAGAAATCGATGTATCTCATAAAAGGGTATTATCTAAAGACTATATTCTATTTATGGCTAAATTACCAAGACTGATATGTAATTCTATTGCTTCATGGTCTGATATATGTATATTATTGTTTTGCACTCCTAGAATATTGTGACTCAATGTACAAGATATCAAATGAAATCAATTCTTGTATAATATTGCTGAGGAGTGGAGAAAAAAGAACATTGTTGTTTTGTTGGGTTGGCCTCTCTCCATGGGTCTATAAGGCTCAAGTTCATGCAAAAGTCTCTAATTGTTCTTCATACAGGTGTCATATTATCTGAATAGGAGGATGATTTGTCTAGTTTTGCATTTAATGCGGTATTGAAGTATTTCCCCATAATGTATGGTCCATTAAATGTAGATAACGTTGAAAATAAATCTGTGAAAAATTTAAAATCACGGGAGGCAGAGCCTGCCAGCACAATGGAGGCAGTGTAAATTGACAGCAGTCTCCCATGGAGGGTATACTAGTGACCATCCGATAATTCAAACCAGTGACAGAGATTTATTTTCAAATATTAGAAAAGCTGAAGTTCCTATCAGCGGATCAACATCAACACGAGCTTTATCAATTGGTCCTGAAGGATTTAATCAATATTCAAAGCCTGCACGGAACCAAATGGTACCGGCCATGACAGACAGATAGGCTGGAGTATTGCAACCCCACTTGAAGCTCCAGGAAAAGCACCAGCATTGGCTATGCAGATGGCATCAGCTCCGAAGCACGGTTCTCAAACTCAACTTAGCCGGGTCACACATCATCGGACTTGGAGACAATAATGAGCAAGCTGGACAAAATATTGATAGACACGGCTGATATAAAGAAAGTGGCTAATAAAACAAACTCTGATTTAGCCGCAATTGCCATCTGGGTTGATTGTAATGAACAAAAAACACAGAACCAAGCAACCACTCTGCAGGCTCACCAGAAAACTCTCCAGGATCACCACAATATCTCCTCAACAAGGTGTATGACTTAGAAAATTGAGCAATGAGGGCAAATATAAGGACTGCAGGGGTGGCAGAGGTGGAGCAGAGAGCAGGGACATGTATACCTTCTTAAGAGTCATGCTGCCTGAGCTGATGAAAGACAATAAGTGCTACAGCCCCTGAGATAGAGAGGTCTCACCACTGTCTGGCCCCTCATCTGCAGCCAGAAGACAGACTCCAACCTAGCCTGTGTAAATTCATTTCATATCCAGAGAAGGAATACTGCCTTAGAAGGGCAGTAGAACAGGGTTCTTTCCTGTGCCACAGTCACTGTGTGCAGCTTTATCAAGATTTTTCACAAGACCTCTCAAATAGAAGAAGGACTTATGCTGGGGTCAAGCAGCAGTTTTATAAATTAAATATCCAGACATCCTTGTGGTACCTGCCACTCTAAGGATACACTTTAATAGGGAATGTATTGCTTTCATCAACCCAGCAGAAGCTGAGATGTTTTTCCAGGACCACTGCAGCAGGCATGAAATTACAATGCAGTGCAGCTGTCAGCCACGAGGCAGCTCCTCATCTTCCAAAATGGAGGTGAGCCACAAGGTGCCAATGCAAGATGTCCTTCCTAATGCTTGGGATGTAGAGAGTGAGCCCTCATTGCAGCCTGCTATGAGAGGATGCCCTAAGAAGACATCGAAAGGAGACACTCTAAGGAAGCCTCCATTTGGGAAGACACTGATACAGGAGTTGCCAGAGGAAATTCTTCCCATCAGATGCCCGTAGCTGCTCACTGGGGATAACACCTTTCAAAACGAGTAACTGGTATGACCCCCTTCATGAAATGACACCAGCTTCATTGAACATGATGGCAGTACACTTGAAATCACCGGTCATGGAGGGGGGAGAAGCTGATGACCCAGGATAGTTGTCCCCACTGCCGGATGACTGGGCAGACTGTATGCAGAGTGTGGGAGCTGAGGAGGAAAACTCCATCAAACGTCTGGAGGCTCTGCTTAACTCCTTGAAGGACCATGACCCCACTGGCTGACACCTCAGTAGACAGGGCAACAGACACTTAGCCCATCTATGGGAGGAAGCCAGGACTAAGGTATTTCCTAGGGCTGTGGATATATGGAGGGAAGGGGAATTTACACCTGTTGCTGAGAGGCATGCGTCTATCAGGGAAGATGACATGGGAAATGTAAGAGTTGCAATGGCTTACTGAAGTATGCCTCTGGGCCTCCCTGGTGACACAAGTTTGGTTTTATTTTGCAAAGCTGGGCAGGTTTGGGTCACTTATGACCACAGCCCTGATGCAGAAAGATGGTTAAAACTGTTATAACTTGGTTAGTGGAAAGAGAAGAATTACCTTAACTGCAACTGGTCCCTGCCTTGTTCCAAGTAGTGAGCAGCTGCAGTAATGGATGACATGGACTTGGCAAGGTAAAGCAGCGCACTACAGATTTAAAGGGGTGGAATCTGTGCTGCCCCAGTGGGCTCTCAGGGGATGGGGGGATTATCTGGACTGCAGGTGACTGGGCTATAAGACCAATGTAAAACAAACCCATCCAGGTGTGGGGGTAAAGGGGCAACCGAGTCTAACCACCTTTAAATCATGGGAGGGGAGAGAGGATTAAATGAGTCAGGCTTTTTGCATGAATAGCCCTCCCCCCACCCAATTTACAAAAGATTACCCACCCAGTCAGCAATAGGAGATCTTAAAAAGGCACCTGACAGCCTGGAAGCCCAATCCTAAGACCTATTAACAAAGGATAACCGCTTCTCATGAGAGCACTCCTGGGGACAGATCTGAAGTGCAGAACAAGATATGGGAGTCTACCCATATGCTAAACATACTAAATTGCATTTTTTTAAGGTAAAAGTGCAAAAGGTTAGTGAAGCTTAAATGATTCAAGGTTTGGTACTGCTAAGTAGCAGACAGGTTATGAAAGATGGTCTGATGCGGAAGGGAGAGGAGGCTGCTTGCTATGGGGATAGAGTATTGCCCCACATGCTGATAGGTGGTCTGCCTCGGACACATGAGGGAAGGGGGCCCCCATTCCTCAGTCCACAAGGGGGGGTGAACTGGCACTCCAACATCACATATGAAGGGATAACACCCCTTTTCCCCCACCCTCAATGGGTGCCACCTCATCAATCCAATCTATGGTAATACAATGGGTGCCAGAGCAGTACTTATGGGTAGAAGGCAGAGAGACCCTCCCATGGATGATGGTGACAGCATCCATCAGTTAGGGGAACATGGGGTCATACAAGATGCTGGAATCCAAAACAGGGCTGAGTAGATAGGGCTTTGCCCTTCCTGCGTTAAGGGTGCTTATTGTAGTCATAGTAGAATGACAACCAAGACTTGACACTACCAGATAACCCAAAGAAAGAGTCAAGGGTTATCAGAATACCCCACAAGGGGGGCTCTGGGAGCATAGGGATCTTTGACAAAGCATTGGAGCCTGGTTCCTCATTCAGGGCCATGACCCCATTACAAAGAAAGTGTTGCTATTTTCAGAGTTTGAACAAAATTTTATTGACTTGTGTTTTCAGAATGTTACAACTGTATAGTTGGTATTTTAAAGTTGGGCAACAAAAGGAATATAAGGGAACCAGATCAGAGGACAGGTTCAAAAGAAAGGGGAAGGGGGATTAGACACACGGGAAGAGTAGGTCACACAAGGGCATAGAACCCTAATCACAGCAGCACACACTTCAGACACAGAACTCAAAGGGGGACAATAAAGAACACAAGGATTAGTCCAAATACACAAGCCTAATATGAACATTCATGTACTTAGGACCAGGAAGCTAATGACCTCTTGCATATGGAACACATACAGGACGAGGAAAAATGGATATCATGTCAGAAATTATTTTGACCTCCTTGAATATCAGAGGGCTAAACTCCCCAATCAAATGTAAAAAGATCCTGACTAGGCTAAAAGGCCATATAGCCTTCTTACAGGAGACCAAACTCAGTCACCAGGAAACCCTTACACTCACAAGGGAATGGGTGGGCAGAGAATACCACAGCACATCAGGCAAATCCAAAAAGGGGGTCTCTATTCTCCTACATAAAAAACTGAAGTGGAAGGAGGTTCACCATGAGGCTGATGAAGAGGGAAATTGGTTGGTGGTTAAGTTGTCCACCCTGATGGACCCAGTACTGCTGGTGAATGCATATGCACCAAATGAAAATGTTCCCAAATTTTTTAACTTCATTTCTCAAAAAAATATTAGAATTGTCACAGGACAATCCATAAATACTGGTTGGAGGAGAGCTCAACCTGGCACTAGACTACCTGTTGGATAGGTCAAATGCCAAACAAGAAACCTACACCAACTCCCACCAGGCCATAATGGATATGCTTACCCTACATCAGTTGGCTGACATGTGGAGATTACAGCTCCTGGCAGCTAAAGACTATACATACTTCTCCACAGCCAGAGCAATGGCCAGCAAGCTAGACTACTGGCTAACATAAGGGTGATCACCTCGAGGGTTGGTGACATACATATTGCCCCTATATACCTCTCTGACCATGCCCCGCTAGTGCTGACCCTGTCAGTAGAACCTGCCACCAAAAGGAACTCAGTCTCATGGAGATTGGATCCACTGGTCCTTCAGGATGCTGACTTATGAAAGCAGAATCGACCAATTTTTCAAGGAAAAGCCCCCAGACTCTGCCCTGGCTGCTATGATCTGGCAGGCCTATAAGGTCACACATAGGGGAAAAATCATCAGCTTTTCATAACACAGGAGGAAGCAAAGGGAGAGGGAAGCAGCCCAGCTGGAGGCTCAACTTAACGTTAAGGAGGCTGAGTACAAATCTAACCTATGTAGACTTAAAAACTCAAACTTAATTTCAGACCTGACAAGGCTCAGACTCTAGCTTAACACTCTGGTAACCATGCAAGCTGATCTGCACATAAGGAGAATTCAGCATAAGTACTGGGCTTGGGGGAGGAAACTTAGCCTTCAGGCTTAGAAAGAGACAGGCAGGCAGGCACATTCAGGGGCTGAGGAATAATAAGGGAAAAATGGTGTATGACCCAACATGAAATCAATGAAACCATGACCGGGTTTTACCAGAAGCTGTATACATATCATACAGAATGGGACAAGGACAAATTCAAAGCTTTCATGGGCAATCTACCCTGCCATCCCTGTCAGAGGCCCAAAAGCAAGAATTAGATACACCTGTCACCATCACAGAACTAAGCAAAGCTATACTTAGTATGGCACTGGACAAATCCTCAGATAGTGATGGGTACCCAGCAGGTTTTTATAGTTTGGTCCACCAAGAGGTGGCTACCCCCATGCTAAGGATGCTGCAGGAAGCCCATATAAGCAGAGAATTGCCAAACACCGTAAAAGAGGCTTTGATCACCATTCTACCTAAAGAGGGGAAAGATCATACTAGCCTTGGTAACTACAGACCCATTTCCCTAATAAATGCAGCTGCAAAAATATTGGCAAAAGTCCTGGCGATTAGAATGGAGAAAGTCCTGCCTAGCATTAGATATCCCTCACAGGTGAGCTTTGCGAAAGGGAGGAACAGCTCAGATTCTTTACAAGCCCTACTTACTCTGATGCAGACTGTAGCAGGTCTTCCATCTCCAGCAGTGATAGTAACTGTAGATTTTGAGAAAGCCTTTGACTTGGTAGAATGGGAGTACCTGCACACAGTACTGGATCACTAAAACATAGGGCCCTACTTTTCTTCATGGATCCAAACCTATACATGAAACCCAGAGGAAGGGTCATCACTAACTCCAATCTGTCCCCTGCATTTTAACTACATATGGGTACAAGGCAGGGCTGTCCCCTCTCCCTGTTACTCTTTGTACTAGCCATGGAACCCTTATCAGCAGCTTTTAGGACACACCCGGAGATAGAGGGAATACAGGTAGGGAGCAAGCACTACTATGCCAAATTGCATGCAGATGATTGTTTGATAGTGGCAGGGGATATCAAGGGAAGTATACAACCTATACTGAGTATCCTCAAAGAATTCAGGGACATATCTGGTCTTTGGATCAATATCTCCAAATCAGAAGTACTCCCACTGGGATCCACAATGGGTGTTCGACAAAATATTTGTCTAACACCCCAACAGCAAAACTGGCAGGTTGACCGCATTTTGCAGTCAGCTGCTGGTTTCCAGTGCCAGTAAGTGTTTTCTTTGGGGGGCTTCTCCCCCCAAACTCCCCACAAGGGGGACTGCACCCTCCACACACCCCCCCACTTAGGATAATCAACTCCGAGTCGGAGCTGATTTTGGGGGGTGCAGGACCCTTGACAGACAGCACCAGGTTCCGGTGGGTTCCCTACAGCAGCATGGCACTGTAGTCGCTGTAGGGGACCTCACTGTCAAAAAGTCTCTGTTGGGTGGGTAACTGCTCCCACTGAACTCCCTAGCCACATCAGGTATGGTGAAAGATGCCGGACTGAACTAGTCACCCACTGAAATCAAATACCATGGGATCAAGCTTTTCCTCAGACCTGTCAAGCCTGGCTGACAGAAATTTCACTCCAGTTTGGGTCCAACTGTCTAATGAGGTGAAGAGATGGAAGCACATGCATTTGTCCTTGGCAGGGAAGATAGCTGTGATAAAACTAATACTGGCCCCAAGGATATACTTCTTGATTTCCCACCTCCCAATACAGAGGTATGGGCATTGGACTTTCACTCCATAATGAGTAGGTTTCTGTGGGGGCCTAGAATGCCAAGATATAGCAGAGACAAACTTAGGGCATCATGGGTTAGAGGGGGATGGAATCTCCCTGACTTCTCTAAATATTCCTATGCCTTCTAGCTGCTGAAGTGTGTAGGGGACTGGACACAGTGGCTCAACCTCCCCTATTGTGGCTGGCCATTGAGACATCAGTTTTGGGTGGCACGTCCCCATTAGCTACTTGGGCTCCCCATTACCAGAAAAAGACCAAGTATGGATGACAATTAAAACAAGCCATCAAGCCTGGCAAAAAATGAGAAGGGGACAGACAATCAGGCCTGGGTCTGTTGACTCCCCGGTGGAACAATCCACACTTATGTGTAGAGCACCACCCCATACAGTGGTATACATGGAATAGATGTCAGATAAATACTTTTAAGGATTTGGCACAGGTGGATAATAAAATCTTTGTCACCTTTAAATACTTGAGCGATCATAAACACTTGCCTAAAGAGAGTTTCTGGCAACACCTGCAGCTTAGAAGTCTGTACCACAAATGGAGTAGGAGGCTGTGTTTATGTATAACATGTGCCAAATCCCCCAAAATTCCTGAGGACAAATTGCATCTCCTGTCCTGGTCTCTGAAAACAAAGGGCCTAGCAGGGATAATACAGGGTTGGATCAGAGATTGCACCCCAGACCACTCCCTGCCAGTCAAAGTCAGATGGGAATCAATGCTGCAAATAGGGATTAATACCCAGGAATGGAGTGGCTGTTGGAAAGCAGCACATAAAGCATGTGTACACCAACACAGCCTCTTAATCTGAAACAAGGTCTTGCATCTGTGGTGCCACACTCCTTACCAGCTAAAAAGCATGGCTGTCTTATTGCAGAATGAGTGCTAGAGGTGCAACAACCCCGTGTGGATCTGCTCCATATCCTATGGCAGTGCAGGCCATTGCAAACTGTATGGACTTAAGTAATACACTTTTGCCCACAAGTCCTGGGCCAGGCACTACCAAAAACCCCTGGCTTTTGACTCCTGGACCTAGTCCCAGGGGACAGAGAGATTAGAGATAGTCATAGACTGTGGTGCACCCAAGCCTCAGTTGAACTTGTAAGAACAATCCTTAAAAAATGGAGAGCTTCAGATGTTCCTGGGTTCCATGAGTGGTATTAGGCCATGGAGTACCTTGTCTCCCAAATGAGGCTAGCCTATTATGCAGCTTGGCCACTGATTTATGGTTCTCTATTTCTGTACTTTATCTATATTACTCTTATATTTCTCAAAATAATTATACCCCTTCTCTTTTTTTAATTATAATACCCCCTACAGTGCATTTATCTTTACCTCCTTACCCCTAGATATCACTATATTCAAACATCATATGCTTCAATTTATGCTCTAAGTATGAATAAAAGACATATTAATCATTTTTTTTTCTTGCAAGGGTAGAAAACAGTTTTTAAGCTCCAATATCTGTTGTACTGGTAAGTTTAAACCCAAAGTAGTATTCATTGGTGTGTTAGTTTTTTCCTGTTGCCCATATGTATTTGTATTGAGTCTGAAACACTCATTTCCTTGAGTGAGGGATTCAGCTTTTATGGGCTAGTAAAATACTATATTCGACCTTGACAGTAAAAACAAAGTTTGGTGGTGGGAACAAAGTGTATCTGATGCCTTTTCCTCTAAGACATTCAAAACAGGATTAAATGCACACCGATCTGACATTGTTGCTAAACTGAAGTCCAGAAAAATTTGAAATTTTAATCCTTTAGCACACATACTTACTAGATTTTGTTGACCCAGGAGGTAGACTTATTATTACTGATATTCTCAATAATTGCTTTTCTCAATAAATATTCTTTATCTTGAAAGTTATGGGGTTTAATATTTACAAAACGTGGAAATTCTGAGTTTGATGGTTTCTTGGCCACCGAACGTTGATGTGTTCTGTCCAGTTTTATTACTTGTTGTGTGTAATTGCGGCCTGCTGCTAATGTAACCAGTTCTTCGAAATATGATAAGGGATCACCTGACCCCTCGGCACCCTCCAGTATTTTTCCCAATTTCAGATTTCCTCTTCTCGAACAATCTTACTGCTGTTGAATTTTTTTGTAAGTAATGCCAATTGTGTGGTGTGATGAGAAACTGTACTTTGTAATGAATTAAGTGGATTTTCCATTTGCCCCACTTGTGTCTCCACCTCTGTTGTACGCATTGCCAGTGCTTCCAGTTTCTGATTTATACCCACAACTTCTTTAGTCAATAGCCCCAAAGCTTTTTGAATTGCCTGACTATCTGACAAAACTCTTTTTAAAAACTTGAATGAGTTTCTTATGAATTTGGTTCCCCTGACTCATTAGATTCTGCATCTGCATTAGTAAATAGTATATTGCTTAACTGAACATCAGAGTTCCCTGTTGGTATTTTATTTGTTTGGAACATACTGTAGAAGGGTCAACATTTTTGTAAGTTATTTGTTTCAGGTACATTGGCTGTGATTGGCCATTTTTATCAGTAACCACTGCCAGTGCTTCTTGTCATGCTTGTGCCCCCCAGTTTTCTTTCTCCACACCAACAAAGTTTGTGCATTAAATCTCATCTTGTTCATTACCCATTTGGGCCAGAAGGCCCTCATTGGTTTCAACATTTACTGCATTAGCTGTAGCACAGTGTGAAACTCTATTTAATCCCACATTTAAGTCCATTTCCTTCTGTACTTTAATTTCTATGGTTACACTGGAATATTCAGGCCTGCCAGGCTCTTTATGACTAACAGCTGTTTTAGTTGCATTCAGAAGTCTCACCTCCTGTTCTCCTGTTCTTCTGAATTTGCACCAGGATCCATTGCCAGCTCTTTGTTCTGTTCATTCTCTTTAGAAGAGTCACTTCTTGGACCCTCTTGTATCTCCTTTAAAAGAGGCTGAAAGTGAATTAAATAGATTTGCAGAATTACCCATGGTATCCCAGGATGCTGAGAGGATCTTCTATCTGCTAGAGATGCATTTAATATAATGTCCTCCGTTGAACCAGAAAGGAATATTCTTAAGACAAGGCCTAAGTATTATGCTATAGGGGATAAGCCAGATAAAGTTCTTACCCTACAACTTCAAAAAGAAAAACAGGCTAATATGATCTTAACAATAAAAGACTAGAGTAATATACGTGTTACTGATCCAGAAATAATTAATCAAGCATTTTGTAAATTAAAAACAAACAAACAAAAAAAACAATTATACATCTGACTGGAAGAAATTCCCGCATTCTAGTGATACCTTTCTTGATAAGATTAATTTACCATTCCTATCTCGGATGGAGATGGAAAAGATTGATGCACCGATTTCTATGGAAGAAATATAAAATACTATCAAAAACTTACAAAACGGTAAAGCACCAAGGTTTGATGGGTTAACTGCTGATTTCTATGCACAATACACAAATTTACTGGCTAATCAGCTTTTGGAAACATTCAAATTTTCCTTTCAGGTAGGTCATTTACCATAGTCTTTTTATCAGGCTAAAATAGATATATTATTGAAAAAGGACAACAATCCAGAATTGGTGTCATCGTATAGACCCATTTCCCTTCTGAATACAGACTACAAAATATTAGCCAAAATATTAGCATCAAGATTAGAAAAGGTTATGTAATTACTCATTCACCCAGATTAAACAGGGATTATTAAAAATAGAAAGCTTGGCATGAACACATGCTGATTGATAAATCTGATCAAGGCCACTGGTTTTTGTCTTTTTGCAAAAGCACTTATTATAGCACTGGATGCCGAAAAGGTATTTGACCAGGTTGAGTGTGACTATCTGTATCAAACCCTAAATAAATTTGGTTTTGGTAATGACTTTATCAAATGGATTAAAATATTTTGTCTTTTCCACAGTGCAGTGATCCAAACAAACTTCAATATTTCTGATACTTTCATTTTAGGAAGAGGAACAAGACAGGGGTGTCCCCTTTCCCCCTTATTAGTTGCTCTAGTGATTGAACCCCTGACTATCTCTATAAGAGGAAATAATCAAAGGTATAAAAACAGGGGATATGGAAAATAAAATTAGTCTGTATGCTGATGATACCCTGTTATTTATGACAAACCCCGAAAATTCATTGTAGGTATGCTTATCTTCTATAGCACAAAATGGAGATGCTACAAGATATAAAATTAACATTTACAAAATAGAAGCAATTTTTTTAAACCTAATAAGAAACTCAAACATTTTAATACAAAATCTGAATATTATAAAAGAAAAAATAAAATATCTTGGGGTAACTATTCTGAAACAACTAGATCAAATTTATGAATAGAACTTTAAACCAATGTTAACTACTATCAGTAAAGATTTGGAAAGATGAATTAAACTCCAGATGACATTAAAAGGATGATGTAATACAATTAAAATTAATATTTTACCATGCTTACTGTTTTTATTTCAAACCCTACCTATAGTTATTCAAGGAAAAAAAATTGAAGACCTTGATAGACAAATTGTAAAATTCATATGGAAGGAAAAAAAAGCCTAGAATAATCTACTGAAAACTTATGCTTCCTAAGGAAAGGGGGAGGCTTGGCTCTTTTGAACTTCAAGAATTATTATATGGCTGCACAAATAGCACAAATAGCAGACTGGTTTATAGGGAATCCAACATGTAATAACACTATAGAACAACAAATTCATCTTTACCCAGATGCAAACAATGTACTTTACTTAAGCTATTATAAAAAGGGTAGCTCAGATAGACTTAAATTACAGGCTACATATACTATATGGTACTGCTGGAAGGAAGTATTTAAAATTATTCAATGGAATAATACAATTTCATTTTATACCCCATTTTTTAGGAACTATGGATTCTGCCCATCATATATAGACCACAGGTTTAAAATATGGGAACATTTGGGTGTTAGGACTATATCTTATATAATAGTAGATAGAGTATTAATGTCATTCAAACAAATTCAATAAAACTATACAATACCAACATGCCATTTTTTTCTCGGTTTCTCCAAATTAGAGGCTATACTGAAAAATCCGGATTTTCAAATAACTATTCATGACTCAAGTACATTTTAAGAGCACAAAACCCATAAATAAAAACATTGTCTGCCATATATAATTTGCTACAAGAATTCTCACACATGGAATTGATGGTAGCAAAGGCCAAATGGGAACAGTATGTAGGACGGAATATTCCACGGAACGAATGGGATGAAATTGTATCATATCCACATGATGAATTTTATGCTGCAAGACTACAACAAATACAGTTTAATATTTTTCATAGAATTTATCTAACCCCCTCCAAATTAAATAAATTCAACCCTAACTTACAACCAAACTGTCCTAGATGTCAAACTAATTTGGTTCATTAATACATATGTTTCTCACTTGCAAAAAACTAAGTATTGGGATATGATACTGAATATATGAGAAAGAGCCACAGGTTTTAAACTAAAAAAAGACCTGTTACTGATTTTGTTAGGCCATAGGATTAAAACTTATAAAACGCAACAAAAATTTCAATATAAACTCATATCCTTGACTTTTTTAGTGGCCATAAAATACATTTTGATGGCCTGGAAAGATGATAATCCACCATCTATAAAAACATGGTTTAATCTTATGGTTGATTTATATAATCTGTAGAGAATCCACTATTTTTTAATGAGAAAATGGAATTGTTTCATGAAATATGGGACCCTTTTTTAATTATTGCTTTAAATTAAAGTAACAGACTAGGAATAAGCTAAGACTTATTCAGATATAAAAAAATGATCTAGACTAGGAGAAGTACTAACCTGCCTGTTTAATAAACATAAAAAAGTTAAGTATATAAAGAAATGAATGTAAGAGATACTACAGTGACTACATATGTAACACCTAGAACATGTCTAAATGTTGTGACCTCTTTCTGTAATCTTCTTATTTACCATAAATAAAAAAGGCATGTACTTAAAGTCCATAACAGAGCTCCATCAGTAGGACAAAATTTAAAGATCCCAAAATATCTAAAGATAATATGCCAATATCAACTCAGGATTGCATGCTACAAAGAGAATCAGCAACACATGGTCATAATAAACATGCATAAACATCGCAATATAACAAAACAGCAGAGAAAATTAGTTAATCCTTAATAGGACTCTGGTAAGAATCCAGACTACGGCTGAAGAACTAGATAGTATCCAATATCCTTAAAGTACACTGAGGCTACTTGCTGGGAAAAGTATGAAAAAGGTCAGAGACTAAAGAAAGTAGTTCAGCTATGGCCTGAGCAGCTGATTGAAACAGTCGTTGACCTGTCAAGGCTTCCACTACAAGATGAGCAGGGCATAGCATGCAGAATGGAATATTGCCCAAGGTCTTTGAATCCTAATATATTGGCATATGAAAAGTTAGTTGCGAGGGAAGTTTCAGAACAAATGGCTGACAATAAAAATAAAAAAACAGTGGAAAAATCTAACTAAGAAATAGCTTTAAAGCAAATTCAAAGATGGGAAGATGTAGTAACAACATGTGCAGATAAAGGGGGTAATGTTGTTATACTTCCCAGCACACAATATGAAGCAATGGTTAATAATATTGTAAATGATCAGCTACATTACAGAAAGTTACCTGGCAACCTGATTGTAAAATTTAAAGCTGAACTACTTGAATTGCTGAATGATGCCAAAACATCAAGAGATATTACTATAAGGGAACTTAATTTTTTATGGCAAGAAAATCCAGTAATGCCAGTTTTATACGCATTACCCAAAGTGCATAAAGATGTGAGAATACCACCAGGTCACCCCATTGTTTCTGAGGTGGGATCTCTTACCCATAATTTATCAGTTTGTGTTGACTTTTTTTCTGAAAAAGGAAGTACTGTATGTAAATTGAGATCACATCTCAGAGACACTCTTAAAATTGCAAAACTTTGTGTGGGAAAAAGAATACAGCTGAATTACCATTGATATAGAACAGCTATACTCTTCAATGCAACAGTCAGATGGGATTACTGCCTGTAAATATTTTCTTGAAAAAAACATCATTTTCAAACCCAGCCAGATTTTTAATTGAAAGCGTTAAATTTATGTTGACTCATACTGTGTTTGAATTCAACAATGATTTTTCTACAGATTTTGGGAACAGTGATGGGGACCTGCATGGCCCCATCTTATGTAAATTTAACACTGGGAATGCAGGAGCTGGATACTGTGTATTCTGAGTCTTTTCCCAAATGCAGGTAACGTCATTCTGTGGTATCATTTCATTGATGGCGTCATCTGCGTATGGAGGGGCCCTAAGGAACAAATTTCATGCTTTATTAACTGGTTAAATTCAAATTCTTTAGGACTCCTTCTAACACACCAGATAGGTGAAACTGCAGTCTTGTTTTTAAACATCGAATTGGTGGAGATAGTACGAGAAAAGGTTGTAACTAGGAATCATAAAAAAGAAACCTCATGCAATTCCTACTTATATTTCTCGAGTGTACATCCAACAAAACCCTAAAAACCAATACCATACAGTCAAATGTGAAGACTCAGAAGAAATTGCAGCACCCAAAATAACTTTGAAATAGAAGCTGATAAAATGATACAAAATTGTTTGTAAATGGGGATACAATTTGGAATTATTGCAAGAGGTTAAACAAAAAGTAACATTGAAAGACTGCAATGAATTATTAAATATAAATAAATCAAAATTTGAAAATAAAGAACCAGTGACATTTTGCCCTGAATATAATTCAATTGCGGGTATTGGCAATATTGTATACAAATATTGGCCCGTTCGGATGAGTGATAAAAAACTGGTTAAGGAAAGTGGAAATAAACCTAGGATTTCTTTCAGATGGGCAAGAAATATAAAAGACAGAATTATGAAAAGCAGGTATGCTAAAACTAATGACAGTAATGCAACCTGGTTACCCTTACCCGAAAAAGGCTTCAAAAAATGTAAAAAGTGTAACATTTGCCAATATGATTTGGAAGGAATGGAGTTTATACACCCAGTTCATTCAAAAAGATTTAACATTGATGAATGCATCACATGCAGCATGACTCATGTAATTTATTGTCTCATATGCCCCTGGGATATGCTATGTGTGGGCATGGCCGAATGACAAGTTAAAAAAGAATTCAAGAACATATTCGCAATATCGTGAATAAAAATCCGAATAGCCCTGGGGCAGTACATTTTGAAAAGGAACATGGTGCAAATCCATCAGGGTTAAAATGTATGGGTGTTGAATGTGCAAAAAAGAACAGAAAGTGAACAAATGCACCAATAAAAATGAGACTGCAACAGCTTGAAAGTTTGTGGATCTGGAAATTGAAAAGCTTAAAACTGGGGGTTCTAAATAAAGCTTTTGATTTGAAGACTTTTTTTTTTGAGTTTTATAACAGGAAATGAACAATGCATGTACTATAATTCATAAGCAACATTTGCTATATAGATCAAACTTAGATTAATGTGAGAGATCAATAAACATAAAGTATAAAATATATATAAGAAAAAGGAAAAAAGAGTGAATTAAAAAAAAAGAAAAAAAAAAAAAAAGGAAAAATAAAGAGTCCAAAAGGTACTAATACTTCTAACCGATCAAATAATGAGGTAATGTTTAATGGTAACTATCATCTTAAACTACACATTATGGCCCAGATATTCAAAACTTTGCCCTGGGGCAACATTAGCCCTGCCCAGCAGGCAAACTTAGCACGGACACAAAAGCCTGCTATATTCAAAAGGAATAGCCCAGGGCAAACAGCTTCTGAATATAGCATGCAAATGAAGCCAGGCAAACTGAGCTGGGAGTGTAAGGAAAACTTAGCCCTGGAATAAGACAGCTCTGAAAATAGCAACCAGGAAGTGTAAACCACAACAGCAACACAGTGTAGAGCAATGTGAAGGTAGGTAGAGATGACCTATGTTACCAATGTGTGTGCCAGCAAATGTGTTGACCCAGTACAGCTGTAGGCAGCAGCGAATGTGAAAGTACAGTGTGCAAAATGGTATAATATTCCCCGAACCGTTTGCATGGCACTAACGAGTATATGTTGGCAAGCTTTTAAACTAGCCAAGGGGGGAGGTGATGATAAGAGGCAGGAAATTTCAAGCCTCCCCCCACAAAACATGGCAGGTAGTAAGGTAAACACTGAGGTACAGAGCTCAACAGAGGGCAGGACAGGGGTAAATGGAAAAATAGACAAGGGCAATAAGAGCAGGGATGGGGGAAAAAATATAAAGCCAATATTAAATGGAGGGAATAGTACCAATGCCCGTAGTCTGGGAAACAAGCTTACTGAGCTAGTAGCCCTGATGGAAGATGAAAAATTGGATATTGTGGCAGTCACGGAAACATGGTACACGGAGAACCATGACTGGGATGTCAACATACCGGGGTACACAGTCTACAGAAGGACAGGGAGGGTAAAAGAGGAGGTGGAGTAGCTCTATATGTAAGGAAAGGGATCAAAGCTACAGAACTAAAAAGTAAAGGGGGAGGACAAGAGGCACTCTGGGTCACCTTGTAGAAAGGGAATGGCATCATAATACGCACAGGGGATGTATACAGATTCCTGTCTCAAGGGGAGGAAATGGACAAGAAAATGATGGAGGACATTCTCAAAATGGCTGAAAAGGGGGAGATACTGTTGATGGGGGACCTGAATATGCCAGATGTTAACTGGATGACATGTACTGTAGCCACATCAAAGAGCAGGGTCATTCTCGATGCCCTACAGGGGCATGCCTTAGACAGCTAGTGTTGGAACCCACTCAGGAGGGAGAAATACTAGACCTGGTACTCTCAAATGGAGAGAGGATCACAAATTTAGAAGTCAGTAAACATCTGGGAACAAGTGACCACTGCACAGTGTGCTTCACAATAAGCACAGCCATGGAGACAAGCCATACAAAAACAAGGATACTGGACTTTAGAAGGGCCGACTTTGGCAAAATGGGTGAATACCTGAGGAATACATTAGCAAATGGCCAAAAAGGAGGGGTGGAAGAACAATGGAGAAAAATCAAAACTGCTATCATAGAGGCAACAAGCCTTTGTGTGAAACAAATGTAACCCCTCTGTTACCCGGGGTTACTAGAATCCCAGTAAGACCTAGTGGTAGGTAAAGAAGGCAGCTTGTGAAACTCCAGTTAAATGGGTTTCACACTGTCTCACTCTGTCCTCAGTCACAGCTGAGACTGGAGAGATGACATCATTATAGAATTGTTACAGCTGCATGAGCCACATTTGGAATCTTCAGCTCAGAGTAGTTCTAGAACCTTGGGAATTTGAAAAGCAGTCTTCCGTTTGTCCTTGAGCAAGAAAGAAGCATCAGACTGTAGTTTGAGTTTTGCCTCCACACAGAAGGAAGTTTTTCTGTGTTTCACCATTCTTCAAGTGGTGGAGACTGTCCCCTCGGTCTCAGTGCCCCCTCCCTCCGGGAGGGTAGGAAAAGGTCTCTGTGGGTTCCAGGGGCAATCCCCTTTTCCCACCAAGGAAAGAAGCTGCCTGAAATTACTTTGTCTGTTTGGGTATACAGAAAAGGTTAAAGGACTTCGCCTGTGGGGCCCTGCAATGATTGGGTGAGTGTTTGGCTCCAGTGTAAGGGGCAAACAACTGTTTTTCAGTCAGGAAATGTTATTGGGGACTACTGTTTGGGAGGACTTTATACACTAGGACGAACAAATGGAGCAGTCAGTTTAAAGTTTAAATGGATTTAGAGTTCACAGTAGAGGGGGTGCATCAGTTCATCAACCATGCAATCTACATTTTTACAGTCCTGAAGTTTCTATGTGTTCAGAGAAACGGCCGGGTATGGGCTGTGGGAGCTGGAGGTGGATAGATCCCCATCTTTAGTAACCAGGTCCACCTCTATGGATTTCTTCTGTTTTTGCTACTCACCTCATGCGCTTGGCCAGTGATGGGGTGGGTACCCAGACGTGGGTCGCAACAAGAAAATCTCTCTAGGAGTCACAGACTTCAAGTGGTGTGGGGAGCCACAGGATGGGAACATTACTCCTTGTAAGATGGGAGTCTCCCTGTTTGATGGGAGTTTTGAATTGGAAGTACGAAAACAAAATTTCTCTAGGAGTCGCAGACTTCAAGTGGTGTGGCCACCACAGTTTGGGAGCCTCCTTGTTTGATGGGATGTCTTTCCAAGAAGAGTTTGGGTTCATTCGCCAACTGAACCATCAGTAGAGTGGCCGGCAGGGGAGCCGGGCCAGTCGGGCTGTGTATCCAATGCGCATGCAAAGTCCGGCTGAGTGCCTGGTGGGTCCAAAGCCAGACAACTGTTGTAGTGTTCATTCCTCAAATGGACCGCTGTGTTTAACCTCTAATCTGCATTACAGTTACCTAGCCTGTGGGGGACCATACAGAGCTTTGTTTATGTTCAGTGAGTTAATAAATCAAGCCACACTGAAAAATCCCAATTCTGGTTCTGGACATTACAGTTATTGCTTCCTGTAGTTGGATTTACTTGGGTGCCCCTGTGCAGAGTAGTCAGACCTAGGCCATCTTGTGCCAAGTAGCCGCATCCTTCCCCGAACCTGTAGATATACACTCCCCACCAGGTATTGCTGCCAAATGCCAACAGCATGCCACCTGTCGTTGTTTTGGTAAAAGGACAGGGGTGGGGAGGGTTACAAAAATGGAGACACCGCTTTGGATTTGTTTGGGAAGAGTGCTTGGGCAAGTAGGCTAGCGTTTTAGCTATCTGTAGTTGGTAGCCCAAAAAAGTTGAAGCAATTTCCCTAGTGTGTGCTGTGTGCTATGAATCTTGTGCTGCTGTTTAAAAATGCCAACTGTTTACCAAGGAGCTGTAAAGCCAAAGTGTGTGTCCTTGTCCTGCATCAACATAGTTTACAGCATTTGTCAGTTTTAAAATAAAGTTCTGTGAAGGAAAGTGTGGAAAACTACGGGTAGCAATAGAGAAATTATGCCCTGGACGTTGGAAATGCTTTCTGTGCAATGCTAGAGACTGCAGAGTTAATGGCAATGTTACATGGTTGAAATGGGCTCCCGCCGTGGAGTCAGTTGAAAAAAAAAAAGTGCATCTTTTCAGTTTGAATTTGCCTGCTCGACGATCGCCGTGAGGAGAGGAGCCCTCGTGAGGAAGAAGAGGCTCATTTGCATGGCGTCGTGTGGTTGGTCAGTTTGCCATTAGTCCCGCCCCTCAGCCAGCTCTTATGTGTCTCCTTCAGCATTCGAGAGGGAGACAGAGAGTAGTGCGTGTACTGGCAGTGGAGAAGCATTCCCGAAGTGTTCAAAGTGCTGTAAACAGTGAAAAGTGACTTTTCTAGTTCAAAATCGGGCTCAACCTGCTTATCGGTCGTGGGATCAGTGAACTGTGTGATTAATACTACGATCGCGGAGACTGCCCGCTCGTTTGAAATCTGAGGCCTTCAAAAAATCTGGCTGCAGGCTGTTTTCCTCCATCGC
The DNA here is from genome assembly GCA_016271365.2 of Neoceratodus forsteri. Lineage (NCBI taxonomy): Eukaryota > Metazoa > Chordata > Ceratodontiformes > Ceratodontidae > Neoceratodus > Neoceratodus forsteri. Next base: position 585,127,120 of record CM028137.1, on the reverse strand, counting down.
AGCAATCTGCTACCATAACAGTGAGTAAACGATTTAAAACTGTTCAAATCAGTGATTTTCAGTAATGCCATATAAAATGTGAGTGCAGCTGTATAGTCGCTTTGCAAGTAGCGATTGTGTGATATCCTGCTAGCAAATGCAAGTCTGTAAAGCCATTAAATGTGAGCATAGCAATGAAAGTAGCCTCAGTTTAAAGTTTGAAGCCAGAGAGAGACTGTGGGTTGTAAAATAAGTGCAACGCTAGTAGAAGCAGGCAATCCTGTGCTGAAACCTGAAGTTTTAAAAGGGACTGTGATTAAATAAATGTTGCCAGCATGTGAAAAGTCTAAGGAAAATCCTGTAAATGTGAGAACAGCCAGAAAAGAGGAAGTTGTGCAGTTTGAAATAAAAGTTAATAGTAGCTGATTTAAATCGGGTGCGCAGTGGCTTGACCCAGAGTCTGAATGCTGATGCACAGGAGTGCTGCCGCCACCATTACAGGGTGGGGTAGTAAAGTAATCACAGCAGCAGAGGAGCCATTTTAAAGCTACAGAGTGTGTTCATTTAAAGTGGGACTTTCAGTTAAAGTGAACTTTTGTTTGTTTTCTGCAGTTATGGCCTCAGGACCAGCTCATTGCCCGGATCATGCCCAGGTTGCAGTAACAGCAGCAGTAAATAGATTGAGAGACATTGAAAATTGGTTCTATAGAGGGCAACTCCCTCCTGATGTGGCAATTCCTAATTATCCAGTGCATGTATGCCAGATGTGCTTTAGTGCTGGAAGGGATGTCTTCATGATTCCTCACTGTGCGGGTTATCTACAAAAATATGGCTTGTATAAAGTGTCTCAAATTTGTTTGGCTCCCACATGGACGCAACTTCAAGAATCTGCAGTTGGCAGCACACAGTATCAGGCGGAGCCTGTGGAGGAAGGTCCGCCGGGGGAGTGTGGCATAAAGTTAGAGTGCAGAATTAGAGACTGAATCTGAAGTTGAAGTTTTGGATGCTGGATCTCAGAAGGCAAGTTCAGATAAAGCATAAATAGACCCCTGGGTAGAGGGGCCTAGCCCAAGTCTCGAAGGTGAAGATGAGATGCGGGAGGCTGTTGAATGGGAGGTGTCGACCTCCGCTCCTAGTGATGAATGGATAGTCTCGGGGGTGAGAACTACTGCTCACTCCTGGGCTCAGATCCTCAGTGAAGAGGAAGATGAGGAGGAACCTAAGTGGCCTTGTGAGACAGGAACAGGTACACAGCCTCAGGATCTTGCCTCGGAGGAATGTGTTCAAGAAGGTGGTGATGCCACTGCCCTGGCTTCACCAGAAGAAAAAGAAGTCAGGGATCCGTTTTTAATTTCATTGAGGATGCGAAGCTGGCAGAACCAGGACTGGCCACCCCCAAGCCAGGCCAGCGGTCTCAGATTGACCAAAGCAAGTAAAGAGGAGAGACTGGTTCGTAGAAAGGCCAATGAAATCTTTGGTATGGCGTTCCTACCTTTCCTCGGAGAGTCTGGGAGGAGATTGAGAACTGCAGAAATCCTGGATCTGGGATGAAGCAATGAAACATGTGCATCCTGGGGCTAACCAGCATGTAAAGAATAGACTGTTTCACGAAAAGTATACACAGTGGAAGAGAGGCAGGACACTGTTTATGGACAGAGTGAGAATTGTGTGGACAGAGGGATCTGAAGTCTCCCACTGTGTGAATTATGTGCATCCAGATAGAGTAATAATTCAAGCCCCTGACCCCCTCTACTATTGGCCTCAATGCAAGGACCTCCCAGAAATTAAGCCCGTGCCTACAAAATGGAGAGCTGAGCAGTGGTAGTCAATACTGCCACATCTGAACTGTGAAGTACCTTTATTGAACTGCCAAAATGAATAAACAAAAATTCGGGGCCCCACATTCTTCAGTCTACACTAAACTGTCTGCAATCACCAACCACCTACTGGTACCACCAGATGACTTCAGATCCAGAGAGGACACCACCCAGCTGTTTCCTGTTCATCGCCTGGTAATCGGATGATGCCGGACCAGCTGTTTCTCTTTTTGTTCCTGTTCTAAGGTTCCTTCTCCAGTTATGACATCAGCCCAGCTGTTTCAGATGTGCACTCCTGTGGGTTCCTGGAAGATGTCTGCCCAGCTGTATCAGAAGAAATGCTGCCAGGGAGAGTCTTCGGCAGGGACCAGGTTGGTGACGTTCGAATACTTCAAGAGGCTGGTGAGTCAAAATCTCTTTTATTCTATCTTTATGACATTGCAATACACACCTACACTACAGACTTCAAACAGTGTGTGAACTGTCCATAAAGACTCTCCCTTCAGGATTATGGCCTTAAAAGACTATGTTCACGGGCTCCGCCCAGGAGAGACTCTTTAATGGACTGGCCTTCGGGCCTTGTAGTCACAAGTGGGACATTTAGGGCATTCCATCCCCCAAAAAAAAAAAAAGTGTATTGTTATCAATGTCATTTCTGTACTTAATGTATATACTGTCTCTTCTACTTTTCTAAAAAAAAAATATATATATTTTTTCTTTTTGGGATTGTTTAGTGTTTTGTTTATCCTGTATGGTAAGGGTTGTGGTTGTTGTTGTTGTAGTCATCGTTATTTAGGTAAATCGTAAATGCAAATTAAGGTGTTTTGTTTTTTGTTGTTTTTTGTCTTTTCTACAGGTGTTCCTGGAAGACAGAAGAGAAGACAAGAAGAGGAGGAGGGGCTCATCGGAGTTCCTCATTTCAGTGCTTATGTTTAGAAATTAAAGTACTGTTTGTGTTTCTAATGTTGTAGTTGCAGGCTGCCAAAGGTCGGGGAGGTCCCTGGGTTTTGTTTTTATTTGGGATGTTATGTAGAGGCAGATAGGTTTTCCCTAGAGGGTTAGGGGGGATAGACAGGCTGTGGTCCTGAATGGCAGAAGGGATTGCAGTGCTGATCTATCAGGGCTATGCTCTGGACGGTTCTACCAGAGCCACTAGGTGTCCATAGTAAGTGGATAGAGTAGAGGCTGAAATGTCAGCTATAGGCCTCTAGGCCCTTAGTGTTGCCTACCTGTGCTCACACACGGTAGGAGGGGGCCTGATCACCCCCCTCCGCAGGTAGCACATAGGGTGGGATGGCCTAAGGCCGGGTGCATAATGACTGGGGACAGTCATTTTCCTTGTCAAGGGCGAGTGTAACCCCTTTGTTACCCTGGGTTACTAGAATCCCAGCAAGACCTAGTGGTAGGCAGGGAAGGCAGCTTGTGAAACTCCAGTTAAATGGGTTTCACACTGTCTCACTCTGTCCTCAGTCACAGCTGAGACTGGAGAGATGACATCATTATAGAATTGTTACAGCTGCATGAGCCACATTTGGAATCTTCAGCTCAGAGTAGTTCTAGAACCTTGGGAATTTGAAAAGCAGTCTTCCATTTGTCCTTGAGCAAGAAGGAAGCATCAGACTGTAGTTTGAGTTTTGCCTCCACACAGAAGGAAGTTTTTTCTGTGTTTCACCATTCTTCAAGTGGTGGAGACCGTCCCCTCGGTCTCAGTGCCCCCTCCCTCTGGGGGGGTAGGAAAAGGTCTCTGTGGGTTCCAGGGGCAATCCCCTTTTCCCACCAAGGAAAGAAGCTGCCTGAAATTACTTTGTCTGTTTGGGTATACAGAAAAGGTTAAAGGACTTCGCCTGTGGGGCCCTGCAACGATTGGGTGCGTGTTTGGCTCCAGTGTAAGGGGCAAACAACTGTTTTTCAGTCAGGAAATGTTATTGGGGACTGCTGTTTGGGAGGACTATATACACTAGGACGAACAAATGGAGCAGTCAGTTTAAAGTTTAAATGGATTTAGAGTTCACAGTAGAGGGGGTGCATCAGTTCATCCACCATGCAATCTACATTTTTACAGTCCTGAAGTTTCTGTGTGTTCAGAGAAATGGCCGGGTATGGGCTGTGGGAGCTGGAGGTGGATAGATCCCCCATCTTTAGTACCCAGAGTCCACCTCTACGTTTCTTCTGTTTTGCTACTTGCCTCATGCGCTTGGCCAGTGATGGGGTGGGTACCTAGACGTGGGTCGCAACAAGAAAATCTCTCTAGGAGTCACAGACTTCAAGTGGTGTGGGGAGCCACAGGATGGGAACATTACTCCTTGTAGGATGGGAGTCTCCCTGTTTGATGGGAGTTTCGAATTGGAAGTATGAAAACAAAATCTCTCTAGGAGTCGCAGACTTCAAGTGGTGTGGGGAGCCACAGTTTGGCAGCCTCCTTGTTTGATGGGATGTCTTTCCAAGAAGAGTTTGGGTTCATTCACCAAGTGGACCGTCAGTAGAGTGGCCGGCAGGGGAGCTGGGCCAGTCAGGCTGTGTATCCAATGCGCATGCAAAGTCCGGGCTGAGTGCCTGGTGGGTCCAAAGCCAGACAACTGTTGTAGTGTTCATTGCTCAAATGGACCGCTGTGTTTAACCTCTAATCTGCATTACAGTTACGTAGCCCTGTGGGGGACCATACAGAGCTTTGTTTATGTTCAGTGAGTTAATAAATAAAGCCACACTGAAAAATCCCAATTCTGGTTCTGGACATTACAGTTATTGCTTCCTGTAGTTGGATTTACTTGGGTGCCCCTGTGCAGAGTAGTCAAACCTAGGCCTCTTGTGCCAAGTAGCCTCATCCTTCCCCGAACCCATAGATATACACTCCTCACCAGGTATTGCTGCCAAATGCCAACAGCATGCCACCTGTCGTTGTTTTGGTAAAAGGACAGGGGTGGGGAGGGTTACACAAATAAAGAAAACAAAGCGGAGTAAAAAACCACTATGGTTCTCAAAAGAGGTGGCAGGGAAGTTTAAGGAGAAAAAGGCTGCATTCAAAAAGTATAAGAAATCACAGAAGGAGCACGACAGGGAACCATATCAATTAAAGCAGAAAGAAGTGGGGAAGGCAGTCAGAATAGCAAAGGCCCAAACCGAGGAAAAAATAGCCAACTCAGTTAAGAAGGGGGATAAAACCTTCTATAGGTACATTAGGGAGCATAGAAAGGTTAAGGGAGGAATAGTGAAGATTAATAAAGGAGAAGGGAGGTGGCCAGAGGGAGACAGTGAAAAGGCAGAGATACTGAATGAATACTTTTGCTCAGTATTCACAAAAGAAGAAGAGGAGGAGTTACTTAAACCAGACAATAGAAGCACACTGGGTAGGGAGGTTAACACTAGTCCATTTACAGAAGAAAGAGTCCTGAAAGAACTCCTAAAACTCAAGGTGGACAAAGCAATGAGGCCTGACGGGATTCACCCCAGAATCCTAAAAGAACTAAGGGAGGACCTAGTGACACCACTGACCACACTTTTTAACAAATCATGGGAGGATGGGGTGGTACCTGAGGACTGGAGGAGGACAAATGTGATTCCTCTTCACAAAAGTGGGAGCAAGGCAGAAGCAGGAAACTACAGACCTGTAAGTTTGACCTCAGTGGTAGGGAAAATGATGGAATCACTTCTGAAAGAAAGAATTGTTGAGTACCTAGAGGCCAGCAGGGCACAGGACCCAAAGCAGCATGGATTTACAGCAGGAAGGTCATGACAGATGAATCTAATTGATTTCTTTGACTGGGTGACCAAAGTAATAGACCAGGGAAGGGCTGTGGATATGGCTTACCTAGACTTTAGCAAGGCATTTGACACAGTCCCGCACAAAAGACTAATAATCAAGTTAGCCAGCCTGGGAGTGGGTTCCAGTGTGGTAGCCTGGGTAGCAAACTGGCTGCACAACAGGACACAGAAGGTAATAGTGAATGGAACACATTCCGAAGAAAGGGGGGTTACTAGTGGAGTACCTCAGAGCTCAGTACTGGGTCCACTCCTCTTTAACATCTTTATAGGTGACATTACAGAGGGTCTGGAGGGAAAGGTATGCCTCTTTGCAGATGACACAAAGATCTGTAACAGAGTCGATACACAAGGAGGGGAAGAAAGGATGAGAAGGGACTTGGCAAGGTTGGAGGAATGGTCAGACATATGGCAACTTAGATTCAAGTAATGCACCTGGGAAACAAAAACCCAGGAAAAGAGTACACAAAAGCAGGGGAGGTACTAACAACAACAAAAATGGAAAGGGACTTGGGGGTAGTCATATCAGATGGTCTAAAGGTGGGTAAGCAATGTGAGAAGTCAGTAAGGAGAGCCAGGGGGATACTGGGATGCATAGGGCGGGGCATCACAAGTAGAAAAAGGGAAGTGGTTATCCCTCTGTACAGACAGTTGATGAGACCCCATCTGGAATACTGTGTGCAGTTTTGGAGACCCCATCTATGCAAGGACATAGACAGGATGGAAGCAGTCCAGAGGAGGGCAACTAAAATGGTGCAGGGTCTGCATCAGAAACCATATGAAGAGAGACTGAGAGAGCTTAATATGTATACCTTTGATGAAAGGAGGGACAGGGGGACATGATAGAAACTTTTAAGTACCTCAAGGGAACCAACAAAGTCCAGGAGGGTAGCATCTTTCAGAAAAAGAGATGTGTAAGAACAAGGGGGCACAATTTAAAGATAGAGGGGACGGCTCAGGGGTAATGTGAGGAAATTTTTTTTCACGGAGAGAGTGGTGGATGCATGGAACAGCCTTCCTGGGGAGGTTGTTGGGTCTAAAACAGTGAGGGAATTCAAACATGCATGGGACAGTCATAAGGCAATTGTAGTGGGGGGTTGCAGGAAGTAGGCTGTTGGTTAACTAGAATCTGCAGCTTATCCAATAGGAAGGGAAATGGGCAGACTGGGTGGGCCAAGTGGTCCTTATCTGCCATCAAAGTCTATGTTTCTATGTTTCTATGTGGGTTTATCATGGAGTTAAACTGTTTGCCCGGTGCAAACATGTTTGCTAGGAGTTAAACTTTGCCATATTCAAAAATGACATGCAAATGAGCCTACTTATCTCTGGGCAAACATCCACATTAGCATCTCATTATGCCCTGATTTGCATGCAGTTTGCCCAGTGTTACTGCAGGGTCCCACTGCTCCACCTGTAGGTCAGTTTGAAAGTACAAGGGCTGGCTGGGTCTGCCCAAGGCTCCATCTGTAGGTCAGTCTGGCAGTGAATGATGGTAGCTGCAGGCTACATGTACACAGTACAGCATAGCATTTTGTTCCCCAGGGGACAACACAGCATAGTCACAGGTGGTGGTGCTGCTGCATGCAACTGTCACACTTCAGGTCATGCTACAGTGCACAGCAGACACTACAGTAACAAGGGGGCCAGTAGTGTGAGGGACACAGCAATGCTTATGGTGTGTAGGGCAGTGATGACCACAGCACTGTACACAGTGACAAGCTCAACTTGCAGGTGTTTATTGACAGTGGGCATTACTGTTACGCTGTTCTGTGACCCACAGATGCTGCACCTCTGGAACGGGATGCTCACAGTGACATATACATGGCCAGCTGTGTGTGCTGTGATGTTTGCACAGCTGCACGGTATGTGACTGATGGGGGGCATGTATGATTTAACAGGCATACTGGTATTGGGGTATTCCCAATACTGGCCCATGTGCACTGCATGCTGTGTCCCAACCTTGTGGCTGCACCTGGTCTGTGGTGAGGTCTGGCCACCCATACACCCTCCCCTCATCACCCACCATGCCCACAGTGCTGCATGTGTGTGCTGGCATCTGTTGGTCACCACAGATGTATGGTCTGCAGGTGTGTGCTGTATGGCCATACTACCATGGTGTTCCCTGGGGGCCAGGTCACCACTTACTGCCTGGCATGGCTGGGACTGGTGGCAGCTGTTGGCATCATTGTGGTGCCATCAGTGAGCAGCATGTGTCCTCCTCATCTGGCTTTTTCTATGTCATAATCACATGTTAGGGTTGCACAAAGCTGCACAAAAGCCATGCAAATGCCACACAAAGCCACAATGTCTCACAAAGCTGGATTGCCCAGGTTAAGACTACCTTTTCCTGGTCGGTAATTTGTACTGAGCAAATGGAAGTGCTAAGTCACACAAAACCACTTTGCGCAGTGCTAGTCGCTGAATATAGCATTGCACCTGTATTCATGTTCCATTTGCCCCTTGCATATATTATGATTTTGCCCAGCTCTAATGCAGTTTGCGTGCACTATTTGGCCTTTTGAATATTGCGGACCCACACTAATCCCACACTAAACCTGCACAAACGATTTGGACCCAGTGCAAAGCTTTGAATATCTGGGGCTATATGCTTCGCAAACTTTCACAATTATGGTATTATAGTATGGTAATGAAACCTACTACTCCAAATAAAATGTTTTATTGTTTTATTATATTAATGGTTGAATTTATTTATTTGGTAACTGCTTCTTTAAATGGTAGTCAGACTTTTTCAAATTTCTCTGTTTTTTCTTTAAGAAAGTAATGTATTCTTTCAATTTTGTATAAATCTATCATTATTTTTTTTTGCCAAATTCTTTTAAATATCTTTTTTCATTTGGAGGTTCAGTGTCCTTCCATTGTGTAAGGATACATTTTTAGCCAATAGAAAGCTCATGGAGATTAGTTTCTGTTGTTAAATAGTTCTTTCTTCATGATGTTTATCTTGACCTAGAAGAATATTGAGTGGTTCTTTTTTGATTCTTGTCCCGGTTGCTTGTTCTAATTTTGTAACTATTAGATTCCAGAATTTTGTTAATTTTTTGCAAGTGACAAACATATGTATTAACGAACCTGGGGAGGTATGCCATCTGGGACAGTTTTCATTTATTTGTTCATCTATTTTATGTAATCATGTCAGAGTGTAATATGTTCCATAAGGAATATAAAATCAAATTTGTTGCATTTCAGTTGAGTAGAAATGTTGGGTCTGGTATTGTGTTATTTCTTACCATATATTGTCTTCTAATTGAATGCCCAAGTGTTGTTCCCACTTACAGTATTCCTTAATTGTTCTAATGGTTTTGTTTTATATTCCTGAATAACTGTATATATAGCTGAAATAACTTTTTTTATTTGTGTTTATTAATATGGTTTCTATAGGAGTATTGATTGGCTGAATCTGTTTTTTTTTTTAATAAAATTTCTGATTAGTAGGCATTGAAAAAATTCTTGTTTAGGTAATCCATATTTTATAGATATTTGTTGAAGAGACACGACTACATTATTCTCAAACAGATTGTTAATAGTTTTTATGTTAGTTTTGTCCCACTTTTCAAATCCTTTATCTATACCTACTGGGGGTATATTTAAATTTCGATATATTGGAACATAAGAGGAGCTTAAATCTGGCCAAGAAATCGATTTATGTGTTTCTGTCCATACTTTACAAGAGGTATGGGTAGAATTTACTACTATTTTATCTTTTATCTGTTTCTTATTTTTTTTTATGTTTTTTGCATAATATCCAGAATATAATAAGTTTTTAATGTCTTGATATTGATGTAAATTGTGTTCAAAATTTTTATTGGTTGAGTTTTGTTCCTTATATCATTCTTTAATTTGGGCAATTTGGGCCACTAGAAAATACCATTTGAAATTTGGTAAGGCTAGACCACCTTTTTCTTATGGCATATACAGTTTGTTTTTGAATAGTCTTGACTTTTTATTTTTCCAAAGAAATCTTGAAATAAACTTTTCCAGTTCTTTAAAATGAGAGTTCAGAATTTGAATTGGAAATGTTTAATAAAAAAAAATAAGCTTGGAAAAATATTCATGTTTATAATGTTACTCCTACCGATTAGGGTAAGGGGAAGTGCTGCCATTTTTCCAAGTCTTTTTCTAACTGATTAACAATAGGATTTATATCTTTTTCTATAAAGTTGTAAAAGTTCTTGTGTGACAATAATACCTAGACACAGTGGCATCCCCCAGGATGAAATGCAATTCTGCAGCATTTTGCAGCACTCTGCAGAATGCTACAGAAGACCTACTGAATAAAGCAATGTAATTTCAATGGTGTTTAGTCCCTTTTGTCATTTAGGAAAATATGACATTGCCAGGATGAAGTGAATGCCACAGTCTCCTGCATCACAAAGGGGACTAATTGCCATTGAAATTGTATTGCTTTATTCAGTAGGTCTGCTGCAGCACACTGCAGAGTGTGTTAAAAGTGTGTTTCATCCTGGGGGATGCCACTGTATTTAAATTATTTTACTATTTTGCCTTGTAATGAAAAGGGTATTGGGTTTATTATTTGTCTGTGCAGTAGCATTATCTCTGTCTTATCTTCATTAATTTTATAGCTGGAGGCCTTTCCAATTAGTTTAATTATTTTCATACTTTCTTTTATAGATTCCTGGGGATTCATGAGGAAGAGTAGTGCATCATCCTCATGTAGACTTATTCAGTGTTCTTGCTCAGCTGTTTTGACTCTGGTTATTGTTTGAGAGGTTCTTATTGCTATTGCCAATGGTTGTATTGCTATTGCAAATAGTAGAGGTGAAAGAGGGCAGCCTTGTCTTGTACCTCTGCAGAGTCTGAATTTTTCTGATATGTTTCTGTTTGTAATAACTGTGGCTTGTGGTTCTAAGTAAATTATTTTAATGGCTTTGAGAAAGTTCTTGTCCAGAACAAATGTTTCCATTATGGTAAACATATAGTTCCATTCTACCCGGTCAAATGCCTTTTCGGCATCAAGTCTAATAATTACTGGCTTTTGAATTTTGCTTTGGTCTATTATGTTAATAACTCTTCTAATGTTGGTTCCAAGTTTTCTTCCATTAACAAACCCTTTCTGGTCTTGACCAATTATTTCTGGAAGTATGTTGTCTAGTCTTTTAGTTATGATTTTGGCAAAAATGTTCATATCTGAATTTATAAGTGATATAGGCCTATAGGATGTAACGAGGTCTGGGTTTTTATTTTATGTTGTATTTTTTTTTAATGAGATTTTGGCTTTGTAAAATGATTTAGGTAATTTATTGTTCTTCCAGCCTTCATTAAACCATTCTAGTAAATAATATTTTAATTGGTTAATATATGTTTTATAAAATTCTGCTGGTAGGCCATCAGGTCCAGGGTCTTTGCCTGAAGGGAGGTTTTTAATTGTATCTACTATTTCCTCAATTGTTATGTTTCTTTCCTGCTGTAAAGCTTGTTTGCATGAGATTTTTGTAATTTATATAGTAGATAGAAATTGGTCAATTGCATTTGGCTTGTTTGGTCTGTCTGTAGCATATTGGTTGTTGTAATATTCAGCAAATACTTTGTTAATTTCTTTCCAATTAAAGATCATTTGGTTTGTTGAGTTTTTAATTTGAGGTATTGCTCTATCCTGTTTCTCTTTTTGTAGTTGAAATGCCATTAATTTGTCTGGTTTGTCTCCTAATGCATAGTATTTAGCTCTGGTTCTTAATATGCTGTGTTCAGCTTCTTGAGATGCAATTTGATCGTGTTCAGTTTTTTAAAATTTTTTTTTTGCATGTTTCTGGATCTTGGTTTATTATATGTAGTGCTTCTAATAGATGTATTTCTTCAGATTGAGGCATTTTATTTTTTATTTTTTATATTTCCCCGATGAAAAATCTATGAATTGCCCTCTCATTACTGCTTTATAGGGATCCCAGTTGTTATTTATTGTAGTTTGCTCTGTTTTACTGTTGTTAAAATATTATTGTATAGCCATATCTATTTTTTGGTAACAGGTTTTGTACAGTAGTAATGAGGTGTCCAAAGACCATTGTCTATCTCCTTGTACGTATTTAGTTATTACATTTAATTACAAAGGTGTGTGGTCAGAAATAATTATATTGTGGTATTTAATTACATCTATAAATTGTTTTAATTGTTTTGGAACTAAAAATAAGTCTATTCTAGTGTAACTCTGATCTACAGCTGAGAAATATGAGTATTGTAATGGGTCTGGATTTTCTCTCCCTATATCTACCAAGTTCAGATCTTCCATATAACCTTTTAGTTGTTTTCTTGTTCCTTTCATGTTATCTAATAAAGAAGATGATTTATCTTTCCTGCTGTCTAATGCTAAGTTATAGTCCCCTCCAATTATATAAGGGCATTCAAAGGCTGATAAATCTAAGAAAAAATTGTTATAAAAATGTATATCGTATAAGTTGGGGACATATATATATATATTTGCTAATGTAAAAGTTCCATCTGTGGTTTTTATTTCAGTTATTATTTATCTCCCTTCTGTATCATTTATTGTACATCCAAAGGAAATGGCTTTGTTATTCTTTTATATAAAAATCGCTATGCCTCTTGTTGTATTTGAATAATTAGAAAATTTACCTTCTACCCATTTTTTGGCATGAGATGTAGCCTCCTTTATACAAAAAATGCACTCCGTGTAGCATTAGAATGTCACATTGCTTTTTGTTTACAAAGTTGAACCTTTTTTTGCTTTATGTCTATCCATTAACCCTTTAATATTCCATGTAATAATCTTTACCATGTTTTATTTTTATTCTTTTCTGGTATAGCTAGTAGAGTCAACAAGTTTTGTTTTTTTAGATCTCTTTGGTTTTGATTTTGTTTTCTTTTTAATGAAATAAAAAAAGAAATTATTTGGTGTTCAAAAGTCCCTTTCATTCAGGTCTTTTGGTCTGTGTGTCTCTCTTTTCTTACTTTAATAGCAAACGCTGCATTAGATTTGAGAAGCTCTCCCCCTCTCTCTCCCCTCCCTAGTTTTCCTAGAAGAATCTAAATTCTTCCTTTTACCCATTGCAGCAACAAAACACAATGTCTTCTTCCACTTTTGTTCCATGACTGAGGAAGTGGGTTAAGCCAATCTTTATTTTTTAACAGACGTTCACTCTTTCCTTCATCTCCCCCATTCTCTCTTTCTTCTACTGATCTGGCTAAACCTCCATGAGATCCTTGTACAGATTAATCATTCTTTAGTTCATTCTATTAACTACAGGTATATGGTGGGGTTGAGAGATATATTTTAAAATATCTGTGATTTTTTTTATGAAAATTAGATAAACAGCATGGACTTGTGAATGAAAACAAAATGCTTTATTTAATTAGTAATCATAGTTAGTTCTATGTTCCACCAAGCCCTTTTTTCTTTTTTTTTTTATAACATAAATAGTGTCATTACTAGCTTTTGCTTCCCTTTTTATCCTCAACCCCATTTGCTAAATCTCTACATTTCTCCTACCTATACTTTAGCTCATGAGTCGAAACATCAACATAAGTCTAAGTTGTCCGTATTGGGGTCTTCTTCTGTAATAGTTTCTTCTTAGTCATTCTTGTTCTTAGAATGGGCACAGGAGGCATTATGTGCAAAAAAAGTTTTATTTCATGCAAGAACTTGATGCAAGGGCATGTTATTCTGTGGTGTGGGCTTTTAGCCTGATAGTACCACTGGTTAGAGTTCTAGTTAGATTTGGAGGGGAAGTTCAAATGTTCATCTTGTAGTAGGTTCTCAGCCTCTTGGAGATCTGTGAGATATCTTGTTTTGCCTTTAAAAAAGAATGTTAACCTGGCTGGAGACAAAAGAGCATATGTAATCCCTCTTTCTCTTAATATTGACATTGCTTTAAAAATGTCTTCCTTTCTGACATTGTTTCAGAACAGAAGTCTCGATAGGCCTGAAATGCAAGGCCTTTAGCTTTTAAACCTCTTTCAGAGTGCACTTTTCTTAGTATCAACTCTTGATCTTGAAATTTATTGGATCTGATATAGATGGATCTCGGTCTTACTATACCCATTCAATGATTGGGTGGACCCCCTTGGTGAGCTCTGTCCAGTAGGAGTTTTTGTCTGGGGTATTCCAATCCTAAAGTAAATGTAGCAAGTTCTTCAAAATAGGGTAAGGGATCACCTTTTCCCTCCTTCCCCTCTGGAATCCTTAATAACCTAATATTTCCTATCTGGATCTATCCTCCTGTTCTTGAATTTTTTTCATGACAGCTTCCAGCTGATATGTATGTACTAAAACTGTTTTTTTTATTGGATTCAAAGCATCCTCAATGTCACTTATACGTTGTTCTGCTGTTTCTGTTCTTAAAGTCAGTTTCTCTAACTTACTGTTAATACCAGCTATTGCATCATTTAGTCTTCCCAGTGATTTGTGAATGTCTGCTAAACTTTGCAGCACAGTATTTTGAAAAAATGTATGAATCTGTACCTGAGGGTCTGCTTATTGTCTCAGCATGTCTTTTTGTATGTATGCTCCTGCTTCATTCTGTTCAGGGACTTTTGGTGCTTGATTGTGTACTCTCCAAGGTGAGTTGGGAGGGCTATTTTGATGCTGCAGAGTTACGTTTGAGTTTGAGTGTGACTTTGAGACTGGATCCACCTGATTGTTCTCCATGTTTTTTTTTTCTTTTGATTGCCCAATTTTAAGTCATCTGTGGTGTCTGTATACAAATCCTGTGCCTCCTCCAAGTTGGGCTCCTCCATTTCACACGATGTAGCTTCTGTTTGGGTTTTCAGGCCAGGTTTTCCATCTGTACTGTGTGCAAATCTAGGCTGTTGTTCTGGGCCAGTCTTCTGTTCTTTTTCATTTTTCTCCACCGCATATCGAAAGATTTGGTGGCAGTCTCTTCAGAAGAGGTAGGAGAACCTGGCAGTAATAATCCAGGGAAAATGTTAGTCCTTTTAACTCCGTGTGTTGGGAAGAATTTCAGCACTGGTTTTGAAGTCATTTTAGAGGTGAGCCTTGTGGTTCTGGTCTGCATTATAGATTCAGGAAGCTGCTTCTCCAAAAGCTCTAGGTTACATCTAATACGTTTGGATATTGTTGCCCATACTTTTCACAGCATGCCGCACTCCATTATAGTTTTAAAGTGAGTTCAAAATTAAAGCCTGGTTGTTGTGAGCTCTGTACCGTCCTCACAGGAACTCTCTATTTTGTCATCTTGGATCTGAATTTGAAGCCATATTTAAGATAGAGCATCCTGAAATGAGTGTTGAAAAATACATGGGCTATTTCTTTTAAGTAGAAGCATATATTTCTCCACGGCATCTGTGTGGGCCCATCTTACATATTTTACAAAGTTTCTAGAAAGAAGCAGTAATTCTAAAACAGGTCTGTGTTTTTAATTAGAGATTTTTGCTCCTCTCACAGTAAAAGTTATAACTGGGACATTGATTTAGTGTTGCGAATACTGCTGATTTTTTAAGCAAAAGTTTATATTTTCTTATTGGATTTGTGTGGTTAGATGCTATATATTTTTTATATATTGTTTGTAATCATAAGCAGCAGTTTCAAAGGATGTCCATGTTTCTAATTTTTGTCTCTTGTCCCTCTTGTAGTAAAAGTCACAATCTGGACATTTACTTGATGTTCTATCAGTTGCATAATTGGATTGAAAAAGAAATAGTGGCTGAACTCCAAAAAGAAAGAAAAGAAGAAAAGTGGCAAAAAAAAAAGAAAAAAAAAGCAGAGTTTATGACACCAAAGACATTTGTGAAAATGAAAACAAATAAGATAGAAACTGTAATAAGCTCTGATAGAGAAAACATAGTTAGAAAACTTTTATATATGCTCCACATGAATTTGGTGATCATTAAAGTGTATAACAATATGTCTATGATGAATATAGACTTTATATAAAAAGATGATAATATATTAGTTTTTCCATTTAACATTAGTCAATAGTTTATATAATCTTTTGTGTCTATATTTGCTATAGATATTTAATATATTAGAAATGAAGTAATAATAATAATATATTCCTGGAAATTTTTTATTTCTATGATAAGGGGAGCCACCACATTAAGTATATAATAACAGTCAGCAGTATTTCATTGTTTAGGCAATTAGCACTTTAATTTGATTTGAGAAGCATGTGCACTTTAGTTATATATAGTGGTAAGGGGTCTTAGAACCGCACCTCCTTAGGAAGCCTTAATAGAGAAGTTCAGGGGTAAGTGGTGGCTGGTGCACTGGACTAGGATATGTCTACTTAAAAATATTTTTGTAAAAGTCAGCTAATAGTACTTTGATGGTATTTCAATTTTTGGCACTTTTATGGCACATGATTGTAACCAGCAACAAGCAATGGATAAAAAAATAAATTCTCTGTATACCATGCAAAATTTGAGGTGCTTTTTTTTCACAAAGATTTATAGCTACCTGACCACCCACAAACTTTCTCACCGAATATTGTTTTAAAAAGAATGTGTTTTCCTATGTCTGTTACAGTGTGCTGCCCTGTTACTGCCGAACTACTAGGACTTTAAGTGGGTTGCCCAGCTTAAAGGGGCAGACACCATTGTTTACGGGTCTGGATCAATCGGTGTGAGGTCTCAGTGCTGATTGACAGGGGGAGAAGGGAGGGGGAGAGATGGGGTGGGGTTAGATGACATCAGAAGAGGGAAGGGTGATGAGATCACTGAAGCAGTGACGTGGGAAAAGTGGATTGGACATCAGAAAGAAAGAGAGAGAGGGGTGAGCCAAAATGGATAGTTAAGGAGCTGCACAGAGACAGAGAGCTCACAGTTTTGCTTCCAAGAAGATTTTCTCTAAGGAGCACATCAGTTTTGGCAATTTCTGAGTTAAATTTACTCTGAAATAATTTTGCTTACTTAGTCATTGGTCAGTGGGCTGTTTGATAGTGATAGGCTACTTGGAGTTAGTTTAAAATACAAATTTATAAATTAGTAATTAACAAGCTGCCATACTGGTAAGAATCTATGAGGTTTATAGGGGTAAAGTTTAAAATTAATTGAATTAACTGGTAGTGACTTGATCAAATGGCTGAAGGGGAGGAGTCATCAAGTGACTATATTTGAATCACAAGCGATTTTTAAGGTAAGTAGTAGAAGGTAAAACTGCATTGGTTCAAAAAAAAATGCTGTTGTGCAATGGTTTTGGTGTTTTTTATTTTTGTGGCCAAGTCAGTTTAAGATGCAGTTTGGGGCTAGACTGGGTCTCCAGTGGTTACAGCATAATGTTTGTTCCAAGATAAATATATTATTTTATAGTTCTGTAGCTGGTAAAGCTTCTGATAGGTGTTTTTGGCAGGCTTTTTTGAGCCAAGTCAGTGTAGGAAGCCAGTTTGTGTGCTAGCTTGGGTTGCAGTCATTGCAGCACAATGTGTTCTAGATATATATGTTCTTTTATAGTACTGTTCTGGGAAAAAAGCTATTTTAATGAGTTTTCCTTCTTGCCCCATGGTAAAAAAGTGTCCGTGTGTGCTGCTTGAGAATTGGGCTGACTCGGACACAGGATGCCGCCTTGTGGGACTCTCAGGTGGCAGGTGAGACCGAGGTAACCAGGGGTTGGAGTTAAAATAAACAAACAATAAACAGCTTTCCTGGTTCAGCAGTGGCTCCGGGTACGAAGAAATGGCTCCAGGGATGCAATTAGCTGCAGGACTCACTACAGGCTGAACGAACGGTCAGCCGAGCTGGGCCCCGTATCAGGGCCATGTGGTGATGGTGTTTGATGTCATTTTAATAGCAGGACAAGAGGACACAGCATGAGACTAGAGGGAGGCCAATCAAGGGGGAATGTGAGGAAATTCTTTTTCACAGAAAGGGTGATGGGTGCGTGGAATGGCCTACCTGAGGAAGTGGTGGCTATGAATACAGTGCAGGGCTTCAAACAGGTATGGGATAGGCATAAGGGAGCAATACAGATAAGTATAATAGATAGGCCACTGAAAGAGCAAAGGTTGATGACACATTTATAAGGTAGAAAAAGAAATGGGCAGACTGGATGGGCCTTGCAGTCCTTATCTGCCGTCAACTTCTATCTATGTAGGTCGACCAGGCCAGAGGCTCTCAGGCAGCTGATGTGTCGGCAGGGAATGAAGGCAAGCCCCCTTTGTCAAGCTAAGGGCAAGCTGGCTTGGAGAATTGGCAGCATTGGCTGCAGATTTGGGGGGCATTAGAATGAATACTTACAGAGCGGGGCATCGGCCTGCGGGCCAGTGGCTCACACATGTGGCAGCTGGATATGGGTCCTAGCATGTGGGGGGTGGCATGCAACCTCAGCCGCAGGCAGAAGGAGGAATAACTGAATGGTTGGCTCTGAGGGGGGAAACAGATAAAGGTTTTTTTTTTCCTTTCTCTGGGAGTAACACAAGAAAAGGGCAGAGTTGTGGAAACAACAGCTGCTGAGGTACACTATGGGGTGGGTGATCTCCATGGTTAGCAGCCATTTTGGGAGTGTTTTTTTGGTAGCAGGCCCAGCTGCTATTTTGGGGCCTCATCGGCCTAACCTCCATATGGATAAATAGGATAGGTGCTAATGGCCAGTAATAAAAATAAAAAGTTACCCACTGTGTGGCTATTAAACTCATGTCACTGCCAAACTCTATTTGGCAGTACTTCACTCATAGATGTCTATGATCCAGCACTCTGTAGCTTAGTATAAGCATTAATCTACTACTTCATAACATTTTTGGGAAGGAGCATGCACAAAAAGGCTATAAAAAGAGAGGTGTTATAGTCATGGACAACAAATGGGTCTATGCGAACGGGTGTTTATTTTATTTATTTATCAAGTCTAGGATTACAAATACCTTTGAGCCATGGCTCTTTTACAAAGGTTCCATGTCAGAGAAATACAAATTATGGGGAACATCAAGACAGGCATTATTTCCTTCCAGGAGGGTGGTGCTAGCAATCGGGCAGGTTGCTACACTGAAAAAAAAAGAGCAAAATACAACAACACTTTTAAAAGCAAAAGTGCTGTATAACATGAACAGAGGGGGACTGCCATTTTGTGACTGTGTGGCTTGACTTCTGTGTGGGTAAGACGGATCAGCATGGTTGAAAAAACAACAAAACAAATGAGGTGCAAGTGTACGCTGTGTAGACAAAAAGAACTTGAGTAAATCAGTTGCTGCTTAAGGATGCTTGTCAAAAAAAAATATATATAATAAAGGGGGGATATGGACCCCTAAGGGCACTGGAGCATTTGCTAGGCATATGCTAGAACTAACTGGGGGAGGCATCTGTGGTACATCAGGAATGTTTGGATGCCCATAAAAGGGGCAGGTGGGTTACATTTCTGTTGCTTGACATGTCTATGTTCTGTTTATATCTCTTTAAGTTCAGTTCAGATTCTTATCGTGGCTCCTAGAAAACCAAAGCCAAGCAAGGAGGAGTGTTACTAGGTGGTAACGGAACTGGTGGGCAAGGCCAACAAGCCATTGGAAGCTGCAGACCCACCTGCTCCAGCAAAAGGGAAGAAGCAGAAAGGGGGACAAAAAGCAATAAGGGAAGGACGACAAAAAGACACCCAGGACCCCACCCACAACAAGACCCTTGGATTCCATTCCGGTGGACCCGGGGACCAGTTGACCCAGTACCACCTCCTGCTCCGGTGTCCATGCTGGCACTTGCCTCTGTCCCTTTATCCCTGAAGGAGCTGCCAATGCCACGAGGGCTCACAGTTCCTACCCCAATGATGTCTCCGACTCCCATATCTCTGCCGGATGATATCCAGGCGTTGCTACCAGCAGGGCAAAGCTCTTAACAGGACTCCCAACTGGCAGGCAACCAGGACTTCACACTACAAAGCAGTGTGAAAGAGTACTGTATGTTGAGCAAATGCTCAAGTCTATTGGAAATAATGGTTTAGGACAGTTAGAGAAGGACATGGGGGAAATTAAGAAGAAAGGCAATGGGGTGGAATCAAGCGTGGAGAAGACAGGTACCAAGAAAGGGCTGGGGTCTGAGATAGGGTCCCTGGGGGTTTGGATAGGTGACTACATGCCACTAGCCACTAAAGAAAAAATATGGAAAGGGGAAAACATAGACATATTTGCATTGGTTCACGTAGATAATATTGATAAATTTGAGGAGAAAGAGAGTTTTGAGAAGAAGGATATAACAGCAGTAGTGGTACTACTGGGGAAAGTGGAGGAGGAGAAATTATTGAAGGGTAAGAACTGGTCAACAGGTTTCACATATTACACAGCCATAGTAATAGAGAAGAAACCAGAGCTGGCCACTCTGCTGTTGACCTATTCTTTAATCATAAAGAATGCCTATAAGAAAGGGGTGGTATGGCCGATTAAAATATGATGAAAAGTTTAGTAAAAGGATGGCTAACTTTGGGAATATGAAGTGGGATGCCAGGCAGATAGACCTGTGGCTGAAAATCTGCATGGGGCATCCAACATGGATGAAGACAGGGACAAGAAAGTAGGGGAGACACAGAAGTGCTACTGGGGTTATAATCAGGCTTTCTGTTCCTGGCCACACTGCCAGTTCTAGTGCACATATTCAAAATGTGGGGGCACTCATCTGGCTTCACACTGTCAGACAAATTGGAACAAAGGAGCACCCAGTCACAAAAATCATTATAACCAGCCCTTTTGAGCCAGCCACTCGAGGTATAAGGGACAACAGTGGGGGAAGGGGAACATGGGCGGGGCAATGGGGGAGGCAGAGGACAACAGTACTACAGTGGCCAGCAAGAGAGTTGAGGGAACAAAAGATAGAACCTTTAGGCTGGCAGACACACCCATAAGAACAGACATATTAGCGGAATGGTTAAGATTTTACCCAGATAGGGAGGTGGACCACACATTATTGGATGGTTTTCAAAATGGATTTCGTCTACATTTTCAGGGGACAAGGAAAGGGACCAAGGCAAAGAACTTAAAATCTGTAAAAGGAAACAAAGCCTTGCTGGAAAAAAAGATTAAAAAGGAGATTACAGCTGGTAGGGTTAAGGGGCCATTTAGGCAACCTCCCCTTCCTAATCTATGGGTATCACCTCTCTGGCTGGTGCCTAAGAAACAACTGGGGGTATTCAGGGTACTACATCACTTATCTTTACTAGACAGGGATTTAGTTAATGACCATATTAGTGAAGAAGCCAGTAAGATGATGTACACAACATTAGAGGAGGCAGTCAGACTAATACGGGCTACCCAGGGGGCATGGCTGGCAAAAATGGACATGGAAGTAGCTTTTCAGTTGCTGCCAGTCTGCCCAGAGGACTGGGACTTGCTGGGTTTTCAAGTGGGAGGTTTCTATTCCTTTGATAAGGCCATGCCTATGGGTTGTTCAGTGGCATGTGCTACATTTGAGATGTTTAGCACATGACTACAATGAGTCTTTCAGCAATGGTATGGTTACAGAGCAGTGTTTCACTACCTTGATGACTTCCTTTTGACTGAGGAGGGGCAACAGAAGATGGAGAGGATGCTGATGGACTCTGAGTCAATGTGAAAAGAGTTGGGGGTGCCTCTATCCCCAGACAAGACAAAAGGCTCCAGCCAGAGGATATAGTTTCTGGGTATTGAGATAAATACAGAGGGGGAGTTATTTAGAGTCCCAGACAAAAAAGTGCAAAAGTTAAAATCCCTGCTAGTGGTGGTGAAGTCTCTGAGATGGGTACAGCTGCAGCAGGTTTTGCAATTGAAGGGTCATCTGAATTTTGTGTGTCGAGCCATAGCACCAAACCACACGTTTACATGGCGCCTGACTAGAGCCACACAGGGGGTGTCAAGATTGCACCAATGGGTGGATATCTCAAAAGGCACTTAGGGAAGATCTTGAAGTGTAGGAAGTATTTTTAAGAAGCTATAATGGGAAGACGTTCTGGCAGGAGGATTAGGTATTCAAAACTGACCTCCAGCTATATACAGATGCAGCCGGGGGTATTGGTATGGGGCCTACTTTGGAGGAAAATGGTTTACAGAGGCTTAGCCAACCAATTGGGTGAAAGCCTGCATCATCAGGGATATCATGTTTTGGAAATCTTCTTCATTTGGGTAGCAATGGAGGTCTGGGGTGCCCTAAAAAACAAGAGGGTCAGTTTTTGGGGTGAAAATAGGGCAGTAATGGACATGCTAAACAAACAAGGGACATGTCCGATGGGGTGATGAGGGTTCTGAGGCAGCTTGTGTTATGGGGTCTAGCACTGAATATTTCATTTAGGGCTAGGCACATAGACAGTGTGGAAAACGTAATAGCTAACTACCTCTCCCACCTGCAGATGGTTTAATGCCATTGCCCCTGGAGCAGAGCCCAGGCAGACTGCAGTTCTGGGCTACATCTGGAAGACTGGGTTGAAGGATCCAAAATGTTAGTTCGCAACTCCCGATTCCCCTGGACTGTGAAGGCATATGAAGCTTCATGGAGGGTCTTTCAAGCTTTCAGAGTAGAACATGGCATCAAGGTAAGTGGGGCGGTGACAAGGGACCAGGTTGCGGGGTTTATAGTATCTGGGTGGAAGAACAACCTGGCACATGCAACCATGGGGGTACACTTGGCAGCAATAGAGCAGACGTGTACTCTAAGAAGCTGAGAAGACCCTACAAACAGTAACACAGTTAGGCATATGTTGTTTGGGTTGCTAGTGGTTGCAGAAAAACCACCAGACAACAGAAGGCCAATTACAGAAGTGCTGCAGGAATGGTTGATGGGGACACTACACAAGGTGTGTAGGTCCAGTACCAAAGCCATTTTGTTTAGGGAATTGTATGCCACCATGTATAGTGGGGTCTTCACAGTTAGTGAGGTGGTAGGGCAAGGACGAAAGGACGGATCAGCAGGGCTTAGGTGAGAGGACGCAACATGGTCAGGTGAGGGGATTTCTGTACTACTCGGACAATCCAAGACAGACCAGACAGGTGGGGGGAAGTAGGATTAGTATGCAAAAGCACCAACATAGTGCCATCTGCCCAGTGGCCACCCTGACAGCATACGCTGCAGTGTGACCAAAGGATAAAAACCCTTTACTATTCCTGCATGGTGATGGGTCACAAGTGATGAGCACTCAGGTGGTAGCCATGCTCAAGAAGGCCTTGGCTTTTCTAGGGGAGGACCTGAGTGGTTTCTCATTGCATTCCTTTAGAACTGGGGTGGGATCTGAGATAGCAACATAAAGGGGCACGTCCGAGGACATAAAGCAGAAAGGGTGATGGACTTCAAATTGCTTTAAGATATATGTGTGCAATGATATACACTGATATTAATTCTGTTTGTTTTTCTTCTGTCCCACCACAAGCAGGTACAAAGTTGAAAAAAAAATAATAACAATAATAAAGGGGAGATTTAAATACAAAAGGTTACTCTGAAGGTACTTCGTTCACAGGAGGAGGTCACTGCATGGGGGAGCTGATGGGGGAGGGGAAAGGCATAGGATACACTGCTAACATGGCTAACATTGGTTTTGCTTATGATTTTATTAGGTCAGACAAGGAGGTTGGAAGCCTGGATTTGCAGTCACTCCTTTGTCTATTGGGTATAGAAATGGGTGTCCAGAAGACTAGGGAAGTGGCAGCTGTATTTTGATGTGCACTTGATCAAGCTAACCTGGAGAGGCATGTGGGGCATGAGATGGGTGCAGCTGCTACCACTGCTGCATGAGATGAGATGGGAGCACAGACATCCAGATTTCATAATCATTCATCTAGGAGGAAATGATTTGGGGACCAGACCATGACTAGACATTTTCTTCCAAATAAAGTCAGACATGGAAAGGATAAGGGAATGGTAGCCAGTGGTTACTCTGGTATGGTCCGACATAATACCCAGAAGGGTGTGGTAGCATGCGAAAAATCACAAAGCAGTAGAAAAGGCTTGGAGGTGCATGAACACCAGAGTAGACAGATTATTAAGAGCCATGGTGGAGAGTTATAACTAGGGGCATAGTGGAACAGGATGAGCAATTTTATAGGAGGGATGGGGTGCACCTCTCTGGACTGGGTCTAGCCATGTTTAATTCTGAAATTGTGGATGCAATCGAGCTCTGGATGCCACAGAGATTCTAATTAAGCATGGGGAAGTCCACCATCTGTCGTATGTGGGAGGTGGACTAGTGTAAAATAGGGGAAGGGGAGGATAGGATGGTGGGAGACAAGGGGGGATAAATAAGAAAAGGCCACAGGACAACCCAAAAAGAATCAGGGGTATAGGAGTACACACATACCCTGGGCAGAAAGAGGAAGAGGAAGGTGGACTCCCATTATGTACATCTGGGGGCAGAAGAAGAAAAAGAGAATACATGGGAATAGAAATTATAAAAATGTAATTATTATATAATAAATGGAGTGATGAATTGATGATATACATGTGTAAATAATGACACTGTGGATAGATTGGAATTTGTGGATGAAAAGAAATTAAGTAAATTAATTGCCAGATCTGAGCACCTATACTCATTTGTCTCGTGTCTTTATTGGAAGGGATCTAGAGACAAAGTGGTTAGCCCAGCTTAAAGGGGCAGACCCCATTGTCTAAAGGCACTGACCAATGGGTGTGGGGTCTCAGGGCTGAATGACAGGGGAAGAAGGGAGGAGGAGGGATGGAGGTGGGGTTAGGTGACATCAGAAGAGGGAGGGGTCATGAGGTCACTGAAGCAGTGAGGTGGCAAAAGCAGATTGGACAACAGAAAGAAAGAGGGAGAGAGGTGTGAGCCAAAAGGGGTACTTCAGGAGGTGAACAGAGGAAGAGAGATCACAATTTTGATTCAAAGAGGATTTTCTCACCTACACGCCCTACTAAAAAAACAAATAAATAAAAAAACAAATGAGAATGAGGAGAGAGGTTATTGCAGGAAGTGGAGAGCAGTAACCCTAGAACTGCCGATGGTGGATGGCAGAGGTATGAAGGGGCAGAAAATAGGAAGGGGGAGGATAGGATGGGGGCAGAAAAGGGAGGATAAATAAGAAAAGGCTACATGACAACCCAAGAAGAATTAGTGGTACGGGCGTAAACTGAAACCCTGGGCAAAAAGAGGAAGAAGAAGGTGAACCCCCGTGATGTACAGAATACCTGAGGGGGAGAAGAAGAAAATAAGAATACATGGGGGAATGGAAATTGATAAAAATATAATTATTTTGTAATAAATGGAGCGATGAGTTGTATGATATACTTGTGTAAATAATAGCAATGTGGATAGACTGAATTTGTGGACGAAAAAAAATTTAGTAAATTAATTGCCAAATCTGAGCACCCACACTCATTTGTCTGGTGTCTTTATTGGAAGGTATCTGGGGACAATGATAGCTGTAATTTCTATGACATATAAACAGTTACCTATTCTGTGTCTTACCATGTAACACATAGCTGTCATTTTTATGTAAACATATGTACTGTTCTATACAAACATAGAATCTGTCAGCAGATAAGGACCTTACAGCTCACCTAGTCTGCCCATTTCCCTACTTGGTTTGGCAATCCCTATTGTTATCTGGACTGCCTTTCCCTTACTCTGCTGTACAGCAGGGTGCCTTTATGCTTATCCCATGCACTTCTGAATCCCCGTACTGTTTCAGCTTTCACCACCTCCACTGGTAGGCTGTTCCACAGATCCACAACCCTCTCTGTGAAAAAATATTTCCTAGCATTCCCCCTAAGCCTCCCTCCCTCCCTCTAGCCTCATGTTATGTCCCCTTGTCTTTGTGTACTTTCTTCTCTGAAATATGCTTCCTTCCTGTACCCTGTTTATTCCTCTAAGGTATTTGAAAGTCTCGATCATATCGTCACTCTCCCATCTCTCTTCCTTTGAATAGATGTTTAGTTCCTTGAGTCTTTCCTCATAAGGCTTGTGGTGCAGTCCCCCTATCATTTTTGTTGCTCTTCTCTGGACTGCTTCCATTCTGTCTTTCTCCTTTCTGAGATGCGGTCTCTAGAATTGAAAACAGTATTCCAGACGAGGCCTTACTAGTGATCTATACAGTGGCATCACCACTTCACCCCTCCTACTAGTTAAGCCCCTTCATATGCACCCCAACATTTCGTTTGCCTTTCCCACTGCTTTTTTGCATTGTTTGGCTGACTTCAGGTCATTGGATATGATAACCCCCAGGTCTCTCTCCTGACTTGTGGTGGCTAGAACCTGCCTCCCCCCATCCTGTATTCTTCTTCTGGGTTTCTGTGTCCCAACTGCATTATTTTGCACTTCTTAGTGTTGAAACCTAACTGTCAAACAACTGACCATTTCTCAAGTAGTCTTAGGTTGTTTCTCATTTCATCTAGCCCGTCCTGTGTGTTGACTCTGTTACAAATCTTGGTGTCATCTGTGAACAGGCATAATTTCCCCTCCAGTCCCTCTGCAATGTCGACATAGAGACATTGAATAGAACTGGACCCAGCACCAATCCCTGTGGAATCTCTGGTTGATCACCTCCCTTCTGATTTATGCCATTATACACCCTCTGATCCTGCCTTTTAGCCAGTTTCCAACCCATTTTACCAATTTAGAGCCCACACCCAGATTCCCCAATTTGTTAAGCAATCTTCTATGAGGAACAGTGTCAAAGGTCTTACTGAAATCCAGGCAGGCCACATCCACCGCCCCTCCCTGTTCCACCACCTTGATCACCCAGTGAAAGAAATCTATAAGATTAGTCTGACAGGACCTACCTTCAGTGAATTCATGCTGCCTTGGGTTTTTTGCACTGCTTGACTCCAGGAAGTTCACTACCCTCTCCTTAAGCAGGGACTCCATCAGCTTTCCTACCACCGAGGTCTGGCTTACAGGTCTGTAATTGGCTGCCTCCTCCCTACTTCCAGTCTTGTGCAGCAGGACCACCTCTGTCCCCTTCTCCAGTCCCCAGGTACCACCCCCATCTTTAGTGATTGGTTGAAGATGTTTGTCAGTGGACCTGCTATGACTTCCTTGAGTTCCTACAACACTTTAGGGTGAATTCCATGTGGCCCTATTGCCTTGTCTGTCTTTACTTTTCTAGTTCCTCCAAGACTCTATCCACCGTAAATGAGCTGGTGTCCACCTCTCCCCCCCCGGTACATTTTTCCTCATGAGTCTTGGCCTCTCCTCTGCCTCTTTCTTGGCAAATACTGAGCAAAAATATGAGTTCAATATCTCAGCTTTTTCGAGGTCATCCTCCATCCACCCACTCTCTCCCTTCTTTAGCCTAATAATGATATACTTGCAGTCTGGGTGTTCCAATCTGCATATGGTATGTTGAAATCACTCATTAGTAGTGCTTCCCCTTTGGCTGCCATATTATGGATGGCTTTCCCTAATACTAGTTCTGTATCCTCCCCCTGCATGGGAGGCCTGTAAACTACTCCAGCACGAATGGTTGTTTTGTTATCCAACTCCAGAGTGACCCACAATGCCTTTGTTTCTTCCCTGGATCCCTGCGCCTCCGTAGTTTAATCCCTTCCTTTGCATACATAGCAACCACTCCTCCCCTCTTTCCCTCCTTATCCTTTCTAAAAAGTGTATACCCTGGTATGGCTGCATCCCAGTCATGGTTCCCTGTGTACCATGTCTCCATAATAGCCACAATGTCAAGGTTTGTGTCTGCCATCAGTGCCATTTGGTCTGGAATTTTGTTTCACAGACTGTGGGCATTCATGCACATGACCTTCCACTCTGTGTACCCCCTTAATGTTCCTTGTTTATTGGTCTTTGCCCTGCACTGCATTAGTGATGTACCCTCTGTTCCCTGCCCTATTGTAACCATGGTAGTTTTATGATTAGATATTATGCTAGTTATTGGGTCCTCACTGATTTCAGTTATATCCTGTAAGGAGGGGTTATGATAATCCCCTTGGCTTCAAACAGGCATAGGATAGGCATAAGGGAGCAATACAGATGAGTATGAATAGATGGACCATTGACAGAGTAAAGGCCTATGGCACATTCATAAGGTAGAATAAAATGGGCAGACTGGATGGGCCTTGCGGTCATTATCTGCCATCAACTTCTATGTTTCTATGTCTATGCCCCCCCCTTGGCAAGTATAAATGATCACTAAGGATGCACTTAAACTACTCAGAGAGGATACCTTTGCCTCACTTGAATAAGTGCAATCCATCCAGAGAATATAGTCCTTCATCCCTCCAGATGAGATTCTAGTCCCCAATGAAGCCATACTCCACCTCTCCACACCATTTCTTCAGCCATTTGTTGAATTCAGTGATACAGATATCTCAGACATCAGGAGGGGGATCAGGAGTGAGATGAGTCTCTTTGCAGATGACTCAAAGCTGGGTGCAGTGGTAGATGGGGAGGAGGGGAGGGTGGCCTTGCAGGAGGACCTGAAGGCTCTGAAAGGTGGTCGGGAAAATGGAAACTTAAATTCAATGCAGGGAAGTGCAAGGTTCTGCACCTGGGAGTCAGAAATCCAGGCCAGGGGTATACACTGGGAGGGGACATGATTCAAGTCACAGAGGGTGAGAGGGACCTGGGGGTAGTGGTAGATGTCAAAATTAACAACTCAGAGACCTGTAGAAAGGCAGCTGAAAGGGCAGATAGGATGCCGGGATGCATCGCCAGGGGGATTACCTCCAGAAAGGTGGAAGAGATCCTTCCACTGTACAACTGCTTGGTTAGGCCACACCTCGAGTATTGTGTACTGTTTTGGAGACCACATTTAAAGAGGGACATTACACTTCTAGAGAGGGTCCAGAGGAGGCAACCAAAATGATCTGGGGTCTGGGGGAGAGGACCTCTGAGGAGATGCTCAAGGAGCTCGACATGTACACCCTGGAGGAGAGGAGGGACAGGGGGGACATGATAGAGGTCATTAAGTACATGAAAGGGATCAATAAAGAAGGCCCAGTCAGGATGTTCCAAAGGAAGGTGGGTTGGGCAACAAGAGGTCACGGGTGTAAGCTGGAAGGGGTCAGCCTCAGAGGGAGAAGAGGAGACGTTAATTCACTGAAAGGGTGGTAGAGCCATGGAATGCACTGCCCAGGGAGCTGGTAGAGGTGGAGACTGTGGACAGGTTTAAGACGGGATGGAACAGGTACAGAGGAAGGGTAAATCTGACCAGGCCCAATACAGGTGGAACATCTGGGACTGGGGGCAGTATAAACCAAGGGGGGGACACCTAAATTGGCCCTCAGTGCAGGTGCTGAAAATTGAGCAGACTCAAGATACCATTAGGCCTATTCTGCTGGCATTTTAGTATGTTAGATGGGCCTCTCTTCCCCTTGCCATGGACAGGTAGTACCTCTGAGAAGGTGACAGAGTGTGCTACTTGCCCAAGACTCCTCCCCAGCTCCCTGAACTCTTCCTGTACTCTTCTTACATCTACCCCCTCTCTCAAGACAGGCGATTAATCCCCAAGTGAATAATGACATCCAGCTCCCCCCTCCTTGCTAATGCCCTTGCATTCCTAAGGATTCACTTACCCTCCTTCCGAACAGTGCTTCTAGGCAGGCACATTACCTCCCTCTCACCATTGCTACCTGACCCCAGCTCAGTCCCACAGACATTGGGGTCCCCAACCAGGATTTGTTTCCTCATCCTGTGAGTTCTCCTTGCATCTGCCCTTGGGGTACCATTCTGGATGACCCCCTCAACCCCCATGGGGTTCACTTCTGGAGATGCTGCACAATCTCTATGCAGTCCCAGGATGGCATAGGAGTTGTGAAGTACCACTGACTGGGGGATGTTTGTTTCTTTTTATTTATTTATGTATGTATGTATGTATGTATGTATGTATGTATGTATTTATTTATTTATTTCAGTTTGGGATTAATACCTTTGAGTCAAGGACTCATTTTCAAAGGTTCCATGTCAGTGTTGAATAAACATTACAAAAATACAAGGTTTACAAAGAAAAAAAAGAGAAAAAACATTAAAGCATATACACAGGCAGTAATAGTAAAATGTTAACTTATACACATCAAATCAGTAAATATTAACAGATAGACTGATTAGATAAGAGTGGGTTGTAGGGATCAGACGAAGGAGGCATCATCTGAGGTGGGAGAGAGGTGGAGCTTTCAACCAGGTGAGGCCATCGTCAGGTAATTGGGGTAGGGGAGTGAGTTAAGAAAAAAGTGGTATATAGCAGAAAGATGTAGAGGGGGTAGGTAAATGGAAAACTTGGGGTGGAGTA